>OX101755.1:114422576-115142524 GCA_944452675.1 Tachina lurida
GTCAGTAAAAATACTTTTGAAGACTTGAGTTATGTGGGCAAATCAACACTGGGCGATATAACGAAAAAAGCAAAAGAAGAAGCTAGCAAAAAAGGTCTTATCAGGCTGGACGAACAGGTGGAGCCACAAAGTCCCAGCACAGACAATCAATTGGCCACACAAAAACAAATGCAAAGTAGCGGAACGGGTTCCGGAAATTTCTTTTCCAATATAGGCAGTGACTTTAATGGCTTGGCCTCGTCTACGACGACCATGTTTTCGGGAATGTTTGGCAAGAGTAAGCTCGTTTGAAAATATATTTATATGTAACCAGTTATTAATAATTTTTATTATGCGCCCATAGAAAGCCAACAAAAGCAACAACCACAACCTTCAGCGCAACAAATTATGGGTCCTAAAGTAAAATCTGGTGTGGGTTTCGATCCGTTTCCCGGCCGCAAGGGCCTAGTGGAACGTACACCTTTAATAAAACACTCGGGTCCACATAAGACGCAAGAGGAAATAACGCGCCTGCAAAACCAAGAACGCTCCCATAGCAATGCCGAGAATCAGGCGTTTCTCAAGGACATGACAAATCAGGTATTGGCCGGAGAAGGTATTGGATGGTTGAAAATGAATCGCTTTAAAAAACTAATGGAAGATGAGTCCTATCGTACATTGGTATTGGGTAAACTCAATAAAACATTGGATAAGAAAATTGCTCCCGATGATCATATAGACGATATGGTAAGTTTGTCCTAAATTTCCAAATAGTTTGTATATGCCGTCATAAACTGGTTTGTTTTCTTCTGCAAGTGTGTTACCAAACCAGTTTGGAAGGGCATGCTGAAATGTTTACAGGCCATTACGGCGGGCTTAGAAGTAACTTTTTCCAATTTTGGTTTGGGAGGCACAGCCTCGGTTTTTCAAATGATGGAAATTGCTCATACACATTACTGGAGCAAAGAAATCAACGATGCTAGTGACATGTCCTCCAGCTTACTCTCCAGTCACGCCACCAGTCCCATGGGCAGTCGTGAAAATTTACGTTCCCCCTCCAGTCCCAACGGCTCACATTCAGGTGCGGGCAGTGAGTGGGCCTCACCGCAAGAATCCCGTAAAAGTTCTATGCATACCGATAGATCGGGACCAACACAAATTGCTGGCAATACTGGTCCTTCACGACGTCTATCGACGGCCGATAGCCAAGATGGCCAATCGACGACAGAAATGTTCAAGGATATGCTGGCCCAGAAGAGATCAGCTTTGCTGAGTAAATTGACATCATTTGACTCGGATGTAAGTAATGGAGATATTTTAATTTTCAACTCATTTGCAGTAAATATACAAAAGTTTTTATCCCAATATACCATTAAATCAAATAGCTACAAGTAGAAATTACATACCGAGCACAGTGGGCATAAATGATGAGATAAACAATGAAAATAAATAGTAGAAATAAACTATTTTATATGACACTTTCTGCAAAAGAAGACAGAATAATAATTGAATGATCAAACAGAATTGCGGCATAAACACATTTTCCGAACATATTGACACAAAAAAGCAGCCCCAGAAAGCAGTCGAGAGATAGAATCTATTTTATTTTGACAACGTTTTTTCTTATGCTCTCATATATAAATATTCATTCTCTCAACAATGCTACCATACTTTAAATAAATTTCATACGATTTGTGAACAAAGCTAAAAGGAAATATAACAAACAAACAAAAATTCGAGAGCATACATATGTAGTTATGATTTTATTATGGGCTTTGTTAATTTGACAGCGATTTTCCCTGAAGTTGCGGACTTATTCTGTTTAATCATTTAATATTTGGTGGAACTTCACTTTCCTCGGGTTTTAAACTCACTAACATGATGGCAATATTGAAAGTGGTTAAGTCGTTTTTAAATTTATTTTTCATTTTGTGGACTTCAGACATTTTTTCTGAGGTAAAAAAGGAAAAAGTGCTTAAGTCGAGCTAAGCTGATTTTGAGTTAATGGTACCTCCGTAATCTACATACTCGAAAGTACTCTTAGTCAAAATCTTAATTAATTTCTGTGATTTTTCAGGAAGTTATAGCACTATGACTTACGACTTATGAATTTTAGACTTCTAATCTCATTTGGAATAATAGCTTGATTTTGGTTATACTTTAGTACATTTCAACTTAAATGTATTACTTATAGTGCGTAGAGCAATTTTTGCTAAAAAAAAATTAAAGGTCAACAGAGAATTTCCCAATTTAACTGTAAAAGAAATAAAATTCTGAAAATCGGCTTGAACGCTTAAAATTACTCTCCTGCAAAACAGTAAAATATGACTTAAGCACTTTTTCCTTATTGTCACAGATTTGTAAATCAAACAGTAACACGGAAAAAATTTTTGTCGTTCACTATAATATTTTAGCCGACTTCAAACGAAGAAGAAGGTTCTCAGTTTTGTTGTGTTCTTTTGTGTTTGCTACTTTATAAACTATTTGACAAATTCTGCTGTCAAAAAGATGTCAATAATTGTTGTTGTGTTAAATTTTAGGCACTTCTGCCCATCCGAGATTTGCGAAATGTTAGACGCGCATACCCTGACATATTTCTGACTTTATATTTCATATTACTTTTAATAAAAAAATTAGACACTCAAGTTTTTCTTATCATTGCTCCACTGTGCTCACATATAGATACACACACATATTTACATACATACATACATGTGTATTTATTATCTTATGAATGTTGGCTTAAGTGTCATCCCAGCCCTTTTGAGTTTTTGTTGGCGTATTAAATATTTAAAATATTTCAATCAATACAATATCCACAAATGTAAATTATAATTACCCTGCAGGAGAAGAGGTGTCAATTGTCTAAAAGCTACTAGTATAATTACTAGAACAGCAACAACTAGTGCGAAAAGGGTTAAAGTTGTTGTATAAAATTACTAGTTCTGATGAGTACTAGTATATGAAGTAGTTCCAAGGCACCACATTGCAAAATAAATTTTGACTGTCTAACACAGCACTTGCAATGTACGAAAATTGGTATTATACAATTATTAAAGTTTTAGGTTCACCTATAAATAATTATAATCAAATAATTACAATTAACCTTTTGTATTTTTGAATTTTGATAAATAATTGCGAGTTTTAACTAGCAGTTGTCACTGGGTAACAAAGGAATAAAACCACCAATTTTATAGAATTTTTCTTTGCAAAAGAACTGGTAATTAACTAGTCCTAAACTAGTACCAATGGTACTAGTAATTTTCTAAACACACTCAATGCTAATTTGAGCATTAACATGTTATAGGAATGTTTAGGGTTGGGAACTAGTGGTGGTGGCTTCTGTACTAGTAAAATACCAGTTGGACACTAGTTCGATCTCCTGCAGGGTAGTCAGCTTTTTCATAAAATGAAAATACATACATACATACACTATAGTCTTATGTTCATGTGTACTTAGGGCCAATTTCACCACCTCTATTTAAATATCAATTCATATTTAAATGTCGATTTTCATTAATTTTTTTATGGGAAAATTACCTTTAAATATGAATTGATATTTAAATAAGTTGGTGAACTTGGCTCCTATTATATATTTACATTCAGCCCAGCATTTATTAAGGGTCAGTTATCCGACTGTAATGTAAAGTAACTGCAACGTAGGCAACAGCTGATCGATACTTTTATATGAAAAGTAGGCTATGTTACATGCCATCTCTTTACCCATTTGCATTACTTTTCACATAATAATATCGATCAGCTGTTTCCTGCTGTTGCAGTTACTTTACATTACAGTCGGGTAACTGAGCCTTTAAATTCATTACGTTTGCTGTTTTTTTTTAATCATTTCATCACCATTTCATTGAACAAAAATGAAAGTAATGAATGCATTTTAGCTTATTATGGTCACCTTGATCAATAGTTAAATTAATCATAAAGATTGATAATTAAATACATTATTAAATATTTAGCATAATATTATGTATAACGCTAAAACATTTTAATAAATATACAAATACAATTGATTACATGTTGTAATACGTGTTTAAACGTTTAAATAGCAAGTAGTTAATCAAATATTTAAACAAACATTTAATCAAATCAATCAAACAAAAAGTATTGTATGCTTGCAACTTATCACTACTACCAATTTCTACAACTGTGTATGTATGTACTTAAATTCGTAGGCTGCTGGTTCTACGGGTGCTTTGTCGGTTGTTAGTGATCTGCTACCCGTTAGTAGTTTGAATATGCGTATGCCATCCAGTTGTCGTTCTACTGTTTCCGATACTGAATATGAAAATGTAAGTAAAATTGTTAAAACAGAAGAAATTTCGCAATTCAACAAAAATAAATAAAAAACGGGAACCCATTCTTTCATCTAATCATTTAATATTAAGTACACTTTTTTATGTCTGTAGCCAAAGTACAAACTCCCAGCCAAAGACCTTTAAAAGATAAAGTATGACTGTACAATAACTTTTATATGTATAAGAGATGTTTGTTTTTTCAATGCCATACCGATGATCCTGACTTTTATATCTGAAAAATTACTTAAATTTTTTACTAAATATTTGTTTTTAATTTGCCAATAGGCTGTACGAACAAGCAAATTTATCAAAATTTCTGCAAAGAATCATTCTTTTTGCTTTATATGCAACAATTTATATAATTCATGGAAAAAGGCATATAGTGTAAATGCAGTCATTGATACATTGAATTGTACATTAAAACCGCTTTTTCTAAGTAAAGTTTGTTTTAATGTACGCTTCAAGCACACGTTATTTTGTTTGCATATAGGGGTTAATGTGTAAACACAAATATAATAATTTTAGACAACAACCTCTAAAGATTCGAAACGCAGTTCAGGCAATATGTGGTCGGGTAAATCCACACTTAGCGCTGGTTTTCGCTATACGGGTGGCCACTTAGTAAATACCTCATCATCGCCTTCGCCCGACAGTCCTCGTGTTTATTTGTTCGAAGGTTTATTGGGCAAGGATCGCTCGAATCTTTGGAATCAAATGCAATTTTGGGAAGATGCTTTTTTGGATGCTGTCAGCCAGGAGCGAGATATGATTGGTATGGATCAGGTAAGTTGAATATTTTTTTAAACTTGTACGAATGTTCTTAAAAACTTATTTATTTTTTGACCTTTAAGCAATAAAAAAATAAATACATGCTTTGCAATTATTTTTAAATGTAGATTTTTAAATTATGGTGCATATATTCTTCTCAAAAATAAATAAATTTAGCAAAGTGACTCACACACGAAGGATTCCATACGAACTTTACCCTACCTGATGTAGAAATTTTTTTAAAAACTTTAAGTACATACAAGGTGAAAATTTTTTCTGTCAAAACTAAAGAGTCTTGACGCGTTTTCTTAGTTTTTGGCGCTATTTTTCGTTTTTTCGGTTTTTTTGCGTTTTTTTTTATTTTATGCGAATTTATGGGTTTTTTGCGATTTTTTTAGTTTTAGCAATTTTTTACTTTGGTGCTTTTTTCATTTTGGTGATTTTTTCTATTTTGGCGTTTTTTTTAGTTTTTACGCTTTTTCTTAGTTTTTGGCGCTATTTTTCGTTTATGAGATTTTTTAGATGTTTTGGCGTTTTTTCGGTTTTTTTTTTGTTTTTGTCGACTTTTGCGGTTTTTTCAGATTTTTTTTTTATTTTAGCAATTTTCAGCTTTTGGCCCTTTTTTCGTTTTGGCTATTTTTTAGTTTTGACGCTTTTCCTTAACTTTTGGAGCTATTTTTTGTTTATGCGATTTTTGGTTTTTTTATATTTTTTAGCATTGGCGTTTTTTTGACGACTTTTTCGGTTTCTTGCGATTTTTTTAGTTTTAGCGATTTTTTACATTTCGCGCTTTTTCATTTTGGCGTTTTTTATTTATGGCGACTTTTTCGTTTTTTTACGATTTTTTTTTAGTTTTTGCGATATTTTACTTTTGCCGTTTTTTTTTTTGGCGACTTTTTCGGTTTTTTGCGATTTTTTACTTTTGGCGCTTTTTTTGTTTTGGCGATTTTTTAGTTTTGACGCTTTTCCTTAGTTTTTGGAGGTATTTTTCGTTTATGGGATGTGTTAATTTTTTTAGCATTGGCGTTTTTTTATTTTTGGCGACTTTTTCGGTTTTTAGCGATTTTTTGTTTTGGGGCTTTTTTCGTTCAGGCGTTTTTTTAGATTTTTTGCAATATTTTTTTATTTTGGGATTTTTTAGTTTTAGCGTTTTTGATCTCAAGTTTGCCTCCCGCATACGGTTTCCAAGATACACCAGGTTTTGAAAATTGCATAGTCAAAATTACATTAAAATTAAATTAAAAAACTGATACTGAAATTTCAATATGTTTCGTTGCTCGCTTTAAAACATGCTAACAATTTATAACTGTCATATATTTGTTGTTGTATCGGCCATAGTTTCACATATTTTGTGAAAGCAAACAGTTTGTGAGGGACAGACAGACGTCGTAGCGAAAACAATGGGGTTCCTTTTCACATTTGGTGTACGGAACCCTAAAAATACAGTAATTATGGTAAGACCATTACCGGACCGATTAAAAAAGTTGTTGAGGGCATAGAATTTTAAAAAACAATACGAAGGATACACTCATTTTAAAAAAACGTGGTTTAAAATAATTTTAAAACTAATCATTTATCAATGACAACCATTGCAACTTTTTGCAATTGCAGGGACCCATTGAAATGATGGAGCGTTACAAATCACTTAGTGAATCGGAACGTAAACGTTTGGAGCATGACGAAGATCGGCTGCTCTCGACAATGTTGTACAATCTAACAGCGATTTTGGTAATGTTGAATGTAAATAAAGAGGAAATACGCAGGAAAATACGAAGACTGCTGGGCAAATCTCATATTGGACTGGTCTATGCCCAAGAAGTCCACAATGTGGTAGACCAAATAAATAATTTGGTGGGTATTCTTTCCATAGTCTCAAAAGACAGAAAATTTATTATCTTTTTCGTTTTCAATTTATGGCAAATAGAATGGTAATGATATAGATTTAAGGCCGCTCGGTTCAAGACTTCTGCATCGTCAAAGTTTCACCGTTCATCAGGGTGTTGATGCTACGGGACCGCTACGTTTTATGGAAGTGCGCGATGATGGTTTGGTCTTGCGTTCTGTGGACGGTACGATTGTGGAGCGATGGTGGTACGAGCGTTTAGTGAACATGACTTATTCACCAAAAACAAAATTACTTTGTCTGTGGCGGCGTAATGGCGGACAAACTCAATTGCACAAATACTACACCAGGAAGGTACGTACATATGTCAAATGGAATCTAAGAATGCATAAAAATTAATAAATTTAAACTTTTCAGTGCAAGGAACTGTACAATTGTATAAAAGAAGCTATGGAACGCGGGGGTACACCGACCAATGTGCCCGAGCTGGGTGGTGAATTTCCCGTACAAGACATGAATACGGGTGAAGGTGGTCTCTTGCAAGTGTGCCTTGAGGGTGTTGGTTTGTTGTTTGCCAACAGCAAGGTAAGTAGTTTGTACTCAATTCCCGCTTTCAGTCCCAAAATTTCCTTAAGCGCCCTCAAAAATTAATATACCAAACTCCCCACCCTCCCTACCCTATTGCTTTATTACTTATCTATACTTCTTTGTTTTATTAAAAATTCAACTTTTATACAACAAAAGAATATAATTTATCAAACTCAATTTAAAATAAAGATATTTATTCATTTTGTGCTAATGAACGTTCGTACGTACGTCTTATATGGGAAGGTGATTTAAGTTTTCCTTTAATTGTACTTTACGTTTTTGATTTTGATTTTGATTTTTTAAATAAAATTTCGAAACTTGTATAAACATATAACGTGGTATTGTATTTATTTTGATTTAAATATATTTTTTTGTTAATTAACATAAGCAAATTTCTAGTAAATAATGAAAAAATTTTCTTTGTTTAGAAAATGTTTATTATTATTTTTAATATATAAAAATAAAATTAAACCAAGGACCTTCTCAACTTTTCATTTCGTTTACTACTTTTCATTTTAACTTCATTTAACAAATTGTTCAACATTTAATTTGATTTTATAAGTCACTTAAAAGAAAATAATTGAAATCATAAGTTATTACTTAAATTACGAGGGCTGAACTCCTGCCTACAAATAAGATGATTGATTACTAAATGCTCGTCAATGATTTATCACAGTCCTTTGAGCTGTCAGCTTTGAGTTTGTTTACATTTGCATTGTGACCAGGGTGACCGATGAGATTTTTCAAAAAGTGGCACAAAATAGGGGATTTATCAAAACAAGGGGCAAAATTAAAAAAAGAGAAAACTACACTAAACTTCTGAATTTTAATATATTATTATATAATTCACTTAAAAAAAAAAGGGAGACAGAAAGGGGAACAAAGTGGAAAAGCAGTCGAAAAAGTGGCAATTTGCCACTTTAGTCGGTCAAACGGTCACGCTGATTGTGACTAACTATTTCTCTTTCTGACTTTTTCTTTCATGTTCTCTTTTGAATATTTTACGCAACAACTTGGCGGAAGAAATTTTTTGTTATAACGGCACAGTAATTAACTTGGCAGCACCTGGTCAAAAATGCTTGTTTGGCAACACTATATTCTTGCAAAAGCAATGTATAGCTGTTGTTGTTTTCTACATTAATGTTCAAATAACATACTCTTAACATACTTCTTACAACTACAATCCGAGCTGAAATAGAGTCAGCCAATGTTATATAGGACAAAGCAAGAAATTAAAAAATATGTTGGTTGTTGAGCTATTGTTTCAACTTTGATATATTTAAATAAAAGTTTATAATGAAATACTTATAGAAACTAGATGTCACGTAAAGTAATGAAAGACGAATTTAGGTGCTGTTAACAGCTGATTTGACTTTGAGACCGAATGTAACACGTTATTTTCATATAGTTTATACTATTTATTTGATTTCGTTTACAATGAAACTTGGAAGTCTACTCAATAAAATTCTAATAAAATTGAAACCAAAACCTGGGTTCTCTCGTCGTTTTCGATAACCAGCTGATTCAATCACGTTTTTCAGTTAGAGTTTATGACATTCGATATCGTACCATATTGTTACATTGTTCGATAGCGAATGTCATATTCTTAAACTGAAAAAAGTGATCGAATCAGCTCGTTTCGAAAGTGACGATTAGACCCCTGGTTATATTAAACACCGCACAGTGGGATTTCTACATACATTTTTGTGGAAAAATATATAAAGAAAGGGTTTAGATCACTGAAAGTTGGCACCGATCATATTATATTGATTTCATGAAAAAACAACTAAATTTATCAAAATCGGCCACGCCCATGAAATGCAAATCGGCTTTTTCGCATATAATTTTACCTCTCCAAGCAGAAGTCTTCAAATTTAATACATACACTTGCAGGAATAAAAGAAAATCTGACACGCCCCCCACACAACGTCCATGCAATCTAAATAGATTTTTTCGTAGAAAATTTTTCCAATACAAAAATGTTGCTTTCAATTTGTGAAAAGCCGTTTTAAGAATTAAGAAAAACTCATGTCGAGTTTAATCGAAATCAGCCTCGCCCACTCCCCATTAAACCCCATTAAAAATGCACACAAGTGTTTTTTTTATATTTTATTTAGCATTTAACGAAAAATTTAATTTTTCTTCATCTATGATTTCTTTGGCTCATATCTTAAGCTGGTTATACAAAAGGGTCTGATGAGACAAATAATTTCAGTATTTGTCGAAACTGTTTTCGACTTTCTAAAAAACATCACCCCATACCTCCTATATTCTCTATTTCTTGCCCTTTTTAGCATTCCACTGGGAAGAATTTCTACATCTATCATGTCTTTCCAATTTATAAGTATTTTATAGACGGTGACCAGCTTGAATTACGAACAGTTTTGCTAAAGCCCAAGAATACTTTTTGAATGGATTTGCTGTCCACACAAATTCAAATAATATTAAAAAGAGGAGAGGTGTCTTAGGACACCCGGTTATAGCATAGGACCTTAGTTATATAAAACAAATTTCATGTGTGAAATAACAATAAAATTATATTATATGAAGATATCAAATTTTCTGCAAATATTTCAAAACGTTTCCATTTATTTTCCACTATTTTCTTTTCTAGCGGCGTACGATTAAATTAATGTATTGTTTGTAGCCGGCGGCGGCTGAGCCGAAAAATAAATTTATAACTGTAATAGTGTTGATAGTTTTTGTTACGAAAATCACGTCCTAACTCAATAAATAGCATAGCTATAATAATAATTGTTATTATTATTATTATTAATTATCTCTTTGAATTTTAACGCCCCAATTGTAAATAATAGTGTGTAGTTTCTACAATGCAAGCAAGCTACTTGTCTAGAAATAATATATGAAAAGCACTCAAATGTTTGAGTGATTCCTATACAAATTTTCTAGATAAGTCACTTGCTTGCATAGTGGAAACTACACATTAATTGTTGTTATTTATCAGCCATGTAATGAAACTAACATTTTTAGTGCTTTTTGAAGACTCAAAATGACAAATTTTGAGCGTTAGTGCCAAACTAAGAAAACGCACGTTAGTGCCTTTTATATCTCAAAATTACTCTTTTTAGTGTTTTTTTTTTTAAATTTTGATGTGCTTTTAGAGCGAAAAAAGTTGGCATCACTGGTTTTTATTCTCACAAGCATTACCAGACTCAGTGTTAAACACAATTTTCATTGATTTGTTAGTGCACAGTTGTCTTTGTTCCCATACGAAAAACGAGTATTGCCAGACTAAACACATATTTGTGGTAAGCAAAAGGCGGGATCTTCAAGAAATGAAAAAGTAAGATTAGCGATTTTGAACTCACCAATAATTTAAAAATTTTGCGCTTTTCAGCATATGGGCGTATATCCAATATTCAATAAATAACAGTAAAACTAAAAAATCCAAAAATTATAAAATCGCCAAACCGAAAAAAATCGCCAAAAACAAAACAAAAATCGCAAAAACGAAGAAAATCACCAAATTAAAAAAAATGTCTAAGACTAAAATAAATCGATAGAAACCGGAAAAATTGCCAAAATGAAAAAAATCATCAGAATGGAAAAAAATCGCCAAAACGAAAACAACCCCAAAAAACTGAAAAAAATCGCCAAAATGAAAACAAAACCCCAAAAACAGGAAAAAATCTCCAAAATGAAAAAAAAAAAACTTAATGAAAAAAAAAACAAAAACAGAAAAAAATATCGCCAAAATGAAAAAAAAACGCCAAAATGAAAAAATCACCAAAACGAAAAAAAACCAAAAACAGAAAAAGCGCCATAATGAAAAAACCCCCAAAAAACAGAAAAAATCGCCACAAACGAGAAAAAGCGACAAAACTGAAAAAAATCGTTTAAACTGAAAAAATCTTGAAAAAAGCAAAAAAAAAACAAAAAGCCACATTAAAAAATGCTCAAAACCGAATGTACGGAACCCTTCGTGCGCGAGTCAGAGTCGTATTTAAAATACATTAAAGTCATATGGTATTATGAAGAATATTTTACAAACTCATTGAGTTATGCAAAAATATAAGTAGTTTCTGCTCAAGCACCTATGCATGGGCTTTACTTAAAGTTTAAAAAAAAAAAACTAGAACGTTCGCTCTAAGTATTAATTATCAAAATTACAAATAAAAATTTTTGCAGTAAAAAATGATTAGAGATGGGCGCTTGTCGAATTATTCCAACACGAACGAAATCAAAATGAATAGCAAAAAATCGTTATTTGCCCATACACTATCAACAAATTTGTTGGTGTTGCTTGTTTGGAGATGCGAAATGTGAAATTTTTTCTTTACTGGAAATTCAAGCATACATATTTTACACCTAAAATCGTTTCCTGATTTTTCGTATCAATTTTGATCAACCCTACACGGCCCGGCCGCGCCCTTCTCCAGTTCAAATGCCATGATATCAAAGATTACATAGCTATATATATACATGTATATTGTATTCAGAATAGGAGCAAGTTTGGAGGAACATAATTTTCAAATATATGAAATATTATATTTTCAAACAAATTTTCCATATTGTGATTTTGCTACATAAATTTCTGCTTTATGAATTTTATATATACATTATAGTTCACTTCGAAATTTCCTCGGGAAAATTAAAATTGAGAACTTCTGCTTATAATTAATAATTTTTAGCTTAGGTTTTATTGTTTATGTATAGCAATTTTTTAAGAAGTAAAAACATTTACCTCTTTCCAAAGTCCTGCCATTTTGAGAGTATTACAAATATCTATTTCTCAATTTAGAAAATATCAGCCCTTGAATTTAAGAATAAAATAGATTTTCCTCACATTATGTTTTAATTCACAAAACTTCTCAACTAAATCACATCAACCATATTTATATATTACAAACACATTTATAAAACAAACAATATTAATTAAATAAATTAACATTTTAACAAACTAAATGAAGCCATACAATTATCCATATATACATACATACATACCTACATATATACATATATTACATACACACATGCATACTACATATTTGAAAAGTATCACAACACCCACTATCGTTTTATGAAAATAAAATACTTAAAAGGAAAATATGCTGCTAGTGAATGTACTGAATGCTAAACGAGAAAAAATTTTAATAATAATAATGATAAGAAAATGCATTATTTTTTAACTTTTTTTTATTATTTTTCAACATATTTTTCAACATATAATTGTTTTTAACAATATTTTTTTTTTAATTCTTTTGGAAAAAAATTATATATAAAATACTTTACTAAAATAATAAAAAACAACAAAACACCATTATATAACCACAGTACTATTACTAATTTTTTTAAGCTTTTCTTAATCGTTAAATTGTGTAAATTTTTTAACAAAAGAAAATACTAAATAGACTTTAAAAAAATTCCACTACATTTTTAGTTTTCAAAATAATTTTTCTATATATTTTTTTTAATGATTTTTCTTATAAAATATCTATAAAAATATATATATAAAAAGTGTACGTGATGAGTGGTATTAAAAATATATTTAAAATTTCTTTTAAAAACAAAACTACTAATCAATTTAATATTTTTAATTAAATATTTCGTTTTTCTTCGATTTGTGTAAATACTTACTATGAAACTTTTTCAATTCTTAAGTTTTCCTAATAATTCAAATACATTTATAGAAGGTGATTTCTTAAGCTCTTGGTTTTAAGGTGACAAAAAATACAAAAAAAACTGATTTTATTTTGTGTTATTTATTATATATTTCATTCTAAATAACTGATAGATGCCGAACTTCATTTATTTGCGTTGCCAGTTGCCAAAAACTGTGTTACCGACAGCAGCTGTTTAGTAATAGCTGGCATTTCTATCTGTCAACCCAGAATTTCTAATTGCCAGCAGTCATAATCCAATTTTTTATTAATATTTTTTCAACTGATCTAAGCTTTGGCTGATTCCATAATTTACCCATTAATATTTTACCACAACTTGCTGATAATATTGACTCAAGGTCAGGTTAATAAATATGCAATAAATTAGACTTGGATCGAGCTCATTCCGTAGCTCGTTTTTGAAACAAACCCATGATCAAACCCATCCATGTAATTTAAATAGGTTTGATTTTCTAGAGATTATGGTTCCGCCATAGATATAAATCAAACCATTTAAAAGATTTTGGTAAAATTTGCGGCATTCGATACACATGGTTTAAGTCTATAAAAATCCAACTATGACCTTTTTATTCTACACTCACAACCAATCTGTCAGTTTCATTTTACCGCCAAAAATTATTTTTCATTAATCTTTTTGTTTGTTGGTATTTTTGAATATCTTCTAGAAATTGATTTCCAAAAATTTTTACTTTGATTTTATTTCCAACAATTTTTTCATTAAACAAGCCAAAAGAAAATAGAAACATATGGCAGCTTGTTTTACCCACTATGACTGCATTACCCTCTGCCAGTGTGACCATGTTATTTTGCCAAATGCGCCATTTACCCGTTCTTAAGTTATTAGATGTTGACTTTCACAGGCACACATACGTGCATACACACATACACATACATACACACATCCGCACGAACATACTCCCGAAAACAATCAGTCAAAATCAACTCCCAGGACTTCAAAACGTCCAAATATGATGAAAGCTCAAATTCGGCTTACAAAGCGAATCGAACTTTAGCCTAATCAAATCACAAATATAGATGGAAGCTCAATTTTTAAATAATTTGGGGTAAAATCAGTATCTTCTGTGTAGGTAAACCAACAAACTAGACATTTTTTTTCGCTTCCATCGAATTAATTTTTAAACTGTCAGCACTAAAAACCAAACAGCAGAGAAATCACCTTGTAGTTCGATAAAAAAAATTAATCTTTTTACTTAAATTGCATATTTTTATTAATTTTTTTTCTTTGACATTTCAATAAAGTTTTTTCTTTGTAACACTTTGTATGCCTTTTTTTTTCTTTTTGTCTTCTTAAAAAGCTGTTCTGTAAATGCAGCTTTTTAGTTTATATAAGAATGAAATTTACCAAAAAAAAAATTAATTATTTAAGTTTTTTCTAAATTGGTATCTTTTGAGATGGTCCTTGTTGTACATCCGCTATTTTAAAGTTTTTTTTTATTTATTTTTATTTCATTTTCATTTATTTCGAACTTTCAGTTGAGCTTTTTATTATGGGAAATAAACAAATAATTTATAAATTTAGGCGTATGTGTAAATATTTGTTGGATACGAAAAGAAGAAAAAACATCGACTTGCCCCCATCATGTCGCCAAAAAACTTTCGATCAGCAAATTTTGCTGAAAACAAACATAAATTAAAACAGTTTGTTTTTGTTTACAATAATCGAACGAACGAAAGTTTTCTATCGACATCGTGGAACAGGCCGTATAAGTGAAATTTGCATTTGATGGCTAAATCGCTTGATTCGCAGAATGGATCTAAACTTTGGGTTTTTTTCTCTGCTCAAAGTTTACAAAAAGGAACATATAGCCATGAAGAAGATAGTTTTGCATTGTGAAACTATAATGACAGTTACATATTTATCAAATTTGACACTTCAGTAGTTTGTTCTATAGATTAGAAACTTTCGGTTCGGTACAGAATAAAGCTCCGAACAATTTCGGTATTTATACTATTGAACCTAATTTATCAAGTTACAAAATATGTACATATTGCAAGAATTTTATAATTTTAATTTCCAAGGAAACCAATTTCAAATTCAATATTCATATAAGAAAGCTTTTATTAGCTTGAAAAGCTTAAAGCTTTTTATTTATTTTATATAATAAAACGAGGCACTTCTAAACGCAACTTGCAACGAATTTCGAACAATCGTACAGCAATATTTTCAATATTGTCACGGTGTCGACACGTTTGATCGATTGTTTATATTGAAAGCAACAACAAAAATTTCCTATTTTATTTTTATTTTCAATGCAGTTTGTCGATCGAACACTTTTGGTCGACAACGTGGGCCAGACCGCGAAAGTAATATGTACAACTATAATCTGCGCGTTTAGTTTATTAAGATTCACTTCATTAAATAAAGCACATGGCTTCAAGTTTCATGCGTTTTAATCGTAACTCATATTCATAATGAATTGAAATATTGTATTAAAAATATTTGATGAATTCACAAGCTCGCATTAACATCTTTTGCGTTGTCTAAACGTGTAATTATACAACATTGTATTTTTGCTGTAGGCTATTCTCATTGAATTTTATCAGCCTTATTCTGAATAACATCCCTATTCACTGCTTCCCCATTTTAAAAACACATTTGCAAGCTTTCACTTAAAATAAAATAATAGCTGAAAACAAAACAGCTGACTTCGAAAATTCGAAGTTCTCCCTCAAATTTAAATTTTTAGCTCAATCTGTTTAGGACAGGTGAATTTTATTTTTAGAAAGATAAAAATATGAATTCCGTGGGAATTATTTAACAGGGAATATTTAGAATTTTCGAAATAGTTGTATGGAGGCCAGGTCTGGGAATATCCTATACGTTAAATTAGTTTGCAAAAAATAAATATGTGATAGCCAGCATCAGAAAATAAATTTTTCTTAATGATCATTTAAATTTTCAAACTATTTTACTCAAAATTCCTTATAACTATTTCGCATGGAATTCAAATTCCCATACCTGGTTTAATTTCATGCTATCAATCGAAATGAATGCCAAACTTCAGTTGATGACATTAAAAAATGCAATAAAATAACAATAAAAAAAAGGAAATAAAAAAATATCGTTTTTTTAACGCTACGACTGAGCTTGTGAATTGAACAATTCAGTTTTTAGACATTCATATTTATTTATTTATGTTAATATTTTTTTTTTGCTTTCTTTTTATAACATTTTTATTTGTCACAAACAAAATTTTAAATTTGACAAATTTTAAAACGCGCATAAAATTACTAAAAAAAAATAAACCATCTTTATTTAAAGAAATAAAATAAATAAAAATAATTAACCACACAAATTGTGTAATTAATAATAACTGCTACGATTGGTTTTCTTCTCTTTCATTATCTTCTTCTAAACGAATCCATATAAAAAAACAAAACAAACTTTGAAAATTTTCGCTTATGAAATCTTCTAAATCATCACCAAACAAATAAAACCAAAAAGGACTTTGAGGTACTATTCATCAATATTTTGTTAAAAGAAATTTAAATTTTAAGCAAATTTTTCTGTTTTTATAATCAATTACTAAATCCTTTTAGAAAAAACAAAACTATTTAAAATTTTAACCAAGTCGTTATTTATACAATTTTAGTAGTTGATTTTTATTTTATATTAACCAGAAACTTTAGAAAAATATTTTATTTTTTCATTTCGTTTTAATTAGTCGTCTAATTTTTTTGTTTGTTAATTTGACAACTGGCTTTTTATGGCAAAAAAAATAAAAATAAACAAAATTAAAAGAAGCTAAATTTGTTCTATTAGTTAATTGTTACTATTTCCTGTATCTAAATCTCTTTTTTTTTAATTTTATGAAACCAAAAAATTTGCAAAAGATGTGTTTCATTATTTTATTTTCTTTTCATTAGAGTATTTTCACAGCTAATAATAAATATTTTTGGTTTTTTTTTCTCAAATTATGGTTTGAAAATGTTTAAAAATTTTACATGAAACCACAGAAACCAAAAAACAAAGTTTTAGCCAAATAAATAATTAACCACTCACCACCCACCACTACACAATCACGTCACGTCACGTCACGTCACTTTATAAATGATAAAGTTTTTAATTTAGATTTAATGATTTTCATTTAATTATTTATTGAAAGTAATCAACCTTATTGAGATTGGCGCATTTTGACTTCGACTGCGAATGCGACATTTTTGTAATAGATTAAAGAACGGCGCAACACTTGCTGTTTAGTCCAGGACCAATAGGTCGTACTAGAAGTCGAAATACGCCAACCATGTGAAAAGGGCCAATATTTTTGGTTTACCAGTATTTGACGCTTGGGTGTTTTGTTTTGTTTTGTTCTGTTCTGCTTGTCCGTCTGAAAATTCACTAGTTGCTTTAATTAATTTAATGTTTACTTTTACAAAAATACTTTAAATTTTGAAACATAGTTAATTTTTCAATATAGTGGCTTTTGAGCTTTATAGACTTTGTACAAAACCAACAGCGAATATCATTAAAATATGTTAGCAGATAGCAAAGTCTATAAATTTTCGTTATGCTTCTTATAGCGAAACGATTGTCGTAATAAAAGTTTACGAATCTGGGCACACGGCTCGTCTACTTGTAAGTTAGTATAACAGTACCGGACTAACGGAACCATGTTACCCATTCTAGAGAGCGTCTAATCTAACGTACGAAAAGTACACAAATTGACGTTATGGAAAATGTGGCCCTTAGTCCTAATTTACACTATGCAAGTCTTATTGCTGAGCTGATTAGTTTTTGAGAGATAGAGACGAGGGGAACAGAAACATTTCTTTTCCCCTCGTCTCTCTCTCTCTCTACTAAAAAAAACTAAGCAGCTTAGCAATAAGACTTGCATAGTGTAAATTAGGACTTATTATAAGCAACTTTCGATCTTCGACTGTAGTAGAAAGTACTGATCAAACGAATTTTTATTTCGTATTATGACGAGCGTTCCACCAAAAATGTCCTCATTGTAAATGTCACTCAAAGTGATTTTTAAAATTTGCAACAACTTTACCTAAAAATAAAAAAACAAATAATTTATAATAATTTTTTATACTAAAATACTTCATTGAAAGCTAAATTCTGTTTGATAGAAAATTCGTTGCTCAAAGAAATTTTCCGTGCCCATAATATGAATCGATAGCCAGCGAAGATCGAACATCGAAAGCAAGTATCAATAAGGGCCTGTATCTAATACGATACAGCACTTCAATGGGATTGACCCAAGATGTTATCTGGATAGAGGCACAAACCTAAAATAGTTTAAATTAATTTTCTTAAATTTTCCCTAGGAGTTTTTTTTTTGTGTATTCCCTTTACTTTGATGTTATTTCATACCTGATTAACAGAGAATGACAAAAGTATAATTTAAAGTACTCTTTTAATCTTGGTTGTCAAGCAACTATGAATGCATACAGCTTAAAATAAAAAAACACGCTCATATGGAATCACAAGCATTAATTCTAAACTAATTACGCATTACTATAAACAACCAAGAACTAGTTTCATACACATTTCTTAAATTACGCAGCCCAAGCGACTAAAACTAAAATTTATAGATTGTATGTGCTATAGTCACACACATGAGTATAAAAAATACTCTGACTACTAATCGGCTACACATGCGTATAAACAGGACTATATTATTTACCTATACATTTTGCATTCCGTTTTATATACACAAACGTATGTATACCCGGAGTATCATGCGTATATTTTTTTTTGTCTGTTTAAATATCCATATCCTGAGTTTAAACATACTCACACGGTAAGTATGAGAGAGAGTCAATGCATTTGATACGCATGTGCCTTTTTATTCTTGTAGCGTATTTTAGTGCTTCCTATAAACGAATTTGAGATGCTCTTGAATGTTTCAATCGGCTACAGTCATAGTTGCTTGAGAGAAAATATGTGAGTGTATGAATTGTTTGCGCTGCAACGATCTTATTATGTTTGAATAATGTTTGGGCCAGTGTAAATAACTGTTACCGGACTACAAGACTCTAACAGAAGTTTCCAGATGTTCTCTTTAGATAATATCTAAATTTAGATAATATCTAAAGCTATAACTTTTTGAAAAGTCGCACAAAATATCTGAAATTTTTCCCAAGGGGTCCTTTTGAATCATGAATCAATAAAAAAGATTGCGCACTCAGCCGCACAAAAAAAATGATCTACGTCATCATAGAATACACACGTCCGCTTGTTGTAAAAAGTGTGTGAGAGAGAGAGAGAGCACATTCTACTTTGTTTACAACAAAATAGGTTTGTTTGCGATAAAATCCCAAATAGAATTGAGCCATAATGATAAGAGAGTTGCCAGATCTGGCCAAAGCATGACAGTTCAATACTAGGAGTGACATTAAAAATATAACTTTTGATTTTCATAAAAGACAATTGGGAATATTGTAAAATTTAGTATAAAACTGATATGGAGAAAATTTTAGTCGGACATCTCTAGGGCGTGCCGCATTGAGGTCAAGGTTCAAATTTTGCAAAATTCTGCGATTCATCGGCAGTTAATTAGAGAGTTTAATTTAAGTATTAAATTAAATAATCAAATATAGGATTTATCAAAAAAAAAGTGTAATTATACCAAAAAGTCTTTATCAGAGAGATCGGAGCAACCGATTTTATTTTATTTTGATCAACATGCTACTAGAAATACATTAAAACATATTAACTACACTTAAACTTGATAAATGTATTCAACTTCTTTAAGCAAAACAAACCAACTGCATATACACTCCAAAAAAACTCTTACCTTATTAGTTATTTTTAGTTTTGCTTGTGTAGTTGAGTTTAACTGTCTAGCATCATACAAAAAAAATCTAAAACTATAACAAAATAAAATGTATTTACATGAATAAAACATGTAGAAATGTAGTTAATTAACAAACATATTGAATATGTATCATGAAGAACTTGTTGAAAAAAACTGTTTTTACATATATATTTCACATTTTATTTAAAAAAAATTAATTGAAAAAAAAATAAGCATGATGTTGATTTAACATGTTGGCAACATTAATATTAAAACGTGTTGATTTAAATACGGAAATGTTTCCCATTTTATAAAATGCAAAACCCGCTCGCAGAATTTTGAAATGAATAATTTTTCTTTCCCCCTCAAAAAAAATAAAATAAATTGAAAACATAAGTAACCTTACAACCCCGCGGCTGAATAAATTTGCTTTGAGTTCATACATAATATAAACGTGCATAATTTCAGTTTAAAATTTTATTTTATTTAAAAAATATTTGAATTTTTTCTTTTCAAATAATAGTGTTTCTAAAAAATCGTTTAAAATTAATTTAAAATAAAAATTAATAATATTATCTGTACGTCTTACTTAGTAAAACGTACTAAATTTTCATAATTAATTAAGACCATCTCACAAGTGCTAATAAGAAATTTAAACAAACAGATTTAACGAAAATCTTTTATAAACAATAAATAAATTATTTCAAATAAAAAAAACTATATTTTATTTGCCTGCTTTGCATTTCCATATCTCTAATTTCTTCTATCAAAAATTCTATTTTTTTTCGTCTAATTTTTGAATTTTTATTTAATTTTCTATTTAACTAATTTTGTTTTTCAAATACTGCTTCTTTTTTTTAAAGCAATCAAATCGCTCTTTTAAAACAAAAAAAAAAACAAATACAATGAGTATTGATTAGAAACATTTATAGCTGCATATAATCAAAAACGCTTTTCTCTAGTTATTTACTAACACACGCTTTCACTTTTACCCTCACCCAATAAAATTGAAAAATATTACTAACTCGTTTAATACCATGAATAAAAAAAACAAGATGGCGCACTCAACCGTACAAAAAAATTTTCTACAGCGCATCTACGTCATCAAAGAATAAAAACTAGTGTTTGTTGTAAAAATTGTGTGTGAGAGAGAGAGAGAGAGCACATTCCATCAACTTTGCTTACAACAAATACTCAATGTCTACGTCACAAGCAGAAAATAAAATAACGGACCTGCAAAATCTTGTTTTTTTTTTTTTTTTTTTGATTCCTGGTTTAACACAACACAAAGCTTAAGAGTTTTCTTGTAATTTAACGCTTTAATTGTTGTCCTTTGTATCGAATAAAATTTTGTTTTATTTAATTTATTTATTTATATAATTTTGCATGTGGCTTTTAGGTTTTGGAAGTATTTTGGCACATTTTGTATTTGAAATTACATATTTTGAAACCAATATGTTTTAAAAATCTAGTTTAAGTTTTGATGAGATCATTGTAGAAACTGATTATTTTTTCTTTTGAACTTAACGCAAACTTTTTTAAAATTTTTACAGTTCTTCGTTCGCTTGGATCACATACGAAAGTGTTTTACACAAAAGGGTGGTATATTCGTTTTGGAAGAATACAGTAAGTAGATTTTGAAAAATTACAAAAACAAATTAAATAAAACAGATTTTTTTTGCTTCTCAATTAATTATTAAGCTTTAGAAATCTTCTTCTCGGTTTTGACATTCACTGAGAACAGACAGCGGGGAAAAAATTCTAGGGGAGATTCACATAGAATGTTGTTTCCCTTCGAGAGGAATAAAAATTTCAGTGGAAAAAAATTACATGTGTTATTCGCGACAGGGGAGATTTTTTTTTGTCGGAAATATGTTATTAAAGGCCTTGATTAGTGCGCAGAAAAATTTTACAGAAGTCTGACCGACTTTAAAAAAATCGTATCATAAATTCAGTAAACTGCGACTTTGACGCGCACACGAAGTGTTCCGTACTAACACTACATACATACATATGTAATCCTATACGAACTTTAGCCCATATAATCGACTATTTTACCTGATGTAGACATTTAAAAAAAATTTAAGTACCCTGCAAACTTTTTTTCGGTTTTTAGAGATTCTTTTTAATTTTGGTGCTTTTTATCCGTTATTGGAATTTTCTCGGTTTTTAACGTTTTCTTACTTTTGGCGATTTTTTTAGGTTTTTGCGTTTTATTTTAGTTTTAGCGTTGTTTAAGTTTTGGTGTTTTTTTCGTTTTAGCGATTTTTTGGGTTTTTGGCATTTTTTTGGTTTTTTTTTTGCGATTTTTTGGTTTTTGGCGTTTTAGTATAGTCTATTATATTATTTTGGGTTTTTGGCGATTTTTTCGTTTTGGAAATTTTTTTATTTTGGGATTTTTTAGTTTTAGCGTTTTTGAACATCTCTAGGGTTTGCCACTTACGGTTTCCAAAATGTAGCAAGTTGTCAAAATTACATAGTTGAAATAACATTAACTAATAGAATACCCTGTAATTTTGATTTTTTTTTTAATTTCAGTGTTAATTGTTGTCTGCATAAAAATACACAATTTCAAGTGTCTATATATAATTGTCTGTATATTACGATAGGATTTCAACATGTTTCGTTGCTCACTTTAAAACGCCCTTTATTAATTTTAACTGCCATATATATTTGTTATTGTAGCAGCCAAAGTTTTATATATTCTGTAAAAATCCATACATTTTTAACACACATGTCATATTTCGCAAATCGTGCGATTGTGTAGGATATTGAATCACGGCCTTAAAATTTTTGTATATCTTAATTTTTCCCAAAATTAATTATTTAATTTTTTTACGAGTACATTGAAATTGGTCACTCACCTTTACCCAAAAAAATCTTAAACTTAATAAGTTATTTAACAATTTAATCAAACAATCCCCAAAAAATCACAAATTAATAAATTAACAACAGCCGGTCAAAAAATATGTACTTGTGTGGCAACACTCTAATCTTGCGAGAGCAATGAATAGCTGTTGTTGTTTGTTTTTTTTACATTGATATTCAATAGCATACTTCTTATGCAGTGTGTACTCAGCATTGGGCATTTTTGTTAGGCTGAGTTTACATCTGGTATTTCTTGTGTGCCATTTGCCCACAAAAGCGTAACCACTAATTACTAATGAAAAACTGTTTGATTCAGACATGTATGGACACAATAATTGTCAATTTCTGGTGTCATTTTCAAAATGTCCGCCTTGTGACATCTCTGTGTATTTTGTGCCAACACGTCGAAGTGAATATCGCCGCTGTAAAGGAAAGTGTAGAAGAAGATCGAAATTTATCGAATCATCGTAGGTCTCAGCAGTTGGAGCTCTCTCCGTCAACTACGTGGAGAATGGTGCTCAAATATCTTGACCTACAATCGCTTAAGATCGATTCAGCTGGTGCAGGAATTAAGGCCGATTGGGCTCTAGAGCAATTAAAAACTGCTCCGATGTTTTATCACAGAATTGTGCTGAGAAATGAGGCGAATTTTTGGTTTGTTAATAAACAAAACAATCCACAACAGACCCAATACATCCAGGGGTCTGCTCCTTTCGAATTTATATTTAATAACATTTAAATTCGAAAGCTTTTTCTTTTGTTTCGAATACAGAATACACTTCTACTGGAATTATTGAAATACTTCCTTCGCAAAAGTTGAATGATTTTTTGCGAGCTTTAAGGTTCTGATATTAGGGTGGTACATTAGCGTGGTACGAACTGAGATCTGGTGGGTAAATACTAGAATGGGATATTTGAGGTCAATGACTATATTGGTCTCTTTGAGACAAAAACATCGATATATCACACTTTAAGATCCGACTGTAAATGCCGAAGATATGACGAAAATTGTTTTTTGGCGACCCCTGCCTGCGACATTTTATATTGATCGGTGTACGGCGAACCCTTTTTTTGCGAGACTTCCTAATGTACAGTGTTGCCTAATAGTTTAGTTCTAATAGCTGTTGTTATGGTTATGGTTATGACACGTCTAATTTAAGCTTTAAAAAAACACTGTTTACATTTGGGTTTTTTTTTTTTAAGAAAAGCATTCTTAGTTACATATGTCTATTATAATACTCGTATACCAAATAGTTAGCTCCAAAATACGGTTCATTTAGACTAATAAATTATTATTATTTTCTAATTTTCAGATCCTAAAACTCGCCAACTCATACAACGAAAATACAAATCTAATATGGTAAGTTTTAACGCTTCATGAATAGAATTAAGACAAAAAGAATATTGTTTTATTTTTTGCACGTTTAACATGTTCATTGTTTAAAATTGAAAAATTTAAATCACCACCACCACTTCCTGTTCTGAAAAATAATTTTCATATAATTTTATGAATATTTTTTTATTATTTTCAAGTTATTTCAAAACTTATTTTTAAATTTTTATCTTTTTATGTGTGTGTATATGTGCAACTCTCTAAACTTTTGTCTATCTGTTTGTGTATGTGTGTGTGTGTGTGTGTTTATTTAACAACAAACAAATCTAACTTTCTTACAATAAAACAACACCCTCAACACTAAATACTACCATCCATATCATAACTAACTACACTGTAAAAAAACACACACTTCACATGGCCTGAATTGTAATGCGTGAAATAGGCTTCAGAGGCAGCCTTAAGTCTGCATCGCATGTTCAGCATAAAATTTGCCAAACGATTAATGCAACATCCTGAATTTCGTGGCAAAAAGGACTCAAACCATAACATACGAAATTCGCAGACATTTGAGGGAAAGCAGTTTGTAAAAACAAGTTCATCAAGTGACAGCGATTGAACAATTTTGATGAAAAAAAAAGAAACTAAATTTAAATCTTATAATTTGCATGTATGCTAAAACATTTTAAACACTTAACACCAAATGTAAATATAAATTAAATATTTCTTTCTAAATAAAATCAAAGTTTTCTTAAAAACAACACAGAAAAAAGTATTCACCAATTAATATTTTCAATTAAGAATTTAATTGATTTAATTAAATTTTTAATTGTATTTATTAATTTTAGTGGAAAAACTTAATTAATATTATCAAATTGTTTGTAGGTGAAAATTTAATTAATTTTTTAATTGATATTAAAAATATTTTAATTAATATTACAAAATCATTCATATTACTTTTTTGTGTTAAGGCAAATATTTATATAAAAAAAGCATGAATTTTAAAATTTTAACTTCTTTTTTATTTAAATGTTTAATTAAAAAATTTTCAAAAACCTTTTAGTTTCCTTTCGATAATTATTAATCATATTCATCATAGTTGAATTGCTGCAGTGAAAAGACAAATCTTAGTTAAACAAGTTAATAATGAATCTTAAAAATACAAAGAAAAGGATTTGTCTTTTTACTTAAGTTTTTTATTATTTCTGTAAATGTACAATTGTCGTTATTTTTTGCTAAAAAAAAAAAAAACATATACAGCTTTTGGTAATTTAAATTTGCATTTTTTTTTTGTCTAATAAAACTTAAGGCCGATCAAATCTGTTATTCGGTATTATGTGTCTTCTCATATGTGGCGGCTGGACAAGATCAAAATCATAAGAGGAATCCAGTGGTTATAACACCACAAATACAAGATATTCATGCCCAACAAAAACAACATGCTCAACAACACCAGCAGCAAGCACAACAGCAACAACAAGAGCAAACGCATACTAGTTCAACTGCCTCATCTACGATACATTCTTCAAAAACAACTCATTTACCCTCACAACAACAAAATAACCAAAAACATCAAACTATAACAGTACGCCATACCCAGCCCATGCAAAAGCCCACAATAACCACAACTACAGTGCAGCCACAATCGAAATTAATACATGCAAACGCCAAAACTCATACTACGGCCACCATAGCGACATCTCCACCACAAACGCAGCAGCATCACCAGCAGGCGCAACAACCACAAGAACCTGCAATCAAATCTCCAATGCAACAACCAATTGCACAACATTCGCCTTTAGGCGCTCGTTCCAGCACAGGCAGTCAATCAGGTGCCTTGCCCCAATTGCCACCTCGCATACCCTCGCAAACTTCTACAGAAAGTTTGGCTACATCACCCACTCCCTCAGCAGGATCACAGGGGCGCTCCAGAGGCCCCCCACCCGGTCCACCGCCTGCTATACCACCACGCACTGGCGCTATAGCCAGAAGTGGATCGGTACAGCAGCGTAGTTTAGCACAACAGCGAACTGTCAAGCGCCAAATCTCAGCCAGCTCCACACCACCCCAATACACTCCGCAACCACCACCAGCTTTTGTAATACCTAAACGTCATACTCCCATTTCCAAAGCATCATCTGTAGCCACCTCAACTCTCAGTGCTGCAAACACTACCTCCTCCCATCACCATACCTCAACGACAACAGCAGCTGCTACAACTGGCGCCAGCTCAACGTACAACACTCAAAACAAGCGACCCTCGTATGGTAGTGTAAGTATCAGTTCATCGCAATCCTCTTCCTCACCCAACTCCAATGCCGGTAGCAGCTCAACGTCTCCACAAACCCATCACAAGCACTGACGAAGGAGTTCCTTCTTCAAGTTTAGTAGAAATGAAAATAAACACGATCATAACAGCGGCGGCGGCGGTGGGGGTGGCAAGACTGGTGATGAACCCTATTCAAGAGAAATTTGTCGCTCCATGTGTATACCTTGGCTTTAAAGGTGTGCAGGAAAAGCAACCAATAAAAATTTTATGTATGTATGTAATTCGAAATATTAAATACCAAGAACGTTTATATGCACATATGTATGTCGCACCTGTTCCTCTAAAGAGAATAAAACTAAAAATTTTGCAAGTTTTACTTTTTGTCAGAAATCTACCCACTGTAAACATCTAAAAAATTTTTCTCTACTGTTTCAAAAAAATAAAAGGTACAGTTGTATCCAGCGTTGCCAGTTTGGTGCTTTTTTCCTTTCTAAATGCCCAAAACTTTGTTAACCCTATAATAAAAAAACGGGTATTTATTTTGCTTTTTCAAGAGTAAGTTATGCAATAATTTTTTTTATGCTTCCTAGATAGAAAACAAAAAATATAGCAAAGCTTGGGTGAATGATTCAGCGTTCAAAAGGTGTCTTATACCAGGGATAAGCTCTAGAAAAAAAAATGGCAACACTGCCCAGGATTAAGACATAGATGATCATCAAAATGATTATTATATAGTGCCGCAAAGGAACACACATGCATACATAAATATGTACATACATAGTCTTTGCGTGGCGCAGTCGGGTAAAAAAAAGTTTTGGTCTCTACTGAGCATTGGTCAATTTTGAGTGGCCCTCTTTAGAGTAACAAGTGCGATATGTACATATGTAGTTCAAATGTGAAAAATATACTTATTACTTAGCTGCTTACATACTTACACGCAAAACTATTCATATCTTAAGAAAAGTGCTTAAAGTTCTATTAATTGAAATTGTTATAAACAAAATAGGAAAAAAAACTAACCTGTAACCATAATCTAAAATGCAGCCGTATTTTGAGGAATCATGAATAATTATCAAATAAAATACAATTTAAGCGGATGTACATACATATGTACATACATATCGTCGGCTTACGGCCCTTTTCAAAATGTACAATTAAAAGCTAACAGGGACTTTAACGGCAAGTTTTGTATGAAGAACTGTCAGTTAAAGTTCACGTTAACTCTTACGGCCTGTCTCACGATGTCACCAGAAATCGTTCGATCGGCAACTTGTATTGCAAACAACAATAATATTAGAAAATTTGTTGTTGTTTTCAATATAAGTATTCGATCGAACGATTTCTGGTGACATCGTGAGACAGGCCTTTAATCATACATTGTGAAAAGGGACGTTAGAGTGTAAGTCTGCTAACTCACTTCCAGAAAATTTTATACGAGAAATTAGACTAATACATTAAGTTTCTTCGACATATAGAGCTTCAAATTAAAATAAATATTTTAGCAAGTCGATGAGGCGTCTCTTTCTTTTTCGAACGGCATTAAAATGTCATATGTTATAAAAAGTGTATTTAGCTGGTTTACACTCTAAGCCGACAATATGTACATATGTATGTGCATATAGTTGGCTACAATGCAAAAAGGCGTAACTTTTATTAACACAAAAATAAAACTAGAAGACTTAACTACCAGTTTGTTTAGTTTTTTGCTTCTCCTGTAAAATTATATTTTTGTTAGTTACACCTTTTTGCATTTACATACACATTATTATGCATACTGTCTTATTTACAAAGCCATAATCATTTTTATAAATAAGATCTAGAGATTCTAGATAGTACATAAGAACATTGGTGAAGCGCTTTATTTGGAACAATAGAGAAACACCATTTAATTAATTTTTTTTTTTTATTTATGCAAAACACAATCAACACACTATGTTACTCGTATTTTAATTTAATCAACTGTGTAATTTCAATAAATTTTAATGTTGCTTTTTAGGTTTCTTTCTATGAAACGTTTTAGAAAAACCAGTGTTTTCTTATCAGCCACTTACATACATATACTACATATAATTAAAACTTACCATACAAATGTACGAGTATGTATGTATGTACGTTAGAGTGGCCGTTAGTTGTATGGATAATTTTTGTTATTTCTTTTATTCTCTCTCCCAAATCTAGAAAAATTTTACAGCTATAAGTTGTGTTTTAGGGGATGCGTTCGCCACTCAAAGTTGGTCCTCAAGCCAATTTATTCAATGTAATTTTTTTTTTTAGTTTTGTTTTGACTCGTATATGTATGAAATAATTTTATATACATACATACATATATACCCCCTTATGCAAAAACAATTGTTAAAATTAAAGTTGGTTTAATAAACGAATTTTGTATGGCAAAACCGGTTTTAGTAAAATAATTTCCCAATATATGCCATTTTGGTATATAAAATTTTTGGTATTTTGTTTGTTATGTTCTTCATTATTTCCTAAAATATTAAATTTTAGCAAAAAAGAAACTTTCTTTGAAGCTAATGTTGTTAACTAGAAGAGCTAAAATATTACCATATATCTTGTAAAATGTTTTTTTTTTTAAATAGTCATATGCAAGCAAATTACATTGAATAAATGGGCCTGAAGGCAACTTTGAGGGGCGGACGCACCCCCTAAAACACCTGTTATCACTATGAACTTTTTTTTGTATTTTTCTTACATAAAACTGAACCGATTTGGGGGAGAGAATAAAAGAAATAAAAAAAATAATGGCCACTTTAATGTACATATGTATGTAAATATGTACCAGGGTTGCCGATTTCTATGAATTTATCTAAAAATGGGAAAAAAAATTTTTCTTGAACTATTTTGGGACTATAAAATTTTTTGTGTAATTTTTGTGCATTTTCGCCCCAACATTATACACAAGTAAATTTTTGAATTACATATATATCTTCCAAACATTTTTATAATATTTTTATCTTTATGTTTGACTGTACTTGTCTTGAAAATGTTCTTTTCTTTTAATTTCGATCTGTTTATTCAGGGGAAAGAATTTTCAGCAAGTTAAAGTTAACAAAAAAATTGCATGAAGAATAAATTGTCGTTTGGTACCAACGTCTCAATATAAAGGTATAGGTCAATATTGAAGGGACATTTTTGAACCAACCAAAAAAATTTTGAAAATGAAATATTGGATTTAAAAATTTGCATACAGTAATACCTATTTTATATTAAGCATTTTTTCATAAAAATAGTTGCATGAAATTTTTTCATTTCTTAATAGGAGGGCTGAAAAAGCAAATCAGATCTTCTCTAGCGCTGTAATTAGCGAATAGAAAAAGTTTCATGCAACAAATTTTATGTCAAAATTAAAATCAATAATGTAAATTATTTATAAATATACTATTGCGATTATTATCATGAATTATAATGAATGCGAATTGGCATATCGCTATCTTTATTGGCACTGGCCTATATAAGAGCAAAATATTGAGGAGTTGATGGATTAATGTCCAAAAAAAGTGAAACTGGTGCGAAAGAAAGCTTGAAAAGCCTGGCCGATGGGGCAATTATGACGACAATAAAATGGACGTAATTTGCGAAACACATTTCTCACACAGCACAAATTTTTATAATAAAATTCAATGCTTTGAAAGTGTTGTTCGTTTGTTAGTGTTAGTGGTCAAATGGAATTGTCACAAGTTACGAATCTTGTTCTTTTTGCACTGAAAAAAATTCTCACTGAAAAAACAAATAGTAAAAAAATCACTGTATATATATTCTTAAATAAAAACCATTACTTATTATCAAACACAAAATTTGTTTTCTGTAATTTATAAAATTTTGGATAATTTTGAAGGTTCGTCTGTGTAAAATTAAATTTCGATTCCGGCAACACTGACATGTACATGTGTTGACAATCTCTAGTTCTCACTCTCTCCCTTCCTCTATAATTAATTAACGGTACTCATCGATCTGGTTTACATATTACTGTTACAGTTGTGTTTGCTTGATTCGTCTGCCCAGCGCACTGTGGGCTGGTTTAATACGTTTTTGTGCAAAAACTATAAAAATTGTTTCTAGAACATTGAAAGTTGGCACTGAGCATTATGTTGACTAAATTATGAAGAAAAAATGGAATTTTATCAAAGCCTCCACGCCCACCGCTTGTGAAATCTAAATCGCTTTTTTTTAATTTTCTATCCAAGCAGAACTCTTCATATTTGGTATATACATACATTTTCAAGAATAAAGACGCATGCCGAGTTTCATCAAAACCGGCCACGCCCACATGACATATTCTTTGCTACATATAGATACACACACATACATACATATATACATATACATATTATCCAATAATACTGGAACGTTGCCGGCAACATTTTTGTTTGTGTGGACTTGAAGGAGCCAACAAAAGAGAATTACATATTTTTTCCTTCCAAATTTTCGCTTATCTAAACTCGGACTATAATGAGGCCATTTTGTCTATTCTTTTCTTTGTATTTTTTTCTATATTATTATTTAGGGCCAATTTTTGGGTTCGGGGTTAAGACTAGTTTATTTCTCTAATTAGCTAATCCGAACTTAACTTAACTTATATCACATTAATTCAGTTTTGTGCAGTCGACTCCGCTTTACTGGAAATAACCAAAACCCATTTTTTTCAATTATCCGATTTTTTCTCTAAAACGTAGTTCGGATTACTGAAATTTGTTACAGTTAAGCGTACTGCTGAAAATCAGTAAAACAATATTTTTTATATCAAATCTGTATATTTTTTTTACGTCAATTTAAAGTATATTGTAAGAGCGAAAAGGACAAATACATTTTGCCATTTAATTTTTTAACGGACAAAACATTATGCAATCGTTTTCTAATAAATAAATTTGTCATTGTTTATTTTTTTACTAAAGCGAAGTAAGTTTCATACAAAACGTAGTTGTGGCCTTGCTTTTGGTTTTCAGTAGTACGATATTTTCAGTAAAGCGATGTTTCCCCAAAGCGAAGTGATTAAGACTAGCTGCGCTTAAAAGCAGTGCGGGATTTGTATCGCTTTCAGTAATCCGATTTTTTTCAGTAAAGCGTGTTGCGCTAAAGCGGATTCGACCATACTAGTGGCAGCAACAAAATCTTAAAAATCGCTTCAAAATTTACTGCAAGAGCAAATTCACCGAGAGCTTATCGCTCACTTTTAAGTCAACTTGTAATAAACAAAAATATTTATCTGTCTGGGACTAAGTTTATTTAATAATGCTAAAAAAAAGTATTGAAATATTTTAAAGTGCATTCATTATTACAAAAGTAGACAGATTTTTACTTCATATCTTTTAAACTCGTGTCACTACACACACTTCTTACATAATATTTTCTCTATAATTTAATTAGAATAGTTTCCACACCAAATAAATAACATCTAAGCATAATTAACGAAATAACTACAAAATTTATCCTGAAAGCTTTAATTATTATAAATGTCTGTAGATTTAATTTGATAATCAAATAATTAATTAAATGTTAGCAAAATATATTAAATATGAATGTATGTATCTTTGTATGTACTCGTACTTATGATTAACTGTTGTATAATGTTTTTTGATGTAATATCCTAAAAAATTAATTACTAAATAATTAAACTACTTAAATAAATATAAATAACTACATAAAATGAACTGCAATAAATAATCACACATTTAACTGTAACTAAAAGTTAATCAATTTATTAAGTATTGTAACTTGTGGACACAAAATGTAAACATATGATATAATATTATAATATTATTATGCAAAATGATAATAATAATTATTTGAAACAATGGTAATTGAAGGCAATCTAGGTAGGGAATGTTTGTATAATTAATATTAATATTAAAAAATATCAGCATGATATAAAACTACACATACATATGTATGTATTAACAAAATGGAAGATTATTTGTATTTAATTAAAGGAAAAATAAAAGACAATTAATGTACTAAATACAGAGTGTTTTTAATGGATCAAATTGGCATTGAATATATGTATGTATATAAAATACTGCTGATGTAAGGAGTTCAATTTTACAGCGGCATAAGTCGATTTATAATGAAATTTCAAAGCAAACTAAACAAAAAGCGACTATCAGCTGTTAAATGGGTGCTCAAGTAAAGCAGTGATGCCAACTCAAAGTTGTGACACTCCAAACAAAAAAAAGCATCCTTTATATGAATTCTAGAAGTACTTTCGGCGATTTTTAAAAAAGTTTTCTGACCTACTATTTCTTTTAAAAATCGCCAAAAGTCACCTAAATCAATTTCATGTAATTTTTCTTAATCCTTATTTCACAATAAATTTGTTTTTATACCACACTTTTTTTAATTTAAATTTTTAGAAAATAATTTTTAAAAAATTTAGCAGAAAATCGAGAAAACTAGAAATAAAATCGCCAAAAATTATTTTTTGTAAATTTTTCTCATTCAAGTTGAAAATGCATTAATTACTATAATTAATATAAGAAAAATTATCGTAATCAAATTGTTTTCATTTCCTGCCGACGAGTTTTAATAGGATTTATTTTTAAAACTACTCCTTCAACAAACAAATTTTCCTGAGTTACAAAAATTTTAAAGTTCAATTTTGTTTAAAAAAAAAATTTCCTTAAAAATCGGCAACAAAATTTATTTATCGCCAGAAAAATCAACCTGTCGTCACATCAAAAATTTAGAACTCAAACAAGTTAAAAAAATCGCCATATCTGATAGCCCTGTTTCCGGCATAAAAAATCGTCCAAATGACAATAAATCGTTCAAGTCTGGCAGCGCACACATTGGATGTGGTACACGTACACATGCCCAGGCATACATTTAGGCTGAATTTAAATTTGGGAAAATCCCACAACAAAATTTAAATAACACTGGCATGGCAGGTTGACATATTTATTCATGGATCTCTCTCTTTCTATCATGAATTATATAAGCGTGAGCCAAATGTTTACACATCATATTTAAAATTTAAATTTTTTTTATTCATTTATTTATCTGCGTACTAATGTCAAATTTTATGGTATCTAATCATTTATATATCTTATTTTTATAGTTTTTTTTTTATAAAGTTATTCACATATTTATGTACATATTAAACGATTAAAGCGTATAAAAGTTTACCGATTGGCATTAGTAATAATATATGATCTAAATTGCATAATTAATGCGCATTAACAAAATTTAGGAGAATCAAATTTTGAAATAAAAAAGAAATTTATTGTCATTTGTATTTACAAATATTAATCTTTAATTTATCTGCTTTCATTGGTCGTAAAAAATGTGTAAACAAAACTAAAAACAATAACATTTCTTGGAAAAACCGTCACATGAGGAATAAACAGAAATTCTGCACGTATTCCCCAAGTCGATGTCCAATTAGAGTTACCAAATATTCGACATATGTATATCGAAAACTGGGATTCACGTATTTCGAAAAAGTAAGAATTTTATGTCTGATTACATATTTTTTTTTTTGTTAGCTAAAGAGAGCTGGTCAAACCTTGTGAAATATGTAATTTATTTATATGGTAACAAAGTTTTATTGTCATATAATTACCCTTATTCCAGTTGTCGATATCGACGTCACTTTAACACAAGTAACTCCTGTTGACAAGTTTATGTATTTTCTAAGACTTAGGGAACGGAAATATATGTTCAGTAGCACAAAATTGTTCTCGAGAGCGAGTAAACAATCTTCAATTTTTTGGTATTGTGTTATAGTGACGTCGATGTCGACAACTGTAATAAGGCGGAATATAGTATTTTTATATATAAAAATATCAGCAACATTTTTAGTCAAAATGAGTCTCAAAATTTTGCTCAGTGCAACACTTTGTGAATTGGCTAATTATTTACTATTATTTTTCTATTATAGAATTATGCATTTTTAAAAAAATTCTTGAGAAAGATTTAATTTTATTTAATTTATTTATCTGCTATATCTATAAAAACAACTATCTACTCTGGGTTTTATATTTTACTTGCCCATGATATTCAGCATAAATATCAATTCGTTTTTTTTTTCTTAGACATTTAGTTCAAGTGTAAAACGTATTTTGTGTTTACTAAAAAAAACTATGCGCATGGATTGCACTTGTCTAACTTTGCAAAATTTTCAAGGCTTTTAATGTTTATTCCAACCTGATGTCTAACCAGGCGGTCAACCTGTCATAAAATTACATCAAAAATTATTATGACTGAAGGTGTCCACGTTCAAATGTGAAATAGTGAGGAGCAGACACGAATATGAAAAGGCACAACAATAAACCAGTGTTGCCAGTAAATACCGCGCATATGATTATTTTATTTTTTCCTACAATTCGAATTTTTCGGGGAGATCCACCCTATTCAACCCTTCGATTATGTTTCCGCTTTCATTTGGTCAAAAATCGAAAAATATATATTCCAAAAAAAATCAGGGCCTTATGTTATAAAACGCATTGCTAGTCGTTAAAAAAAATTTTTTGAAGAGAAGTTACACTCAGGCAACTACTATTACTAGGTGTTACCTTTCTTAGGAAAGGGATAGTGATAGATAAGACAGGTGATAAACTAAGAGATAGAGAAAAATTCATTATTTTACAACTCTGTTTTTTGCACTTTTTATTAATAAGGCAGTGTTGCAACGCCTCTGGTGCCAATGAGGCGTATTAAATTGTTGAAGTTGTGCTTAGTAGCCATTTTATTGCTTACTATACTTCACCGATGATTCTCCTTCTATCCTATTCAGCACTTCGATTACGTTTCCGCATTCAGTTGGGCAAAAATTTTAAAATATGTGTTCCAGGAAAGCTTTATTCTTTTACAACTCTGCTTTTTTGCACGTTTTTTAATATTGCAGTTTTTGCAGAGCCTCTGGTGTCAATGAGGCGTAGTAAATTTTTGAAGCTGTGTTTAGTAGCCATTTTATTGCTTATTTTACTTCGCCGATGATTCTGCTTCACAATACCGATGAAAGAGGGTACTCTGATGCTACATTAGGATTATTATCCGCTGAAGCCGGTGTAGTTCAGTGACCAGTGACTATGCTTTCATCACTTGAACTTTCCTAAAACAACGGACAACAGAAAAATGCGTGACGTTATTATTTAATGACTGTTGGAGACCGGGCCCAACACCGCGACCTTCGGTTTTGTAGTCAACGCCACAAATTTTATATGAAAAAAATTTTTATTACAAAAAGAAAATACTAAGGGCCGAAAATAATAATTATGTATTCTTGAATTTTTAAATCTCTGCCCAAGTAGATAGACATGGATGCTGATGAAGTGAGAATCGGCCAGCTAAAAATCTAGTTTAATTTTTCTTCTCTTCTTTACAAAATCACATCAATTAATACATAAAAATATTTCATTTAATAAGAATTGGAAATACTGAACTTCAGTCCGATTAAGAAATTATTCTGGATTAAAATGCATTCCTGTTCAATTAAATATATATATATATATATATATATATATATATATATATATATACAGTACTGTGCAGAACAAAAGCAACAAAAACCCTATTTGACTTAAAATTGAAATATTTTAAATATTTGATTATTTCAAGCAGCCCTTTTAACAAACTTTTGTAGGCATTCATACTAGAAAACCAATTCGCATTTTAATTTTTCAATATTGATATTTCCTGAAAAATAAAATAACTAACATTCTCAAACCCATGTATCGAAATTGTGCATAACAATAGCAACAAAATGGAAAATGTATAATTATCAATAAAATCTTTGATATAGCGCTATAATTCCAAAGTCCAACAGGCTTAAGGGTACTTAATAGTCCCTATATTAAATATTAAAATGCCTTTCTCAATGTTATTGCTGCTGCTTGACTTAGCAAGAATGGGAAAGAGTAGGTATTGCTGAATTTTCTAATCTTTAAAAATTTAAGAGTCTAAAAACATTAGATAAGCGGCTGTTAATTATTTAAAAGTATAATAAAAATATATTTCTAATTGTCTGATGGATATGTCGGCAGAATAATTACGTATTGAGCAGTTTTGTGTACCACCACGAAAAACTTCCGCAGCTTATCATAGCAAAATGCATTTCAAATAATCCAAAAGCTCGTTTGTTGTTTCTAGTGAGGTTATAATATCTCGAAATTAGAGTGTGCATTATTGTACAACTCGATACCGTGCCAGGGAAGGCAATTAAAAAAGTTACAGACTAAGAAAATACTAAAGTTGACCAAGAGGTAGATGATTAAAAAAAAATCCAGGTAAATCTTATATTTAGTTCATACAATTTTATTGTTTTTTTGCTTAAAACGGATTTCAGTAAAATACACTGTAATTGAATCCTAATAAAATCGGAAACCGATGTGCTTATTGCAGAATTCAAGTTCCATATATCGAATTGGTATATCATCTCTTCAATGCGGCGCTTGCCTAGCAAACAGTTTTCGCCACGAAATTTTAAAATGAGTTTTAAGCATAACAGCGGTTAGGTGATGGTTATGTCTTATCTTCCGACGTATAAGGTTAGACCATTCCCAAAAATTAAAAAAAAAATACCCTTGAAATAAAAATTATTTGGCATTTCGATTGGAATATGACACTTTTATGGGTGTTTCAATGCGGTAGTATTCCATAATATACTTGGAGATTGGGCAAAAAAGTCAGGAAAATTAATTTAATTCCAATCCTTGCTTTACCGACAAACGCAGCTTTCTTGAACGCCGTCGCAAACCTCTTTGCAAGATTTCGCAGGAGTGTTTTCGGAAAATGGATCCTAAATTGCAACAAATACTTCAAAATTCCATTAACTTTGCGAAAATGTATTGCTTAATGCATAATAAATAATATTTGTGAATTTATCCATCGTTGATATGCACGTATTATGAAAAAACTAAAGATTATACAAAAAGGATTAATTTGTTGCTTTTGTTATGCACAGCTTCATATCAAAGTCTGGACTATTTTAAATAACTTTTGAAAACCCAGTTTTTTTAAGAAAGATTTTATTTAATACGATAGATAGGGCATATAAATACAAATAAATTATGGTCAGAGTTTTTGTTGTATATGATGTATATTCTGAAATAATCGTCTCCATTTATTTTTGCAGAGTTTGTTGCTTTTGTTTTGCACAATACTGTATATATATATATGTATATATCAAAAAGAAAACATATTGACAATATGTATTTTTTATATTTATGAAAAAAAAATTACAAAAAATCCCATATCTGCCACATTTTCCTCGCGCTCGTATTTTAGTGAAAAAAATACTCACATGTAGGAATGTTCTCTTCTACATCTGGCAACACGGCAGAGCACCCTCAAACAAAAAACAAAACAAAACAGAAACAGTTAAAATTGTCAATGCAGTTTTTGGAGCAGCCTTGAATAAATTGCGGGCAATAAAAAGTTTTTGGGCAAATAAACAAATACATACACAAAAGACAATTGCACAATTTCTGTTTAATTCAATTGATATTAAAATTAACCTTGAATTTCTTATTATTTTTATTCAATTTGATTATATTTTTCAATTCATAATGAAATATTTGTGGAAACCAAAATAACGATAACTAAATATATGTACATACATATGTAAATTTACTTGTTACACGTTTAGCATATTGATTTATTTAACTGACAAATAATAACATTAATTGAAAACGTTCGGTTGAATGTTAAAGCAACTACATACATACATACATATGTATGTGCATGTACGTATGTATCAGTGTTGCCGAATCGCGGGTAATTACCCGAATCAGGTGTAATTTTTATGTGGAAGTGTAGCGCGTGGGTAATTGCTATCAGGTGTAATTTCCGGGTAATTTGAAATTCGTTTGTTTTATATAATAAATCGTGTGTGTTCTGGCTTTCACATCGTTTTCAGACGTTTTCTTGTGAGTTCGGATGTTAAAACACATGCTACGCCTGCTTAAGTTGAAATTTAGAAAATACAAATTAATTGTATGTGTTCTAGCATCCGAATTTAGAAGAACACTATTTGGATATTGACGATTTCAAACTTTTAGATTTTTTAATAAAATATAATAAATTATAGTTTGATACCGTTGATGCTATTTTATTATTTAAAGAAGGTATACAAAAAAACAATAATAATAATAAGCAATAAGATATGAGGTAGATTTATAATGAACTACTTATTTTTACATGAAAGTTAGCATTTATTTTCACAAAAAAAAAATTATACTTTCACCTAATTCACACGAAGACTTTTATGAAGTCTATTTTTCGACGTAATTTTTGGTTTGAAAGCGAACGGGGTAGAGAAGAAAGAGGGGTAGAAAAAATTACTCGATTTCTGTTTTCTATGGTTTTTTTCATATTTTTCTTTACACCAATTTGTGTTCTTGTTGTTACGTTTTATTATTAATATTCTCATATTAATGTGTTCTTCGAAGAAAATTTTATTAAAAAAGTACCCTGTCCGAAATTCGGTTAACTTTAAGCTAACTATTTCGCAAATGGTAATGATTGACAATTGGATTACTTTCAATGTAATCAAATGACTATTTTAACATTGCGATGTCCTAGGCGGTAGTCAATTGTCTCACTCTGCACTACTTTCAGCTAACTTAAAGTTTACTTTTTTAAATCACCGGGAGTCAGTAAATTAAAATTTTTTTTACTGGGTTCGAACATGTATCATCACACGTTGTGTACTCAACGAGCTACCACTCGGCGCTAAGGTACCATTTAAAATAACAACAACAAAATGTTAATATAAAACTGAAATGAGTTTCAAAGTAGATGAGAATACATTTGTTGTCTCTCATCAAATTCGATTACGTAAAGAATTATTTTTGGGTTTGTTCTGGATGACATTCCAGTTAGCTTTTAATCAGTCTAAGAAAAGTTAACTATTTTTGTAGTCAACCACACATTCTCCGACAGAGTATGTACTTCAAATGTATGTATGAACAATAAAATCAATAAAAATCAAAATCAATAAAAAAATTAGAAATGTAAAAATAATCATCGTATGAACGCAAATAATTTTTGATAGAAACTTCAAAAGGGAATCAAGAAAAATAGACGTCATAAATTTCATCGTCTGAATCCTGTGTTTTAGATTAGCAGAATAAAAAAATTTGCACAAAACAAGAAAAAAGAATTTTTTTGATTCGAAATTTATATTACAGATGAATATTATATAGGATAGTTTTTTGCCATCGGAAGCTCATTTTGAGAAAATTTGAGTTGACGTATTTTGAATACACGTTGCACTTCACTGGGGCTGATACCAAATCATAAGTAGACCTTAAACAAGATTTTTGAAATGTGTCAAATACTTATTTTAATATTGGGTGTAATTCCTTTGAAATCGGGTAATTTTAGCTCCTACGAGGTGTAATATTGAATATATATTTTGGTAACACTGGTATGTATGTAACTGTGGTAGGCTGAAAAATTTCTTTGGAGAGTAATTTTTGGAGATAACAGGGAATTTGTTTTTGTAATTTAAGACTAAAAAAGAAATACAGTGAAAAAAAGTTTCGTTGCTTAAATCTATTCGCAATTAAAAGTCTGTTGCTTAAGTCTTACGTTTCACTAGTGTAATTGACACTTGCCCTTTGCTTTTAAGATTTGCTAACGTTTTTTTATTCCTTATTATTGTTTTCTTCTAATTTTATATTTTAAACAGAAAAATAAATTTTTATTACCTACAAAATAAATTTTATTGCTTCGTTCATAAAATATGTATGTACATAAAATAAATTCGGCAAATTGCTTGTAATTTTTATTCGAATTGTATTGTTTTGTATAATTTATTCGTGTCATTCAGTAAGTAAATTTATAGGACTAGTGAAAGCTTTTAAGCAACAATTAGAATAAGGAACATTTTAATTATTCTAGTAATAAGTGAGCAGAACTGAACAACAATGTAAATTTCTTAACTTTGCCCTAATAATTTAAATAATAAATAAATAAATACTTCAAATTAAAATTAATAGTAATAAGATATAGGCCTTACAAAACTAACATTCAAAATAAAAATTTTAAAATTTATAGGCAGATTTTGTAAAAAAAAATCCGTTTCTAAACATTTCAAATTTGTATGAAAAATAGCACAAATTCATTTAAAAAAAAATTTCCATACAAATTTGAAAACAAACAATTTTTTGTGTGTACATATGTATATGGGCATTTCCATATCAGCGTACGTGACATTTGTACGCCTACAAAGTGGAATAGATTCTGAAAAAATAGAGGTAACTCAAAAATATTTTGTTGCTATGTTCCATTCAGGGCGTACTATATGCGAAAAAAAAATTATTACATTTGGAACCCTGTTGTCCAAAATATCGAGGGAAATAAGGGCATAGCGTACGTGACATAAAACGGAACTGATATCGAGGTGCATGTAAAAGTATACGAAAATCTGCGAATTGTGAAGTTTTTTTTCTTGTTTTAAATTTCTTACACGAAGCCAACTATTTTTCCTTTATTGTCAGTAATTTTGAAATAAAAAAGACTTTTGGCTGATTTTATAATGAATGAAGTTTAATAGCGTACGTGACATAGCGTACGTGACGGATTTTTCTCTTATAATATTCTTAAGTAAACAAATTTTTTTTTAATCTGTGGAAATAAATAATAATGGCTTGAGTCGAAATTTCGTGTTTTGAGATATTATGGGTTTTGTCTAAAATAAATTGTGTTTGGTTTTTATATAAAATTTTTAGATACCGAAAAAAATTCACATTTATTTATTATTCGTTGTTTTTTAGTTAAGATGTTATGAAAAAATCCATTGGCAGAAAAATTAAAACTAAAGTGAACTTATTATATTGAAAGGCAAAATAGTTTTTATTGATAGTAAGTCGAGATAAGTGCTTTAGGTTAAATTGAAAAATACGGAAAACCTGAAATAAGATAATTTTTTAAAAGCTTAACCCCCGTTGTCACATGCCAGTAATTACTTGCAAGTAGTGTATATATATTACTAACGAAAATCAGGAGAAATGTAAAAAACCCAAAAAATTTTCGAGTGGCTACACAGCACAGTACAAGTTCATTTTTAAAATGTTGCTGACTCGCAAGTGGCAAAAGTGTGGCAGTGTTAGTAAATAAATGTGAGTGTATTGAGTTTTTTTCACTTGCACTTGCATGTGACAACGGAGGGTTATGTGCTGGTATGAAAATCACTCAAAAAGATGAGTGCTTTCCATACAAATTTTATACTCTAGTCAACCGTCTGCGTTGTAGAAACAGGGAGTTAGTTAAATATAACTCCCTGTTTCTACAACCCAGACGGTCGACTTGAGTATAAAATTTACATGGAAAGCACTCATTTTCTTGAGTGACTTTCATACAAATTTTCTAGACGAGTCGTTATTATTGAGTTATTGAACTCAAGTGTATACAAGTTTTGATGCTCAAATATTTTAATATCGATGTAGCTACCTTACAAAAATTAAGTTGAGTTAAGATGTTATGGCTTATGTATTATTTTCCAAGAAGACTTAAGTTAAAATATAAATGGGTATAGTTTAAATGATAGATCTTGAAGAAGAGAATAAGAATATGTAATAAAATGAAAAAGCACTTATGTCAACTTAAGCTATTATTATATATTGCCACAGAAATTTATGCATACAAAAACTTAAAAACAAAACAAAAATATGTATTCAGTGAAAATAGCAATAAAACAATAAAGAGTCAACTTCATTTCTTACTACATACTGTTTACTTGGGCGCTGAGTTTTCGCCGCCATCTTATACAGGCGTGTTCTGGAAATCACAAGTTTTCAAATCACTTGTGATTTTAAAGTCACAATTGTGATTTGATGGTGTTCTGAACATCACAAAAGTTTTAAATTTTCTGTGTGATTTTACCCTTTAAAAATAGAAAGGAACAGCTGACGTTTTGTTTTGTAAATGCAATATCACAAATGTAAATCACAAAGCAAATAACAACATTTTTGCAAAATTAAGAGTTTTAAATTTTTTCATAATTTAATAAATTCTTTCGTAGAAAATTGCTCATTTTGCTATAAAAATCAATAAAGAAGATATTAAGTTATTCATTTAATTAATCTATTGAGAATTTCAAAATAAATTGATTGAAAAAATAACCAGGTGATTTCAAATCGGCAGGCATTTAGGTGACCGATTTAAAATCACAAAAATTCAAAAAGTTATGTGTGCAGAACACCTTTCTTGTATTTTCAATTCACTTTCACAAAAAGTGATTTTCAGAACATGCCTGATAATTATCAAGTTAACGCTGATACATTTAATTGCAATTTTAATACTTACAATAGCGTACGTGACAAACTTTAAATGCTTATAAAATTTTTATTACACTAAATTGAGAAAAAATTTTGAACAATATTTATTTGCGACAATTATCCTGCTTTGAACTTTTATTTTGAAACAGTTGCGACCGGTCAAATTCAAATGATATAGACAAATACGGTTTTTGCACCGCGTACGTGACATTAGAATAGCATCCAAAGCAAACCAAAAAAATACCGCTTATCGAACTCTAAATTTTCTTTTTCCTCATGGATCTTGTTCATTGTTGTTGTAACATTAATTTTAAAGTATAATTGTAATGTTACAAATATCTGAATCGAGTCGCAAGTTAAGAAAAAATATGTGATTGCAGTTTCTTAACATTAATCAAAGAGATGGTCAGTTTAAACTGCTATTTTTGCTCTTGAAAAATTTTTATAAGCTATTAATGCCTCTGCATAGTAAAATTTGAGTGATTTTTTCCTCTTTGACATATTTTAAAAAAATGTTCAAGTTTTTTTAATTTTTCAGTCGTGGTTGTCATTTTCATGGAAATGCCCATATACAAAATCTACTCAACAAAATTTAATTTTTTTTAAATTTTAAATTTAAAAAAAAAAATTAAATTTTAATTAAAAACAATGTTCAATTCAAATTTAAAATAAAAATTATTTGTTTGTTTTTGCTGTAAACGTAAGTGTGCGTCAAGTCGAACGTTGTCGACATCGTGTGGCAGGCCCTTAGAAAAAGCTACAGGTATGAAGCATATTAAAGAAAAGCCATACCTATAATCCAAAAAAGCATGTGCATGTGCGTTACATTAAAACAACTCTCGCATCCCATTTCAATTCAAATCATATTTATAAATTTACTTATGCCACACTTGATGATGAATGTGCAGAGGCTTTTTGAAAGCGGCAGATTTTTTGTTTTGTTCTCCAACTTTTTATTCGAATAATTCAAATTTTAATTGATATTTAAAAATTATCATAACACCGATAAATTTAATTTATTAACGAAACGAACATAAGTCTGATTTAAATATTTAAAAAATGTTAATTTTTCAAAACACTTTTTTAATTTAATTAAACAAGTTTTATCGTCCACGTGGCAATAAAATAGAAAGTGGACTTTCAATTATGCATACATCTTTTAATTTTTTATTCAAATTAAATAAATTACGTACATGACAATTTCATTTTAGACCATATTACAGTCGTAAAATAATAACAATAAGTTTTGTATGTTATTAAATATTCCTTTACACTAAAGGTAGAAATACATAACACGCGTTTGTTCGTCGACGAATATCGTGCGCATGAAAACTTTACCGCATGAAAAATGGCAAGTCACACAACACGCGTTACAAACGCCTTTTCTTTCAGCTTTTTTATTTATTTTTACATTCAAAAATTATCTTGGAACATTTTTAATTCCTTTTTTGTGCAATACTGTATAGTTGTCAAACTCTTTATTAAGATTTTCCTTCATGATTCTAATTTTTTTAAATTTTTTCTTTTTTATTGTCGGCTGATTAGTTGTCAAAACAACACAACGCGTTAAAAAGTTGAAAGTTAACCAACTTTCTGCGGCAAGCGCGTCAAAGAGTTTGGTATGTAACTTGTCGTATTCAAAAACACTATTTCAACTTTTTTTGACAGATGCCTACAGTTCACACGCGCACTAACGCGTGTTATGTAACTTCACCTTAATTTATCACATATTTTGTCATTTCTAAAAACAATTGTGAATTTATTGGGTTTTTTGTGTCAGATTTCAACATTTTTAAATTTATGAAAATTTCATAAAACAACCAAATGGAATTTTTTAATTTTATTTAATGACTTCTAGAAAGTATTTACTACTATAAAAAAATTCCAAAAAAAAATTTAATTCTATCCGTGAGGTGGGTATAAAATGGCAGGGATTTTTTGTAAAAAGACAACTCAATATAAAATACTATTACTCTAAATTAAATATGGTGGGGCACAAAAATAAGAAGAATGCCCCTTATTGTGAACTTGTCTACTTGTTGTAGGAAATTTTTTAGAGATGCAGGCATAAGGCACTGGTCACTAAACTACACCAGCTTTCAGCGGATGCTAATCCTAATGTAACATCAGAGCGCCCTCCTTCAATGGTATTGTGTAGCAGAATCATTGGCGAAGTAAAATAACCAATAAAATGGCTACTAAGCACAACTTTAAAAATGTAATACGTCTCATTGACACCAGAGGCGCTACAACACTGCATTATTAAAAACGAGCAAACAGCAGAGTTGTAAAAAAAGAATGAAGCTTTCCTCTATCTCTTCCTTCAACACGTGTCTTCTCTATCACTATCCTTTCCCTATTACCCTCTCTATCTTCTCTTCAACTCACAGGTAGCAGAAAGGGCTCATTGTATTGGACCCAAGTGAGCTGGACTTTAAATTTCACCATTCCTTACCAGCAGCCTGCTAACCTAATCTAACCTAACCTATTCTAAGATGTGCACGCTATCTTCTATTTTGATACTTTTTTCATCTAGGACGCTTTTCCTTTTAATTCCGTAAACCTACGCATTAACCCCCATATTCATAAAAAAATAAAATGAATTTGAAATCCATTTTAGGAAAATTTTGTATGAAAAATTTTAAATAAAATACATTTCAAATTAATTTTAGATTTTATGAATATGGGGGTAAGTCGTTTTATTTGAGATCCATATTGGTAGTTATGTTTTTTTTAATTTGCATTTCAATAAATCCGTGATTAACTGAGCAAGGACTTGTAGTATATTTATCTATTGAAGATTCTCCTAGCCAACACTGCCTGAAAGAATACATGAAAAACAAAATTTTTAAGAAAAAAATTTAATTTAAGAAAAAGTACCATTTAAGAAATAGTACATTTTAAGAAAAAGTACCATTTAAGAAATAGTACCTTTCAAGAAAAAGTACCATTTACGAAAAAGTACTTTTTAAGTAAAAGTAAATATTGAATTGCTGCTGATGATTTTCCTACCATCAAAAAAATCTGCCCCGCTTTAATTATGTACTCAACTTTGTTAGAAGTCTATTAACTCGCAACATATTTACTAGTATTGGCAAATCATTTTACAATACTTTCCATTTGGCTGCTCAATACTACTCGATACTTTAAAGGGATTTTTTTTCAATTTGAAATCTATAGTTGACCTTCTTTACAAACAAAAAAGACCAGCATGCGACGTGAACAAGCAGTTCAACTTTTACTCGTGATAAGTGGGAAAGAATAGGTGGAAGAAAAGCTTTAGTCTTTGTTTTGCTAAACTATTTCAAACCTGTATCTAATGTCCATTCATATGAGTAAATTTTCTTATTTAAATATTTATACTCATTTGTCACAATTAATATGGATTTGTTCTATTACTCGAACGAAATACATTTTGTTTATCGCCGTTTTAGCAAAAGTTTAAAAATTAATTGCCGTAATTTACATAAGTAATTTTATTTGTCACAAGTTGTCATTTATTGTACAAATTATGCAAATTAGTGGTCGAACTAGATCAATAAATAACACTATTTACACTTAATTATATGTAAGTATATCTTTATACATATTCATTCTGAAAGTGGGCCAAGTCCATTTAAAAAAAAAATTATAAATAAAAAAAATTTTGTTTTTAGGTTTAAATTGTTATGACTCTTCAACCTGAAAAAAAAATCTTAAAATGGACTTGCAGCACTTTTGAAATGAAGGGTTCGGAAAAAAGGTAAACAAAATTCGTTAAGCCTGGTACTCTGTTCGAAGTTGTGAAAAATTTTCAGCAACATTGATTACAAGTGATGCCCATATTATTTTTGCGGAAAAAATGTTCGTATTTATTGGTTTGAAGTAGGCAACACTGATCGAAATTTGTTAACAAAAACATCAGCTGTCAATATTTCGCACGAAATAAATGCCAGTCTCATTATTTCACAGATAGCAAGAAAATGTTGCCAGATACATTTCACACATTTTTCACGAGTTGAACAGAGTGAGTACAACTTTTGCAACATTATTTCATGAAAATTTCACGTAAACTTTTTTTGTATGGATTATGTCAACATTTCGCGTGAAATTTTGAACAGAGTACCAGGCTTTAGGCATTGTAACATGAAAGAATTCAGGTTTGCTCTCATAAAGATTTATCTAAGTTTTGAATTTTCTTTTGAAAACAAAAATGGCAACACTGTCAATTCGTTAAAGAATATTACGTCAAAGTAAAGTAAGTTTCCACCGTTTTGTGTGATATAATACAGAACGGGTTAAGGATAGTGAAGGAATAATGGTGTCTGTCTGTAGGTCTGAAAATCAACCGTGCAAAGACTACCATTGTTCTTTTCACAAGGAGGAGAACTCGTCCACGCTGGCAAAACATCCGAGTAGACAGCGTGCAAATAGAAAGCTCATCGGAGGTCAAGTATCTGGGAGTGATATTAGACTCAAAGCTGTTATGGAAATAGCATTTAGAGGCGACTGTTGACAGGGTTTGTAGATCTGTTGCAGGAAAAACATGGGGCTGCACACACAAAATCTTGAGATGCATATACACCATGATATTAAGACCTATCATCACTTATGTTGCTGGTGCTGTCGTCCCTGTCAGACAGTGTCAGGCTGGCTACGACCAGAGATCGGTTAGAAAAATTACAGAGGCTAGCATACCTTTGTATAACAGGGGCTATGAGGACGTGTCCTATGGCGTCTATGGAAGTGCTCATTGAACTAACACCTCTAACGATTGTGATAGAGCCTGCTGCCAGACAAAAAGTTATCACCATCGCAGGGAAAGCACAGACAGGGACTGTCTAATTAGCCAATGGGAGCCATCATCCCTGACAAGACGATTTCCCCTACTTGCGCAACCCTCTGAGGTGATGAATAAAGTGTATCACTTCGACAAGAGGTTTGGAACTGTTCTGGCCAATAGAAGGGAATGAGGGAGGGGGGGGGGGAATAGAACCCCGGTATTTCTTTGAAACTGGCACCATCGGGTGGTAAACTGATGGCTCCATAACGCCGGCAGGTTCTGGTGTGGGAGTTGTAGGACCAAGGACTAATTACCACTAGTCCTTGGGAAAATCTCCTACCATTTTTCAATCGGAAGCTTATGCCATTGAGAGCAGCGCACAATTTAATCTTGATAGGGGCTACCGAGGGAAAGAAATATCCAATTGCTCGGATAGTCAGGCTGCCATCAAGGCGCTCAGCTCATATGAGTTTACCTCTAAGTTATCGTGGAAATACCGCATTAAGCTAAATCAGCTAAGCAGCATGAATAAGGTCACAATCTGCTGGGTTCCTGAACACGCCGGGGTGGTACGAAATGAAAATGCAGACAAAATGGCCAGGATGGGGCTAGTACACCCATGTTCGGGAAGATATATATATATATATATATGTATATGGTACAAAAGATTCATCAGGTGTCGCAGTGCCGGTCTTTGTACCAGATCTTCCCCCTATTCTATATATAGACGAAGATCAAGAGTGATAGGGAGCACCTCTGGCTCAAACTCCCTAGATTGAAGCATGCAAAGCAAATGATGGGAACGTATAACCAAAATCGTTTCATAGCTTTCATGTCCTTGAGTAAAAACAATCTCATTCCTCACAGGCCATTGAAGACTGAGAAAATACCTCAACAGATTTAGCATTGAGACTAACAGCCTGTGCAGATTCTATGATTGGGAAGATGAAACTCCAGAGCATATTCTGAAGGACTGTGAAGCGTTATGCCAAAGAAGATATAGCCAATTAGGCAAGCACCTATTGGAGGATTGGGTACTGCCAACTCTATACCAACTGGCAATCCTGAGATTCATCATGAGAGTAGGTCTAGATGAGGTGCTCTAGCACCTGGCAGGGTATACAATAGATCTACTTAGGCCTTGACTTAATTCATTCATTCAATGTTTCCACCGGTATGGTTTAGACAAATCATGATGATTTGAGCAAATCATGTTTATTTATATATGATTTACAATACATTTTACATATGGCTAAATCACCTCAAAGTAGTGGAATTATTTTAAATTATGTCGAAAATACTATTTTTCGAACTGGATTTATCTATGCAAGGCTGCTTTGCTTTTAAAATTACAAACTCTATCCCTGGGTTATCCATCAATAGTGATTGACAACTTCGAAAAGATAACATTTCGATGCAGCCACACGTTCAATAAATCGCTTTCAAAATTCCTTGAAAGTGATAGCTGTGACACAAATTGATAGTCAATTTCAGTTTTTAAATTCCACCAACGAAGAAACAACTTAAATTTGCAGCTTCAATCAAGGTGTGCTGTGTGTGACCAGCTGTTCAAATTAAAAATTAAATAGCCATATAAATGGATGGGTGAATTTGAAAGCAATCTAGTTTTCAGTTTAAAAAGTTTGATTGTGTTAGTTAAAAAAAAAGTGTGAGTGTATTGCAAATTGAATGGAATTGAAAGCAAACAAAAAATTTAACGTGTGGCCCCCAAGTTAAGGAATATTTAAGCAATTTGAAATGTCAGGTACATGTGCATAAAATTCACATTACAGTTGTTGCGCCCGCCTTACAAGGAACGCGCATAAATTGAATACGAAAATTCGAACACCAAATCACGCACAAGCGTGCTGGAAACACTTCGAAGTGATTTACTTAAGTCTACTTGAGTTAAAGTCGGTGGAAAAATACTATTAGTCTTGTATTTATATAAGCTTAATATTATGTAAATAAATAATAAATAAAAGTACTTGATACATATTTGTTATATGTCAAATTTTTAGTGGGTGTGGCCACACCAACGCTTCCTAATGCAAGATTGTTTAATTGTTCGAGCCTAAATTGTTTGCAAAGTTTCGTGGGAGGCGATTGGCCGAAAGTACATTAAATAAAATATTAAGGTTTGAGGGGCGCGGCCCTGCCCACTCTTTCAAACTCAATATTTTGCCACTAGAAATGCCCAAGAAGTTCGGAAAGAATAAATAGAGAAGGAATACTATTTCTGCCCAGCATCGGTAAAAAAAAAATCCAATTTTACTTTATCGATAGCCAGCAAGACAGTTGCAAACTTTCAAAATGTTCGTTCGTCCAATCGTTTGGCTTCCTATAAATAACCAACAAATAACTATATTTATTTCTATTGTGTATGCTTCACAAACAAATAAAATAAACATCAAACAATCGCACTGATCATTGCCGCCAAATAGCACGTCTTGCAAGCATTGACGGCAAAATCTGTTTCTACTGCTACTGGGCTTTAACTAGACTTTGAAGTCAGCTAATAGAAACGAATTTTCAAAGCTCAATCTTATTCATCTTCAATTTAATTTTTTTTTTTTTTGGAATTTAATTAACAAAAACACTTATTGTATTCTGTGGGCCGGCCCGATCGAACAATATGTACATTATCGATGGCTTAATATAAAAAGGTCGTATCTGAATTTTTTTCGGAAATCACGTTTTAAACGTTTTCTGGAAAACATCCTCCTTGCATCTCCTTGCAAAGATCTTAGCATGTTACAGTTTAAAATCAAGGACTTATGGCCACTTAATAAATTATTTCTGGATGCAAATGCTTTAGTTTTTCTTCAGTTTTTTGCTTCTTCTATAAAATATGGAAAATTTGTGTTCCGCCTTTCTTATATTAAGCTATCAATATATCATCAGCCCATTATAGGTTTGAGTTAGGTATGGGTTATATAAATTTTGAGTATCCCCTTTCTGAATCCAAAACAGGTTTTGCGAAATTAATTATGGTTTCCGAGATATTTAGCATTAATTTTGCTCCATATCAACTATTCTGACTTGTTGGCGTATGCTCCAAACCAATAATGGGCTGACGATATGCCTAGTATTTGTTTAAAAAAAATTAACTGTTTGTAAAATAAAAATATTTTAGTAATCTCAAGTTCAATGAAGTTTATTTATTTATGAAAACCGAAAAAAATTCTTGGCGTTTTTTCTTTCAACAAAATTCCCAGCAAACACGCGTGTGAGTCACAAACGGTTTCTCATAAACCCAAATAAATATTTTTAAAATATTATTGCATAAACATAAAAAAAATATGAAATACAGAAGTATATTTATTTGACATACATCCCAATTATGATTTTTCCCGGGAATTTTTTCCCTTCCCTATCATTTGTTCCCGGGGATTAATCCTGCTATTCTAAATAGCCGGGGAAAAAGCAAATACGGGATAGAGATACATAAATCTGGATCAGCTGTTCAATGTTTACATATTATTCTGCACTAAAGCAGGACTTCAGCAATAAAAATTTAATAAAACTTGTGTTTTTATTGCCAATAAGATTGTGTGTTAATATAAATATCTGCTTTTGTTAAATAAAAAATTTAATAAACAGTGTAACCATTCATAGAGAAAGTGGGGCGAATACTGGTGCATATGCAAATGGATTAAATTTCCGAGGACTGTTTGTATAAAGGAAATTGCAAATTTGATAACGTTTTTCTTATCGCTCTGGGGAATATTTGAAGAAAACATATCTTCCATTTACCTACGAGTATTATGTGGGCTTAGAGAAAGCACGCAAAATTGAGGGTTTTAGTATTTTTTCTGAGGACAGAGGTAGTTCAGTTTCTTGAAGTGCATGTGCGCTGGGCCTGGATAAAAATTTCAAAACTTTTTAAACTTTATGTTTTAAATAAATGGTTATACCATTGTTTCGCAACATTTATTATTTTGATTTTTAAATTTTCGAATTACGAGTAATTCACTTCAAAATGTTTGGGTAGAAAAATCTCAAAAAAATCTCCCTCTCCCTCATATTTAGAATACCTTGTTCTTTCCCAGGGAGTTTTTTTTCGGGAAATTTTAATTCATAATATGAGGAATAGGAAAAGGGAAAAAACTCTCTTAGAATTGTTACACATAATTGGGCTCATAACGTCTTTATTTATTTTTTTTATTTAAAAATTTGGTGGAAAATAAAATAGATGCAAAATCAAATAAAGTTGCTGGTTTTGTAAAGATGTTTGCTTGCAGCTTTTAAACTTATTATGTTTGTATGTTGTGATTCTCAATAACGTATTGAGAGTCTTACTATAAACATACGAAGTTGGTTAGCTAAGTAGTTATAATGAGGGGCTATGGGGCCACTTTTTCAATACAAAAGTCTGCTCATGCCTGGATGGGAATGTCATGCATTTAAATTATGTTTCTTGCTGATCTGATACTGAAAAACTGATCTGAAAACCAGACCAGGTAACTGATAACCAAGTTTTATACCTGATAAGCTGATCTGAAAACCAGACCAGGTACCTGATAACCTGTTCTGAAAATCAGACAGGTAACTGATAACCTGATCAGGTTATGTGTATTCATTTGCATAAGAAGCCGATGGATGTTCGACACTCTGGTGCCAGTTTGAACAGACTTGATGTATATATGTATGTATTTATGTATGTGTGCTCCTTTGCGGCACTATATATACCGAACGCGTGAACCGATCTCACTAAAGATATGACATTAGTAAAAACTCAATAAAGGGGCCAACAGACGCCATTTTGTACATACGAAATAAATAAAAAGTCGGTAAACTGTATCAAAATGAGTATCATTCGACAGGTATTTTAAAATCATCTTTATGTTTGTCTTATAACTTTTAATTTCGAGTGACCATTTAGATATTTAACGGTCCAAGGTTAGTCGCAGTCGGGATTTCTGATTTTTTTTTAATTACTACTTGTTCTTATCCCAGGTTTGTATCACAGCAAAATCGTAATATATGTACGTGCAAAGTTCCTTTGCACAGTGGGCCCAAAGTCATTTTTTTCGCGGATCAATTCATATCTCCACAACTATAATAGTGAGAGTAACTAAATTGTATATAGGTAGCTCGTACAACAGTTGGAGAGGGGTACCCCAAGGCAATTATAATTTTTGCTACATCTTTAGAACTATAAAAGTGAGGAACACTAAATTTGACGTTGATAGCTCTAAGACAAACTGCATGTTCTAGCCAAATCTCAGGGGTACTTTCCATACAAAGTAATTATTATGTTTGCTATATATTTATATACACTAAATTTGATGTGGATCACTCTTAAAGGAAGCAGCACGTTCCAGCAAAGTCGTGGGGGTATAGGAGAAGGGAGACGGGTACCCCACCTCCCTCACTACATATTAATTATTAATAAATTAATAAACATGATCTTTCTTACATAAGAAACACCGAAGAAGGAACAAAATGCATATAAACGGTATTTAACCAGCAAAACTAGCACAAATTCATGATTATTTTTATTCACGCGCAACTCTGATGAATTGCCTGCCATTGAATGGTTTCTGATACGAATTATGCAAAAATTGATTTTTAACAATCCTGAACAAGTTAGCTAAAATCTAAAAGGATATTTTTAAAAGCATTACTATATATAAATACAAGCAGCATCACACGTGACTAATGCGTGACTCACACGTAATAAATCATGACATTTCTACATTTCTAATGAAATCACATAAAACATTTATTAAAAACAAGAGCAATGAAAGTGTTAGCAGAAGTCGTTTGGCGTTTATTATTGGTGAACTCACGCGTGAGGCTATCATTAATTCATACATACATAACATCTGAGGCGCAACAATGCCCAGCATAAATTTGTCTAAAACAACGCTCATTTGTGCAATCATTAAAATAAAACAAATTTCTCTACTTAATTGAGTCCAATTAATAACTTTATGGCCACCTAAACTAAGAAAATCCATATTTTTAGTAAAAGTATATAAAAAATGATGTCAAATTTAAATGGGCGTGACCCCGTCCACCTTTCTAAAGTGCAACAATTTTTCATATCGAATGTCTAGGACTTGTTTCGTAAGAATCGGTTGGGTAAAGGTATTTCATTGCAAATTATACTTGTTAAATAAGAGTAAATATACACATCTGTGGCAAAACAAAAAGAAAAAGTGCTTAGGTCGAGATAAGCTGATTTTGAGTTAATGGCACTTCCGTAATCTGCATATTAGAAAGTATCCCTGATCAAAATATCAATTAATTTGTGTGATTTTTCAGGAAGTTATAGCACTATGACTTGCGAATTATCTTTTTTAGACTTTTAATGCCATTTGGAATAATAGCTTAATTCAGGCTATACTTTGGTATATGTTAACTTAAATGTATTTCTTATAGTGTGTATAATAATGTTTACTTAAAAAAATTATTAAGATTAACAGAGAATTTCCCAATTTAACTGTAAAAGAAATAAGTTTCCGAAAATCGACTTGAACGCTTAAAAGTGCTCTCCTGCAAAACAGTAAAATATGACTTAAGCACTTTTTCCTTATTGCCATAGATATACCTAATACAAAATCGTCGTAATCGTAGTTGACACATTACATTAAAATGAGTAAGATCAGCCTATTTTTTGAAACGCAATCAGTGTCTAAAGGCTCAGTTACTCGACTGTAATGTAACTGCAACGTAGGAAACAGCTGATCGATATTTTTATACGAAAAGTAGGTTACATTACATTACATCTCTATAACCATTTGCATTACTTTTCACATAACAATATCGATCAGCTGTTTCATACTGTTGCAGTTACTTTACATTACAGTCGGGTAACTGAACCTTAAGGCAATATAGTAAGAGATGAAATGAATATTGAACAAAAAACTTAAAATCAATTAACCAGTGACGGAGTTTTGAAGTAACAAACAAACAAATACAATTGAATTAATTATCTTCTTAATTTGTTTGGAGTGGGTTAAATTACATCCAAATGGCTTGTTTTAAATCCTAACGCGTAATAATTTCGTAAAATAAATAATTCACAAAACAAAACCGGTATAACGCAATTTCATAAAAATGTTATTTATTAAAAAATTATTAAAACATTAAAAATAAATTCGTGACAAGAAAATTTTCAACTTTCCTTATAATTTATTGTAAAAATAAAACACGAATTAGGGCTTTTAAAGTAGAGATATAAAGTGCTGGAACTAGAAACCATTTGAGCTATTATTAATTTCCTGTCTGTTCTATTTTCAATCAAATGATATCAAAATCGGTAAGAGATTAACTCAAACGGCCATTAGCTTTAGCAAAACATTTTAGTGTTTTATCAAAAATAAAAAGCATAAATGGATTACCTCACAGCTTACCTTACAGCTTTATTTATTTTCATTTCGATTACGTTTACAGAAAGTAAAATCTTGTTACACACTTTATTAAATTTTATTTGTTTTAAGCTATCGTAACAAAAATAATATTTCTTGATTTAATACATAGCGCACACTAAATCATAACGAGTCACAACTCAAATTATGATCAAAGTGGTTTTGCTTTTTTATAAAGCAGTTACCTGAACAAAACTCTAACAACTGCAACAAATTCTTTTGCAATAAAGTTTTCTTCTGAAATATTTTGAGTTGTGACTCTTTATGATTTAGTGTGCGATATGTACATATGTATGTATGTATAGAACTTAAGAACCTTGAATAAATCAAAATAAAAGAAAAGCATTTCAAAATAAATGTTTAACAACTTTTTTTTCTTCATTAATAAAGAAGTAGCGAAAATTTCGCTTACATTTGCAAAATTCTACATGTGACTAATTACCAGGGAAACCGCAAATATGCAATTGCATGTTTTTTCTTGTATGTCGTATTAATGCGGGGATAAGATATTTATCCGTTTCAGAACTTTTTATGAATTTTGGCATCGATTTGTTAGTGCATATTTTTGCATATTTTACCCTCTGAAGCATGTTTTTGCATTTATCAATCTTACACGCATATTTTTAGCATATTTTATAATTTTTAGAGCATAATTTACGCTTTTAGGGCATATTTTGATACTTTATATAATTTTTTATTTTAATATGCTTACAAGTTTATGTGTGTGTCAAAATTTTTATTTTTATTTTTCGCCATTTAAAAAATCTCATTTCCAATGTTCTATGTAGTATATAAATTTTTCTTATATTTCTATTACGCAATTATTAAGAACGTTAGTTTCAATAAAAATTCGGTTTTCCTCCTTCTGATGGACTTTGTCCCGAGAAAAATTGAAGGAGCATTGTCAATGTATGAAAATTTATTTAGATGTGTTTTTGTTTATTGCAATAAATATTATAAACAAAATTATAATCTTATTTATTCAAAATACAGTTTCAAAGTTTTAATTCTGATATCGGGATCTATTTTAAATTGAAGTTAAATTTTTACGAGAGTATAAAAAAAAAAATTAATTTGTCAAAATTTGTATGGCAACTTGGTTTTAACGTCCACTTCAAGCCAAAATTATTGTTTTTAATACGGCAGTTATTCTTTGTTAATTTTTTTATTGTTTCCTTTTTTGTTTATTTTATTTTTGTCTTATTTTAAATGCAAATGTTGTTGTATTTTTTAATTATAAATATATTTGCATTCACAAATTTATTTTATTTTTAAGAGCATAGTTTTGCGTTTTAGTGCATATTTTTAAGTTTTTAGTGCATATTGAATGCGCATAAAACACTTTTTTTAGAGCATATTTGTGGTTTCCCTGCTAATTACATATACTCGTACCTATTTCTCATTGTTGTTAAGAAATTTTTACATAATTTTCAGAATATTAAACAGCACGATCGCTTAAATGTTATTGAAAACATTTTTTTTCTCTTCTAAATAATTTAGAGAGCCAAACATAATGCATGGAAAATATTTGATTCTTTCTGGCACGTCGCGTCGTCGTCTACCAAAAGTGATGATTAATGAACTTGCAATATTTTTTATTGAAATAAATTCAAACTTGGCTTTTACCATTTTTAATAAAGAAAACAATATTTTATTTCATTAAATATGCAAAACAAGAACTGCATTAAAAATATGTACATACATACATACATACATATGTACATAGAAACTAAAAAATAAAACAAACAATAATAAAATTATGATGTAAAACAAACGCAAAAAAAAAAGTAAAACTCATTTATTTCCAATGCACTTAAAAATGCAGCACAACAACACCACAGGAAAACAATAACAACATTAACAACAACAACAACAATAACAACAATAACAACAGCAAACGGGAAAGTGAAACAAACTGAAGAAGAGAAAAAACGTAATAGTTAGTTGGCAACTTGTGCCACACTTACTGGGTTCACCGACTGACTCTGTTCCACTAACACACTTTGCTTTTTTAATTTACTTAATTTTATTTTTTCTTTTTTGTTTTACAAGCAATAATAATAAATATACATATTTTACAATCACTTGCACTTTCAACGGCCATTTAATTATTAGGTTGCAGTTTCGTTTGCCTCTTTTTTTCGAAAGAGTTAATAAAACCAAAAAATGCCTAGAAAAAAGAAACATGTTTTCTTCAATTTTGTAGACTTTTGCAGTGAAAAGTATTTAAAAAATAAAAAATAAATTGAAATAAAAACATAGTTAAACACACACAGTAAAATGCAGCAGCAAAGTGGGGTTGTGCAAAAACCTACAACGAATTGTAAATATTAGGGATATTAACAGAAAATAAAAATTAAAAATTATTTTTAAAAATATTAGAAAAAAATTATTTTAATTACAAAATTACAAAATGATTATATCAACTATCAGAATTGCGAAATTGAAAAGTTTTAACTTTTTTTTTATTAAATAAGATACCCTGCTGCTAACGCAACGCTTGACGCTCTAATTTAGGTTGCGCTCTTAGTGTTTTTAGGGTTCCATACACCAAAGGTGAAAAGCAACCCTATTGTTTTCTTCGCTACGCTGTCTGTCTGTCCGTCTGTCCGTCTGTCACAGGGTATTTTCTCGAGAACCGTAAGAGCTACGGATCTGAAATTTGGACACAATGTGTAGACCCTTGGCCGCAACAACAACAAATACATGATAGTTAAAAATTAAAGGTTGTTCCAAAACGAGCAACGAAAAATGTTAAAATCCCATGTAATATACATACAATTGTATGTATGTATGTATGTATATACACTTGAAATTTGTAAGGTTAGAGTATTTTTATACAGACTACAACAATTAACACTAAAATTTAAAAAAAAAATAAATTAAAGGGTGTTCCATTAGTTAATGCAATTTTGAGTATGTAATTTTGACAACTTGCTGCATCTTGGAAACCGTAAGTAGCAAACTCTTGAAATTTTCAAAAACGGTAATACTAAAAAATTAAAAAATTATAAAATCGCCAAAAACAAAAAAATCGCCATAACGAAGACAAGCACCAAATTAAAAATAAAATTTTTAAGACTAAAGTAAATCGCAAAAAAACGGAAAAATCGCCAAAATGAAAAAAGATCGCCAAAATAAAAAAATCGCCACAATGCAAAAAATCGTCAAAACGAAAAAAAAAGCCAAAAACAGAAAAAAATCGCCAAAATTATAAAAAATTCCAAAAACAGGAAAAAAAAATCGCCAAAATTAAAAAAATCCCAAAAACTGAAAAAAATCGCCAAAATGAAAAAGAAACCAAAAAAAAAAACAGAAAAAATCGCGAAAATAAAAAAAAACTCGATAAAATGAAAAAAATCGCCGAAATGAAAAAAAAACCCAAAAACAGAAAAAATCGGGGAAAAACGACAAAACTGAAAAAAATCTTTTAAACTGAAGAAAACTTCAAAAAAGCAAACAATTCTCATTAATAAAATGCTCAAAACCGAATGTACGGAACCCTTCGTGCGCGAGTTGAAGTCGCACTTTACTGAATTTAGTTTGGAATTGTTACAATTTAAGTTTAACATTTGTTAATGCACTAATAATCCCAAATAATTATTTTACTTATTCAGCAAAATATTTTTTATTAAAAATACATTGAAATTGATTATTGAGGGGTTTAGCTGGATTCTATGCGCATTTCACTGCTGCTAATGCAGATCATTAGGGAACCTTTATGCAAAAATGTTTTCTTAAAACAACTAGAGTTATTATGTTATGTTATGTGTTATTAAATTGACTGCACCCGGTCAGAAATACTTGTGTGGCAACACACTATTCTTAAATAGCTATTATTGTTCTTTACATTTAAGGCTCAGTTAGCCGATTATAGTGGAATGTAAATGTAAATTTAGAGATGGTAAAATTGAGCTTTCATTACAAAAAAGCTTTGAGCAAATTGAAATACGATGAATCAAAACAATTCACATATTCCATTTTCAATAAAAGTTGCGTATATAAAGCACAAATCTACATCAACTGATACCACACACAGTGAAGCAAACACAAAGAACGTTGGTGATGAAGTTGTAGTGGCGTTCGAAAACAGCTAGCTGTTCCGTTCTACTACGTATTTGTCAGAATATTTGCAATTACGAGTAACTTTGGTGTTATTTGTTCATTAATAATTATCACATGTAATTTGGCTTACAAAGCGATACGAACTTTAGCCTTATCAAATCATTGATATAGAATTTTTTTTTTTATTAAATAAAAAAATTAACTAGACTTTATTGGCTGGGGGTAATACCGATATTTTTCTGTGCAGCCACGCACTTCATCAGCACCCTATCTACCCCAGTAGATAGACATGGGTACTAATCTAAATAGAAAAGGAAAAAAACGGAAAAACAGGAAATGAATAGTGATGAATTTACCAAAGATAAACTAATAATCGTATACACAATATAATCATTTCTCATACTCCATTTCATTAAAAATTTTCGTTAAATAGCTGCTGTTAATAACAATCTCTATCCCAGTATGATGATGTTAAATTCTTTGAATTGAAATTACTGAACTTAAGCCCGATTAAGAAATTATTTCTGATTAAAAAATATTTTATTAATACTTTAATTAATTGAATGCTCTTAATTGATAATAAGACCAACATTATAATGTGTAGATTTTTTTTCAACACTAACGACCGTTTTTGCAATGCATAATTATTTTATTTTGAACGGAAAATTTTGCAACTGCCGGTTTGAGTAACATACGCCTATTCACCATCTTTCGTTTAAGCTTGATTTACCGATTATTTCCGAACTGTTTCACAAAGTATGCAATTGCCATTTGTGATTTCAAGCTCGGTTTTGTACTCGCATGAACACCCCTACTACATGCACACTGTGTCGTGCAGGCTTAACATAAATAAATAAATGGATATGTATGTACATATGGATATTACCCAACCAGCAAGCAGTAAGATTTTCGTTAGGATTTTAACACATTATTTTAACAAACACTCGAACACTATTTGGCCCCTGTAAATACAAATTTTACTTTTATACCAAATAAAAAATTATCAAAGTCAATTGAAATTTTCTTTTCATGCAACCCATACGATTTGCACAAAAATCCATTCATTCATATTTTTTCTTTTCACTATTGGTCATTGAAAGAAATTTAATACCAGTATACGAGTGTTTAGGCGTTCATGACATTGATATTCCACACTGGTTTAGTTGAAAATTTTAAATAAATAATATTACATCAATTAGTAAAGACTTTAAAGTGAAATCAAATCGATAAGCTGGTTATCATTTATTTTAGAAACGTTACAAATTAATGAGATAATAAATTGTTGCTAAAGTAAATTGCAATAATTACATAAACTCAATTCGAGTACAATTGCAATTGAATAACAAACGTGGCAGAGAGTTGTTTAATATTTCAAATGACTGTTATGTTTGAACTGAAATTATTTGGCCAATGTTCGAATTGTTTGAGTTAATAAGGCCTAAATTTTTCTTATACATATTAATAATATAACTTTATTACATTTTGCCCAACATTTTGTCAATTATTTATTATTTGACTTCTGCAGGGGATTTTTTTTAATAATTATTTATTTTTTTACATTTAATTCTTTTTTTACGTTTTAAACTCTATAATTGACAAAACATGCAGAAATTATTAAACACAATTAATTTATGTAATTGAGTTAAAAACCAGTGAACAATTGGCAACCAAATGCATAAATGAATTTATATGAAGTTTTTTTCAAGGATGTACCAAGAAAGAAAAACTGATTTTATTAAATGATTATTAAGTAACAAATCATTTCATATTTCTATCTTATTTAATAAGGAATTATTTACCAAAAAAAATGTGCCAAACTAAAAAAATCCCGAAAAAAATCGCCAAAATGAAAAAAAAACGCCAGAACTAAAAAAAATCCAGAACCCAAAAAAAATCCCAGAACCGGAAAAACGCAAAAACTAAGAAAAAAGCGCCAAGATAAAAAAAATCTCGACAAAAACCAAAAAAAAATGCTAAAATCAAAAAAGCGCAAAAACTAAAAAAAACACCAAAAACCCAAAAAAAAAATCCCAGATCCGAAAAAACGCAAAAACTAACAAAAAAAAGCGCCAAAAATAAAAAATCGCTAAAATTGAAAAAATTAATTTTTTTAATGTCTACATCAGATAAGTTATTTAAAGTTATGATAAGATGTCTGAAGCAGCCTTTTCGAAAATCTCACAATTTAGAAAAAAAAATCTAGAAAAAAAACTTATTAATAGAAACTGAAATGTTGAATATTTTTGAAGTTAGGCGTCCCTAGTGCATCAAAAATATATGGCCAATATCAAAGGTCTGAAATTTTTTTTCCATTTGTTGCATAACGATTTTTTCTGAATTAACTATTTACTACAAAAACCCATTTTTTGAGTTATGTTTTTATTACAATAATCATTTAAGCAAAGAACATCATAACTCAAAAAAAAAACTAGTTTGCCAGAAAACGAGTTTGAAGTTTTTAACTTAAAGGAAAAAGAAAATTTTATTTTGGTTTCAAGAGTTCTATATACAAGATACATATTTATATAAAATTTTTACACAATATGAAGAACGATGTGAGAATTAATTCTGCATCATTAGCTCAAAAATTCCCTTTTTTTGAGTTATGACGTTCTTTGAGTAAATGAGCGATATGTAAAAAAATGTATATGTATATGTCGTTGATTATTTAACAAAAAATATTACTTAAAGAGAGCCCATAATTCAGGAGTCTAATCGTCGCTTTCGATAACCAGCTATTCGATAGCGAAAAAGTGATCGAATCAGCTCGTTATCGAAAGCGACAATTATACACCAGCTCTTTAGCTTGTAGATCATTCTTTCTTTTAATAAAATTTCACAAATTGTTGATGTTGGTGATATGATTAAAATAGAATTAAAAAGTATGTACAAAAAAAATAGCATAAGTATGAAAATATGCCCTCAAAGCGTCAAATATGCTCTAAAAATGCGAGAGAAAAAAATGCTAAACATATGCGTGAAATACTGAAATATGCAAAAAAAATGCTTTAAAGGGTAAAATATGCAAAAATATGCAAAAATATGCACTAACAAATGGATGCCAAAAATAATTAAAAGTTCTGAAACGGATAAATATCTTATCTTCACATTAATAAATCACACAAGAAAAATCATGCAATTGCATATTTGCGGTTTCCCTGGTTATAACACACACTTTGTAAGTAAATGAGCGATATGATCATGTCAATTCTCTAAAATGCTTATATTTGTTAAAACAATAGCGAAAAATATCAATAATAAAAGAAAATCTACTCCAGGCCATTCACTTTTCACTCCACAATTAAACAGAATCGAACGTACTCGCGTAAGTCGACAAGCCACAAACAGAGAAACACTTGTTTGGTTTTTTCTCGCAATTTGGTATTGGCCGGTATTTTTGAAAAGATTAAATCATGAACAAACAAAAAAAGTAGGCACGCGTTTAGCTAAAACGAAATGAGATTAGGCTGGTAGTGTAGCAATGAAATGGAATCTAAATTGTAATGAAGAAAAAAAAAGTTAACTTAAATTATACAAAAAACAAACAGACAATAACTATGTACTGACAATTTACTTACTTACTATTACAACCAACCTGTTGCATTCATGGCAATAATGCAACATACATACATAAATTGAAAGAAAAAACTGAAAACTGAAATATTAAATATTCCATCATGCCAGTCAGTCAGAGTCAGCCAAACAGCTAATGGAATGGTTTAACAACAGCTAGACAAACAAAAACTTTGGAGACTTTGAATAAAGAATAAAATAAAACACAAATCAAAAATGAAATAAAAGTAGGCGATCATTACCACAGCAGGCAATAATTAACTGCTTGCAACAAGTAAAAACAACGTGCAAAAAAAGGTATTCCTAATGTTCGTACTTACATACATATCGTACATACATCCATACATACGTACAAATACAGCAACAACTATGTACATTAAATTTGCCGGCTACAACTAGAAAATATCAACATGTGCTTGCATTACATACATACATATTGTTACCTTAATATAGAAAAGCCCTAACTCATTATTTTTTTCAAATCGAGATTTTTGCATTAGATGCTCTTCTAGCGAAATATGCAAACATACCGATTTCAAAAAAAAAAAAAAAATGAGGTAGGACCTTTCTTTATTAAGGTAACGATATGTACAAGCGTTTTTTAAGTACATACCCTGCAGAAAATTTGGTGACAATTGATCCAAATGTACTCGTCCTATAACTGGAGATAATGTGGGTGTTATCAAAAGTACGTAGTAGTGTATGGTGAAAAAAGTCATATCGTTTAAATGGTGGCATATTGACCATTTTTATGGTGTATCGTCTTGATCTTGAGACAATTTAATTCGGACTCGGTCTAGTATTGTAGTAAACTGCACTGAACATGTTCGATGTGGTCGAACACAGGACCTATCAAATAGTGTAAATATAATGTTAATTGCTCCCTTCAATGTGACTCTGGGATCAGTCCCGTAACTATACTTAGATACTAACCTAAGCTTAAATGGTATTTATACTTTTGAAATATGAGTGGCCCTGTGGTCGAGTGGGTAGTGTGCCAGCCTGTCATGCACGAGGTTGTCGGTTCGAATCTCAAAAAATTTTCAGATTAAAAATAATATGGCATTGCATTTGTAACAATAAAAAAATTTATAAGCGTTAATTGCTACAGTTAAATGTCGAAATTTTATTTATAAATAATTTATATTATTATACATCGAATAGGTCCCTATGGGATAGTTCAGTGACAAGTCACAAGGTGCATACAAAGTATCAATTAACCCCATCCTAGGCCATCCCCATGTAAAAGTGACTGGTCCGCTTCATAGGAAGTGTTAGAACTCGGACTGGTCCCTATCACTTGGGGACCGGTCACGTGACTAGTCTTGTGTCAGTTCCATTTCCTACAGGGTACTTACAACAGGTTTCAGCTACAAAAAAAAACTTGTTGCAAACATCTAAGCGAAATATTATTAAATTTTCTTGTTCTTTTTCGTCTTTATCCATTTTGTCTCGTTTATGTCAAACTTTGCAAGATTTTAATTTTTGAGTTTCATTCATCTCTAGATGTTGACGTTGAATTGCAGTCACATTGTGTTTTCTTGCCTTTTATGTCTTTTAGGTGTTGCATATTTATTGAAAAGTGTTGTGCAGTTGTGATTAGCCAATGTTTGTTGCATGACAATAACTTTGTAATCTGCCTTGTCGCACATGCAACGAGCAAACAAAGCAAAGGTTGATGATAATATGTATTGAAATAATTTTTTCTCAATCTTGTGCAACAACATCAAATTTTTTTTTTGCAATATATAACAAGATTCTAAAAACTGATTCTGAAAGAAAGGACCATATGAGGAGCCGCACAGCAATAGATACTTGAAATGAAAGCTGAATTTTACCATCTTTTAATTTACAACAGTCTTGCCAGCGTCGTTTCTTCAGGAGAGCAGCTTTTATGCTTGTTTTATACATTCATTATTATGGCTGCGTCAGAAATCTTTTTACTTATATAGGCACAAAAGTAATGCTTACAGTCATGAAAATTGTAGACAATGTGCATTATAACTTATAAAGTCTAGTAAAGGACTTAACTCATTTAAAAAAATGGCAGTTAGGTGGGTTAGCTAAAAAAGCGACGACATGTGCATAATTAGTAAGGAACAAACGATAATGGCAAGACTGTTGTAAATTTCGATATGGTAGAATTGAGCTTTCATTACAAAAAAATTTCCAGCAAATTGAATACGATGAATCAAAACAATTCACATATTCCATTTGTTTTTATTGTTGATAATATTTGTTTTACTTTATGATTTTCATTCGAAATGTGACTGTTTTTATGATAAAATTTTTCAAATTTGTTTTTGGAGTTGTGACTAATTTCAAAACCTAGATATTATTCCCCAATAATTTCAAGATTTTAAAATAAAAATAATGTGAATATACATATTTTCAAATGTAATTTGCTTATTATGATGTATTCGGATTTTCAAATCCTCTTAAAATGTAAGCACAAACAGTTTTTCGTCTATACTTGAAATTTAATAAATTCAGTAAAGTGCGACTTTGACTCGCGCACGAAGGGTTCCGTACATTCGGTTTTGAGCATTTTTTTATTGTGGCTTTTTTACTTTTTTGAAGTTTTTTTTCAGTTTAAACGATTTTTTTCAGTTTGTTGCTTTTTTCTCGTTTTGGCGATTTTTTCTGTTTTTGGGGTTTTTTTCATTTTGTCGATTTTTTTTCACTTTGGCGATTTTTTTCTGTTTTTGGGTTTTTTTCATTTTGGCGATTTTTTTATTTTGGCTATTTTTTCATTTTAGCGATTTTTCGTTTTTGGGGTTTTTTTTATTTTGGCGATTTTTTTTCATTTTGGCGGTTATTTTCATTTGGCGATTTTTTTTTCATTTTGGAGATTTTTTTATTTTGGCGATTTTTTCCAGTTTTTTGTGATTTATTTTAGTCTTAGATTTTTTTTTAATTTGGTACTTTTTTTCGTTTTGGCGATTTTTTTTTTGTTTTTGGCGATTTTTTCCAGTTTGGCGATTTTATAATTTTTTGATTTTTTAGTTTTACCGTTTTTGAAAATTTCAAGAGTTTAGCTCTTACGGTTTCCAAGATACAGCAAGTTGTCAAAATTGCATTAACTGATGAAACACCCTTTAATTAAATTTTTTTTAAATTTTAGTGTTAATTGTTGTAGTCTGTATAACCTTACAATTGTATATATATTACATGGGATTTTAAAATTTTTCGTTGCTCGTTTTGGAACACCCTTTAATTTTTAACTCTCATGTATTTGTTGTTGTAGCGGCCAAAGGTCTAAACACATTGTGTCCAAATTTCAGGTCCGTAGCTCTTACGGTTCTCGAGAAAATACACTGTGACAGACGGACGGACAGACGGGCAGCATAGCGAAATCAATAGGGTTTCTTTTCACCTTTGGTGTACGGAACCCTAAAAATTTTGAGTTAATCACCCTTATTCCATTTCTCGACATCGACGTCACTTTAACACAATACCAAAAAATTGGGGCTTATTTACCCCCTCTCGAGAATAATTTTGTGCTAATGACAATATATTTCCTTTCCCTTAATTCTAGAAAATGGCATTAGCCTGCCAACAGGAGTCAGTTGTTTTCGAGAACGGTTATACAAGCCCCAATTTTTTAGTATTGTGTTAAAGTGACGTCGACGTCGACAAATGGAATAAGGGTGAATACCTTCTTGTTGATTTAGTGCGATATATTAGTTATAATGTGTAGAACGATGTTTTATTAAAAATAAAATTAAAGTGAACACAGAATTTTCTAATTTAACTGTTTCCGAAAATCGACTTGAAAGCTTAAAAGTGCAAAACAATAAAATGTAACTTAAGCTTATAAGTTTGTTAAAATACAAGATTAAATACTCGTATTCATTTTTTACTTAAGTTAGTTGGTAGTTAAAAAGTTACAACTCATTTGTTTCAAATGAAAGATTAAAGTTGCGTTTTTTTTAATTGAAAATTCTATTGGTTCACATGATTTCTGATTTGAACTTGCAAAATTTTTTGAGTGTACCAACACACTGAATAAGAGAATTAAGTATTTTTTATACATACATAATTTTTTATTGTGATTGCAAAATAAAAATATTTCTATTTAAGTAATCGATGAATGTCTAAAAATAATTATGTGTTATTTTGTATTTAAGTACATACTTATTATATAGAAAAAATATTTGCAATGAAAGCAAAATGTGAAGAGGAGGCCAGCTTTGAGACTCCGTATTTATTGCATCAGTTACATTCAGGAACGTTAGCAACTGCAAAAGAAAAGCTTAATATTTTTAATACGTGCGTAGCGACTAGAGTTCGACCGATTAATCGGCTTCGACTTCGGCCTTCGGCCAAAAATTGGTAATCGGCCAACATTCGGCCTACGGCAAAAATCGGCCGATTAGCCGAAGCCGAATATTTTTCATTCCAAGCTTGAAAAATAACATTATTTTTGGTCGTTGCTCGCCGACAGTTTCTATTGTGTTTAACGTTTTGAAAGGGTTGCTTTGAAATACAACCCAGTTGCTTTCTATTTTCTTTTACTTGGACGTTCTTGTGAGTGAGCATATGAAAAAGCAATCTAGAAATTGTAAAATAGTTTTATTTTTCTTGTTATGTATCCAATAGATATTACAGCTATTTCAGTGATCTCAAGAAATTAAACTTTTTTCTTAATTCATATAAAACAAGTATAATTTTTAAAATTTAAAACATTCGTCTTCGGCTTCGGTTTTAGCCGAAGTTTAGGATTTTAGCCGAAGTTCGGCTTCGGCTTCGGCCAAAAAAAACGCCTTCGGTCGATCTCTAGTAGCGACGTGTTGTGAATTTGTTTTTTGTTGTTGTTGTGGTATGTTTGTGTGTGTGTTTGTGTGTGTGTGTGTTGGGTTTAATATAAATTGTTGTTAATTTCCAAGTGTTAAAATTTTGGTGGCTTTAAAAGTAATTTTTATTTTTAGTTATTTCTTACTTTAATAATGAAAAAAAAATATTACTTGACTAATGTACATATTTACAAATGTTATTTTTACTGTCCGACCGATTCATCTGCTACGGTAACGATTAATCGAGATTCGGCATTAGTTTTTTGAAATATTATTGAAGGCGAAAATGGTGTCTCCTGAAAAGTTTCCGAAGAGTCGATCACAATTTAACACCTTTACACTTTTTTCTTTTGGGCTACGTGAAAGATAAGGTCTATGCCAATATCTGAATGGATGGATTTAGTGAAGTTATTGTGGACATTTGGGTGATATTGTTTTTGATTATTGATAGTATACCCTGCTATTTACAATTACAGTCGAACCTCTCTATAACGAACTTCACTATACTTTTGAGGAACACTGTATTTTCTCTATATTAGTGATGTAACGAATGTCAATTTTTGATATTCGCGAATACGAATACGAATATCATATGTGAGATTTAAGGACATTACATTGGGGTTCTGCATTATGAAATATTAAAAAATTGTTATGAAAAAGGAAGTACTCTAAACTTAATAGAAATTACCCAAAATTTTAATGATCGTCATTATTGAAAACTTGGCAATATCTAGTTCAAATTCAGAAAGAGATTCATGGGCAATAATAATGAAGTAGGAGCAACTTGTCTATAAATTTTCATTACATTTTTCCGTCTCGGTTGCCTCATTTACTGCAAAAGTACTTTCGAAATGCATTATAGGTTAACAGAGCTCTGTTAAGATAATTTTGAAACTCTGCATGACATGTTAATAACGAGAATTATATTCTACAAATTAGCTGCGCTACAAGCGTGACACTTCATCTCAAAACGTGTGTAACGAAAAACGAAGCACACAGGGATTTGGATAGTTAAGCAATAACTATACTTGAAAAATATTTGGATTGAATTTTCATTACTTATACATTTTAACAAAAATCTAATAAAAGATTGAACATTTCAAAAGCGGAATGTCTGCTCAGTTTACCCGTAACTGAATTCCGTAGCAACATAAAGGTTTCAAAAGTATATTAAATGTTTACCATCTAGAATGAGGATTTAATTTCAACCAATCAGCCAATGTATCGTGAGTTAATTTAAGTTTCATTTGTGTTATTTTAGGAGTCATGTTTCCATGTAAGCCGTCGATCAAGGTGTATACCAAGGTATTTCACTTGTAATTATTGAGGAACAACTCTCTCTTTGTCTCTCTCTCGCTCTATCTCTCTTCATAGGGTAAATGTTACCTGAACACACTTTTGTTTGTTCACTTCCATAACTTCAACCATAGTTCAATAGGATACTATTACGAATATTATATATTATATGTACTACGAATATTTTTTTTTTGTTGATTATGTCTATATAAAAGAAACACTCCGTTGGGGCATGAATTATGTATTACGAATATTTTTTATTTTCTATTTTTGTTTGGTTGAGTATATATGTATATAAGAAAGACTTCGCTAGGACATCTGTTCACTATGAAGGTTAAACAAGGAATCAATGTAAATGGTCTGCAAAGTCACTCTGGATCAAGTCCCGTAACTATGCTTAGATATTAACCTAAGCTTAACTGGTACGTATTTATACTTTTGAAATATTAGTGCCATACGGCCATGTCACAGAGTTCAATTCCGTTCGGAATCGGAATTCAATCCACCCTTTTTTTGTAGGACATGGTGTCTAAAATAGAAAAGTAAAATACGGGAATTTGTCAGGTGTGTCCTGACTAGGGAAGGCGGGGGTATGCTGGGTTATGCTCCGGCTAGGGCGTGACATTTTGAGGTTTATTCAATTCCGATTCCGAACGGAATTGAACTCTGTGACATGGCCGATAAAATATATTCTACACGGAATAGGTCCCTATAGGATAGTTCACTGATAAGTCACAAAGTGCATACAAAGTATCAATTAACCCCATCCTACGACATCCCCATGTAAAGGTGACTGGTCCACTTCATAGGAAGTATTAGAACGCGGACTGGTCTCAATCACTTGGGGACCGGTCACGTGGCTAGTCTTTTGTCAGTTCCATTTCCGATGGTGCATCGAATAAGTAAAAATAATGTGATGATCGTAAAAAGATAAGAAAGAATAGTTAAACATACTTTGGTAGAGTGATATACATAACTTCGTGCTAACCTAAATAGAAAATGAATAGTGATACTTACAAATGTATTTACGAAAGTTAAATCAATAATTGTATACACAATCATTTCTCATATTCGATTTCATTGAAAATTTACGTTAAATAGCTGATGTTAATAATAATCTCTACCCCAGTAGATATACATGGTTGCTGATGAAGTGCGTGGCTGCACAGAAAAATATCGCACAGAGAAAAAACTCCCTCATAGAATCAATAAGATTTTCTCTATGAAACGTTTTTAGGCTAAGGGGTATCCCAACAGAAAGCAGCGAAGATTTTTTCATAGAGATTCCTTATTGTTTTTATGTAGTAAATCTTATTAATTTAATCAAGAAGAAAACCACATAAAATCAAGAAGAAATCTTATTATTCACAACTTGTTTTTACGCAATTTCCGTTATTTTTGGCACCAAAAAAACAATCCATAGAGAAAAACTTCTTGATTTTATTAGGTTTTCCTACAAATTGTAAACTATAGAGATTTCTTATTGATTTTATTAGGTTGCCTTATTAATTTTTTTAAAAAGGTTTTCTTCTTGATTTTATTAGGCAATCTTATTCATTTTTTCAATAAGGTTTTCTTCTTGATTTTAGTAGGTTCCTATATGATTATGTGTAAAGCATCTTATTGATGTTTTTAATAAGGAAATATTCTTGATTTTATTAGGTTTCTTGTTATTTCGTTTCTATAAATAGACATAGAGACAATTTTTTTATGATCTGTTTAATTTTTGTATAAGAATGTTTGCACAATAATTTCAATGGTTATTCAGGCTGCTTGTTAGCATATTGGTTAGAGTGCTTGTCTATCAGGTACAAGTTTGCTGGTTCAATACTTTGTGAGTAAGTTAGTTAAAAATATAACATAATGTGTATGTATGTATGTATAAATAGATAACATCTACAATATACTACATACATGCATACATATGCATATGGTATAGAATTTAAATGAAAATACATAAGTACAGAGAATAAAGACGCAACTTTTTGTTATTTTTTATTGAAAAAAACAATAAGATAACCTCATAAAAACTACAAGATTTCTTCTTGATTTTTTCAAAAAGGTTTTCTCTATGAAATTAATAAGATTTCATTATTGAAAAAAACCATAGAGATTTCTTATTAAGTTTGTTCTATTTTATGAGGTATTTAGTAGGCACTGTTTTCTCTGTGCGGTATTTCCCCCAGCTAATAAAGTCTAGTTTAATTTTTCTTCTCTTCTTTAGAAACTACTCATATTAATTAATAAAAATATTTCATTCAATAAGAATTAAAATTACTGAACTGATTAAAAATTATTTCGGATTAAAAATTCACTACAGTTCAATTAAATCTAAATATGTCTCAAATAAAAATATTTTCAAAAAAGTTTTTCTCACAGAAAATTCAATAAAATTTTTTATGGAATTAATGGATTTCCCTATGGAAATCTATAACATTATACAAAAATCTTTATGAATGGAAAGGCAACAGGAAATTCAACAAAACATGCGTTAAGTTTGTATTTCCTAAATATGTAATTATATGTATTTATATAAATTTGTTTGGATGTAAGCGAGAACTAACTGAAATAACGAATTTCTTCTATAACGTAGAAGTTAGTTGGTCCCTAGCTACTGTAGACGTTATAGAGTACTTCTGCTGTAAATATCGATCCCGTTATTTTGATTAAAATTACTTGTGTTTTTGCATCTCACAATGAAACATCTTATTGGAACACCCTTTATATTTTTTCCCGAAAATGTTGACTATTTTAAGACTATGTGCCGGTCCAGACTTGCAATTTTTGTTGCAGCAATTCTTGAATATGTGTAAGAGTTTTGAAATAGAAATATATACTTTTTGTTTTCCTCTCTCGCTCTTTTGCACCAAAAAATAAAAAGTTGCTGCAAAAATAATTGCAAGTCTGGACTAGGACTATGTTACGCCTTTTTTTATTAATTTTTAAAAAAATTTGAGTGATTTAAATAATAAATATAAACAAATTGGTCTGCAATTAAAAATATAGTACATATGGGCATTTCCGCAGGGATGTCAATGTTTTGTAGCGTGCAACACCAAGCAGATATGCTTGCTTTTCGAAAGAAAACGGAACTTTTTTCTTACTTCTTTATATATTTGTGTAGGCCGTCAGCAGCTCTACATTAAGTAAAATTTTAAGAAAAATCGAGTCACGTTCTTCAGAAATACAAGGCTAATTGATTGCTGTCGCACGCGACAAAAAGTACAATTTCTCGTAGAAATGCCCATATGTGTATAAACTTACGAAAATTTACATAAATGAAAAATTTCAAACCAGAAATTCGTGGGATATACAAGCAGAAATCATTATACCAGACTTTAAAAGATGATAATTTGTTTTTCTTTATATTTCTGCTTAAAAAAAGTTAATTAAGCTAGTTCGATTTTGTCTTCGGCTCGATCAAAATTAGAAAAGTTTGTGCAACTTTGGCTACGGGGCGCGTCGTTCTAAAAAATATATTCGGTGGGACACTTCTTATTTTTATTACGTATTTTACTGCTGGTTAAAGTATTTTAGCATTTTGGCTGCTATTTATTTAAATAAAAATACTTTGTTGAATTGTTTGAAACCCGTAAAAAATCTTTTACCTTTCCGTTTTTTACTTAGAGCCTGTGTAAATTGTTTAAACAAATAAATGACTTAATTGAATTTCTGCTAGATTCTATATTTAAATTACGTATGTATGTATGTGTGTAGATATGTTTGTAAGTTATGAAATTGTTGGAAATCGTAAATGGCCTTCGCAATGCTTATCCAAATAAAATAGAATGTTTGGTTGGTGTCTGGCGTTATATTTATTATATATATTATTTATATTTATGTACATATATGTATATGTATGTATGTACATTTAATAATATTACATTAAGGGAATATTTACTCATATAAATAGAAAGACAAATACAATCCTATTATGATAAGAACACGGAAAATGTTCAAAAGTTTAATAGTAGCTTTTAAAAGAGTTAAAAAGTAACAACACAGTAGAACAGGAACAACAACGACTATACGTGAGTCGGGTTTGTGGCAACATTGTCATCTTTTCTATAAGAAAAGTTCACTGTGGCAACACAGTCAACTTTTCTATAAGAAAATGCACTGTGGCAACACAGTCAACTTTTCTCTGAAAAAAAGTGCGCTGTGGCAACACAGTCAACTTTTCTCTGAAAAAAAAGTGCGCTGTGGCAACACAGTCAACTTTTCTCTGAAAAAAAGTGCGCTGTGGCAACACAGTCAACTTTTCTCTGAAAAAAAAGTGCGCTGTGGCAACACAGTCAACTTTTCTATTAGAAGTGGCAACGCAAAATTAAGTGTAACAATCTTGCACTTACTTCCACACTGATAATTTTGCATCATTTGGGCAAAATAATTTTATATGTGGTTGTTGTAACATTTTTTGAAAACTTTAACAATTTCCTTTTCCGCAACAGCTGTTTAATGAAAATATCAAAATTTTCGCTTGTCTTTAAAATTGTGGAAAGTTTATTTTATTTGATTGCTGTTTTACCTTTCAATGAAATTTGTGGATTATAAATCTTAGGGATTATTCAATAGTCGCTGCTATGTATTTGTTATGGTGTGAATAAGAAGATTAATTCATAGTGTGTTGTCATAATTTAGTTTACATTTAAATAGATGTTTTAAACGTATTAATCGTATTTGTTTGTAGTGTAGAGTATTATTTGCGTAAATGTTTAATTTGTAATATTCAATGCTTGTGTAAAGGTTTTAAGTGTTTTTATAGGCTTCATTGATTGTTGCGAATGTTTCTTTTGATTTGGTAAATTTAAGATTTCACTAAAATCCATATTTACATACGAGTACATAAAAAAAGTTATATTTTGTTAAACACTAAAGACAATTTATTTATTTTCGAGATACGAGTATTTCTTTACTTAGCTCTGCATTTTTTTACAAATGATTTGCTTAAGGGCTTTTGAAAATAAATGATTTGATATTGTTTTGTTACAAATTTTTAGTCTGTTATTATGCGCGTTCCAGTGGCATTTAAATCAGATATCTTTGTATGAGTGAATTTTAAAAGAAACCGTTTTACAAAAAAAAAACTGCAAAAAAACAGATGTAAGCTAAACGTTGCACTATGACCCTAGAAATATACTCGTATATACAGTAGAACCTAGAAATGTTAATTAACTTTTCCGAACTATGTATTTACTTTTCTAAGCGGTTTTGAAAAAAAGTTTTCGGAAATAACTCACAAAATTTATTTAAAGGACTCGATTTTTTAAATTTTTAAAGAAGCAGGCGAGAGTTGTTCGTTTTTCGTTCGTAATAGCTGTTGACTATTTTCGTGCACATATTGAGAAGGTCTGTCTGATTTCCATCGCTATCATTTTCAAACCATTAAATCAAGATATTGATGCTTTCAACAACTTTCAAGAAGTTTACTCATTACCGGACATTTCTAAATCATCGTTATCTTCCATAGTTTGATCCTTGTTCCAATTTTCACCCATGCTCGACATTAACATTTGAACTTATCAATATATGTCCTCGTAAGCAGTATGTATTTGATTTATCAATTTAGACAACGGAATGTCGTCTTCACTACCGCACTGATCATCCTGATGATAACCACACTTTTTAATCTTATTTAATGTTTTTATAAGAATAGCTTTTATTTAATGCTTTTATAAGAAAAGCTTGTGGCAGTAAAAAAATTTTACTCTCACAAACGCTAACTGAAAAGGAACATTTTTTATTTAACTGCACGTGAGTTAACTTATTCCAGCGATTAACTTTTAGGCGAGTTAACTTTTTCGAAGCCCTACTGTATTTTGTATTATTCTCTCGCACTAAAAAAATAGAAAGTTGCTGCAACAAAAATTGCAAATCTGGACCGTGTACTATTGATTTTTTTTTTGGTAGTAACCGACTACACGACTATAGCCAACAACTTAATTATTTTGAAAGCTGCAGCGACATCATAAGCTTCTGATATTGGAATACGAGTATATACACATATTTCAGTGATGCCACTTTCAAATAATTCATATGTATAAAAATATAATATTGATTTAAAATGTTCTTATAGAGCGTAAAAGTATAAAAATTAATCAATGTGTAGCTTTATATGAATTTAGGGATTTTCTTTCTGTTAAATAATATCCAATAACTTCAAGTTACAATTCATTTTATATTTTGTATCATATTGTCAGCACTGTATTTGCTCATTGTAGGGAACAAAAAATAGAAATTAGTCTAAATTGGCTACAGCCACAAAAGTGGTCGTGTAGTTGTGTAGCCGTGTTGCCGTAAAAACAATCGTTTTCATAGGCACACATGTATTATATTTTTGACAAGTTGTAGCCGGTAGCCTGCTGTGGTGAATGTGTTTAGAGGGTCTGTTCCTTTGTTGCGAGCTTAAATTTTTATGAAAACTAAAAAATTTCTAAGCATGAAAAAATAAGAGATGTGCCTTAGGACACCCGATTATAGCTATGCTGCTTAACTATATAAAACAAACTTAATGTGTTATATATAAATAAATAAATGCAACAAAATTATATTATATGATGATGTCGAATTGCCCGTAAATATTTCAAAACTTTTCCATTTATTTCCCATTATTTTATTTTCTAACGGCGGACGATTAAATTAATGTATTGTTTGTGGCCGGCGGCGGCTTACAGCCGATGGGCTATGTTCTTTGGTTTGTGCTCATGTGCAAAAACGATACCAAAACATATTGAGCAATCGTTCTGATTGTTTTTGTTTTGTTTTTGTTTCACTCACTTCAAAGAACGAAACAAAACAAAATCAAACAATTTGTTTAATTTATTTTCGTATTCTGCTTTTAACTACAAAAAAATCAAAACAAAAATAAATTTTTAACTGTAATAGTGTCGATTATTTTTGTTACGAAAATCACTTCCTAATTCCTGTATCGCGCCATAAATAGCATAGCTATAAAAATTGTTTAAAATAGCTACCAACTTATTCATAAAAAATATTTCTGTTTAATAAGAGGTTTATGAAACAAGTTTTCTATGGAAATTTGATTAATAAACCTTTTATAAAATCAAAATATTTTTTATGAATTAGGCGCCTAGACTAAAATAGAAGCAGCTAAAAAATGGCTAGTAGCTAAATTAACTTTTATTCTGGCTAAATTGGCATCACTGCCAAAGTCACTCACTACAAATTGCAATAGAGCAAAAAAATAAATGAAACATTTTTTTCACAGAACATATATATATTTATGTACATACTTATATATCGTTGGTCTCAAGTAGAAAGGCCCTAACTCTAATAATTGTAACCTTACAGGAGAAGGTAAAAACATAATAAAAACTGTACAACTGATTTGTACAACTACTTGTAAAAGCGTTATTTTTAACACTATTGCAATAAATTTGTGTGCCAAAGTGTACTTGTGTGAATCGTATTGGAATCACTGAAAAACTCAATTTCGTAAAAAAAATGAGTTGGGGCCTTTCTTTGAGACCATCGATATGTAAATATATAATCCATCCTTAAGTCGGTGAAGGGTATCTAAGATTCCCTTATTCCCTATAGCACTTCTACTTGTTTTTGTAGCGTTCATTCGACTGAAATGCAACTTTTCTATCTTGCTGCTTGAAGTGCGGGAGGGTTATATGCAGAAGACTAGACTTTATGAGGAGAAGTGGGGTACCACCTATAAAATTTGTTAACAATATACTTTGGAGTCCTACAAATCATGTTTAATTACTTAGTAGGATATAAGCACGTGTTTGAGATTTATATTGCACATAAATATTTACGTGTCGTTAGTTTAGTAAATAAATATTAAATTCGGGTGAATTAGGGCAGCTAAGTACAAAAACAAATTCGCAATATCATTGCTGAATCATTGTTATTTTATGCTAATATTATGATCGCGTTAATTAAAAAACGACACATGTTCATTAATTCATTTTTATTTACACAGATATAATAGACACCCAGCTAGCATTTGGGTGATCATTTTTGGCAGAAATATCTTATATGATTCTCTACAGATCGCTTTTGATGATTAAAAAGTGATTTATCACTTGGGCGATTGAAAGAGGATTCACTTATGATTCATCTATATGATCAAATAATGATTTCTTAAAAATAGAGGAACATCATGCAAACCGCAAAAAGGCGATTTAAATTATTTAATATGAAAATTGCTAAAAAATAATCAGCAAATTGTATCATAACTGATTATTTGGTATGATTCATCTGTAGGGTACCATTTTCTCACAACGGGAGTATCATTTATGATCGAAAAATGAGCTCATATACGGTTATTTTTCCCGTCAAGCTGATTCGGAAACGATTGGATTATGATACAAAATGCTACTTGGGCACTTGCAAATACGAATAGGATTTTTGTTGTTTAAATAAAAATAGCCGATCCTTATGTCTTTTCATCTGCTGCTGTAATTTGCCACCAGATTCGTAATCAGGGACCCCGGAAGCCACTGAGTGGCGAGTTTCAAGCCATTTTGAAGTTTCAAAATCTAATACCATATCATAATCAGGGTCAAAAATCGGGAAAAACTGAGTTACGTAATATGTGAACGTCCCCTAATATGTATAAAAAATGTACAGAAAATTTTTGTTTTATTTGTATTATTTATTATAACGTATATTTGAAATTTTCAGAATTTACGAAATAAAAATTAAAAGTTTTAAGGAAAATTTTAAAATTTGTAATGCAAAATTATTTAAATATAATTACAAAGCATCAAAAAATAGAGGCTAGATTTAAAATCAGCGATGTCATATGATAAAAAAAATTTTTTGGGAAAAATAAAAATTTAAAACATTTTTTTTTTTGGGAAAAAGAAAAATTTAAACCATTTTTTTTTTAATATAATGCACAATGTCTCTGAAAGTGGAGGGGCTAGAAATATAATAAAGCTGTTTTCGTAATCAGCGGACAAGAATACACAAGTATCAATTATCTTAGACTAAACAAATTATAATACAAAAAAATTTAAAGACTAAACCAAAAGCAAAAAATTTTTAACCTACTTGCAATAACAGGAAGATATACTGATATAGCCATCAATGTTATGCTATCCAAATGAAAGAGACTTTTATGTAGATTAATAATTCAGAAAGTATTTTTCAACGTGAAGGATCATTCGTGATATATTAAGCGAATAATATAAAAAGTGGTGTAAATTATGCAAATGTTATATATTTCTATAGACATATCTTTAAAACTATAGCTGATAGGGAATAACTAATGACGCCATCGTAATCAGGAGATAAAAATACATAAGGATCAGCTATTTTTATTCAAACAGCACAAAATACATAATAATAACATTTCGTTGTGCTGTGTAATCTGTAAACAAGCAATCTTTTAATTATATTTCATAAGGTATCAAACGAGTTTTAGTTATCTCCAATTTTGAGCTCTTAATAAATAATACAGTTTAGTGGTGGAAAAAAGTTGGCAACACTGTCTGTAGCTAACAGACAAACGGGAACAACCTTTAACATTAAATGTTGCTCATTGATAATGTTAACTTAGCGTAAAGGCACCTGTTTTTAACAGTTTATCTTTGACGAATTGTTAAAAACAAATAATATAAACATGTGCATATATATGTATGTATGTATGTAATGTTAATACCGTTGCAGTTGTTTGATTCGTGCAAGACAGGCAGGGTCGTCACCCTTAAATTCGTCAGCTCTTCTTCAGCCTCTTTAAATGGCAGAACAAACAATATGTATGTAGACTTTAGTGCTTTAGCGAAGAATATCATTTTCGTACATTAACACATGTACACGAACATTTGTTGGTGGTATCTATGTATGTGTTCACTAATGTACGAGTACTTACATATGTACATGTACATGCAAAAACAACAATCAAAAGCTTTGGTTTAAAGTTTAGGCCAAAATCTATATCTAATGACGTTTTCTGCTTTATTGTGTTATTGTTACCATCTAATTATATGGATGTGTGTGCGGCTGTATTGGAAAAATGTGTCATTGTATTTGCTTTTCTTATAATAAACAACTCAGCCAACAACTTAATTTGGATTTCGGTTTTTTAGTTTTAAATTTTTCTGATCGTGTTTATTGTATTCGATTCTGTTTTCGTATACATACATACATACATACATACATACATACATACGTATATATTTTTGCGCCAAGCATTAACAGAATCATAATTTTATTTCAGTTAGCTGGTGTTGTTGCCTTTTTCGTAAGCTTCTATCGTTTCTAGCTAAGTTACAAACAATCGCAATATTTAGTTCGAATTGAAATCAGCGCCTTAGCGGTTGTGGTGGCTCGGAGAGATTAAAATTAAAATTTAAAAAAAAAAGTTTTCAAAAATTTTAAATTTATTGCAAAAAAAAAAAGATAATATAAAAAATAAAATATTTTAACGAGCGGAATCTAAAAAGTATTTAATTTAATTATTTAAAAAAATTTTTTTTTAAAGAAAAACAAATCAATTTAAAAAAACTCATTGCATATCTAAAAATAAGAAATATTTATAATGATAATCATGTTCTTGACATACAGAATAATTGAATGTTTGCAACTGGTGGTTGTTCTTGAACCTAAGCTTAATTCTATTGTTTGTTGAAATTTAAAGAGAGAAAAAAAATTGCTTGCATGTTTAAAAAACAAAAAATAATTTATATTTGAAAATAAAAATTTATTAAAATTGGCAAATTTTGAAAATAATTTAGAAGAGATTTCTCAGAAAGAAAAAAATGCGGTTAGAAAAAATTATAAAAAAAGGTTTACAAAAATTGCTAAGTTTGAAGAACATTTTTTCTTTTTTTTTCGAAGATAATAAGGTCCTTTCGATGTGCGCTAGAGCCCAAAAGTTCTAATTTCGTATGCTAAAATAATTTTTTATTTCTACTGTAAATTTTTAGTTAACGAAACAAGTGCAAAATATTATTTTTATAGAAAATGAAATTCAATGTCGAATGACAATTTCGACAGTATAGGTATTGCTAACTTATAAAGCACTTTGAATGCAACTCGAAATAATAACACTGGTGTCATCCTTCACACTCTGATGTACACTGTCATCAGTGTTGCCATTAATTAGGGAAATAATAGGCTTAAACGACCTTTTAAAAAAATTATAATAGATAGATGGCCACAAAAATATAAGATATTATGAGATTAAAAAATGAAACACTTCGGAGATTGGTAAACATAACCGCGCATACAAAGAATCACCTGACTCTCAAAGATGTTGTTGATGATATAACATCTGGAGCTTGCCAGCCTTTCCAGCAAATTGGCAAAAATAATTTCGTGAGCTTTATAATACCAATAGAATTTTAGGGAACTTAAATCTACACAAAATCTTCCTTTTAAAGAGTACATAATGTCGGTGATCAAAATTTTATATTTCAAGAATATTTCAGGAAAAGCAAAATTACAAAGTTTTCAAAATATTTAACAACAACCACATAGAAAACTATTTTGCACAAATGATGCAAAGTTATCAGGGTCTAAGTAAGCGCAAGATTATGGGCCTGTTCGGAAATGGATCACTGCTCTGCATCATACGAGCAAACTTTAAGTTAAAATGCGCCACAAGTTCGCTGACAATCGTTTTTAGTACAACCCACGCCTGTACCTTATATTTGACATTTATTTTTGTGTTATCTACTGCACTGAAGAACCTTGGGACATTTAAATTTCCATTTGCATATTGTGAAACGGTATCATGCAAGCTTTGCATTTTATTTAAAGGAAGTGTTTAGCAGTTTTTTGTAAAATCGTACGGGGAAAATTTTTGTGCAATATTTTATCCTTGTAATTCTTCTCCTTATGTTACTTTTCTGTCCTTTTCCTGGAAAAATGTCATATAAGTTCCCATAAAAGTAAATGTCACGGGTTTTAAATGTTCTACAAAAATATTCGGCATGAATAAATACATCAAGGCTCTAAGTTCAACTTAAACATCAGATATAAGCCGAAACTTGAAATTCTTTTTAGGTTTAATTAAACCCTCATTGATGCACTGCATTTTAGGTTTGCGTCTTATGCAAAATCTTAGGAGAAAAATTGTTGTTTTATTTTCGAAAATACGGGGATATAACGGGCTAAAGTGTTCAACAAAAATATTTGCCACAAAATTTTATTCATAAAATTGTTGTACGAATACGCCAAAGCTCGAAATTAAACTTGTGCAGAGAAAATTTGTTCTCCTATTAAAATCTTTAATTGAAAAAAAAAATACAAATAACAATGTGCTCGTATCGGAAAATATTTTTGTAACACGCGTGGCCTAACCTAATTCAAGTACTCTGTTTAAAAAATCATCAAGATTGAAAATTATGGTTAGAAGTACTTAAAAAATTTAATTTTTTTTCAGTTTTCTATCATGTATTAATTTTTATATCGATATACATACGAGTATATATTGTTACCTCAATATATTTTTGAAATCAAGATTTTTGAAATTTTTAATACATTAAAACTTAATGATTAAATGCTCTTCTATCGAAATATACAAAAAAAAATCGATTTCACAAAGAAAAAAATTATGAGTTAGGGTCTTTCTATATTATGGCAACAATATATCGTCGGTTGGTTTCTGGTTTGCTACAGATATAATGTATTTTCCATATACTGTGCCGCAAACCAGAAACCAACCAACGATATGTTCCCTTAATTATGAAATTCGCCGCAAATATTCCAAAATGTTTCCATTTATTTCCCATTATGTTCCTTTCTAGCGGCGTACGATTAAATTAATGTATTGTTCGTGGCCGGCGGCAGCTGTTAGCCCGCTTACAGGCTATAGGTTATGTTCTCTGGTTTGTGCTCATGTGCAAAAACAAACTGAGCAATCCTTTTCATTGTGTTTGTTTCACTCACTTCAAAAATCGAAACAAAACAAAATCAAACAATTTGTTTCGTTTATTTTCATACTCTGCTTTTAAGTACAAGGAAATCAAAACAAAAATAAATTTATAACTGTAATAGTATCACGTGTCGTGAAATAAATAGCATAGCTATAAAATTGATTGCTTGAATTTTTTTTAATTAAAGGTTTTAATTGGAGAAAAAATATTTCTTGTGTGCATAAAATATTTATGTCGAAAGTTACATGTACTTATGTACATGTACTTAATCGCAATTGGAGCTGAAAGGCCCCATAAATCCAAAATTCATGGGTTTAAAGTGCAAACTATTATCCTCTTTTCATAATAAGTTCAAACGTAAACTTTCAATACATTTCTTTTAATAAAGAGAAGTAACACTCAGGCAATCAATGCCTTTTTCTATTACTAGGTGTTACCTTCTTTAGGAAAGGGTTAGTGATAGAGAAGACAGGAGACAGGTGGTGTAGGAAGAGATAGAGGAAAGCTTCATTCTTTTACAACTCTGCTTTTTTGCACGTTTTTTTAGTAATGCAGTGTTTTATCGCCTCTGCTGTTAAATGAGGCGTATTAAATTTTTTTAAGCTGTGTTTTGTAGCCATTTTATTGGTTATTTGACTTCGCCAATAATTCTGCTACACAACGAAGGAGGGCGCTCTGATATTACATTAGAATTAGTATCTGCTGAAGTTAGTATAGTTCAGTAACCGGTGACTATGGCTTCATCATTGTAACTTTCCTACAACAACTGATAAAAAGGAACACTAATGCACAACAGCAAAATGCTTGGTGTTGTTATGTAATGACTATTGGATACCGGGCTCGAACCCAAGACCTTCGGTTTTGTAGTCAACGTGCTAATTACTTCAGCCGACGCCAATATATCCATATTTTTCGTCTTTTTTTTCGCCAGCATCAGTCATTAGAATCTTGTTATTTTGAAAAAAATTTTATTTCGTTCGAAGCTAAAATATAAAATTTGTACGCAAGACTTATTTATAAAAACTATTAAGGCTTTTTAAAGGCTTAATAAGAAAATAAGAAAATTATGAAAATCTGTTTTAAAAAGCTTATATAATATTTATATATAAGGCTGTAAGCTTTTAATGGGCTGGCAACACTGATTGATACACACAATAATGCCCCAATTCAGTAAGAAGATTTAGGACGTTTTTGTTTGAAAATGCTTCTGAGTTCTTGTCTTTGAAGTCTCTAAATTATTTTCTTCAAAAATGGTTGCTGTCTTTGACAATGAAAAATATAAATATTATTGCCATGTTTTTAAAACATAAAAATTCAATTAAATTATTATACATCAGTTTGAAAAATATATGAAAAAATATGCGTTGGATATAATGTTTAGAACAAAATTACAAAGCAAATACACGAACCTTCTAGCATAGACAACAAATAATAATCGTTTTAAAGAATCAAAACTGCTTCTTTTTTTCGTCCATAGACAAGACGATACATTCGTCGAACAGAATTAGGACATAAGAGTCCTGCACAGTGTTTCCACTTCGCTTCCAATTATTTTGCTTTTTTTCTAATGAGTCTGTTTAACCCTTCTATAGGGTCATCCAATAAGAGGTTTTAGTTCCACTCATTGGGATATTTATTTAATTGTAAAGAGGAGGGTATGCCAGTTATAATGGAAGATAATATCAGCAAAAGAAAATCGAACGGCTACAAGTTTACATTGGTCTAGTTAAAATAACTTTCAGTTGGCAAACATTTAAAAAATCAAATAGAAAAAGTCATTAAATTCGTTATCAAACTTGTGTTTTATAATTTCAGCATTTTATGTATAGAAAACGTTATTATAAATAAAATAAAAGTTTTAACAAATACAAGTTTTAAAAACAAAGTTTAACAAAGAAGGAATTTATATTTTAAGTTCCTTAAATAAAACACTAAAGCCATAAAAGAAAAAGTGATTGATAGAACATACAAGATGAGGGGTACCAGCACCCTTTTAACACTATTATGGGTCGTAAGCCCACATTTTAATAAGGCACAGGCTCAAACGGCCACGTGCACTTTAAAAGACCACTGCAATAGAGAAAACTCACTCTTGAGTGTAACAGATATTGCAAACGATCAGAGATCCAGCAGTAAATTGGAAAAACAAATTACCTCCATGTTTGAGGACAAAGTCAACTACAGCCTACAAATGTTTGCCGAAGAAACTATATTAGAATATAATGCTTTGGAAAGAAATATCAGCAACATAACGGACAATTTTACTCTGAAACAAATTCAGTTGGAGCAGAATGAGGAAAATGAAGAGGACGCTATAGAGGAAAGTGAAAGAGGTAAGTTAAGATTTCCCAAAAAATACAAAAAACAAATTTTTATTTTGCAATGAGTTGCAGTAAAGCTTAAATTAGACGTGACAGAGCCATAAGCCCATAGCCATAAACAAACCAAAATTCAATTGGTTTCTATGGTGAGAGTTATGGCGTTATGGCGAGTCTCTCTCACTCTCACTCTCACCATAGAAACCAATTGAATTTTGGTTTGGTTATGGCTATGGCGTTATGGCTATGTCACGTCTAATTTAAGCTTAAGTGACCTGCTTCACATTTTTGTATTAATCATCAAGTCATATGACTTTGTTTGAAGCATTGCCAAACTGACTGTCAAAAAATAAATTTGCTTAATCATCAATGATTTATATTGGCAAAAAAAATCGAAAGGAAAAAAACCAAAGTTGCAATAACTATAAAAACTAAGACATGTAATTTAAATTTATTGGCCAAAAATTCCACCGAAAAAAAAATTAAATCAATTTAACAATTTTTTTTTTGTTACTTCAAAAACACTTTAAAATAAAAATGCAATCAAGTGTATTTTTGTGTTAACGAGTGTCTTAACTTATTGTTATTTCTATTCCGTTCACATACAATTTCACCATTCATTTATTTATTTATTTATTATGTTAAAGTTAATAATATTTAGTCAATTTATTTGTTTTGTCTTTAAATATTTACCAACTTGTTGCGCGTTTCTTTAGGTTTTAATAGAATTTTAAATTTATTTTTTTTTAAGCGACAATGAAACAAGTTAAAAAATTTTGCCAGCTTTTGTTATTTACATATTATTATGTTTGTTGCTTTGAAAAGTATGTTACTCGTAGTAAAACTGTCGAAAAATTTGCCTAAAATCGTCAATATTAAGATGTGTTCATTTAAAGACCTTGGCAAAAATGCGTGTTAAATTTACACTCTCTCAAATACTTAATAAACTGGGAAAAATTTTGAAACATCAACCCGTAAATACCATAAATTTTTAAACATGTTTCTAAATTAAAAGAAAAATAACAAATTCATAAAATAAAAAAACGAATTCATACTTTTAGCTACAGTCTTCCCCTGATAATACTGTCCAACAGTACAAATAAAAACACACACGTACTTCACAGTATAGGTTCGGTGCTGCTAACAAAGGATAGTAAGGCCCTATACTTAGTTTGGCTATTTTGGTGAGCAATTTTTTTTTCAAGCCCCACCAAAGATTTCGAAAACTAGTGCGCCCTTAAAAAATTGGTGTCATCAGTATATAAGGCAATAATGTAGCGAAGAGTCTACCAAACAAATCTTGTTAACATTTTATGTCAAAAAAATAATTTCTTCGTGCACTTTTTTGTAAAATTGAGGGAAATTTTTTTTTCACTTTTTTTAGAACAACTTACAGGCACTCCTAATTTTTTGCTAATAATACTTGGCAAAGTTTTAAGCTACGGTAAAGCTGAACAATTTTATGTGCACATATCAATAAAATTTGAACGTGTCATTTGTACCTTTATTGATCATGTCAATAAGGAGGCTTTTTTGTTTTCACTTAAGGCGTACTTATAGGTTTATATATAGCACTAGCTTTTAACCCCGGCTTCCCTCGCGCTCATCCGTTTAAAAATACATAAAACCCGGTTTAAAACTGGTTAAACAATCAAACCCGAAACAAAAATTACCCTAACCAGCCCAAAAATAATTTTTTCGGAAAAAAATCCGTACCACATATAAAAAAACCGGTTTCTAACCGGATAAAAAAATATCCTATATTTGAGGCTGGTAATATAACTATCCATTGGTGAAAAAAATTTTTAAATCCTTTAAGCGTTTTGGCCGTGAAAGCGTAAGAAAACAACAAACAAACTCACTTTCACATTTCTGCCCTCAATTATGAAAGTGGTCTAAGTTACATATTATGCATTTTTACTTTGAAATATTAAATACATCTTAAGAAAACTTTAACAAATATTTAACAAATTTTAAATAAATTTATCAGCACAAAGGGATCATTGCAATGGACCCAAGTAATATATACATATATTCCCTACGATCCTATAAGGAGCATAGGGCCTCAGTGGACCCAAGTGCGCTGGACTCTAATTTTCCGTTTTCCTTGCCAGCAGCCTAACCTAACCTAAATAAATTTATACTACTCGAGACTAGTACAATTCTAAATTAAAATGTTGCATAATATAAAAATATTTTTTGATTTGAAAAATGTTTGTTCAAATATTTCATATCATTCGAATAATTTTAATCGTATAAAAATTTTCTGAAATAATTCTATTCGCATTGAAATTAATCGAGTAATTTTATACCAATTAAAACTGCTAGAACAATTTTGCTATAATACAAACTACTTCAGTGCATTATTCGAATAAAAATTACTTAAATAACTTTGAACTAAATTTACTCAACTATTTTCATCGAATAACAATTAATCGAATACGTTTATTCAAATATGTAACCGTTCTTAGAATAAATTTATACGAACAAAAACTACTTGAACAAGTTTGTATAACACAAACTATTTCAATCATTATTCGAATAAAAAATTTTGGAATAATTTTTGAACTAAAATTACCTCAACTATTTTCATTGTATAATAATTAATCGAATAAGTTTATGTAACAGTTCTTCGAATAAATTTATACGATTAGAAATTACTTGATCAAGTTTTTATAACACAAACAATTTCAAAACATTATTCGAGTAAACATTTTTGGAATAACTTTGAACTAAAATTATTCCATTATTTTCATCGAATAATAATTACTCTAATAAATTACTCAAATATGTAACAGTTCTTCGAATAAATTTATACGAATAAAAACTACTTAAACAAGTTTTTATAACGCAAAATATTTCAATACATTATTCGAGTAAACATTTTTAGAATAACTGTGAACTAAATTTACTCGAATATTTTCATCGAATAATAATTAATCGAATAAGTTTATTCAAATATGTAACAGTTCTTCTAACAAATTTTAAACTAATGAAAACTACTTGAAAAATGTTTTATCACACAAACTACTTCAATACATTACTCGAATAAAAAATTTTGGAATAACTTTGAACTAAAACTATTCAACTATTTTCATCGAATAATAATTACTCGAATAAGTTTATTCAAATATGTAACAGTTCTTCGAATAAATGTATACGAATGAAAACTACTTGAACAATTTTGTTATGACAAATACATTATTCGAATAAAAATTTTTAAACAAAATCATTCAACTATTTTCATCGAATAATAATTGCACGAATCCTTTTTCGAATAAATTTATACGTATGAAAACTACTAGATTAATTTGTTTCACAAAAAATTATTTTAATATTTTAATAATTTTTATTTGAATAAAACGTTTTGCAATAATTCATTCGATTAATAACAAAATATTTTACTCGCCGCGAAACGAATAATTCAACAAACATTTATTTACTCATATGACTTTTTTGCTATGCAATAATTTCATTTTAATAGAAATTACACAAAAATTTAAATTGGTGTACAAAAATATTTTAATCGATTACATTTATTGAAATAGAAGCGAATAATTTTTTTCGTATACAATTTATTTGAATAATTTTATTTGACTTTAGAATTAAAAAATATGTTTGTTCGAACAAAATTATTCGATTAAATATTAATCGAAAAATTTCATTCGAATAAACATCATACGGTACAATATTAATTGTTTAAACAAAATTAAAAGGAACCCTGTTGTTTTCGTTACGATGTCCGTCTGTCCGTCACACGCTGTTTTTTCGAGAACCGTAAGAGTTGCAAAAATGTAAAAAATCAAAATTAAAGGGTATTCTATCAGTTAGTGTGATTTTGACTATGCAATTTTGACAACTTGCCGTATCTTGGAAACCGTAAGAGCTAAACTCTTGAAATTTTCAAAAACGCTAATACTAAAAAATTCAAAAATTATAAAATCGCCAAACCGAAAATATCGCCAAAAACAAAAAAAATCGCCAAAACGAAAAAAAGCACCAAATTAAAAAAATTTTCTAAAATAAATCGCGAAAAACCGGAAAAATCGCCAAAATCAAAAAAAAATCGCCAAAATTAAAAAAATCGCCAAGACGAAAAAAACCCAGAAACAGAAAAAACTCGCCAAAATGAAAAAAAAATCCCAAAAACAGGAAAAAATCGTCAAAATGAAAAAACCCCAAAATGAAAAAAATCGCCAAAGTGAAAAAATCGCCAAAATGAAAAAATCGCCAAAATGAAAAAAAAACCAAAAATAGAAAAAAATCTAGAAAAAACGACAAAACTGAAAAAAATCGTTTAAACTGAAACAACTTCAAAAAAACTTCAAAAAGCCTCATTAAAAAAAATGCTCAAAACCGAATGTACGGAACCCTTCGTGCGCGAGTCAAAGTCGAACTTTACTGAATTTTTTTAGCTTAGGCTGTGTGACAAGTTTCGTAAAAATCGATGAATTAGAAGTATGTAAAATATAATATTAAGTTTTATTGGGCGTGGGTCCGCCCATTTTTTTAATTTCAATATTATGTCGTTACGAGAGCACAATGTTTTGGGTAAGTTTCATAGCAATCAAATAAGCAGAATATCATAAAATCAAATTAATTAAAATTTTGGGTGTGTCCCTGCCTACTTCTTTACAATGGGAACGACCAATGGTAAGCAATAAATACCCTCTCAAAAAAAAAAAGAATTTTTACAATTGGTAAAAAAAACGGTTCAAAACTAAGAAAAAGTCGTACGTATTGAATTTATTGTTCTAGATTTAGACTTTATTTGCATATTACATTTAATGCAACCCTTTTCCTTTTTTTTTAGATAGAAAGAGTTTTTAATCAGATAATTTCAAGTTCATTTATATATGTCTATATAAATAATTCATTTTATAATAATAGTTATGCATTTAGAAATGTTTTAAAATATTATAATTTTGCTTCCAAGCACAGCATCTCATACCTTAAACTTCTTCCTTGGTTTTTTCTTAAAAACTCAACAATTGCATGCTAACTATATTCAATTATATTCAATCATTTCAATTAAATCATATTCTTGCTTAATTTAAAATCAATACATCCTCGTACTTACAAAAAAAATCAAACTTTCTCGAACTACCCATGCATCAAAATATTATTGTATATTCTTAAAATAATAATTAAAATATCTCACGTTTAATTAAGTCAATCGGGGCAACAACTAATTAAAATTATACATGTAAATGATATTTTAAGGTCACTTTCAAATTTTGAAAGTAATCTTAAAACTTAAAGAAGAAAAACGCAAACTTTGAAAGTTCGTAAGAATAAAATGTCAGTTAGAAAAACTCTATTGTAATATAATTTATTTTATTCTATCATTTTAATAATTAATTGTTTACAATAACAAAAACAAACTTATACTTTTTTGTATATGCTTTCTTGTTCCTTAAAACACTTTTTTAAATTTACAGCCTTTTTCCGAAAATGATTCAAGTGTTTACACAGAAAAAAATTAATTTAATTTTCAGTTCCCCAATTCATTGAACCAGTAAATATTTTGTATGAATGCGAACCTAGAAATAAGAATTTTGTAAAAATTTTAATTTAACAGAGTTCGGCTGAACGAATTTGTTATTTAAGTGTGTTTGGTATTTATCTTGCTTGTTGATAGGCACAACGCACTGTTGTGCTCTTGTTGTCGTTTATTTTTATTGATCGTGTTGTAACCATGTAATGCCGAATAAATAGCCGACAAACTACAAATAAAATTGGAACAAACAATTTACTAGAACAGTAAAACATACTTACTGAAATTAAATTTTATTTCAATCCAAACATTTGTTTGAACATTTTTTGGGCATATTTTTTTCTGTGTACGTTCTTTAAAATAGTTTAAGTTTTTATAATATTGTATAATTTTTGAGTGATAGAAAAAGAGCTATCACTTATCACAAAATCTAATAAACGGGAAAATGTGAATGACATTTTCTATAAAAGGATTAACTTAACATTCAGAAGAACGAATTTCGAATTCCGTAATAATAAAAAAATGTTCCCCTTGTTTATGCTATTTTTACTGTGAAATATAAACAAATGAATTCCGATTTATTTTTCACAAGTCACACAAATCACAAAAATGTTAAGCATTGAGTGGCGGTGTGAAGGTTATAAGAACAAATCCTTAAGTCTTATAAACAGCGGAAAATACAAACTACAAAGAAAATCTGTATTAATGTGTACTTGGTTTTTTTTAATTTAATTGCTTAAATTTTATTTGAAATTAATTTTATTTAAAATTTTTCATATCACGTTTTCTTTTTAATAAATTTCAAATACATTTAGGTACTCATTCTATAAAACGCTACGCTCAGCGTTGACAAATTTTATATGGAAAAAATATAAATTACAAAAACAAAATACATATAAAATTTGCCAACGCTTGGCTTTGCGTTTTATAAAATTAGGCGCTTAATTTTTTTACACCGTCACGGTAATAATTTTGTGAGTGTACACATATTTTTTGGTTATACCAAAAAATTTCTTTTTATGCCAAAAATGGCTCTAGAATATGTTTTGTAAAAAAAAATTTTAACGCTATTGTTTATAAACGAAATGTAATAAATTCAGTAAATTTCGACTGTGACTAGCACACCCAGGGTTCCGTACGGACACTACATACATATGTCATACTATACGAATTTTAGCCTATATAAACGAATATCTGACCTGTTGTAGTAGAGATTTCTTTTTAAATTTAGAGTACTCAGGTAAGCGATTTTTCGGTTTTTGGCGATTTTTTTAGTTTTGGCGCTTTTAGTAAGTTTTGAGCAATTTTTCGCTTTTTCGCGTTTTTTTTTTGGTTTTGGCGTTTTTGGCGATTTTTTCCGTTTTTGGGGTTTTTTTTCGTTTTGGCGTTTTTTTCGTTTTAGATATTTTTCCCGTTTTTGGCGATTTACCCTCTATTTGTGTAAGACGTTTGAGTTAAAAATCTTGGCGTTTCTGTAATAGATTAAAGAAAAGTTGTACAAGTTTCCTTTAATCTATTACAAAATCGTCAAGATTTCTAACTCAAACGTCTTACACAAACAGGGGGTTAATTTAGTTCTAGCGATTTTTTTAGTTTTGGCGCTTTTTTTTCGTTTTGGCGATTTATCCTTTTTGGCGATTTTTTTATTTTCGTATTTTTTAGTTTAAGCGTTATTCAAAATTTCAAGAGTTTAGTTTCCCTCTTATTGTTTTCTGTTTGCAAAATGTCAAAATTGCATTAACTGATAGAATACCCTTTAATTTTGATTTTTTTTTTAATTTCAATGTTAATTGGTGTAGTTTGCAAAAAAATGCATTAGTTTTGAAAATGTTAAGTGTCTATATGTAATTGTCGGTATATTACATTAGGATTTTACAATTTTTCATTGCTCGCTTTAGAACACCCTTTAATATTTAACCGCCATATTTTTGCTATTGTAGCTGCCAAAGTTTTACATATACTGTATAATTTCAGTACCGTAGCTCTTACGGTTCTCGAGCAAACAGCCTGTGACAGACAGACGCACATCGTAGCGAAAACAATAGGGTGACTTTTTACCTTTGGTGTACGCAACAGAGAACTGTATGAGTTGATTCACTTTGGCTCTCCACTCACTATTACAATGCTTTTGTTTTGTTTTGTTTTTTAACATCAGTATGTACTAATGATATTGCTTGCAGTGTTGCCTCTCTAAGAACTGACTGTCATTAACCCACTCTCTTTTTTTAAGTGCCGTTAGTAAAAAAAACCCAGCAAAAAATTTCAAAAAAGGTAATTGGGTTTGGAATTAAGCATTTTTGGTGGAAGCTGTTCCTTACTGGATTACCAACTTAATGATTTTAACAAGGCGTGAGACTAAAATAATCGATTCTTGAGAAGTACTTACTTTTTTATTTGGCAACTTGTTCACGTAATCTATTTAATATAAAAAAAATATTCGCCTCATTTATCAACTTTTACATATTTTTTTTTATTTTAGGTAATGTGATTTGTAAGCGAGTAATAAAATTTGGTAATCAGAAAAGTAAGTCATTATATGGCAAGTAGTTTTGATGGTAATGAGTGTAATTTTTTACTGGGATGAAGTCTTAAGTTAATAAAACATGGCATGGTTATACCAAAAAAGTTATTTTTATGCCAAAAATTGCTCTAGAATATGTTTTTTAAAAAAATTTTAACGCTATTGTATTAATTAATAGTTTTTCTCGTATTGAAATAATTTATAAAATAATAAAATGAGCCTAGCTATTTTATTTTACACTATTGTGTAAAACTATATTTGTCAGAAGGCGTTTTAAGATGTATTCAAAACAATCATACTGATTCATTGCTTTAGTGAATCGTATGAATGAATAGAAATTTGCAAGCAGTGGCATGCTTTTATTAACAACAGTCTCATTGATATGAATCACGCAATAGCATCATTCATTGGTGGCTATTCGGGAAAACGCGTCGAAGAAGTGAAACTTTACATTAAAGCAAAAACAAAGTTTCAAAAATTGTTTTTGTTTCCCATACAATTCTAAAATTAAAGAAACGTGAAATTTTCAACGCGTTGCTCTCTTTTTTAAAAACAGTAAATTTTGTATGATAAACAAAAACAAATTTTTAACATTTTTTAAGTTTTGTTTTTGTTTTACATGTAAATTTCATCAAGTCGACGCGTATTCCAGAACAGCCACCATTATTTTAATGTTAAGTGCTAGCTCAATATTCATTTTAGAAAATGCAAAATTATGCCGTTTGATTCGTAATCATGCAGATCACTGATATGTACATATATACGTATGTCACACATACATACATGTGTACATACATAATGTAATAAATAAATTTATGACATATACCATTAAGAATACCAACATTAATGTCAGTCTCCTAAAATTGAATTTTTTTTTGCAAATTAAATCAAATTATCATTCTTTAAATTTTTAACCGATTTAAAAATATTCAAATTTTATAATCCGTTAAAAGTTGAAGTCATATTCTGCTTATTTACATTAATTTATTCACGTACGCAGCGAAATTTTAGATACAAATATACACATAGATTGACTCATACCCTGTCGGAAATTTGGCTAGCTTTAAACTAACTTTAAGCTAACTATTTCGCAACTAGTACTGACTGACTATTTTAACATTGCGATGTCCTAGGCGGTAGTCAATTGGCTCACTCTGCATTACTTTTCAACTAACTTAAAGTTGACTTTTTTAAATCACCTGGTTTCAACGCTACCGTTCGGCTAAGGTGCCATCTAAAATAACAACAGCAAAATGTTAATATAAAACTGAAATGAGTTTTAAAGTAGCTGAGAATAAATTTTATTGGCTCTCATAAAATTCGATTACGTACTCAACTTAAGAATTAATTTTGGGTTTGTTCTGGATGACTTTGCAGCTAGCTTTTAGTCAGTCTACGAAAAGTTAACTATAAGTTTTTTTTGTAGTCAACCACACATTCTCCGACAGGGTAGTTTTGTCATATAAAAGGAACTAGCTACATATTACAAAATTTACTTTGATATTTTACATTAATGAGGAAACAATTACAATTTATAAACAGGTAGTGGAACTAATAAAAAAAATGATTTAATTGTATTAAATAATATTTCAAGTTTGTTTTTATGATTATTTTTATTTTTATTTTTTTTTTGCTATTCATTGAGAAAAATAAAATAGATCTGCCAAGCAACATCGCAAATTCAAATAAATACTTGTAAATAATTTTTTACAATTTTATTTTTTAAAGGGTCATTAATACGACGAGTAAAATCAAACCCATTAAATTAGTGGCTATAAAAAATGAATATTTAAATATTTGCACACGCAATATACATTTACAATTTTTTTTATTAAAATCAGAGCATTTAAATTTTCAGCTAAAGACGGTCACGTAATTTCAGACAAATATTTTTATTTGCTCTTGGTTTCTTTATGTTTACAAAAAAAAAATTAAATTAAAAAAAAACAGAATATCATATTCAAGATTTTCATTCAAATCATAGTTCTAATGACTGTAAAATATTTATTTGTAAAGAATTTAAACTTAGAAAAACTGAGAGTGATTAAGGTATTTGTCCAACGACATCAAATGGAAGAATAATTTTAAAGTAAACATTTTAGTGAAATGGCCAATTGAGTTTGTAAGACAGCGACAGCGGCTTTTAAATGTAATATTTTAATCTTTTAACTTTTTTATATTTTTATATTTTTATTTTTTCTGCAAAATGAGGATGTTTATTTTATTCTCTAATTTTTTTTTTTTTTTGAAAATTTAAATGATTTTTCAGCTTTGCTATTACTAAAGCTGCTTTCACACGGCCTGTATTTTACATGTGACTTGTCAGTTATGCGACTCATATGTAATTTTGTTTGTGTAGCAAAATTATCAATTCAGCGGTAATTTAAATTTTTTTCTTTCAAATTAACATATTTAATTACATGTGACATAATATATTTCTTTATAATTTTTACAAACACACACACTGTTGCTTAATACACAAACAGCTGATGTCATAATATGCTTTGTCAGATCAAAGTAGAACCAAAGAATATAAATTATATATATTATATTCTTTGGTAGAACGCACTCTAAATGATATTTATCATTTTATATTGCTGCCTCACTTCAAAGTTTTAATGCTTTCACAAGACATGTACGTATGTACATATTTTGCAGAGGGAAATCTGACATGTCAGATGTAAAAGCAACTTAAGCGCTGAAAACGAAAGAAAAGCGTGAAGTTGATTGAATATTTCCAAGACTAAAACAAACTGAATCTAAAAAAAATCATCTCTCTTGCAAAAGTATTTCAACAATCCAAGATTGTCCTTTAACCTTAAGACAACCAAATGCCGAGAACGAGTAATTGTGATCAACTCTATCAAAATAAATCAAAAGGACGATTTCAGGGTTCCAAAATTTAATTTTCTTTTTGGTAAACACATTTTTTTTTTTATAAATTAAACTATTTTATATTTAGAGAGAAATATTTTGCCAAAAGAAATCAGAAAAAACCAAAAGGATGATTCCAGGGTTGGAAAATTAAATTTTTTTTGGTATATAAAAGTAACCAAATCAATTTAGTTTTTTCTTTTTCTTTATAAATTAAAAATAATTGATGTTTTAGAAAGAAAAGTTCGGTATACAAAATGAAAAAAATAAAAAGCTCAGTTCCAGAGCTGGAAAACTTGATTTTTTTTAATACACAAAAATAATTAAATAAAACTAGTTTTTCTCTTTGTTAATCTTATATGAAAGAAAGAAGGACATTAGTATTAAAAATCAGCAAAATCTAAAAAAAAATATCTAGTTCCAGGCTTGGAAAATTTTAACTTTCTTTGGTATACAAAAGAAATGAAATATTTTTTTTAGAAAGGCCTTTACTCAATTTTTATACGAAAATCTAATTTGAACATAAACATTGCCACTCATTAATCTTGCGAAGCTTTGTGGTATGTTGCACTTTGCACAATAAAATATTAAATTATTGCTCATGGCGAAAATAAAATCTTTATATATGTATATAAAGTAGGGATGTAACGAATGTTCGCATTCGCAAATTATTCGCTTAGTGTATGCGAATATTTCAAGCGAATACTAGCGTCAAAAAATTGTATTTCTTTTATGAAAATAGGTTGCGATTAACAAACGTCAAAAAAAACCAGAACTACTTTTGCAAGATTTTTTCAGGAAAAATTCATTCCAAGTTTTCTTAATATGTATTTTGACAGCATTTCACATGAAATGTTGTACTCTACAAGGCTTTAGGGCCAAAGAAGGAATGGGTTGATTGCCTAACATTTTGTGAAGTTATTATTAATTATTATCCATACTAACTCTTATATAAATTTACTTGCATGTGATATTTTAACGAATTGTAATATTTGCATTTGCTTTCGCAAAATTTAAAATGTATTATTCGCTTTCGCTTTCGCATTCGCATTCGCTAAACTGGTATTCGTTACCTCCCTAATATATAGTAGGTCACTTACTATAAATTACATAAAGGAAACAATAAATCATGTGAAGGGTATGCAAGATTCGGCTCAGCCGAATATACAACTCTTACTTCTTTATTTATTTATTGCTTTGTGGATTCATTGAATATTCAGCCCAATTAAAACAATATTGTCCCGAAAATAGTACCCAGGGAATTTTAATTTTTCCGAAAATAAACCGATTTTCAAGGTCGGCTATTTTGTTTCTAGTTGTTTTATTTTACCTATAAGTTTTTCAAATGATTTTTAAAAAGAAGGGAAAAAGGAACATTGAAAAGAACTTCCGGAGAATTGCACTGAATATAATCAAATATTATCAACGAATATAAGACTTCTAAAATTATTTTTTGTAACATTTTTGAATTTTACACGCAATTTTTTAAACAAGTGGAAGTCATTCTCAAGTATGGTATTTTCATGGCTTTAGGACAGGGTCCTAAAGTGCACTTTTTTAACTTCATAAGAAATGATATTAACAAACACCAAACAGCTCAATAAGATGTATATTCACTGCCGCGAAAAGTACTCACTGTGTATAATAATATTCGTTGGAATTCTCATTTGTTTTATATTAAAATTAGTACATACCTATATAATCAAAAATCTTTTAAGCACATTTACAAGCATATATAAACAGTAATTGCTTTATGGAATATTTCGTTGATGACAGAACGAATGCTCATTGAGTATCAGGGATGGCATTGAGAATTTTAAAATTATACCAACAATTGCAAAAACTTTTACTTTTTTTACCTTAATTGTACTGAAATATTATTTTAGTTCAAATTACATATTTTTATTTGTTTTTGAGAATTTCCTTGTAAGTTGGGATGTAACAAGCATATTTAAGTTGAAATTTAAGGTATAAAAATTAATAGCATCTATTTTTGATTTGCTCGCTGTGTTTTGCTTTCACAAGACTGTTTTGAAGTGAGAATAATATGAATTTCATCGTTCAAAAGTGCAAGATTGACATTGGTGTACTATTGTACTTTCAGAGTTTGAATAGTACCAAAAAAAAAGGTACAATTGTATCAACTTTGCCATCCCTGATGTGTATTAAATTATAGGGTGCGCCTTAAAAAGTTCTTACACTTTTTCCCAAGTTGTTGTCTTGAAGAAAGTACGACAAAATGCTAAAATTATAGATACGAGTATATTACAAACGGGTATCGATAGACCCGCAAAATTTGTTTGCTAGTACATAGTCATAAAACAAACCTGAGAGTATTTTTAATTTGGGATGGGTAACAAAAAACTAATTTTTCAACTCTCTAGTGTGCATACATACAGACGTTCATAAACATACATACACACATACATACCTACATACATATATAACTTCACTTCACTTCACACCTTTGGCGAAGGATATATTAATTAGCAAGAATCGCATTATGGCCAAGAATCACCAAACTGTATAGCAGACAAAGATGTTTATTAAATAAATTACCCAGCGGATTGGATTATTGATCTTTTAAATGAAACATATGCTAATGAATAATGTTTGCTGCACATACCTTTACATACATTTACTCAAATAAAGTCACAACTCAAAAAATTTAATTTTGGAGTTAATTATACAAAATTAATCATTTAATCGTTCTTCATATTGTGTAAAAAAAAATTCATACAAATGTCTTGTTTACTCAACTCTTGAAAGCAAAAAAAAAATCGTTTTCCATTAATTTGTGTGCAAATTGAAAACTTTAAATTACTTTTCTTCAAGTTATGACGTTGTTTGAATAAATTGGCATGTGTAAAGTCAAATGCAATAACTTTGCAAACAAGATACCGATTTTTTACTTCATTCACTTACCTTCACTGACCAACCAACTGGTTGCAATAGCAATAAAATCCATTTCAAATAAATTCAAACTTTATTGGACAAATCATTGATGCTAAAAATAGATGTTAAAAGTTTTGCTATTTTGTGGCCCCTCTTGCTCAAGTTTAAAAGTATTAATAAAAAATACAGATAAAAAGAATGCTTAGACTTCCTTTAAAAATTTTTGGTTTTAATTAATAAATTTTAGTACAAAAAAAAATACACAGTCGAGCATCGAATATTCGGAATGTGAAAATATATAACTTGTTATAAGTACATACATATGTACTGATGTACAAAAATACTCTTATATATAAACAATATACATACATATTTATGTATATAATTTTTTAGTATACCAGGAAGCCACTGATGACCTTGAAAGCTGCAATTTGTCATATTTTTAAAGCACTTTCAATGCAGAAGATGGTTACAGAGCCAGATTTTCAGAGGGCATGGTTTTTGTTCATAAACCTCCCTATGTGAAGCAAAACACAAGACCAATCGTGTTGAAATCTTGCAACTACCTTACTGACGATAAGAAAATTCGAATAGACTGATTTATTCTGTTAAATATGGTGTGGGGGAAGGATACCCATCATAGAAAGTAATTATTAATAGCAAATAAAAAATAGCAATGTCAAATCAACATGCAAAAATTTTTATTGCAAATCAGCAATTTGCAAGAAATAATATGTTGGTTAAGAGTGTTGGTGTTCATTTATTTCGTTTACAGATGCAATGCACACTGTTGTGCTCAGTTGTGTGACTTGTTCTGATTTTGTTGTTGTTTGTTTCGTATGTTCGTAAATAGCCGAAAAACTTTGCATTATCAGCGAAAGTTTACTCGAGTCCTGGAGATAAATAGCTTCGCAGTTTGTGTTTTTCATTTTTAACTATAACTCATTTCAAATAAGTTGTATGTTAAATTATCAATTAAATAGTGTTGAATTAAAATTTTATTCATGATGGTATATAATCAGTTCGCGTTCAAATCTTGGCAGAGGAATTAAGACAACACACTATATTTTGCCTGATACTCGTAGCTGTGCCAATACACATAGTAACATAAGTTAAATAATTAATAAAATGCAATGACTACATGAAATCAAATCCATGTTGTTTCAACTTGAAATAACTTTGATTCAACATGGTTCTTCGTGTTATTTCACTATCAATTTTAGTTTGATTCAACAGGATTTTTTATTTTAATTTAGCAGTACTGCAATGTTAGATTAAGCTGAAATAAAGTTATTTCAAGAGGAAAAAATATGTTTGAAGATTACAGTAAATCAAGTTGAATTAACATGAGGGACATATAAAGCAAACTCATTGCAGAAAAATGTTTAAATCAACCTTGTTTACGTAGATTTTAAGTTGAAATTTTTCTGTGTGTACATATATGCACAACCACAATAAGAAAAATTTATTCTGCTAGTCACAGATTGCAACTTACAAAAAAATCAGGGAGGTGTACAAGTGGGCAGATGGGAACCCCCATACAAAGCATATATGTACATATGTTATTTGATTGCACGCTGCATTACAATTGCAAGGTGGATCAATAATTCCGTGACTTTTTTAATGAAACACAAAGCAAGAACTTGTTTTTCAACATAATCTCCTTTTAACTCAATACACTTAGACCAACGTTTCTCCAGTTTTTGTATCCCTTCCAAAAAATAGGATTTTTCAAGGTCCTTAAAATAGGCCTTTGTTTGTGGAAAGATTCGTTGTTGGAGTCAAATCTCTTTCCGACGAGCCATTTCTTTAGGTTTGGAAATAGGAAGTAGTCATTAGGGGCTAGATCTGGAAAATAGGGCGGATGAGGGAGCAATTTGAAGCCCAATTCATGGATTTTTGCCATGGAAACTGCACATGCGTTTGTGGTCCATTGTGCGCAAACGCGGCACCCATCTTGCTGAAGGCTTTATCATACCCAAGTAATCATTCAAAATAGAAACCACTAAGCCATGTGGCATCAACAATCTCAAGCACTTTTACTCTTCGATCGGCCAACACCATATTGTAGATTTTTTCGACATTTTCGGGTGTACTGAACTCAATTAGCCGCCCAGAACGTTCAGCGTCATTTGTACTTGTGCGACCACAACGAAAGTCAATAAAGCACTTTTTTACCATTGAAAACGATGGTGCAGCTTTTCCTAGCTTTAATTGACGGTTTTTTTTCGCAAAAAATAATGTTTAATGAGCACTCGAAATTCAATTTTTTCCATTTTTAGAAAAATACACGAGGTTGTATGTTTTGAACAGCTGTTAAACGGAAAGTAAATGACGACACTTGATCAAAATTTTATAGTAGTCTATTAACAGGTGGTACTTGATGGGAACAGTGTTGCATTTCATATAACTACGAGGGAAGTTCGAAAAGACACGGACTTATTGATCCGCCCTCGTATATACGAGTATACTCTTACAGGCTTATTTATAAAAATTATTAAGGCTTTATAAAGGCTTTTTAAGAAAAATGTTAAATGAAAATTTGTTTTAAAAATCCTTTATCAAGCGTTAATAAGTTTTGTAAATAACGCTGTTAATATTTATTGAATAAATTACGGTAATGGCATAAAAATAAAAATAAATTTTTTATAATAAATAATTGTTTGAGGAATTGTTTGCTTAAGCTATTTGAAGGTTCACATTGGTACGTTAAAGACATTTCTTAATAACAATAACTCTTAGAATATCATGCATTTAAGTATTTTATGAGAAATTGTTAATGAAAAAGTAATATAAGCTTTTGCTATTGTCCAAGAGTAATTTTAAGATTAAAATGTGCATTATCATCAAAAATAATTTGTTAATATAAACTATTTATGAGGAATTCTTAAAGAAATGTTTGTTTTTATTTTAACATACAAAGAAGAAACTTACTCATCTATTCAGTGGATTCTATAAATAACTTGAAAAAATTATGTGCATTACTTGCAAAATTAAAAAAAACAATAAAATAAAACTTGGAACATTTTAAACTTGTCTATAAATTCGTTTGTCTAACACATCTATTTTTATGCATACTGCATACTCACTTTCCTTAATAATGTTATATAGAATTCTCATTTGATCAATGTTAAAATGTATATAAACATTTTTGGTTTACTGCCAGTCTTATAAAATTTGAAAATGAATTAACTAATTTTGATCTTTCAAGTAGTTATACTGCAATAAAAAATTTAATTACCTCGACAAATAAAGGGATATCATGAAAGTTAATTATTTTTTAATCTGCCTCATTACCAATGTTGCCAGAAAAATTTTGCCTCTTGTCCCGAGTTACAAACGTCACTAAGACGTTTTTAACTGTGTTTTTTAACTGTTTATGGTATTACCATCTTTATTAAATAGTATGGTTGCCACACTACGTTAGAAGATATTTAAAACAAGAAAAAGGTTGCCAGTACAAAATTATTTAATTTCCACATGCACGATTAATTTTTATCCTGATACATGAAAATTAAACTCATTAAGTGCTAATACTATTTTAAAATAATCGGTAAAAGTAGAAGAAAAACTATAAGACGTAAATATTGTATTAAGAATTAAGGACTGATGAAATTCTGTCACCAAATGATGGGTGAAATCGCCATTTTGGGGACAGATCCCTTCATCTGTCAAACATAATAGTTAAGGCCCAATATCATTGATACTGCATAGGCTTCAGTGAAAGGCAATAAAAAAAAATTTTATGATAAGTCTATGTTAACTTAATTGTAAATGATCTCAATTTGCAACTAGTTATGGATCAAAAGATCAATATTTTATTGCCTTTGCTGGCAGCTATTTTTCAATAAGACTTTAACAAAACATTACTCATTATTATTGGAATGGCGACATGGATAGATAAATTTTTATTACTGATATGTAATAAAAATTGGCATATACTATGTATGTATGTATGTGCCCATAGTTATGAAAGTAGCCTAAGTCAATTCAATTGATTTATCAATTAAAATATATTTTTATTAGTTATATGCAACATTTTAATGTGTAAGTGATATTGGGTCTTATTGCGAGTATCGTATTACGACTTCTACTACGCCGATTTTGTAGAAGACTAAAAAAAATTGCAAAATTTTTTTCTTTAATCTAGTACGAAATCGTCGTAGTCGTAGTCGTAGTATAAGGTATAATTTTTATCGAACATATGAAAATTTTTTCATTGCTACAATTTTACTCTAATCTAAAGTGAGCTATAAGTTAAAGGTGAGTTTATACTACATGGTGTGCCTTAAATTCAATTTGCATTAACGAAAAACTGTTTAGACGTCCCATAGAATCCCTTACTTTTAACTAAAATTAAATTGTAATAATAATTACTTTTAACTAAAATTAAATTTAATTGTAATAATAATCAAAATAGTGGTTATTTTGGTAAAATATGGAAGATCAAAATCTTCTCAAGGAAATTATGTTTTCTTAAATCTTAATCAGAAATAATTTCTTAATCAGGCTTGAGTTCAGTAATTTCAATTCTTAGTGAATGAAATATTTTTATTAATTAATGTGAGTATCTAAAGAAGAGAAGAAAAATTAATTTTCTTAAATCTTAATTTATTGGCTCTACAAGACAAATTTCCACCATTATTTTTCAAAAAAAAAATTATCTATTTGGTTCCAGTTTCAAAGATTTGAAATCTTAATCCATTTAGCGGCTACTGTTAAATAGCTAACAGTGCTCTGTTATGTGCTTAAAATTCTATGTTAGAAATTTTGCTTTCTGTCTCTGCTAGTTAAACTCGAATTTATCTTCACACACACACACACACACATATGGGTAATTCCAGAAAAATGTCAACCAAAAAAATTTTTTTTAAGCAAAAATAATTTTTTTTTTGTTTTTAATAATAAAGCTGAAAGGTAGAAGGTAATTTTTGAAATTTTTTTGTCAACTTTAAAAAAAAATTTACTGTGTTTTATTATCTTGGAAAAAATGCTCGCGTCAATTTTGTCGCGTCCGTATTTTTCCTTTATGCAATTTAAAAATATTAAAACAAAATTTTTATATTTCATAAACCCAATTTACACATTCACAAAAAAAAAATTCGTCACGAATTTCGCTGAATTACCTACATTTCTATAAGTGCACAAAAAGAACCTCTATTTTTGACGCGTCCGTTTCTTGCTGATATTTGCTTATATATGTATATTTTTATTATATTATTAAATCCGCCTAAAATTTTTTTAAATATACTCTTCTCTTGCTTCCAAACACTGTGAATATATACCAGGTCCTTCCATTCCTTTCTTGCTTTTGGCTCAACTAAAAGTGCCCGCCCAGGAATTGCCCATATTTTTATTTAATATTTCTTAAAGTTTATTTAATTTTACTTAATATTACCAAGCCAAAGCAAAATTAATATGAGTTAGACCAGTTTCACAATCATGGGCACATATGCGCTAAAATGGTCGATTCAAACTAAGCAAAGTAGTTCCCCTTAGCATTTTATAGCTTCTACATTTAAAAATAATGTATAAGGAGCAATTTCGTAAATCGTTAAATTTAAGCTGGTCAATTTGTATTATGATGAATTTTATTACAAATTGCTACATTTATGTTTTTATTGCCAATAAAAACTATTTATTTAATTTTTTTCAATTAAAAAATTTCACAAATATAGACAATGTGTATCTTAAAGTTTTTATATTTAGCATGCAAAATTCGAGTAAGATAATTAATAAAGAACAATAAATACATTTAAGAGTATAAATTTATGGGGTCTTTTGCTGGTTAATACTTTTTTTTTTTTTGCCTTTTATTAATGTGTCACGTGGTATACATATATTGATTGATTAATTTATGTATGAATTTTAAAAATTTCAGTTCATTCCACCAATAAAGACAATCGCTACTAATCTGTGTGCGATGGTCCTACTTTTGAGCTGTTCTTAATATTTCATTTTTAATGGGCCATAAAAACTTGAACGATTTCTATTGAATGAATGGCAAGGCAAATTTACTTACACGTGTGTATGTGAATCAGAGAACTGGATGAGTTGATTCACTTTTGCTATCCACTCACATTTGCAATGCTTTTGTTTGGTTTTTTTTTAACATAATTATATACTAATGATGTTCCTTGCAATGTTAACTATTACCCCTTTTAGAAACGGGAAGTTTACTTTGCAAAGTCTTAATTCAGCTGGTAGATAGACAGAAACAGGTAGTATGTCTCCCTCTGTCTTTCACACAGCTGAATTAAGACTTTGCTAAGTAAACTTTCCGTGTGTAAAAGGGGACTGTCATTAACTAACTCTTGTTTTTAAGTACTGTTTGCAAAAGTAATAGCCCTTTTCCACACGCAAAGTTTACTTTGCAAACTCTTAATTCAGCTGGGAGAAAGACAAAAAGAGACTGTACTACTACCTCTGTCTTTCACACAGCTGAATTAAGACTTTGAGAAGTTAATTTTGCTTGTGGAAAAGGCGTATAAATAAAAACTTACACCCCTTTTCCACACGCAAAGTTTACTTTGCAAAGTCTTAATTCAGCTGTGTGAAAGACAGAGGTAGTAGTACTGTCTCTTTATGTCTTTCTCCCAGCTGAGTTAAGACTTTGCAAAGTAAACTTTCCGTGTGGAAAAGGGGTGTTACTGTTGTTTGATTGTTTTGTATAATAATTACTCACAAAAGCACGTTGGATGAAGTCTTAAGTTAATAAAACAGTGCATATATGTTTTCATACGTTTTTAAAATAAATTTAAAGAACTTTTGAAAAGTGTTTTAAGAAAATTTAACATAATGAATTCAGATATAATAAGAATTAGGTGTTTCAAAAAGTATTCAAAACAATCATACTGATTCACTGCTTTTGTGAATCATACTCGTATGAACAAACAAAACTTGCAAGCAATGGCATGCATTTATTAAAAATAGTCTACTGAATATGAATCATGCATTAGCAACTTTAATTTTTTTAATATTAATATGCTAGATAAATATTCATTTTTCTAAAAGGAAAAATGATGCCGTTTGATTCGTAACCATGCAGATCTCTGATGGATGTGAATGGATGTGAATGTATGTATGTATGTATGTATGTATGTATGTATGTATGTATGTATGTATGTATGTATGTATGTATGTATATGCAAATAAGGCAGTTTTTTAAGAAAGTTTTTAAGTTATCTCTACTCGTAAAAAAACCTTTTTCGAACTGCCCGGATTTAACTATAGAGAGTTCTGTAACTATGTAGTATTCATTTCGTTTCTCGCTTATATGAATTTTGCATTTGAATGAGAATTTTACATAAAATCATAAATAACTTAATATATTTTAATCGAATGCTCTAAAAATAATAGAATAGAACCTTTTGAATTAAAGCAAACCCATCAACTTATTATTTACAGATTTTATTTATAATATATCTAAACATAAATATATCATGCGCTGCCAAGCTTTTATATCACATAAATTGTATAATGTAATAAATTAATGGGTTTGTTTTAATTTAAAGGTTATTTTCTGCTTTGTAGAGCATTCAAAAAAATTGTTTAGAAAAAAAAAGAATTCTATTCATTAATTTACTTGTATATTTTTTAAACTTCCCTGGTCATCTTTTCATTTCATTCAGTGCGTCATTTTTACAACTAAGGTCCAATTTGTATGGAAAATTTAAATAGAATTGACGCGGTCAAAGTGCTTGAAATTTAATTATTGATTTTGTGGGTGTGGTCCTGTCAACGTTTCATTAGAATCGGCTACCTTGAAGCACTTAAAATGCACTATTATTTCCAGACTGTTGAAAACTAATGTTTCAATAGCATCGCCTGAGTCAAAGTGCTTTGAATAGCGCGTCAACTATTAAAGGGTTCGAACCTAGTCTCCGACAAGGTCTTAAGATATCAATATCACCTACTTTTCTGATATGCACTATGTAGTGTACCTTTGTGTCAGCTGCTGTAGGAAAGTTCAAGAGACACTTTCACTGCTTACTAAACAGTGCCAGCTACAGCGGAGCGACGTCCTTCTAGAAACATTTATGCTGCGCATCCTTGCGCTTCAGAAGTTATATACAAATTAGTGAAAGCCTCAGGCGTTTTTTTTTCAATAATAAACGCTTAACGACTTCCGTTAACACTTTTGCTGATGTAGTTTTTGTCATTGTTTAATGTGCTTTTTGAGGGTGGCGTTGGCTGCAGTAGTTAGCACGTTGACTACAAAACCGAAGGTCATGTGTTCAAACCCTGTCTCCGACAGTCATTCAAATAACAACACCACGCATTTTTCTGATGTACATTAGTGTCCTTTATATCAGTTGTTGTGGGAAAAGTTCCAGTGATGCAGGCATAAGGCACTGGTCACTAAAACTACACCGGCTTCAGCGGATGCTAATCCTAATGTAACATCAGAGCGCCCTCCTTCGTCGGTATTGTGTAGCATTATCATCGGCGAAGTAAAATAACAATAAAACAACAAAATTTAATACGCCTCATTCACCACCAGAGGCGCTGCAACACTGCAAATAAAAAAGAATGAAACTTTCCTCTATCTCTTCCTTTACCACCTGTCTTCTCTATCACTGTCCCTTCTTCCCTATCACCCTCTCTCACTATCTTCTCTTCACCACACAGGTACCACAAAGGGATCATTGTATTGGACCCAAGTGAGCTGGACTCTAAATTTCACCTTTCCTTACCAGCAGTCTAATAACCTAACCTAACCTTAATGTGCTTTCATGATGTACAAGTGTTTTGATTAATTACGTGTGAGTCAGCATTAGTCACGTCTGAGTAACTCATGAGTTACGTGTGAGTCACGTGTGAATCACCTGTGAGTCACGCATGTGTTTGTGATTTTAGCTAACCTTTTTAGGCTTCTTAAAACAAATCAAGTTTTGCATAATTCGTATCCGAAGTCAGCCAATGGGCAGACAATTCATCAGGTGCATATGCGTGAGTCAAAAACCATTAATTTTAGCTTGTTTTGTTGGTTAAATACCGTTTATATGTATTTTGTTCCTGTTTCGGTGTTTCTTATAAAAAAAAAAAAAAACTTTTTTTAGTTCATTAATAATTGCTTTGCATGTTGGTACCCGTGTCCTTTGGCCCCACCGTGCGCCGCTACACTGCCGGAAAAAGCTCGATAATTCTCATCTTCTAAATTGTCCAAATATAACAAAAATAATTTTGCGTAACAAAATATTAATTTTATTGAAATCAAATTCTGTTTTCATTTATTTTGTTTATCGGAAACGGAAACAGACTGCTGCACTTTTAAGGAAAAAAATATTATTAGAACTCTTCTTATGTCTCTCTTCTTAAACCTCTGTTGCACAACCACAATATGTCATAACCAAAATGGATTATGAACAACGACACGTGCTCTCCTTATTGAAGAACATGAATGAAGAAGATTCGTTTGTTATTCCAGCAACGAACTGTTCATGTGTGCACAAAAAATTCTTTACGTCAGCAGTGACAAAATTTCGAAAAATAAATTACTAGAATCGACCAATAGCACTAGAAATGTACTAACGCGAAAATAATTTTCTGTTGCACAAACTCAAAATACTTGTATTATGATCAAAAGACAACATGAACAACGACGGCACGTATTCATCATAGAAAAAGAACCTTAACAAATTTATATTTTTTTATTATTCAGCAAATGATTTTTATTAATGTGCGAAAAAAATGCTTAATGACAGCAATTATCTAAATTCGGCTTAAATAAATCTAATGAAATCTAACAGCAGCAGCAACGAATTTGTCTAAATATCGGCTAAAGTTGTATGGTATATGGTTTCAAAATTATAAAAACAATTGATTTCTGGGGAAATTCGCAAGACAAATCCCAAAATGAATTGAACTCGGAATAAGGGATACAAGTCAAAGAAAAACTACTTTATTGTAGAAATCTAGAAAATTGACAAAAACTTTTTAAAATTATGTAAAATCATATTAAAATTAGAAACAAAATTGTCTCATGGTCGAAATGAGGAACATTTGCACAAATGCAATGCAAAGGATGGTAACCCTACCAAACTTTTAAGTTTTAGTGTTGGCAGCTCTGCGATAGCATATGGGTTTTGTTTACATTTGTTATATTATTTCTTAATAGATTTAGTAAAGTGCGACTTTGACTCGCACACGAAAGGTTCCGTAAGGACACTAGAAATATAATACTATAGGAGCCTTGGATTTTTTTTTATTTTTTCAGTTTTGGAGTTTTAGTTTTGGCGTTTTTTTTTGCGCTTATTGCGTTTTTTTCAGTTTTGGTAATTTATTTTAGTTTTATAGATTTTTTTTAGTTTTGGGTATTTTTTTCGTTTTGTCATTTTTTTCATTTTGGCGATTTTTTCGTTTTTTGGCAATTGTTTTTAGTTTGGCGCTTTTTTCATTTTGTCAATTTTTTTCGGAATTTGCCAATTTTATAATTTAGATTTTTTAGTTTTAAATCACTTATTGCTTTCACGCCAAATCATGGGCACATAGTGCCAAAAAATTTTAGTTTTAGCGTTTTCAGGGTTCCGTACACCAAAGGTGAAAAGGAACCCTATTGTTTTCGCAACGCTGTCCGTCTGTCTGTCCGTCGCAGGCTATTTTCTCGAGAACCGTAATAGTTACGGAGCTGAAATTTGGACAGATTATGTAGTATGTACGGCCGCTACAACAAATACACGAGACTTAAAATTAAAGGGTGTTCCAAAACGAGCAATAAAAAATTTTACAATCCCATGCAATATACATACAATTATATGTAAATAGACACTTGAAATTTGTAAAGTAAGTGTATTTTTATAAAGAATACAACAATTAACATTAAAATTTTTATTAAAGATTGTTCTATCAGTGAATGTAATTTTGACTATGTAGTTTTGACAACTTGCTGTATCTTGGAAACCATACGAGGCAAACTCTTGAAATTTTCAAAAATGGTAAAACTAAAAAAATCCCAAAATTTAAAAATCGCCTAACCGAAAAAAAATCGCCAAAACGGAAAAAAATCGCCGAATTAAAAAAAATCTAAAACTAAAATAAATCGCAAAAAACCGAAAAAACGCCAAATTGAAAAAAAATTGCCAAAATGAAAAACAAAATCGCAACAATTAAAAAAATCTCCTAAGCGAGAAAAAAGCGACAAAACCAAAAAAAAATCGCCTAAACTGAAAAAACGCGAAAAGTAAAAAAACGCCATATTAAAAAACGTTCAAAACAGAACGTACGGAACCCTTCGTGAGCGAATCAAACTCGCGAGTCAAAGTCGCACTTTACTGAATTTATTTTGTAATCAGCGTGACCGTTTGACCAACTAAAGTGGCAAATTGCCACTTTTTCGACTGCCTTGCCACTTTTTGTCCCTCTTTTTTTAAGTGAATTATATAATAATGCAATAAAAATAAGAAGTTTAGTGTAGTTGTCTCGTTTTTTTTAATGTTGCTCCTTTTTTTGATAAATCCTCTATTTGGTGTCACTTTTTGAAAAATGTCATCGGTCACCCTGTTTGTAATAACTTGAAAAGACTTTATCAAATTAATTTTAGATCAGTGGTCGGCAACATACATTTTACGATTGTATTGGCGAGTATACACGATACTACAAATCGTACGATAAATCGTACAAGTATGAAATTAGTAACGTGTATCATGCTGTCGTACTTATGAAGTATACTTTCTAGTATGAAAATAAAAAAAAATTATTTCTGTGGGCGGAGCTTCGCTAAGTACGATAATAAGTATTGTGTATCATGCTGTTGTACAGCGAAATTAGTTTTATGAGGAGCTGATTTAGAAAACGCAGTGTTTCTGCGGCTCAATTTTAAAATAAGCTTTATGTAGCGGATATTTTAATTAAAAAAAGAACATGAAACATTATCATAACCATTCTCTACAATATGCTCCTTTTGTTTTTGCATTATTTTTTTATTCTTTTCAACTGCAGTTCACTTATTATTAATAAATCCACCACATTATTCATTAGTCCGCGTGTGTATTGCCTTAAAAATTTTCTTTCAAATGAATTAGTATGATTTGTAGTAACGTGTATCTGAAAACCCGTACTACAACTCATACAACGCAAAGTGCGGAAATAAGTATCGTGTATACCCTGCATATGAATTATACTCACCACGACCCGGTGTTGCCATTGAAATTTCCTCTCATTTCCCTATTTTGAAATTTTAAATCTCCAAAGGCAAACTTGATTTTATTATTGTCAGTAGAAACACTCAACACAAGTTTTGTTTATAAAAAAATGCATCTTTTGTTTTTTTGTTGCTACGTCAATGTAATGGTGAGTAAAAAGATGATTTTGTAGAAAATTTTCTTAAAATAATTTAAATACATACATACATACATACATATATGCTTGAAAGTGCCTTTTCATGCCACGTTTTTTCATGCACGACAACGCACTTTGACAAACCAAACATTCTGGTTTGCCATAATAATTTTCTGAAAATAAAAAATTTAGTAAATTTTCATCATACATATTTTCTGATTCTTAACAGTATGCGATACACACAACTTGCTCTGAAGAATTAGTGTGTACACATATGTACGTAAGAGAAGAATATATTAAAGGGCGCGGTACCCTTAAAACGCCGATCACTGTTTTAGATATTCACTGATTTTCATAGATTTAAAAATTGCATGGGATGATTAGAGGGAATAGGGATGACCTGCAAATTCAACCAATTCCCATATTTTTTTATATTTTGAAAAGAATGCCGCCCCCATTTAAAAAGAAATAATTTGTATTTCAAGTGAGCTTTAGTAAATATATATATATTTTTTAGAATGCTCTAGTAGTACATACTTATTTAATTTGTGTTTAAAAATGGAATTGAAAATACAAAAATGTTTGTTCACATGCCTTAAAAATTATTTTGTTTAAAACAGTTTTAACATCCTTTTCCATATATGTATGTAAGACAGGCACTTTAGTACTCTAAATAATGCCCCTATCACGGTTTTCAACTTTTAAAATAGTTTGGTTGTGATTGATAAATTTGCATTACCATTCTCCACTAAATTAACAGTTGAGTTCTCAGTTGTGTTTTGGTACTATCATTTACAACTATGCGTAAGTTTGGTTGAGAAAAACGTTGAGTATACACAACTATTTTCAAGTAGTTGAGTCGGTGGTTGGGTTTTTCTAGTTACAGGTAAAAAATAGAAAATATGGAAAAATCGTAACTGGAAATATTGATTATGCTTCATAGCAAAATTTTCTTAACATTCCAAAATTATTTTTTAAAGAATTCGTTCCCTATTTTGATTATTCCTTACCTTGCATTGGGTAGTTCATGATGGTTAGAATTATCACAAATTTCGTTCTTTCTTTCGATACGTAGTACATCTATATTTGCGACTTCATTTTCGTCGTCATAAAATAAATCTACATATATTTGTATCAATTTGGTATGATTTCTTTGAACTAAATCATACAAAGCAATATTTTTTCTAAAACTGTATTTTAAATTTTCACACAAATTAATTGCTTTCTGTCAAACTTGATATTTTAAGTTGGCAACGCGATAACAATTTCAACTAAAAAACAGTTGTGGTTCATAATACTAAAAAACAGTTTGGTCGTGTGTAAGTTTGGTCTACTCTTAGGCGACCAAACTGAGTTTAGTTGAAAACCGTGATAGGGGCATAAATCTTATTCACAAAATTTTGTTATATGAAAAAGTTTATACATATGTATTACTTTTTACATTTTACTCACACTCATACGAGTACCCCTTCCGCCCATAAATTGTATTTTAATTTCTGTGGAAGCGTATTCGTAATCTAACTCATATAAAAACATCTTAATACCTCATCATATCATATGCATATCACTGTCCGTCCAAGTGTTTTATATGTATGTATGTATGTGCTTTTCTGTATGCAAAAAATTAAAAAATTAATTTAAAAATACGAGTACAGACATACATACATAAATAGATATAAAATAATAATAATACGTTGATGGCATATGAAATTAGATCAGAATATTATAAATAAAATAAAATATATACATATGTATATGTATGAGACTTTTTTTTTTTGGTGTGGTTAAGTGTACCTGCTGTGAATTAGAATTGTTTAAATTTAGTATAAATAATTGTATAATACAACTTATCAATACACAATATCTTTATACTATAGAAACAAAAGAGAGAATCAGCGGGATAAAAATAAAAGCCAGAAGTTGTAAGGAAACAAGGAACTATGGAATAAGTAGCAAATAATATACTTGGGGTATTCACAACAGCCTCTTAAGTGTCCTAAGTGTCATAATGTCTTAACATTTTAACATAGTTTAAAAAAATTGTTGTTGTGGCTCAAACAAAAAGGTCATAAAGTAATAAGACTTTCTCAGCTATGTTTATTGTTTGTCATAACTACAGGTAGAAATTCGTGAGAGTTTACCAAAGGAATTGAGAGGGAGAGTAAGCAATGCACAAAGGTGCTAAAACCGAAATACAAATAAGTACAATATTTTTAATTGTAAATTATGAGGGGTTGCTCACAGCATTATATTTTTTCGTGTTATTACTTTAAAACGTGTTAATTTATGAGTACCATCTGAATACCCCAACTGAAAACTTAGCAATACTATGCAAATAGAAAATACGAATTAAGAAAAGTTTAAAATACTCGTATAATAAATGAAAAAACAAAATAGTGTATGCAGTTAATTTTTCAATTATTCATTATGCATTAAACACATTCACCACAGCAAGCTACCGACTACCAAATGGCAAGGATAGAATACACATGTTTATATGAAAATGATTCTTTTGAAGACAGCAAGGCAACATGGCGGCAGGTTGTTGTCTGTGCTGATTTTGTCGTTGTACTCCGATTAAACTAATTTCTATTTCTTTGGCTACAATGAGCAAATGCAGTGTTGCCAGTATAATACAAAATGTTGAATGAATGATGTCGTACAATTATTTCATATTATTTACCAGAAACAATATTCAAAAATTTATGTAAAGAATAATTGATTCATTTTTGTACTTTTACGTGAAATAAGTACATTTTAAAAATAGTAATTAATTCTTATAAATGCAAAATATATGAAAGTGGCAATACTGAACTATGTATTTGCACTTGACATAGCGTCTATACCTGATATTAACCCTGATATAATATGAGAAAGAACGTCGGCAGAATGAGAAGAAAAATATATTTGTATTAATATTAATATCTGTATAGGGGAAAACGTACTCCTGTAAATATCATAATATTTCATAATTATTATGCAGCCGTGCAGTAAACATCTTCGTTTATTGTAATAGCAATGTGAGTTTCGTAAAAATTTTGGCATTCCTTAATACATCATGTATAATTAAAATATTTCCGCAATATTTTTATCAAAAAATATTAATTTTCACTATAATTCACAAAATTCTCTTCACGTATTTATGTATGTGTGCGTTTTTTGACACTTGATATCATAATATTGTTTTCTGAATATATATTATGAAAACAATATTATAATATCTGATATAATAGTAATATAATACTAATATTGCAGTCTACACGTAATATGATTCTCTCTGCTATGAAATTTGACGTTTGCTGATAGAAATATATTTGGTATTATATCAGGTATAGACGCTATGTGAATATCAGTTGCAAATGGTGCTGCTGCCGTCTCCAAAAAAATAATTAAGTAGCTGGCTACGAGGCGATAAGTGCTGCTAGCGGCATATGAAGTCGTGTGTTCGTGTAGCCTACTGTGGTGAATGTGTTTAATGCATTATATTGAAAACCGATAATCGCTACAGCACATTACTTTTCCCCTATTTTCCCTTTGCGCAGCCATGCTAAAGCTAAAATAAATGGCTGAGGATTGTGAATTTCAAAATAAGATAACAAATAACGACATTTCCAATTCATTAAGGGTGTTTTTTATAGAGTGAGACAAGTTGAAATCATAATAAAACAAGGAAATAAATATAAAAAAAGGAAAGAACATTTTATGAAATTAATGTTTAAATATGATTTCCGTCATAAGGCCGCCACGGCTGGTGCGTAGAAGACGCAATCCGGAACACCAATTTTTAACAACTTTTCGCAGCATTTGCGGCCGTATTTCGCCGCTAAGTCTTCGAATGTTGATTTCGAGATGTTCAATTGTTTGTGGTTTATCTACGTAGTGACTTAACATAACCCCAAAGAAAATAATGCAATGGGGTTAAATCACACGATCTTGGTGGCCAATTAATTGGGCCATTACGTGAAATTATTTCTTCATCAAAAGTTTTTGTTTTAATAAATCAATTGTAGTGCTCCACACTGAAATCGACACATTAAAGTGTTGCAAATAATTCACGTATTCTATTTTGTATTGAGAGCTAAGATTTACCTTGACCTTCAACCAAATACATTAAACGCCTATTATAAATGAAATGTAACGGCCTCAAAAAATGTGCCGTTCTGTCAGTGTTCCTTAGAATTGTTGGAATACTTTTTGTTATACATATTTGTTCTTTAAAAACTATCTAATGTCGAATATAATCACAAAAAAAAATTAAAATTGTTACGACTTTTCCTACTCCACATTTAAATAATAAAAAAATTAAAGTATTATTTTAAAAATATGTATATAAATAAAAGAATCGTTAAACTTACTAAAAGTATTTCAAAATATTCTACTCAGCTAATCAAATATTCAAATTAATACAAGACTTTTAGACACATGTTAAGTTTTTGAAAAAACTTGTATCTAGTTGTTTTGCAAATATTTTGGAAACTTTTAAATGGATTTTCATTCGAAATATGTTATCTGTAGTTTACACGTGCCATTGAAATCGTAAAACATTTATACGCATGTTAGATTTATAAGAACGAAACTTCAACTACATACTTTTTCGAACTACATACTTTTTTTCAACTTTAAATATAGTTGCAAGATATACATACATACATATGGACATGCCTCTTGAAATTAAATATAAAAAGAACAAGAATTATTGCCTAGAGGCAATAAAATTAGTAAGTGGTGCTTTTTGGGGATTTGATAAAACTTAACTAGTAGAGTAGAGAAGATATTGAGGGGTGGATATCAACTATTAGTTATATCAAATAGCTCATTTGAAATTTTTAGGGAAAGAGTGGATTAGAACATATTTATAATGGTGTACAAGAGCCTCTTGGTGGAAGTAATTAAGCCCTACCCTTCCGATTCCAGCATAATTTTAATAGGCAAAGCGATTAATTTTAAATTTTAGAAATTCAATTAAAATTAAAAGAGGCTGTATTTTTATATTCTTATTTAGTTCATTTGGGTAGTTTTTAAAAGTTGTTTTCGAAAGAATAAATTTTCTTATATTGGCAACACTGATACACTGATCGTTAGTAACTGTTATACTATGTTTAGACGGTACGTGCTTCGCTCTCTATTCATGCTTCACGCCCCAATCATGACCGAATCCACTTGCTTCGCCATACAAAATTATGAGAGCGAATCAAGTAGATTCAATTTGAATCTACTTGCGAAGCACGTAAAATTGGTATCTTCTCTAACTTTTATCGCAGTTAATCGCCACTTTATCTGAACTAGCTATCAAAACAAAATAGGTATATGTGTATGTGTGTGTTTGTAAACAAATGAAAACAAGCCAAAAAAACATAGATGTGAGTTTAATATAAATAAATTTAATTAAGTTATGAATAATATAAAAAGGAAAAATAAGAAGAAAATATAGAGATGCCTTCAAAAACAAGATTTTGCTTGAATCGAATTTATATAAGTATGTATGCATGTATACACGTGCGTATGATACGTATGTTTGTGTGAATATACATAAAAAAATGCCACGCGAACAATGATGCCTACTTTTTCAGAGCAAAAATCACTGTGTGTTCATAAAAAAGCACTAAATGCAATATATTTTTTATTTATATTTTTATATTTATCTATTTATTTTCAATACAGAGAAAGCCCACATGGATAATTATATATGTATTGAATGAGTAGAAATTAAAAATTTAAGTTAACTACAATTTTAAATTTACTACATTTCATAGGTTTTTGTAATAATTTCAATTATATCGAGCCATATTTCGATTTTGCGTATAAGTAGAATATGAGTAGGAAAATAATTGAAATTCATTTGGCAATGCACTGCAATTATAGTGTATTATTTTAAGAAAATAGTATCAACGAGAATTATATCCTCGTTTCAGGAAATGCAGTTTCATTTCTTTCAGTATGTTACATTCTGTAGCTCGTTTCTATATTTCTCGCATCGTAAAATTTCCCGCATGAAACAAGGGAATCGTAACAAAAACAGTGTAAATTGAAACACAAAATGGCTTTTCTCACATAAGTTTTTCTGTATATTTACTTTGCGAAAACTATCTGTCATTTAAATAAATTTCCAGCAATTATTGGAAGGATGTGAGAAAGGGTGTTTCTGTAACAATATTCTGTGAAAAGTTTCTCGCAAGAACCGTCTAAATAACTCGCATTTTAAATTGGTGCGAGAACAACAAAATTTGTACAGAAACATGAAACATGAAAATATGAATAATAAACTAGTTGAAAAGATATGCAACGAATTATTGAACTAAAATTATTATTAAGGAGTCGATATCATTATATTTACATATTTACAATTTTTTTGTGGAGTTTTCTATAATAGAGACAGTTGCTAGAAAAAACTTATTTCAAGCATTTTACATTCACTTTATATTCATGTTCATTAAAAAATTTTATTTTTCTTTAAAATTATTATTTTTTTGTTATTGAAATAATATTTTTGTGACTTTTGTTTTCATTTGACACTCGATTACTGGAAATATTCCAGTAAAAACAGATTCAGTGTTGTCTGTTTTCACATTCAAATACAGAAACACTTTTTTTTCACAAATCGAGAAACGATGGAATTTTGTGTTTCACACTTCATGTGAGAAATTTTACGATGCGAGAATTACAGAAACGAGCTACTGAACAACATAAGCCTTTTCTTTTTAGACCGTATTTTATATGAATGAAACAATTTGATTTATAAAATCATTATTGTATTTCTTACTTACTTTAAAAATAGATATAAGCGCTAAAAGTTATTTCTACTTCAACATTTGAACATGGTTATGTTAATAGTCTTAGAGGAAATATTGACAGTATTAGAAATGGATTATGATTAGTTGAATTTCTATAATTATAAACTTCAATCCCAAAATTGATCACTTCTGATCAATTATGTATCCTTAAACTTCTGATACTTCGTTCCATTTATTCAATTTCACCATCCCAGCAAAAATTACCGCTTTTCAGAAGAGTTTTTGTAAGACAGCTAGAAGCAATGCATTCAGTTTCCAAAAAGCCATTCATTTTTTGCTTTACTAGTTCGTTTTACAGAAGTAATAATGTGTAGTTTCTGTGTATTCAGATGCAAAAGTTTACATTTTTTTTACTTCAGTCCACTTTGTTAGAGAGCCTTACGTTAGTACTTTTCAGAAGCATTTTTGAAAGCTTTCGTTATCAAGAAAGCAATACATTGCTTCCCTCAGTGGTTAGTAATTAGATTATTGTAATTAAGTTATTTTATAACGTGTTTCCAACGTGGTATCCTCTGTAATTTCTAGAAATATATTTTTTCTCACTATGAAAGAGAAAGTTTTTCTTCCTTCGTATTTCACCCAGCTCAATTAACATTCTGCAAAGGAAACTTCGCATGTTTAAAAGGGGTGAAAGCAGATAGTTTTTGGAAAGTGAAAATAAAGCCACCACACTTTAACAAATTAATATTTAGTAGATTCGCAAAACGCACTAAAATCAAAGGTGAAAAGCACCAATTTAGTGCCTTTTTTTAAGCAACAATTTGAAAAATTCCGCACTGTTATGAATTAAAAAACTCTAAATCTAGTACGAAAAGCACTAAATTGGCACGCTGCACACGAAGCACGAATGAGTAGTCTAAACAGCATGATTAATAAACATGATTCAGAGAGCGAAGCAGGTGATTCAACTCGTCGTCTAAACATAGCATTAAGCATTAGAGACATTGCGCTGATTTACACGGGATTAATTGTGCTGGCATAACATGCCAGTTTGTCGGTGAGAGAGGCAAAGAGAGGGGTTTTGTGTTTGGCATAATTTTTCAACCAGCTACAACCCCGCATTAGCAGCACAAAACCAATACACACACAACTTAAAAAACTCCAAATGGTAAATGAATACGAAAAACACTAACACATACAAAGCTGTGTATACGTATAAATTTTTATGACGGATGAATTAGTCTCGTGTGTTCTTAAAAGAACAAAAATTGTGCGGCATAAAAATTAGTCTCGTGTAAACTACCTCATTCAGCACAGCTGGTGTTGCCATATGCGTTTGCGGAAACAACAACTGCACATTTGGAACAAAAAAACTGTTTTTCAGAAGAAAAAACTGCCGAAAAATTCTAATAGTAATTAATATGTAAAAATAGCATACATCACGCTAAACCAGGGGGCAAATTATGGCACTCGTTATCGAACGAAATTGCGAAATATTTCGATAGAGTTTATATGGAAATATTTTAAAATTACGAATTTGCCCCCAGTTATTGTGCCCAAAGCTTTTAGCTAACAGTTACAAACTTTTCAATAAAACTTTTTTTGAGAAACGATTTCATTATTACTTGCTCCTCCCTAGATTTCTTCTAAAATGTTGGCTTACGTTTTCGAACTTTAATTAGTGTTATATGTTGGGATGTATTGGCGTTTTTCTGTGTCATTTCGAAATTTAAAATTTTACTTACAGTGAACTTATTAAACTTGTGCGAAGAACATAAACAAATTTTTAATATTTTCGACAGTAGTTTTAACCCCCGACCAAAAAAGTGGTATTATATGTTTGTAGTGTGTGTCTGTTACTACGTTTATACGCGCACTATTTGCAAATAAATTAACTCACTGTTTATACCGCATAGCAAAAGTACACAAACTCGGTAGCACTTCTATAGAAAACTTACTTAAGTTGACAAAAAAAATTGTGTAAATGTACAAAATATCAAATAATTGTTTGTTTTAATCGTCATTATTTGCTTCTATCAATGTTTTTGTTGCAATATTTATCCATTTATTGTTTTTTGTTATCAAACATTTGTAAGCGTGGCAACCTCAAGCATTTTATTTGCAAATAGTGCGTTAATCGTGAATAATTTTCTGAATTAGTAAGTCGCAATAAAAACAAAAATATGGCAACAATTTACTGTTTTATTTGCAAATAAGCCCTGCTTATAAACGTAGTATATGTATCTGTTTGTATGTACGAGTCCACGTACAGACTAAGCGGCTAGACCGATTTTGATTTAGTTTTTTTCTGTTTGAAAGGTGACTTGGTGTTTGAAGAAAATCGGCACAGCTGCTTAGAAAATATCAAATCTTTTCTAGACATTAAAGTCCTGCACAAGACTATTTATAAGACCTTTCAAGACATGCGACATTTTTTAAACGCTTTACTACAGCGAAATATTCTAAAACAAACGCTAAAAACACTGTTGGCAAGACAAAGAACTCAAAAAAAATATTGCCAACAGTGTTGTTTAGCGTTTATTTTAGAATATTTCGCTGTAGTAAAGCGTTTGAAAAATGTCGTATGTCTTGAAAGGTCTTATAAATGGTCTTGTGCAGGTCAATACTAGACATATTCGGTTGAATCTGTGTGTCTTTGAGGCGGTAGCTCCCAAACGACTAGACCGATTTTAATTTGTTTTTTTTCACTTGAAAGCTGACTTGAACTAATCTGCCTTATCGTGGTTGGCGTATTTCAAATACGACTACAACTGTTTGGTAATAGATGAAAGAAGACTTCAACAGTTTTTCTTTAATCTATTACCAAACAGTGGTAGTCGTATTTGAAATACACCAAACACGATAAGGTAGAATATCTACTCGCTTCGGTCCAGACGTTTAGTCTGACCATCGGGGGTTCTTAAAATTTTTAATTCTTGTTGGAAAAACAAATGTTAAACTTAAATTTTAGCAATTTCCATAAAAAATACAAATAACTGATAATTTTAAAGAAAAACTGATGTTTTTAAACCAAAAGAACTACACGACTGCTCAACAGCAAAAAAAAATGCGAAAAACAGATAAATTTGCACATTTGGCAACGCTGAGCACAGCAGACTATCGACTTTAGTACGGTAAATACCAGAGATCTGCATGATTACAAGTCAACCGGCATAATTTGGCATTTTCTAAAATGAATATTGAGCTAGCACTTAACTTTAAAAAAATTAAAGATGCTATTGCATGGTTCATATCAATGAGACTGTTGTTAATAAATGCATGCCATTGCTTGCAATTTATATTTATTCATATGATTCACTAAAGCAATGAATCAGTGTGATTGTTTTGAATACTTCTTAAAACCCATTCTGACAAATATAGTTTTATGGAATATTATAAAACAAAATAGCTCTAGGTTCATTTTATTTTATGTAAATTATTTTAATACGAAAAAAAACTATTAATACGCAATGTTTTATTAACAACTCAAGATTTCATCTAGTCAACGTGCTTTTGTGAGTTATTTGATTACTGTACATACAAAACAATCAAACAACAGTAAGATTATTTTTTTAATTTATTTTCACTTACGGCACTTAAAAAAAGATTGTTAGTTAATGACAGTCAGTTGTTAGAGCGGTAACTCTGCAAGTACATATTAATGTTAAAGAACAAAACAACAGCATAGTAAAAGTGAGTGGCGAGCGAAAGTGAATCAACTCATACAGTTCTCTGGTACGTACTTATTTGTAGGTTGTCTCTGACGGCAGGCAATTTTGGAGCTGAGAACCAAATGGGTACAGTGACAAAATTTAGAAGAAAACAACTGATTAATACTAATACTTTCAAGTCTGCGAGTATTCTGAAATACGTACCTATATGATAATCTTAAACTACATATTTTTTTTAAAAGGTCTTCCAATAGCCACTTCCGAGTCCGCATTTTGACAGTTGATAGTTACATCTGGCAAATTGGCTGTCAGTTATTCAGTTTGTTTTTTTTCAAATCACCGTGCACTGATATAACGTTCCAAAACAAGTGCAAAAACGATCAAATTGTTTGTCCGGTCACGATCTCACGATCTCACGATCTTATATTACGTACCTTTCGATGATATCTCACACACACTATGTTTCACTTAAATTTAAATATATCAAGCTCTTAGTGAAAGACCCCGCAGCTTAAGAGGAAAATAAACTTTAAAGCTCAATTATTCAGAATTTTTTCTTTAAGCCGTGTGCGCACCACATACTACATTAGTACGAGTAATTAAGTTTAAGATTAGATATTTTTGTCTACAAATTTGTAGCCATAAAGAATAATTTATTTAATATAAAAATTAATGACAGATTACTATACATAATGAGCATTTTTATTTCGGATCTTATGCACCTATTTATGTAAATATGTGTATGTCTGTCTGGTCTCTGCAAAATTATTTAAATTTTTGGGATTTTTTCCGAATATTTTAAATATTATTTCTTTTCTTTCCTCTTTTTATTGAATACACATGATATTTATACGATATTTATACGGATGCATGTAAATTTAATATGTTTGGGGAATTTCAATAACTCGAATAAACAAATATAAAAGGCTAAATGTTAAATTTAATCAATATTTGGAGTTGACAAGAATCCACACAAGAGAAGCAACAACAAAATCGTATGTAAATATAAATATATTTTTTTTTTGGTCGGACTTGAGAAATGTGTGACGAAATAGGCTTAGCCACTAAATAGTCGTATTTACTAATCGAATTTCTGTATTATTAAAAGCAACTGCTAAGTAAGACTATACTATATTAAAAAAATTTGCGAAAAACTAGTTTAAACACTAGTTATTGCGTTAAATATTTAACTAATGTAAACCGGCACCAACACATTATAAATATGTAAATATTTTAAATTACTCGTGTGTTAATTCTTAATTAAATAATTGACACAATAATTAAAAGTAAACTTTAATCAATGATAAATAAATAAATAATTAAGTCATTTATTTCTCACGAGAGTTGATAAAAATTTGAGAAATTGAAATTGCATCTAACACATATACCCAGCAATTCATTGCTGTTGTGATTCATGTACATATGTAAATGAATGTAGTGGCAGACTTTGTGTATGGAAATTATTATTCCATTGAGTATTTTTGCACTTATGGAGAAGAATAGTGACTGAAGGTGTGATTGAGGTGTTGCATTAATTAATTTACTCCATAAATGTATCAATGGAATTATGCGAGTTAAAATATTGATTATTTTTTTCAAATGCAGGATGATTTTTATTACGGGAATGTTATCTAATGTAAACAGCACACTGGGTACTGGGTACCCAATATCGGGTATTTGCATATTTAATTGTTCAAAGGTCGACGGCTTTTTCACCCGCCAAGTTTACTTTGCAAAGGCATGAGTTTGTGGGAGAGAAGGGAGAAAATAATGGGAACTCTTCTCTCTTCCCTCCTACAAATTCAAGCCTCTGCAAATTACGCTTTGCGTGTGGAAAAGCCGTCGTAATTACTCGATATTTTCAGAGTTGTATCTTTAAAGCAGCTACGTCCAAACACACATACTCTGGTATTTGAGCTAAACAGCTGTGAAAGCTCTTAAATTGAATCTTGTTTCTTTGCAATCATTGTTGTCGCCGAGATCAGATTGCCTGTTCTGCTTTCGTCGGTGTGAAAGCACAAAAGCTCTTTTGTAAAAGTTTGCACATTGTGTATATGGCTTGGCCCTATATAACTGCTTTAAAGAAAAGTTGAATTAAACATTTAGGGCAGCTACGTCCAAGCCATATGCACAATGTGCAAACTTTTATAAAGTAGCTCTTGTGCTTTCACACCAACGAGAGTACAACTGCCACAAAAACAACAACAACACAGCAGACAACAATGCTTGCTCTTACTTTGCAAAGAAACAAGTACAAATTTGAGAGCCTTCAAAGCTGTTTACCTCAAATGCAAATATCAGTGCATGTGTGTTTGGACGTAGCTAATTAAGGACACTTTTTGCGTTCAAGCTTAGAGATTAAATCAACTACGTCCAAACACACAGACACTGATATTTGTATTTGAGGTAAACAGCTTTGAAAGCTCTTAAATTTGTTATTGTTTCTTTGCAAAGTAAGAGCAAGCATTGCTGTCTGTTGTATTGTTGTTGTAGATCTTGTATTCTCATCGGTGTGAAAGCACAAAAAGCTCTTTATAAAAGTTTGCACATTGTGCATATTAACGTGCATATAAGTACCAAATTAACCATTGGTATCAATCCAAGTAATTTTTAGTAATTTTTGGTGTTAAAGTTTAATTTCGAGGCTTGGTGTATTTATTAGAAAATTTTTGCGGAATATTTTAAGCTGTGATATCCTCGTTTAAGGGAACTTTTTTGCTCCTTCTGATCCATACTAAAAAGAATTAGAGGATTAAAATGTGGCATAAAAATATTCCTCCTTAAAATATAAGGTTTGCATGGTTTTCCCTGCCGATGCACCATAATAATCTGTTAATAAAATGAGGAGGATAACTTTAAATTCCCTTCAAATCAGGCTCATATACATATGTAAGCTTTCTAAACACTTTTTATTATTTTTTCTTCTCTTCTCTGCCCGAATAATCAGTTTTTAGAACATTGTCTTTTGTAAACCTGTTTTGAGGTTTCACGAGCTTAATTTGCCAATAATAAAATATTAAGCTGTAAGAAATGCTAATATAAGCAGTAAAAAGAAGCAGTTAATACTGTCAAACTAGTTTTCAAGTTTTAGAATTACTTTTATGTAATATTTATTGTAAATTTAAAATCTTTGTAAAATATTTTATTCTATCTGAATCTAAAGTTAGTGAACGTTCTTGACCCAATCTCGCACATATTCTAACTTGTTATTTAAACATTAATTAATATGTAACTTAAAGATCATATTGAACGCAACAGAAATTTAAATTCATTCAAACAATTATGAGCTAAAAAGCTAATGTTACAGAAATATCTATTGCAAACATTGAGACGTGAATGAACCAGTTTTGCTTTTATTTGCTATTGAAAGTCTTATTACCTTTTTAATTTAAAATTTTACTTGCCTACTTAAATAGTAAATTAAATTGTTTATTTTTGCTTCCAGATTACATGCACAACATTGGGCAGAAATTACTGTCTATTGCAAAACCTTTTGATCCTTCACGAAATCCTTCAGCTTCGGAATTGTGTCGTTTGCATACACAACAATATTTGGAGGGTTTGCAGAATTTCGATTTGTGGGCTTTGAAAAGTAAGTATGCAATTATATGAAGCGTTTTTTTTATTTATTTTAATGAAGTGAATTAACGAAAGAAAAAATTACTACAAAATCATTAACACTGAAAATGTCATTATTCAAATTCAGTCTGACCAGCAATTAACCTGCTCATCCCATTGGCCTGATGTAGACTTGGGTAGAAGTAGACTTGTGTCCAACAGTTCTTTTTGAACTAGTTCGTTCAGTTGGACACAAGTCCGATCAAAAACATCAATGTAAATTAAATGGGTTTGAAACAACTCTTGATTCAAACGCTCTCAAATTAGTTCAAAAAGAACTGTTGGACACAAGTCAAGGTAGAAGTCGTTCACTAGTTTGTGTTTGAAACAAACTGATGTTCAAACGTTTTTAAATTATATGAGTTCGGTCATCGGTTTGTGCCTAAAATGATCTATTGAATAGACTTGTGTCGAACTCGTTCACTAGTTAAATTTTGACACAAACCTATGATCAAACCCATGCAATTTAGACTTGGGTCGAACTCGTTCACTAGTTCATTTTTGCCACAAACCAATGATCAAACCCATGTAATTTAAATGGTTTTGATCATTGGTTTGTGGCAAAAATGAACTACTGAACGAGTTCGACCCAAGTGTAATGTAATTTAAATGGGTTTGATCATCGGCTTGTAGCAAAAATGAACTATTGAACGCATTCGATCCAAGTCTAGTGTGAAAAATTAACTAGTGAACGATGGAGCTGTGTCTAGAGTTGTGTCCAAGAGCTCTTTTGAACTAAAATGAGATGTTGGACAAAAGTTCGGTCAAAAGCGTCAATAAAAATTAAATGGGTTTGAAACAGCTTTTGATTCGAACGCTTTCAAACTAGTTTAAAAAGAGCTGTTGGACACAAGTCTATAGAGCTGTGTCTAGAGTTGTGTCCAAGAGCTCTTTTTGAACTAATTCGTTCGAGTTCGAATCAAAAGTTGTTTCAAACCCATTTAATTTACATTGATGTTTTTGATCGAACTTGTGTCCAACTGAACGAACTAGTTCAAAAAGAACTGTTGGACACAAGTCTAATTTACATTGACGCTTTTGACCGAACTTGTGTCTAACAGCTCATTTTAGTTCAAAAGAGCTGTTGCACACAAGTCTACTGTCTGCTAGTTTTGTATCGAACTAAAAGAGTTCGATTCAAGTCTACTCTCTACATATTAGACTTGGGTCGAACTCGTTAAATTACATGGGTTTTAGACTTGGATCGAACTCATTCAGTAGCTCTTTTTTTTATAAAAATAAAAAATATATATAAAAAAGGCAAACAGACCTGCCTGTGTGTGTGTTTGTCTGTATTTCTGAAAGCCATGTACTCCCACTGTATATTACTATTGGTCTGGAAAGAACAATAGGTTATCTATTTTTTGCTGATATTTTAAGTGGGCGTGGCACTTTTCATATACTGGAAATTTTTGTTTTAGGATATTTATTGAAATACTACAGCTAAAGAAAGACTTGAAATTTTATGGCAGAGTGTTATATTTTAAACATATAAAATTAAGTAGTAGAGGAGTGGGCGTGGCACGTTCTATATATACCAAATATTTATTTTGAAATATCTTTCAAACTAATTCAATAAAACACCTGAGTTGTTGGAATTAATGCGTTACTTTTATGAATTGTTCTAAACAAAATAAACGGAATAAAATTAGTGGGAGCGGAGCTTTCTCCTTTGGGTTAGTGAACACTTTCCAGTAACAATTTTTACAAATTCATTAAATATTTATTTATATCAAATTTAATGAAACATTGTGTTATATCATAGTTCTATTTTTCACAGAATTAAATAAGTTATTTATTTCTCATTTGAAAATCTATGAAAACTTGTTCATAAAAAAAGACATTTTTAATTGAACTCAACATTAATTAGACTCCGACTGCTTGCATAGTACATACTTAATTTTTTTTAAGATTTTTTGTAAAAGTGTTTTTCCTAAGTATTTAAATCAAGTTTACCAACCAATTAATTCAAACTTAAAAAAGTGATAATTTTTTTCGGTGCTTTGGTGCTTTGCCAGTTTGGCCATAAGATTTTTATTTGCAAACGTCAAGGCTGAAATTAACTAGACCCATGAAAAGTCAAGATTAATTGTAATTTATTTTTATTTATTTAATTATTCCAAACTAGTATTCATGTTTGCAAAATTCTTTGAACACAATTGAATTTGAAAGACGTTTAATGAACTTTAGCCAGTTTGATTTATGTTATTGCAGCATTCCTTCACTCGTAAAAATAAGTAGACGTCTATAAAACGTTTGCTTTAAATATACCAAAATCAAAATCAAATGCAATTTGAAAATTTTTGATTTTTTTTTTTTCAACATCTTGCCAAGTTTAGCAGCAACATTTCAAGTGTGTCTGTAGTACAAAATACAAAATACAAAATACAAACACCATTGGACATTGCCACTACATGGGCAGGTTGGTTGGTTGGTTGGTTGGTTGGTTGTTGCATGCAATGACAACCGCTTTTATTGAGTTCACAAACTTGACACCACATTGCACAGACACAACAATGTCTGTCTGCCTGTCTTTTTTTTGCAATCTTAGTCATGCAACATTTTACTTGACCCGCAAAATATTCCTAACATTGACAATGTATTTCACATGATCAAACCCAAAGCACTCAAAATAATTTTCAAGCAGCAAACGTTGCAACTTGTGAGTTTTTGTTTGGCAGCTAGAACAAGTTACCTTTTTGAAATGAGAATCAGTTTGTCATTGAACATGATTCTGAAACAAAGTTAAATACCTAAAATACATTTTTTTAACTTGAGATGTTTATTTTTCTGTGGTTTTTGACTTGTCTTTAAACGTGTATCTAATTTGAAATTCGAATAGTGTTTTTTACTCAACCATAACTTAGCCCAGAATTCATAAATTTTTAATAAAATTTTCTTAACATAACAATTAAAAACTTTAAAGTTTTCATGAATAAGCGAGTTGATTTTGACTTGTTCTTTATATTGTAATAATATTGAATAATACTGCAATAATATTGAAGTATTTTGCAAAAAATATTTCAAGTTCACTTAGCTTTTAGAAGAGGGTCAAAGCTTGATTAAATCAAAAATACATATATGAATAAATGAAAACTACAAAAATTTAAAGATTTGTAATCGAAAAACAAAGGCTAACACTCAAAAAAAAAACACGAGGGCAAGTTAATAAGTGTGTAACCTTTTGGATAGGATACACAGAAAAAATTATTATTAATTATTATTATTGTTTTGTTTTTGATTATTTTATAATAAGACAAAAAAAAATTATTTTATATACAAATGTTGTTGAATTTTTTAATTAAAAATATATTTTCATTTACAACTTTTGAATTTTTAGTGCATATTTTCAAGTTTTTAGTGCATATTGAATATGCATTAGAGCATATTTCTGGTCTCTGAATATGAGTTTCATTGTTCACAAGCGAAAATTCACTTATGCAATCGTTTGAAAATAAATGCGGAGTGAAACTCGAGAGATTCCTTAAATGTAGTAAATTAGTCATTGGTGTAATATTGTACTTTCCGAGTATGAATAGTACACCCAGCGAAAAAACAGCTTAAAATCAATAAAAACCATATTGAATTAATAAGAAACATTAACGAAAGTCTAGTCATGTTGAAAAATATCTTATTTCAATATTGAAAAATATTAATTTACAGCAAGGTTGCCCAAGCGCTATACGCTTGGTGCTCATTTGTTTTTGTAAATACGAAATACATATATACACATGCAGCACTCAGCACTAGACATATGAAATACACAAACAATTTTTCAACTCTTCACTGGATACACGCAAGTGCAAAGCAACAACACTTTTTCTTTTTTCTTTGTATGGATTGGTTTTTACAACAAGAAATATTAAATAAAAATTAGTTTTCCTTTATATGTATTGGTGTTTACTCTTACATAAAGAACTTTTGGGCATCCCTGATTTACAGTATTAATTTATTAATTTTATTTATTTTTTAGTATCTCAATATACATTTTCTATTATGTATATTGAAAATTATTGAATTAATTTTACGCGTTCTTATTTCTAAGTTGCAGCTTTTCCCTGAGTGTACCGAAAAAAATTCAATTGTGCCAACTTTGCCAACCCTGATACAATACGATCAATCAAAATAAACAACAAGAAGATTACAACAGTACATTGTAACCAGCGTTGCCAAATGTACAGTTTTCCCTGCAGTTTGCAGTTTTTCTAAGCATTGAGCAGTTCTCCAATTTTTACACACACATTTAGGACCACGAAAGTTGTGTTTTTTGTTTTTATGGAAGAATTTGGTCTTATTGTTTGCAAGATAAGTGAATACAGGACGTGCTACGTCCTGTAATAGTTTAATTCGCCTTGCGTTATTTAAAAAGAAAACCAACTTGCACAATTTCTTCATTGAAATAATTCGATCACATTTATGGAATGAATATGCCATAAAAACATATCGCACACTAAATCATAAAGAGTCACAACTCAAAAAATTTCATATGCTGAGTAGTTGCAAAGAACTGTTTATACTGTACAAATGACTCAAGTATGTGACATAAAACAAAGCATAATGGTATTTTATATTCTTCAAGAAGACTGTATTAAAAAAGAAATTGTTGAGGGAGTTATAGATTTCTTCAATTAACTGGTTTATAAAAAAGCAAAACCACTTTTATAATTTTGAGTTGTTACTCTTTATGATTTGGTGTGCGATATATAGAAATTTGTTCAGAACTCTCTTAGTGCAGTTTTAGTAATTCACAGTTAAGAAAGTGTATTAAATAAATAAAATGCTGCTGCCTCTGTAAATATGGGAGGTATAAGTATTAAGGAATCAGACGCTCTTGATGTTCTTGGCATGAAAATACAGTGTAATGTTCAATGGACTGAACACATTTTTCAAATTGCAAAAGAAGCATTCAAGTGTCTCGGCTTTTTTAAACGGTGCAAACGATATTTCACCCCATCTGACCGAAAATGGAATACAACTCTCATGTATGGGCCGGCGCTTCAAAGTCTACTTTGGGGCTGCTCGACCGCGTACAGGAGAGGGCGAAGAAGCTCATGGGTGACAGTAGGGTATCCAATTCTATTGATTCATTGGAGCATCGACGCAATGTGGGGTGCATTTCATTGTTCTATCGTTACTACAACGGAATGTGTTCTAATGAAGTTAGGGAGCTTGTTCCTGAAACCCGCACATTTATACGTACAACCCGTGCCTCATTCAGAGCACATCCCTTTGTGGTCGATTGACCAATGAATCGCACTACGCATTACAGAGAGAATTCCTTTTTTAGCCGAACTGTACTTATGTGGTATCAACTACCTGCGGAGGTCTTTCCTGTCACTACCAGCGTGGGAAAGTTTAAATCAAATGTCCACAGACACTACTCCCTCTATCCTCCTTCCCTATAACCTATTTTCTTTGTTCTAGCACAATGCAATGCATGAGTAGGGGTTATCCCCTGAGTGCTGGTCCCAGAAAAAAAAAATAAAATTATTGTGCACTTCAAATAAAACAAAGTCTTAAGAACAGAAGCAAACATTTATAGAATTCTGCTCCCCTTACGCCTCCCTGCGTAATATTAGTAAATTTATGCGAAAAAGAAAACAGGAATTTTTTACGTGCAGTTTTTTCATTTAAATTTACTGTTATTTTTAATATTACGGCAACGCTGGTTTTGCCTATCAACAAAATGAGATAAACACCAAAACACATACATATACATATATATATATATATATATAAAAAAGTTCTATCGGCCGAAGTCTGTTAAATTTAAATTGTTGCAAAATTGTTATCAGAATGTGTAAAATAAGCAATAAAAATAATTACTAATTCAATGAATTTGGTTACTGAAAATGAAATTTAGTTTTTCCTCTTTATTAATCCCAGCTGAAAAATATCTGTGGCATATTATAGTTAAAATTAAGTCAATAACCTGATAAACTGCTTATAAAATTATCATAAGAAAATATTGACTGATTATTGAACTTCATTTAAGTTTGAAGAAGATTTCGATTTAAAAAAAACCGATTGTAATAATATTTGTTTTATTATCGCCATTTAATAGCCAATTCACATCTTTTAGCCAATTAAATGAACCATTCATTAACATTAACAGCAAGTTATATGTTACACTCAACTCAAGCGGAAGCTTTTCAAGCTTATTAGTAACGCTGATAGCAATGACCTTGACATTGCCACTACATAGCAGCTTGTATGTACTTTTTTTTCTTTTTCATAACGTATATTTGTTTTATTTTTATCAACAACTGTTGTATGTTTATTCAGTTACACTTGAATGGCATTTGTTAGTTGAATAGAAAAAATACATAATATAAATGATGACAACTTATTGACTAACAATAAATAAAATTAGGATATTTTGTGACAATCAAACTATAAATTAAAATATCGGGGAATTAAGAAATTTCGACTTTTAGTCTTGCATATCAGTTTTTTACAAAAGAGAATTTGTATTACATACTGTATTCAATGAATACAATTCAAATATGTTTTATTGTCCAGCGGTTTATGAATATGAATTATTTTTGGCCAGGTTTGCTGCTTAAGTTTTTTGTATTTCTTTCGAAATTTCATCACACAATAGAAAGACTTAAGAAACAAACCTGTATAATTTTTAAAATTTTTAGTTTATTTCTTTATTATTATGTATGAATGTAGTTTAAATAGCCCATAATTTTGAAATTACTTCAATGTACAAACATGCGAGGGTAGGTCAATAATTCCATAACTTTTTTATTTTACCGCCTTTTAACTGAAGGAGTTAGTGCGTCGAATACAAAGCAAATGGCGGTCTTCGATAGTTCAAGCTCAAACCGTGGCCATAGTCAGTCATATCAATATCATAGATTTTTACGATTTTCATTGATGTCTGTGCTAGTGCATATCGTAGGCGCATTTGTTTGTCGATATTTGCGGCAATTAATCATCGGCAAAGTGAAATTGCTAATAAAATGGTTATATAGCTTAAAATAATGCCCCTACTTAACACCAGCGGCGCTGGCTGCAATGATGCTATAAAAATTAACAAAACGCACAATAGCGAATTTGTTAAAACGAACAAATGAATTAAGCTCCTTTTTTCTCCCTAACTATCTTTTACTTTGCCATCTTTATTTGCACTAACTATTCCTTTCCCACTCTCAGGTAACACAAAGAGACCTATGATTTGGAACCAATGGAGCAGAAAAGTTACTTTGTTTTCTCAGCACACTGTCAAACTCAACCTAATTGAAATGGCAACACTGCTCCTGTCGACAGGGAACTGTCAAAATTTTAACGTTAAGCAGTATTTGTTCCGGTAAAAAACATCACTCAAACCAAGGATAAGCTTGATAAGTACTAGAGCTGAGCACAAACTATTTGCTTGCTTAATCTTGATGATGTACATACATTATTGAATTGTTCTCTCTTTTTAGTGCTCTTGATTTTATGAGAACACTAAAACTTGTATTCAATTTTATCAAAAGCATGCAACAGCATTTGTTTATCTGCCAAGCAAGAGCATTAGGTATTGTAGTGTCGAAGCATATTTCACTATTGCACACCGATTTCGTACGGCACTTGTTTCTTTTTGGAGTTTTTTTTTTGGTTTTTTGCGTTTTTTTTTTTTCGTTTCGAAAATTTTTTTCGGTTTTTGTTTTTTTTAATACATATTTTTAGTTTTAGCGATTTTTTTAGTTTTGACGTTTTTTACGTTTTGGCGATATTTTTGGTTTTTGACAATTTTTTTAATTTTTTGCGGTTTTGACTTTTATAGATTTGTTTTTTGCATTTCAGCGATTTATTTTCCTTTTGGTGTTATTTTTCATTTAAGCGATTTTTTTCATTTGGCGGTTTTTCGTGTGGGCATTTTTTTAGTTTTGGGATATTTTAGTTTTAGCTTTTTTGAAAATTTCAAGAATTTGCCTCTTACGGTTTACAAGATATAACAAGTTTGTAATATTAACATTAACTGATAGAATACCCTTAAATTTTGATTTTCTTTAAATTTCAGTGTCTGCATAAAAATACAATAGATTTGAAAATTTCAGATGCCTATATTTGTCTGTATATTAAATTAGGATTTCACCATTTTCCGAAAGTTCTGGGCGACCAGTTGAGGCCTCTGCACCCGAAACAATTGAAAATATTGTAAAAAGTGTATAGAGCGCAAAATACACTACTTAAACAAAATTAAATAATTTTTTATCCAAAAAGTTGAGTTTCAGTGAATAAGTCACAGCCTTATGGACCCGCCCTCGTATTTATATTTACTTTCATAATTTTCATTTAAAATATGTTTTGTGTCCATTTGTTTCAGTGCACGATTCTACTGGCAAACTAACATCAGGCATACTTAATGGTAACATAAATCAACCAGGCGATTTCGATCAATGTATGGGAATTAAGTATCAACTAAGAGCTGCTAATCGTGCCACGAAAACTGGGAACAATGCTGGAGCTAATGATGCTGCAATAGCTGATGGCGATGATGAAATCAAGGGACAATATTGTTTGGCATATGCACAGCCAGTATTGCCTCACAGATCAAAACGTTTACAAACATTTTTCAAACTAGTGCAATCACATGGACCATTTCGTAGCGAATTTAATGATGTAAGTATTTAGTAATAGTAATAATTGACTCAATGTATGCAAATTAATATATTACATACAATAACTTAAATCTTTTTGTTTTGCTTTGTTGTTACAATACAAATATAATGAGAAACTGAAATGTTCACATTAAGTATAAATAATTCTGCAATTTATATATGAGAAATATCTATCACATGATTAGCAATGAATATGTAAATGTTAGTTAATAGAATAATTAGAAAACAAATTTTCAGTAGTTTTAATTGATAAAGAAAAGTTACAATAATACTATAAAACAAATGAAGACTTTTGGAAAAAATCACGGACTGGACAGTAAAGGTTCGATAGTACTACCAAAGGCTAGTAAGACCCTGTACTTAGTTTGGCAATTTCGGTGACCAATTTTTTTGAAGGTCCTCCAAAGATTTCAAAAATTAATGCGCCCTCAAAAAATGTTGTAAAATGTATATGACAATAATTTATCTAAGAGTTCATCTAACAGCTACCTAAGAGTTCATCTATGCTGCTTAGTTATATGTATAAAACAAATTTCATGTGTGAAATAACAATGCAATAAAATTATATTATATGATGATGTCAAATTCTCTGCAAATATTTCAAAACGTTTCCATTTATTTCCCATTATTTTCTTTTCTAGCGGCGTACGGCCAAATTAATGTATTGTTTGTGGTCGGTGGCAGCTGTTAGCCGGCTTACAGCCGATCGGCTCTGTTCTCTGGTTTGGGATCATGTGCAAAAACAAAGCAAAAACAAATTGAGCAATCCTTCCATTGTTTTTGTTTTCATTTTGTTTCACTCACTTAAAAGAAAGAAACAAAACAAAACCAAACAATTTATTTGGTTTATTTTCGTACTCTGCTTTTAAGTACAAATAAAACAAAACAAAAATTAATTTATAACTGTAATAGTGTCGATTATTTTTGTTACGAAAATCTCATTCTGACTCATGTATCGCGCAATTTTGATATTTATTGAGCTTCTCATTTATTTAAATGAATGTTTAACATAAAAACCCTAGTTGTTCTAAGAAAATTTTTTGGGTAAAGTTTCTCAGATGATCTGCAGTAGCAACAGTAAAATGCGCATAGAATCCAGCTAATAAAATTAGTGCGTTAATAAATGTTAAACATATATTTGTTCAATTCAAAACTCAGATTTTTTCAATCCACAAATTGTCTGATCCAACAAATTTTTTTTTACTGAAATTAAAAAGCAAATAAAACAAATAACTGTTCTGTACAGTTTGCAATTTCTATATTGAAACAGAAATCTTCTCTTAAAAATTTTGTTACAAATGTTACTTTATATTAATTGTATGAATTAGAATTTTTTTACACCATACTGTTTCTGTTTTTTTTTTTTTTTGCTTAAAACAAAATTGCAACAAACTATTTACTGGAGCAGTAAAAAATATTTACTGAAACTAAATCTTATTTTAAACAAACGTATGTATGTATGTTTAAAATTTTTTGGGAATAATTTTTTCTGTGCATATTAATTTTAATACGAACCCAATGAGAATGTTATCATACATTATTTTTCTTTTAGTAGCACCCAAGAAATTTGATAAAAAAAAATAATTAATATCGATGTGAATTTAAAAAATTTATTTTTTGTGTTTTAAACAAACACATCTAGATGAAGGTCGTTGCTGTCCGAGCAACTTATTAGTAGATTTTAACCACAATTCAAAAAAGCATATACTATATATAAGTATATGTAAATGTGCTTAACCACAAACATTTTATAAAAATTCGTATTCATTTTGGCACGCGTTAAATAAAAATAATATATTAAAATTAATATTGATATGAGAAGTCCCAAAGTATATTTATTTGACATAAAGTCAAGAATTCAAATTTAATATTGATATTTAAAAACATATAAAAGATTAAATTTAAATGCAACAGTTTACTATCAATATTTCAACATCTACAAAAATGGGCACGCGCGATTATTCATGAAAATCGCAGAATTAGCTCTTTTACAAAATATTTACATATTTAATGAAATATTTAATATTTGCATAAAATATTACATATTTCATGTCCTAGAAAATATCCTTCATAAATTGAAAAAAATTAAATCTATTTAATTCCGCCTGATTTTTGTTTTTTACTTTTCTGCCAATAAATAAAAAAATATTTAACCTGATTGATTTAGAGGTAATTTTACGATTCATTAATATTAATATTTGTTTTTAATATGAATAATATGTGTCGGTGGAAATGTTTCATGTTTTCAAATGTGGTGGAGATTAGCGAAACTTCAGATTGGATCTCCATATTTGATTATACATACATACTCGTATATTTTTGCTAGTTCAAGCCTATCAAATCATATTTAAACATTCGTGCCATAAAGTTATGTTTTACATAATGTCGATATCATTACACTAGAGATGGTATCGTGAGTAATTTTACTAACATAACTGGTCACCATCATGAGCAATAAGCGATGATCTTGTTATGCACTCACCATTATACAACCAAACAAAGTCAAAACAAAATTGGAAAGTAACAAAATTACCACCACAACTTAAAGATTATTCTGGGTGTGACTTGACAATTGTTTGTTTTTTGCCTATTAGGTTCGTCAAAACTCTTGGATATCACTCATTTACTTAAAGAACGTCATAACTGAAAAAATGGATTTTTTGAGTTAATAAATGCAGAATTAATCCTCATATCGTTCTTCATATTGTATAATTTTCTTTTTCCATTAAGTTGTGTGTAAATTGAAAACTGTTTTTTTTTTTGAGTTATGACGTTCTTTGAGTAAATGAGAGATATGTTTAATTAATAATTATCGTTTTAATTGCATCATAAACTATCATTAGTTATTTGGTTATTTAAGTACGTTTTTATTAAGTGTAAATTTTATAAATCAATATGCTGCAATTATTAACCGATATAATCATATATGTACATATTTAAATATACTTTATTGAATATTATAAATCACATTCATAAGCGATTATTTAAATTAGTATTGAATTAAATAGTACGCAAAACTATGATTTAAAACCAATTGAAATTCCAAAGGAATTTATGTTTAAATTTACATACATGCATACATATGTAAATGCATATGTATGTACATATATGCATATTCATAAAAAAAATATATTTAATCATGTGAATAGTTTCTTCTCTTATTTATTTTACATTGTGAAACCCATCTGAGTTAGTTAGCAATATTGTTGATATTATTTGAGGATAGAATTTTTAAAATTTGCAAAATGTTTCAAAGAAATTTTATTTTGTCTTGAAGAAATATGTTCAATTCAAATAATGCACAGTGGAGGGGATCACAAAAAAATTGTGAATTATATAATATAAAATTCTCAAGATTTTAAAGAAATCACTTTTATAACGAAAAGTTTTAAAAATTTAAAAATATATGCAAAATCACAAATAATGCACATTTTATTTTCAAACAGCTTCATGGCGAGAAAATCGTTTACATTGCATACACACAGAAAAAGTTCATATTTAAATCTACGAAAATAAAGGTAATTTAAAATTTGTTTGCAATGATTTTGCTTCATGTGTGTTTCATGTTAATTCAACATGATTTACATTAATAATCTGCAAAGAAAATTTTTCGTTTTAAAATAACTTTATTTCATGTTGATTTAATATTCAGTATCGTTGAATCGAAATGAAGAATCATGTTGAATCAAAGTTATTTCTAGTTGAAACAACGTGAACTTGATTTGATACTGAAATAATACGATGAATCATATTGTGTATAGTTGGCTTCTCCGGCCAAGATTTGAAATCGAACTTATCGCGTGGTAGTCAACGCACTGACCGCTGCTGGCACAACAATTTTAAATATTCTTTAGAAACATACTAAATAAATACCATCATGAATTACATTTCAATTCAACATGCAAGGAACACAAAAATTAAAGAAAAATATTTCCGAGTGATAAAAAGAAGAGATGTGTCTTAGGACACCCAGTTATAGCTATGCTGCTTAGTTATATGTATGAAACAAATTTCATGTGTGAAATAACAATGCAATAAAATTATACTTCAAAACATTTCCATTTATTTTCCATTATTTTCACTTCTAGTAGCGTACAATTAAATGAATGTATTATTTGTGGTCGGTGGCGGCTGTTAACCGGCTTACAGCCGATCGGCTGTATTCTCTGGTTTGTGCTCATGTGCAAAAACAAAACAAAAACAAATTGAGCAATCGTTCTAATTTGTTTTTTGTTTCACTCACTTCAGAGAACGAAACTAAACAAAATCATAAATTTTGTTTCCTTTATTTTCGTACTCTGCTTTTAAGTACAAAGAAAACAAAACAAAAATAAGTTTATAACTGCAATAGAGTAGATTTTTTTTGTTACGAAAATCACGTCCTGACTACTGTATCGCGCAATAAATAGCATAGCTATAAAAAGCAGTTGTTTCATGGTGAAAAAAGTTGTAATCCATGATAAAAATTTTGCAACTTCTACTCAACTATTATCAATTTAGTTGTAAATCATAATAGGGACCCTAATTTATCTCCCGTTTCTACAACCCAGACCCTAAAAAAAATTAGTGCTTTTCATATGCATAAATTTTTTACTCAAGTTGACCGTCAGCGTTGTGGTGACATGGAGTTATTATATTTATTTTTTCTCTTTTTACCCGCTGTTTCTATTACGACACAAAGAATACAAGATTACTCATTTTGCTTTTGAAAACATTCTTTTTCTGCGCATCTACGTCACATTAGCCGATAAACATAAACACAATCACACAAACACGAATATTTGGTATAGGGCAATTTTGATTACATTGCGCAATGCGCATGTCTCTCTTGTATTCTTTGTCCCGGTTCACACGTTTCAACTTTTGTTGCTCAACTCGTAATTCAGCTGTAAGGAAAAAAGAGTTATTTGTATATCCGTCTCCGTCTTTCTTACAGCTGAATTACGAGTTGAGCAACAAAAGTTGAAACGTGTGAACCGGTTCTTTGATTCATGTGTTTGCATAACCCAGGCTTGAGTAGAAATTTTATATGAAATGCACTAATTTTTTTTTTTTTTTTGAGTGAGTTTCCTACAAATTATCTAGCCGCGTTGAGATTTGTAGAAACAGGGTGTTAATCAATTTTATAAAAAACAATAATATACAAATTTGTTTCTAATTACAGCCCGGTCATCGTGTGCCTCGTTATTCATTGGTAAACTGGGGAATTTGTGTGCCAGCATCTTGTTCTAATGAAGATGTGGAATATAGTGTGAAAGAAATTCTTAATAATATGACACAAGCGACAGGCATTTCATTTAAAGTACGTGTAGAGGCGAAAATGTGCCAATTTAGAGATAATAAATCATGGGATCGCAGCACAACATGGGCAGTGTAAGTACTTTTATAATCAAAATTTAAATAGCTTTAAACAACTAAACATATATATGTATTTATATTTGCAGACGCTTCTTTGTAACAATCTTATCCATAACGATTTTATCAACCATCTACGATCATTGCACAAAAGAGAAACATTCAAGTAAGCTATTGATTTCGATATTTATTGACGTGTGGAATTAATTTTTTTTTTTTTTTTTTTGTAAAACACTTAGATCCATGGTTGTGCGCCTTCTCTTTGGAAAAAAATCTTTCCTGGTTATTCAGTACTTCTTCGTCGCCGGATGATATACACGCCGTACATGGTTTGAGACTGTTGAACGCTTTAATGTTACTCTTCTCTCATAAATCAATGGCCATGTTTTTCAATTACTACAACAATCGCACCGTAATGTCAGAGGTAAACAATTCACAATTTTTTTTTGCGGATTCAAACGGTCATAAGGTTTTAAAATTTTTGTTTAAAAGAAAAAAACAAAAGCCAAAACAATTATATTAAAATAACAAAAATTAAAAATTTTAAAAACCCCCGATATATCTAGAAAAGATGTGACATATTCTAAACGGCTGGACCGTTTTTTTTCTTCATGGTTTAGAACCATCTCGATCAAGTCACCTTTCAAACAGAGAAAACGAAATCACACACTACAAACTTATAACACCCCTTTTTTGGTCGGGGGTTAATAACAAAAATTAAAAATTTTGAAAACCCCCGATATATCTAGAAAAGATGTGATATCTTCTAAACGGGTGAACCGATTTTCTTCAAACATAGTTAAGAACCTTCTCGATCAAGTCACCTTTCAAACAAACAAAAAACTAAATCAAAATCGGTCCAGCCGATTGGTCTGTACGTGGTCACGGACAGATACACAGACACACACTACAAACTTATAACACCCTTTTTTTGTCGGGGGTTAATAATTTAAAAGATTATGACAATATGACCTTTAAGACTATCGTTTGCATACCCCAATTGTATTTTTGTATATTTATGCAAGTATGTTAATCGTATCAAAATATTGTCTTTAAAATCTAGAGTGTAGGACGTTCTTGGACTGTTATTGGTCGCGCAGCTTCTTTATACACTGATCCCTTTTTGCTGTTTAGTGGCATGTTGACTGCTTATTCATTCTTTGGACGCTTAAATAAGGGTCAATCTATACGTTTGAAAAATGAATATGTTAGCCGTCTAATACGGTAAGTACCTAGTTATAACTTAAATTATTATTTATAACTATTTATAACTTAAACAAAAAACATTTGTATTTTGAATAGAATAGAATAGAAATTCGTTTGTGCAAAGAGGCTCACTCGTTTGCCATCCGATTTTTTTGTCACGCTTCTGCCGCCGTTCAGTTTGTTTGCGAGCACTTGTTACCTTTCACAGAAATTAGCATTTATCTTGGTTTTTGTTTGTATCATTGTAAAAGTATACTTTCAGCCAACCGAAGAACTTCATAACTCAAAATAACTAGTTTGCCAGAAAACGAACATAATAAGCTTATCAATTTATACAAAACTTAATGGAAAAATAAATTTTTATTTTGCTTTCAAGAGCTGACTATACTCAAGATATTTGTTTGAAAATTTTACACAATATGAAGAACGAAAAGAAGAATAATTCTGAATTTTTTTTAGTTATTACGTTGTTTGAGTAAATGAGCGACATGTGTGATCGATTCATGCTGAATATTATTAAGAAAAATAATTTGGTTGATATCCCTCCTCTTTTTTCCGGACACTGTCCACTGTTTTTTATTTTATTTTTTTTTAACTAAGGGCAGTTAATAAAAAAACCTCAAAGGCACAAAAATACTACATATTATAAAGCCTGGTACTCACTACACAATTGTGTGACTTTTGAGAAAGTACAACCCTGGTATGAAAGTTTTTAAAAGACAATAAGTCCCGGTTCACACATGTCAACTTTTTTTTTTTAAGAGAAGTAACACTCAAGCAATAAATGCCTACTACTATTACATACTATATGTTATCTTCTTTAGGAAAGAGATAGTTATAGAGAAGACAGGTGGCGAAGGAAGAGATAGAGGATAGCTTCATTCTTTTACAAATCTGCTTTTTACACGTTTTTGCAGCGCCTCTGGTGTCAATGAGGCGTATTAGTTTTTTTAAAGCTATATTTAGTAGCAATTTTATTGGTTATTTTACTTCGCCGATAATTCTGCTACACAACGAAGGAGGGCGCTCTGATGTTACATTAGGATTAGTATCTGCTGAAGTCAGTATATTTCAGTGATCAGTGACTATGCCTTCATCACTTGAACTTCCCTAGAACAACTGATGCAAAGGGACACTAATGCAGATCAGAAAAATGCGTGGTGCTGTTATTTAATGACTTTTGGATACTGGGGTAAAACCCAGGTTTTTGTAGTCATCGTGCTAACTACTTCAGCCAACGCCACCCTAAATTTCAATGTTTAAAAAAAAAGACGTACATATGTATTTGTATTGCCTTCTCTGTCTTTCTTACAGCTGAATTGCGAGTTGATTAACAAAAGCTAACGTGTGTGAGCAGTGACTAACAAATGTCCTAACTAATTTTTTTCTTTTTTTTTAAATCCAGGTTTGTATCCAAAAATGCAAGTCTCGATTTAAAAAATTTAATGATTTAGGTAGGGCCTTTCTAGAAGTTCAATTTCTTTAGAATGCTGCAAATTTATTCTCGATTTCAAAAATTTAATGAGTTAGGGCCTTTCTATATTAAGGTAACGATAAGCTCAATTTCTTTAGAATGCTGCAAATTTATTCTCGATTTCAAAAATTTAATGAGTTAGGTCCTTTCTATATTAAGGTAACGATAAGCTCAATTTCTTTAGAATGCTGCAAATTTATTTTCGATCATTTTAAGACATTCTTAAGTTAAATAAATAGTAGATAATTCTATTTTCAAAAGTCAGGGTGAAGCCAGTAACTTTTCGCTATTTGATGACGGGAAGTTAAAATAAAAAATGGCGTGAGCGTGAGCGTGAGCTATATTAGTTTTGTGGGTGTCTACTCTTTAATTCGAAAGCATTTTCTTCCATTTCGAATTACAGAATTGACTAACTGGAATGCAAACAGACTAATTGCTTGTGCCTGAGGAACAATTAAATACTGCTATATTTTTTGCGTATTATTTAAAAGAACGCATTTATTATTTAATTATTAAATTTATTATTACAGCATTGTGCCACCTTTGGCTGCACTTATTCTATTTTGCACCTACATACTGCCTATGTTGGGTTCAGGACCCCAATGGAACCTGGTGGTCGGTCATCATGCCGATATTTGCAAGAAAAATTGGTGGCGCAACTTACTTTTCATACACAACTATTTCGGCTTTAGTGAGATGTGTTTGACACATACACATCATTTGGGCATTGATACAGAATTGTTTGCTGTAGCACCTCTTTTGATTTTAACAATGTGGAAATGGCCACGCAAAGGTATGACCGCCATGTTGGTGCTGTGTTTCATTGGCACCGCTGCTCGTTACTACACCACTGTGGTAAATGAATTATCCAACTACATATACTTTGGTACAAAGTAAGTACATACTGCAAAACTTAAAAAAAAACTATACATCTTTTTTATAACAATTCGATTGTCTTTTAAAGCATTCAAAGACTTTTCCGCACAGCTGACTATATGTATTCTTTTCCACCCATGCGTTCAACGGTTTATATTATGGGCATATTGCTGGGTTATGGCTTGCGTCAATACCGCGGTATACGTTTGACCAACGTTCAACTTAGTTTGGGTTGGTTTGTGGCTACTGCTTGTTTATTAGGTTCTCTTCTGGGGCCAGCTCCTATGGGTGATATCAGCTATACGTACAATGCCACACATGCAGCTATTTATGCCGCATTTGCTCCTATTGCCTGGTGTATTTTCTTCACTTGGGTGGTATTTGTTTCACATAATGGTTATAAAAGTATGTACATATGTATATATGCGCAATGATAAACAATTTTCTATAAAAAAAATTTAACACACTTTCTGTTTTGATAACATTTTCAGATCTCATCACAAAATTCTTTTCCTGGAAAGGTTTTCAAGTGTCCACAAAACTATCCTATGCCATTTATTTAACCCAGTTTCCTATATTCTTTTACAATGTCGGACGCCGTCGTCATATTCATCATTATTATAATTTTGTGTCCGTAATCGTAAGTAGTTTTTAATAACGACAAAAAGAAAATCATTTTATCTTACAAAATATTTGTCATATCTTTCCCTGTTTAGTTTGATACAAATGAATTCATTTGCATATTTGTGGCATCAGTAGCGTTAACTGTTCTTTTCGATGCTCCCTTTCAAAATATCAAAAAAATACTGATAAAACGCCCAGCCCCTACCGCTACATCCAGTACCAAAAATGATGTTTCTTTGCAAGAAACATCATTCACACATCATTCAAGTCACACCAATGGCAATATTAAATTCTGTAATGGCAACAAGACATTGGAAAAATCTACGACGCATTCGCACACAGATTAGAGATGTGGATGATTTGTAAATAAACATTGTATTTAGTAGTTTTAAATTTATTTAAATATTTTAGTTTAAGAATTTACTATAAATTAAGAACATTTCTTCCTGTAAATAAATGTAGATATATGTACTATTTAGAAAGACAAGAGGTTAACCACAACTGATAACGAGTATTTAGTTTTTTTTTTATACCAACAATGTTATATCGTGCCATAACCGCCATAAAAGCTTAAGCGACATAATTTTCGAACTTGATTTTTTGACCAAAAACCATTATTTGCTATCGTAAATATTTGATTTTCGTCTAAAAAACGAATTCCAAAAAATGTGTCGCTTAAGGCCGGCGCACAATGAATCCGTCTTACGTTAAACTTTGCATTCTTCAACTGACATTAACGCAACGAAGGAGAAGGTTGGCACAATGAGTACTTTATTAACGGAAGCATTTGAACAGCTTTTATAGGTTGATTTTCCATTTTATTTATTAAATTCAACTTGTTTTATTTATTTCTGTGTAGTTTCCACAATGCAAGCAAGCGACTTGTTTAGAAAATTTGTATAGGAATCACTCAAAAATTTTAGTGCTTTTCATATATTTTTTCTAGACAAGTCGCTTGCTTGCATTGTGGAAACTGCACACTCGTTTATTTATTTTATTAATCTTATTTTTGCTGCCACAAAATACAAAAACCTAAATCAGAGCATACCAAAAAAAACCAACCAATATCTGTCAAACTACTCAACGTACGCAAAAAGTTAAAAGTTGAACAATCTTTGTACTTTGCGTTGACGGACACGCATTGAATGTAACAGACCTCATAAGAAACCATGTATTTCAACTTAGCTGTCAGTTGAAAATGGCGAAGTTTAACGTATGACGGATTCATTGTACACCGGCCTTTAAGATATTTAACGGTTATGGCTCGATATGTTTATTATACATATTTACAAAAACGAATGAAAACATAACATAAGTATACATACATGCAACATATTTACTCCTTCATCTTTTCATTTTATTACTCGTACAAGTCCATATGTATGTATGTAGTTTGTTAGAAAAACATCTTAGTCATTTTGTTTTTTATTTAATATTTTATGTTGAACCTTTAATCTCCACGTACAATTTCTAGTGCGAAGCAAACACCCAAGTCTGAACAAAAAAATGTTTTCACTTTGTTTCCTTCGCTAAAAATTGCACGTAGGGTAATTAAATACATACAAGTAAATATTTTTATTTTTATGTAAATTAAGCCATACATGTTCAAAAGAATTTGCAATTACAATTTTTATGTAAGTAAATTTAAGTTTAGAAATGGTTTAGCTAATATTATATAAATATTATTAATAATGCTTGTGTAAATCAAAATAAACGAAAATATGTATTTAAAAAAAAATTAATTAATTGTGTTGCAACTTTTCTTTATCTTCCCGCTAAAAAAAAACAGAAGGTAATGATTTCAGCACGATTTTCGAAAATCGGTATTCATAATAATATCTAGACGTTTTGATGAAGTCATGGGAATCTATTCTGACTACGATCATGCGTGTGTGTAAATGATTTTGAAATTTTATAACCCAAGGCACAAACCAAATACATTTACAGAAGTATGTTAACATGTTAACATAGCTCTGCTAGATATGCAAGTCCTGCAGGCACATACGTATACATTAGGGTGATCGACTAGGTTTTTCAACCGGTTTTAAAACAATTTTTTTCACAATACGGTTATCGGTTTTTTTCAAAATGTTGATTTTTTGAATGTCAAATAGTCCGGTTTTTTTACAATATATTAACCGGCTGAGTGGAATACTTTTCGATTACTTTTTACTATTTTAAAACTTAGGCCAACGTGTTGTTGATTTTCCTAAGATTTTTTTTAGTGTAAAAGTTCTACGCATTTTTTGAGCATGGCAACACTTACTGAAACATGAAATGAAAGCGAAATAATTTTATGAGGTGGTAGCAGAGGCGAATTAAATTGGCGTTATGGTGTGCAATGGATGTCGAAATCCTTTTGCAAAATTTGTTTTTAAGTTTTGTTGACATTTTGCTTCATATTTTATATAGAGGTAGAGATATCCACCTTGTCATATTCATATGTACATACATACATATACATACATACATACATAAGTATATGAAGTTAATTTTTATGTTTTACCTTTAGTTTTTGTATTGTTTCATAGTATTTACGTGAACTACTAACTCTTTTTTTTAATAAAGCATTAAAATTTAAAATCAAAACTTTTGCGCAATAATTTCCTGACTTAAAAATACCGGTTGAACGGTTTTTCCTGAATTGTAAAAACCGAAACCGGGTTTTTTTATAATTTCAAATATTCGAAACCCGGTTTCTGGAAAAAGTCGAATAATCGATCACCCTAGTATACATATGTATATGCATACATACATACATACTATATGGGGTTTTTTATTTTTTTTTAATTTTGTGCGATTTGATGCCAAAATTGATGTAGCAAATTTTCAGGCTGATCGGATGGTGCCAACCCGTGCCAAAATAAGGTCAAATGTTAAAATTTTGAAAAACCATGTTATTAATTTTTTTAAGAAATGCCATCATTTACATATATTTGCCATCAAAACAGCAAGTGCTTCAGTGTTTTTTTTTTATAATGTTCGTTGTGAAAATAAAACATTTAAGGAAAGTGCAAGATTTGTGTTGGCTGAAATATTTCCTTTTTGGGAAAAATCTAGAATCCCAACGCCAAATCAAAGAACATGACAATGCGCTTCAAAAGTCATTAAACTTTGTGAAGAGTGGAGAACAGTCCTAAATCTCCGTTCCCGAGTCATCGCAAAAAAGAAAATGACTAAGAAAAAGTTAAACAATTTATTTGATATTGCCCACGTTGACGCTCTCAAACTGATAAGTATACAGGGAGATACAGACTTCTTAACGAAGCACTGAGAAAATGGAAACACTAGCGGCATAATATACTTACATACTAGCTTTTACCCGCGGCTCCACTCGCTTTGATCTGATATTTTGGGAATTATACTTAAAATTTCTGAAAATTTTGTTATTATAAAAATTAAAAAAGAATAGAATAAAAACCGGTTTGAAAACTCATTGAACAATCAACCCCGAAATAAAAATTACCCTAACCATCCCAAAAATCTATTTTTCGGAAAAAAAAATCCGAGCCAAATATAAAAAACAGGTTCTGAATCGCATAAAAATAAGGTATGTTTGACGCTGGTAATGTAGCTTTCCTTTGGTGAAAGATTTTCGAAAATCGGCTGGCTTAGCGGTTTGAGAAAAAATGGGCTATATTTGACACTGATAATGTGACTTTCCATTGGTGAAAGAATTCTTAAAATCGATTAGCAGTTTGGGCGTGAAAGCGTAGCAACCAAACAAACAAACTCACTTTCACATTTATATTAGTAAGGATATGTATATCGCTCATTAACTCAAACAACGTCATAACTCAAAAACTAGTTTGAAGTTTTCAATTTACACACAACTTATTGGAAAAATAAAATATATTTTTTCTCTGAAGAGCTGAGTAAACAAGATATTTGTATGAAATTTTTATACAATATGAAGTACGATATGAAGATTAATTCTGCATCACTAACTCAAAAATTGCATTTTTTGAGTTGGGACGTTCTTTGAGCAAATGACCGATATGTATTTGCTGTGTGCTTTTCATTTTTAGTAGACTTTGTAATTTTTTTTCATCGTTTTATATGGAAAATAACTTAATTATAACTGAGAAAATCTAGGGCATTATTGATAATGAAAATCTGACATGAAGTTGGCATAAATGACGAAATTGAACTAGGTTTCACCGAGTTCCTGCTTGCAATTTGACATTAAAAACCGTTGCAAATAATGTAGTTTTAACACATGATTACATTTGAAAGCGATTTTTAACGTAAAATTATATGGCAAAACTCGTTAATACCATGTTCAATTCTGCCACTTGTGCTAACTTCATGCCAGTTTTTCATTATAAATAATGATGCAGATTTTTTCAGTTATAATTAACTTATTTTTCATATAAAGAGGAGTAACACACTGGCAATTAACATGTATGTATTCCTACCAACATACATAGATATGAGTGTGTAGTACATATGTATGCGTGTTACCTGGAAAAGGATAATTGAGACAGTACAGATGGTATGTTACTATAACGCAGAAACGAAAATGCAAAAATGCATCGGTCTTCACTATACCCCTATTTCTCCAGACATGAGCGTATTGGGTCCTCTCGTCAAACCTAGCCTTATTCAACTAACTATACCCAGAAACACAATGGACCCAAATGTATATCCGGGTGGAGGTGTGTTACAGCACCATCATCATATGTAGATAATGTGTCCCAAGCAAAACATATTGTTAAAATCACGATGGAGTTTTGACTTTGTTGTTAATTAAGAGTAGGCACATACATAGTTAATTTCATTTCAAAGTTGCGTTATGCAAATGTAAGTAGGTATGTATGTTTAAATGTACAAACATACATACGTAGGAACGTCCTTTTATGTGAATATGTCACACTTTTTCATTGAAGGACATATGGGATTTACCTAATTCTTGCGCCAATATCTTAAAAAATACTTTTATTTAGATATCTAGGTACTTACCTGAATTCATTCCATTTTGTGCAAAGTTGCATGATTGCAGAAAAGCTGCTATTTTAGCCCAATCGTTGCTTGGAAGAGGAATATGTACATTGTTTATAATAAAAAAAACACAGATTGCCAAGCCAAGTATAAGACAATTGCTGACCATACAATGAAAGGAATCACCAGAAACCGCAAGACCGACCGTACCGTTGGCCAAGCACAAGAAACGAAATCCGCCACACAAACCAAGACGCAAGGCACTCAATGGCCAAACAATAAAAGAAACGCCACGAACTTTAACACTGAGTTGTTAGTCATGGCAAAACATTAACCAAGACCCACGGCAATCGATGACCAAACAATGAAAAGAAACTCCAAGAGCTCTAACACTGTCGATGGCCATTGCAAACCATGCATCTCAGACGAATGTCAAACCATAGTCAGACAACAAAACACTGACTATATTTACGAAATATTTATAATGAAACTAAAATTATTCACTAACATATAATTGGTTAACTTTTTGCCAATTATCACTTTTGTGTATTGCTGTTTAATGAAAAGAAATTTTATCACGAAATTCGCGACCGATCACGATGAAGACGCGTTAAAAATTTAATGGAACTGCCAGACGAAACAAAATTAAGCAAGTATAACAAAAGAGGTAAGCGCGCCAAACATAAGTCGTTGCCAGATGCAATGAATTTGAAAAATGCTACTTTGGTCATTTTAGACACATATCGTCGGGTGGTTACTGGTTTGCCGCACAGTATATTAAAAATACATTATTATTGCGGCAAACCAAGAACCACCCAACGATATTTGTTAACATTGCAAGGTTATTTCCGCTGATTATTCAATTTCATTTACTTTTTACTATCCTTGTTCCGCTTAATTTAAAAAGTGTTCAGAGTACGCTAATAAAACTATTTTTCATAAAATTATATACCTACTGCTGATGCAAAAAGGCGTAACAAAAAAATCAAAATTGATTATTATGAATGCCATTAAACTACATGTATTGATCAAATTTCACACTTCTGCGATCAAAAATAACGCTGTTATTGACAAAAAGTAAAGGGACTTAATTACAAGTTTGTTTAGTTTTTTGCTTCTCCTGTAAAATCTTTGTTAGTTACGCCTTTTTACATTTTATCTAACGATATGTATGTATATCGTTCGTTTATTGTAATAGAAACATTTTTAAAAAGCTGTTTTGCAGAAAATAAGTTTTTAATTTTCAATTTATACACAAATTAATGAAGATTAAAAATATTTAGTTTTCTCAAGTGGTGAAATTTTTACACAAGCTGAATTATGTTTTTTTTTTGGATTATGTACCCAATAATTAATTAAAAGAGCAAAATTTTAATTTTTTGTTAGTTACGAGGTTTCGCATTTCAGCTGACGATATGTATATCGTTACCTTAATATAGAAAAGACCTAACTCGTATTTAATAGGATTTTTTGTATATTTCGATAGAACATCTAATTTATCGAAAAATGTAATTACCTCGATATCCAATATATAATGGAGTAAAGGGGTTTTCCATATACAAGCATACATATTACCAACAATTTCGTTTTTTTTTCCGAAAATATGAACTTGGAGCTGAGTTCAACAATGCTGTAACAAATGATTTGTATTGTAATTTTTTGCTGGATATGAATAAACCTGTCTAAATATGTTATATCTGTGGTAAATAGGACAACCAATATAATTATTAATTTTCCTCGACACGAGAACTTCTCACAGGTTTCAGAAACGAGGCACAAATTAGATTACTGCTGCCTTCAATTCCGGTCGAACTCCAAGACAGATCGTTGCACGGCTACACGCCGTTTGAAACCAATTAAAATAAACCCAAATTTTCACTACATAAGCTGCTCAACGTTTCCTTTTTAATCGATTTAAACAGCAAACAAGTTAGGAATTTCAATTATTTGAAGTCTATTCTCAATCCATATTAATTAATTTTGTCGCCCAAAATTATTCAATTTAAAGAATCATTAGAAATTGCCTTTGCAATTTTTTATTAAAATTTGTATTTTTTAACTTCTTATCATGTTCCAAGCATTAAAAGTAAGTAAACATAAAAAATTACAAAGGCATTCGTAACTCCTTTGAACTTAATCCCATACAATTGTCGATACACAGCATCTATTTAGTTTGGGCTGCTTTCTTGGGTTTAGCTTGAGTGCCTTCGCGGAAACCATTGCGGAAACGGCGTCTAACAACCTTCAAGTGACGCATGCGACCGGTACCAGTGGTCTTCCTCCTCTTGGCTTTGACTGACCAGTTGTCTTGAAACGAAATATTCAAAAATTAAATTTCATTTTGCATTCATGTACATTTTGATATGTATGCATGGATGTATGGATCTACATATATTACAAATATTTACCATTGCAACCGAAATGTACTAAAACTAACAAAATGGTTTTATAGCATATACATACATATGTGTATTGCCAAACAACCACTGATTTGAAAGCTATAGAATTTTATCTATCTGCGTGCTTGGGACTCATAGTCATATCATGGACTACGGACCTCAAAAACACAGACAAGTGCATAAATGCAAAATATCTTCAATGAGTTTAGTCCTAATTTATACTCAGCAAGTCTTATTGCTAAGCAGATTAGTTTTTTTTAGGAGAGTGATATGAGGGGAAAGAAACGTTTATTTTCCCGTCGTCCTATCTCCTAAAAAACTAATCAGCTTAGCAATAAGACTTGCTTAGTGTAAATTCCGATTTAATTAGGTTTTGTTAATACGTACATGCATACAGCTGTACATTTTTAATCCGGAATACTTACAGGAACGCAATTTAGCTGCTGGGTAGCCACATTGAGCACAAGTAGATTTTTGAATGTGGTAGGAAGAACGACCGCAACGTCGACACAAAGTGTGAGTCTTATTATGGCGTTTACCAAAGCTGGATGTACCTTTCGTCTAAAAGGATTTCAAAATAATATATCAGGCATTGCTTAATTTTTGTTAATATTCAAAATCTTGCATTTAATCATCACTAACTACACTCCACTATTTTGAAAAACAGACTAGAACATAATCAATTTATATGTACTAGTTTTTTACACATATTACATATAAAACATTTTGATTTTCACAAATCCGTATTTCAGATTTTCCATTTACTAAAGTTTTTCGAAATTCCCATTAGTGATGATTTAGAAATTAAAAGATTAGAAAAAAGTATTCCAAAACTTAAAAAACCTACCATCTTGTATCGAAAGACGGCAAAAGAAAGAGAGAAAAAATGACATCTCAAACTACAGCTAACTTCACATGGCTTATTTTGACAGCAAGCATATGGCCATCTAGTTCGGTAATTGACATCTAGATGGATCCTATCAAGGCACATTCACAAGGTAGTAGCGGAAATGCAGCTGAGCTATTTTTTTTTCAAATTAAAGTTCATCCGAAACTTCAAAAATTTTTTACGAAAGAGAAATTAAAAGAAAATGTAAAAAAATTTCAATATGAAAAATATTTTATTAAAAAAATTCTGTGAAAACAAATCTAAAAATATGAAAAAACTATTAAAAAATTGTGAAAAGTGCTAAACGTTGCAAATTTTGTGGTAGCTGCCGTGGAGAAATATTTTCAAATTTATGTGAATAATTTGTATTATTATTTAACATAATAGAAATTATATTTTTGAAGTTTTGGATGTTGTTTTTTTCATTGTTGTATTTTTTCATTGTTTTTGTAATCCTGATATTACCTGGAAATTATTCTGCCTTGGATCCTATCTGTCGTTTTACAATGCTGACACTGTCTACACTTTCAACAAAGGCATATATTTTAAGCTATGTCTATGATTACAGTAAAACTTTGTTCACTCTGCTGCATGCTCCAAAAATATTACTCTTGATCTTGACAAATTTAATTACTCATGTACAACACATCACAACTCTCAATTAACACAAATCCTGTCAAGCGGCTGCAGCGTTAAAGAAGACACTAGTACATATCGTAGGTTTGTTTCTGCTTTCGATGAAGAAAGTTTAGTTCATTAGTTTCATAAAAATACACGATATAATTTTTTGTTTAATAATAGAAGTAATAGATACATACATATGTTTTTTATTTAAACTTAAAGTTGATGAACTTCTTACATCCAACATGAAAAGTCATTAGGACTTAAAGAAAAGAAAACAAAAATCTCTGGCAATGCATGCCACAATCATAACAACAATATTGTTCCCTACTTGTTCAAGTAGGTTACAGTACTATATATTTAAGTAGATATAAAAGGTGAAAATATCAATTTTATTCATATAACGACGGAAGAAATAAAAGACAGTTTGAATATATTCAATTAAAGAAATATTATTAGTAAAAGTAATAATAATAATAATAATATCAATTCATTTGATATAAACATAACACACAAGGCACATTCACAAGGTAGTAGCGGAAATTCAGCTGAGCTATTTTTTTTTTAAATTAAAGTTCATCGGAAACTTCAAAAATTTTTTACGAAAGAGAAATTAAAAGAAAATGTTAAAAAAATTCAATATGAAAAATATTTTATTAAAAAAAATTCTGTGAAAACAAATTTATAAATATGAAAAAACTATTAAAAAATTGTGAGAAGTGCTAAACGTTGCAAATGTTGTTAGTGGTAGCTGCCGCGGAGAAATATTTTCAAAGTTATGTGAATAATTTTTATTATTGTTATGTTAAACAAATTCTATTTTTGAAGTTTTTGATGAACTACAACCCATGTTGTTTTTTTCATTGTTGTATTTTTTCATTGTTTTTGTAATCCTGATACTACCTGGAAATGAATCTGCCTTGCATAACACAATAATTCAACAAACATTAACAGTCTCTTACACAAAAAAAAAACAATAAATAAGCAGTCTTTTAATATTAAAAATTCATTTGGATGTTTAATAAAGCATTGAATTGCTCCGCAATAATTGGAATTCATTGCAGGAAAACTCGAAATCTGTAGCCAGTGTCCTAATCTTTAAGATTCTTAAAACAACAATATATTCTCTTTTCATCAATGCTTAATGTATTGAAGAAAATTCTCCGGCGCACGCGATGTAGGGATTGATTCTTTTCCAAGAAGTACTTAAATATAAGAAAAATGTTTAATACTGCTTTCAGAATTGCTGCGATGTTTTTACATGCTTTTAGTGTTTTACCAGTACCATTTTATTTGTTTGCTTTGTTATATTGTTCTTCCTTCCATAATGCGGTTTTTTTGTGTTTTCGTTGTTGATTGGGATTCGTTAGCTAAAAAAAATATGTATGAATTTGTGTACAAATTTCATTTAATATACATTTTATAATTACCTGAAGGAACATATATGTACTTTTTGCATTTGAATTGCACCTCTATATCTCTAGATATATTCAAGATATCGGAAAACTGTTGACGAATTTGGAAAGAGGACACATTATTCATATATAATCAATCAATAACTCAATTTTTTTTAAATGTTCCATACATCAAAGCATAAGCAAACCGACGATGTTACAAAGTGTATACCCACTGTGAACGAGGTGTAGACACGACTTAAACTATATTGTGTAATGCTCGAAGTAATATTACAGTTTGAGAAACCTTGGCCATATTTTTTGTATTAACAGTTAAGTCAAAGTTTGGTCACAGAATACATTTGGTCGACGTTTACTAGAAATTGCCACTGATTACCACATTCACTTTTATACGTTTTCTGCAGCCAAAATTTATTCTGGAGAACCTCCTGTTTTCTTAGCATACATATAAAATTCAAATCGTCGGAAGAATATAAATATAATAATGGCAAAACGTCCAAGTGCTGATAACTCTGAAACTGATTTGATAACATGCCCATATAACGTGTCGCATGTAATACTGCGTAAGCGCTTCCAAGTTCATCTGATTCGATGTCGCCGATCTTATCCCAATGCTCCTGTGGTAGTTTGTCCATTTAATGTAACGCACCAGGTTAACGAAGTTGAATTGAAGGTACAAATATTAAAATTGTTTTCTTTGTGTTTGTGTAATGTCAGAATTTGAATTCCAGTGGCATGTCTCCACATGTGTAGATCGGCAAAATTTCGAAAATTTTCGCCATCAAGATACTCCTATAATAGGTTTAAGTTCAACAATTAACTGCACTTTCAATGGTAACAATTCAACGATGTTTAATGGCACGTTTTGCACTGCAGAATCTACAAATATAAAGGGTGGTGAATACATCGAGTCTTCCGAAACTTGGGATGATCAACCCGATCAGCCTGGTTATGACCCCAATGAATATATTGAAAAAGCTGAAGTTCTTCGTTTGCCAGTAGGAATGACACCGTCACAGCGGAAAGCATTTCGACTAGCTGAACGTAAGCGTTTGCAATCCTTGAAAGTGAGTGATATGATGTGAAACATGATCTTCAGAAGTTTAATATTGGTATTTACGTTACTTTTAAATGAATTCACTTAATTTCTTTTTTTTATACATATGTATGTACATGTTTTTGGAAATGTACACATACATACGTACATTTGCGCCAATTAAAGAACAGTTTGACTTTTAGTTTTTCCAGAGTATTTTATAGTATTTTTAAGATGATAGATACAAATATGTACAGTATTTAATGCAATAAACGTTAATTTTTCATGATATATTTAAATACTTGGGTTTCTTTGACATAAAAATAATGCGTGTAAGATTGGTTCGTAGTATTTCAGTGTGAAAACGTGTTGAAACAAATTTTATTCGAATTAGTGTAAACTGACCTAATTTCGGAATTTACATTTTTCATATTTTTACATTGCTTCCTAGATAAAATGGAACAGCATAATCAAGCCCTATTTATATTTAATAGGCCTTGAGCATAATTATTTCAGCAATAAAAATTTTTTATCACAAAATGCTATATTCTGTGCCAAAGGAATTCTTTAAAATTGCCAACGGTCACACTTGTTGTTATTTTGTAGTGAATGCCAGTATAGACAACTTCACAGCGTGTTGTAATTTTGCAGTGAATGAATTGTTAATAAAGGAACGAACATTGTGAAGAAGCTATTTTTTTCAGAAAAGGAAACCTAAATTCCAAAAAATAATAAAAAGAAAAAAAGCCCAAAACATTTGTTAAGAAATAACTTTTATTGCTCTCAATAAAACTTTTCATAAAAAAGATGTTTCTTAGTGACGACGATATGGTTGAGTGTCCATACAACAAAACACATCGCATGTTGAGGAAACGCTTACAGTCGCATTTGCTTAAATGTCGTCTGAATTATCCTGATGTGGAATTGAGGAAATGTCCTTTTAATATTACGCATTTAATTCCGGAACCAGAATTCACGGTATTTTTTTCTAGACCAAACGAATTTGTAATATTTGACCATTTATGTAATTTGTTTAGCACCATGCCACAAACTGTCCAGATCGAAAATTGATTACTCAATACAAATATGATGCTCCTGAGCAGAAGGAAGAGGAGGGTCCAAAACATGCTCCCATCGAGTGCGATGAAAATTGGGATGATACTGACGTGAATGATTATAATCCAAGGTTGTATTTGGATAATGCTAATGTTATATTGAAACCAGATGGGGCAAATCGATCGGAGCGAAAATTGTTTATAAAAAAGGAACGTAAACGATTGGGCGATGGTGATGATAGTTCGGATGACGACAGTAAAAGTGGTGTTTCTTCACCCGGTAACAAGCGAAACCAAGACGATGGTTACGATGATGAACGTCGTGGCGCAAATCGCGGCAACAGAAATCGCTCACGTTCGCCCATTGGTCTTAAAAGATCTAGAGATGTTTTGCCCTCTTCTCAGAGATCTGGTTATTTACGAAATAATTCTCCGCCATCAAATTCCTATTTCAACTCAGGTCAAGATCCTTACTACATAAGAAGTGGAAGAAATGCAAATAATAATCAGTACAACAGTGGTCGCGATAATTATTATAGTAATGATAACCCTATTGCTTACCATGGTCGTAATGATGAAAAGGAATCTGTGATGCCTGAAGCACCACCACCTCCTATGATTTCGTATCCAGCACCACGCTCATATTTAGGAAAAAAATCAAAGTAATCGTTTTTCAATTTCCAATCACAATTTATGTAGTTTTTCATTGGTAAGGATGAGGATATACATTCATCTATAAACTATATATAAAAGGAGCATAATTCACAAAAATAAAAATGCGCACAGTAAATTTTTGTGATAACTACAATCACGATCTAGTTGACTGTAAAAAGTGGTTTCGCATCTTTCACTGGAAACATACATTTTTTATAAAATCAGTTTTTAATTGATTCTATAATCGACTGTAAAAAGTGGTTTTCCAGTTGTGCTTCTTTGACTGGAAAACATATACTTTTTACAAAATCAGTTTTTAACCGTTTAAGTTTTTATTTGTGCTCCATTTTTATATAGTGTGTGATATCCTTTCTTTTGTAGACCACTATAACATAAACTAAATATATACAATATACTTATGTATACATGTATATTTTACAGAAAGAAAAACTTTTTGTGATTAATACATACAATTTTTATACAACCTCTATCAAATTCTAAATTATCATAAAACGTGAGCTTATTACGATTGCAAACAAAACCAACAATATGTCATCATAATTAATATAACAACCTCCTTTCCAGATTTGAATTATTTCTAATTCTAAGTTAAAAGCTATTACGAAAACCATAAATTCAAATAAATATAAAAGCATTTTTTGTTTGTCTATCAATAATTTAAGGCATTTAATTTATAATAAGTAGTAGATACCTTCATATTGGTGTACGTACTAATTTTAAGCTGTGTGAAATATATTGGAATCACTCAATTCCGTGAAAAATACGAGTTAGGGCTTCGATACATAACTATATATGTACAACAAGTGGTCATCTATTTTTCATAATCGGGCATGGAAATCACAAGATTTCAAATCACTTTGTGATTTTAAAATCACAATTGTGATTTGATGGAGTTTTGGAAATCACAAAAGTTTTTCCTTTTCTGTGTGATTGTAACCTTTCAAAAACACATGAATGTTTTGTTTTGTAAAAGCAAAATCACAAAGCAAATAACAAAATTTCTTGCAAAGGAAAGTGTCTTCAATTTTTTCATAATTTTATAAATTCTTTCATAGAAAATTGCTCATTTTACTATAAAAATCAATAAAGAAGATATTAAGTTATTCATTGAATTAATTTATTGCGAATTTCAAAATAAAGTGATTGAAAAAATAACCAAGTGACTTCAAATCGGCAGGCATTTAGCTAACCGGTTTAAAATCACAAAAATTCAAAAAGTTTTATGTGCAGAACGCCTTGTCACTTTCATAAAAAGTGATTTTCAGAACATGCCTGAATATCGTGCGATAACCGCGACATAATTTTCGAACTTAATTTTTTTTACCAAAATCGATTACACTGTGTAACAAAGTATGTCGAGTATAACAACAATCTGTATTTGAAATTTTCCAAACACCTCCAAAATCTTGAGTTACGGGTAAAAATCTGGGTTTTCGTACCCGTAGGTACTTATCAACCTCTAAGTAAATTAAATATCAACCGATTTTAAATTTACAAACGCATATAGAAAGAAGAGACTAAGACCTTTCGCACCATATACATATATCTTGTTTCAGTGAATTTCAGATATATGTCTGTCTGTATTTTTTCCACAATTTTCTGCTTTGGACTCGTTCTTAGGCAGTATTTTTGTACTGGAACCATACTGTTTATAACATTATTTTTAAAACATAATTCCTTAGGAGTAATTCGCAGGTTTGTTTTAAAAAATTCCCTAGAAATTGACTGAGTTATTAATTAAAAATTTTATTAGAAGACTTTGTTAAAAAAAACTACCTGTACGATGTATTTCGCGTTCTATGTATACGCTTTCGGAGTATTTAAGATTCCAGGATGATGAAAGTTCAATTTAATAGACATACATATATCAACAAAGAGTACAAAATTGGTACACCAGTGGAAGCCAAACTTTTTTCTTAACCCTTCGTTGCATGACTTAATTTCCTTAAGTAAAAATTTTTTTTGTTATATTATATTAGTTATGTATTAAGTTTTGATGACAAAAATTGAATTTGGTTCGGTTCCGATTTTTCTGAAAAGAGATAAGAAACATTGCATATATGCGTTTTCATGCAACTAATCTGTAAAAAAAGTAAACGAGTTTTAATATGATATTACATTTTATTTTTGGAAAAAATTCAAGTTTTTGTTATAAAAAATATCTGCAACACATTTTAATTTTTTTGAAAATACTTTTTGCTATTCGGAATGAAATTTTTTAAAGCAATTTCTTGATTTGTTGAAACATAAGCTAGTATCACATTTTTCACACACAATAAAAGTATATCCACTGCACCCTGGCAACTTGCATGTATGTAAGTCTATTTTCTATCCATTTTGGCCAATGGTCTATGTGATCAAGTCGTACTTCGTTTTGTGGAATTGGCAAGCTTCTCTGATGCTTTCTCTTAAATAATTATGGAAATAAATTACTCATTTATGTATATGTATATGTAACTACCTTTATAATCTATACCTTAAGAGCAAGATTTTTTGTAACGTCCGACGGCCTCCCCCGCGGTATTGATATTTTTCCCATTTTGCAAAGGGTTTCGTCAACTTTCAAACGAAAATCTGCCAAACTCTCCTTAACTATATTCCCTTTTTGTGCTTCAGCGCGTTTATATAAAAGCCAGGCATGGACCAAGGATGTGTCGACCAAGTGGTAGAAGAGGCGTAAATACCATTTCTTAGAGCGTATTTTGATTTTGTAACGCCCTATAAATGAGTCAAGTAAGTCAACGCCACCCATGAATTTGTTATATTCGGAAACAATGTTGGGACAGGAAATAGATACCTTCCTTCCCAATTTTTTGTCGAATCTTTCAACTGTAAGTTCAGGGTTCTTTCCACAGTAGTTTGACATTAAGTTGACAATTTTGTTATCTCTCCATGAAACCACAGAAATATCAAAATTTTCAACCGTTGCAACATATTCATATGACTCTCCACGTGGCTTCTTCATCATTATTTTATCGTCAACAAATTTTAAGTTTGGAATTCTATTCCGCCGGATAGTTCCTAGTGAATAAATTCCACGGTAAGCTAGTGCTAGCATTAATGGCAAGGATGTATAAAAATTATCAAAAAAAACTTTGAAATTCTCCTGAGATGGAACATCACGCAGCAGTCTTACGACAATATTTGCACTAGAGCCCAAATCAGTCTCTTCAGGGAGCCTAAATGCATGGCTGTTCTCTTGGCCCGTATATATTTCAAAGTTATAGTTATATCCAGATATTCCGGCCAACACGTACAGCTTAAACCCCCATTTGTGTGGTTTCATTGGAAGGTATTGTTTCAGGTATGACTTACATTTTGTGGAGCATAGTTGTTCATCCACAGAAAGGAACCTTTCGTACGGTACCGACTTGAATTTTTTAACCAAGTGGTCTACCAGAGGACGTATTTTAAAAAGGCGGTCAAAATTCGTATCACTCCTTGGTTTCATATTATCATTGTTATTGAAATGTAATATTGACTTAATTTTTTCAAACCTATTTAGCGACATAGTTTCTTGTATTAGTTTGTTTCCCACAGTAGGTGCCCAATATCGTCTGTTGTTTGGAATTTGAACCACAGACATCACAATGCATATGCCAAGAAATTTTCGCAACTCTAATTCATCAATCTGCTCTCGGCTTTCTGGATTTTTCTGACAAGCATATAAATTCGACTGATAAACAATAGACTTCATAAGATCGTCAGAAAAAAAGTACGTGAAATAGCTGCTCGGTCCATTGAAATTCAGAAAACTCTCTGGGAGGTCGTCACTGCCCTTAAAATTAGTATATAAGTTAGCATCAAAATCTTTTATATAGTTTCCATATAATTTTGTCGTATCTTTCTTTCAAAAATCGCACATCACAAGTTATTTTTTCATTCAATTCAGAAGTAGTAGTTGTTTCCACTGTATTTATTCCTTCTTCTATACTTGCCGTCTCTTCTACATTTTGGCATCGATTTCCTTTAAATTCAATATCAATATCTTCATCGCCATCATCAAAATAGTCTTCCTCACTTTCTTCCCAACTTTCAATTATTTGTTCAATTTCTTTATCAGATAGTGCCCTATGATTATTACATTAGAATTAAATGTATGAAATAGCATATATGCAACAATAAACCATATATGCAATATCAGTTCATATTGACTATTACGCATAAATTTGCACATATGATATGATAGATCACCGTGCATGAGCAAATATTGTATCAATAAAAAATTTATATGTATATCTATGACAATGTGGTTATCTTTACAAATAGTACTTACATTTTAAAAAACTGTCATAATATTTCTGAATATAAAAAGAATAAAATTCAATTTGTCTACGTACTGAAAACTACTATTTCTCTCTCAACATATCTGTACAAATTTTTTAAGATATTACGTAAATGACACCACAAATTTAATGTTTTCAAGTAAAAGAGACTATTAGAAAAAAAATAACTGTAAAATAAGAAATAGTATAGTTACCAGATGAACGAAAATTTAACATTGCATATATGCAATGCCATGCAACGAAGGGTTAAGAACCTCAATTTTTGTGTATGTACATATGTATGTATTCATAAGCTTATTTATTCAAGCTAAAACATGCTTAAAACAGTACTTCCATACAAATTCCCATTACGGAGGTACGTGCATACATACTTACATTTATGCCCAATATTTGCACTTTGCTAATAATTTCACTAGATTAAAACCTCGGTTTTTATATCGTAAATCTTATAAAAATCTTTTCCAAAAATAAACAAAATAAATTAAAATAAATTTTTATTTTTGCAAATTTGTAATTGTTCATTGCTTTTTTGTTATTTCCAACATACAATTTGTGCGTTAGCAAAATAGAGAAAAACATCTATACTGCGGAACCAATAATATGGTAATACCGTTACCGTTACCCCAGCAACGGAATGAATAATTTTAAATTTCTTTTTCTTTAACGGACTGAATAATGAGACCCAATAATTATAAATCGATATACAGTGGAGGCTCAAAAAAGTTAAGTAGTTTGTTTTGGGGGTGATGAACTTTTCCGAAATCTTAACTTTTCCGTAGTATGAAAAATTCAAGAGGTTATATGTGTATTTGTACATTGTCTATTTATTTTTTAATTGTCAATTAGAATTATATTCTACGACTAATTTCTTTTACAACCAACTGATGAAAGCAACTACATTATGCATATAAAATTCACAAAAAAAAATATATATAACGGTAACGGTTTTATTTTTGCATGTATACAGGCGTATATGACTCACTATATATATAAATATGTATTGAGGATTTACATACAAAAGTTGAGATCATCTTAGAAAGAGAAAAAAACTATATATAAAACAATTGTCTCAGAAAAGTTGAGAATGATTTAACTTTTTGGAGTCACCAATGGTGAATAAAAGCTGCTTAACTTTTCCATATACTTAACTTTTCTATGACTTAACTTTTTCGAGCCTCCACTGTATTGGAATAAAAGTGCAGAAAGAACTGAGATGAGTATTGACTATTGGCTATCTTATGCTATATAAACAAATCCTACAGAGAATATTTCATCACATCCAACAAGACGTCAGTCATCCAAACAAAGTTTAGGATTAATGAAAATGTTAAGCTGGTTAATTCGTTCTTTCGATTTAAATCAAAAGAGAACGTGTACAGAAAAAAAAATAATTGTAAATTCAACAAAAGATGCCAAAAGTTGGCCTCTGGCCGACTTGCAAAACAGCAGAATGCGATTAAAAAATGTTTAAGGCAAAGTTCAAGTACAAAACGATGTTTAAAGATGAATCGGTTTGAAATAGACGAATGTTAGAACTTTACAACGTTCGTTTTGTATTTCCAGGGGGTCTACTGTGTAATTCGAAACGAAAGAAAATACTTTCGAATTTCTATGCTAATAACATGTGAATTCGGAAGTATTTTTCATCAGTGACATGGCTGATAGTTTGCACGTTGTATTTTAACTGCTGGTATTTGTGTTTTAAGTTTGTTTATTTTAATTTTAATAAATGTTTTTAGAAATAATATAAAATTATTACTAAAGATAAATTAGCACTAGCAGCTGAGGCTATCGGCTTGTGTTATACATACATATATATATATATATATATAGATTTTAATTTTACAATTTACTTTTGAGTTGAGTTATTTCTAGGAATTTATACATTAGTTCTATATTGGATTTTGATGGGGATTTAAGTCTGTCTGTTGGTTTTGTATCTCCAAATAAGTATATTCTCTTGTCCCGTAGGGCTCTGCATTCATCCAGAATGTGTTTTATATTGAGAGGTTGTTGACAAGGCTGGCAAATTGGAGGAGGGCTTCTTTGAATTAGGTACCCATGGGTAAGGCGAGTATGTTCAAGACGTAGTCGTACGAAAAGTTTGTTTCTATTAATATCAGTATCTGTGGGCAGAGTCAACTGGGTTCTATTGGGATTGATCTCTTTGTAAGGGTGGATGTCCTGCACCCATTTCCTTTTTATTTCTGTTAAACAGTTAGTTTTTATTATTTTTATGGTGCCTTTTGCAGTTTGATTGTTCTTAAATATAGTCGGGGATAAAATCGCATTTTTTGCAGCAGCGTCAGCTAGTTCATTACCAGGGATTCCTACGTGTCCAGGTATCCAAACAATTTTGATTCTATCGGGGTTGGGTATTAGTTTTTGTTGAATACGTTTTACTTTTTCGTTGTTTGAATATATATTTTTTAGGCCTTTGAACAATCCATGGCAGTCTGTGGCAATAATGATTTTTTCATTTTTTTGTTTTGTTAGTTGTAAACATTCATATACGGCTAGTGCTTCGGCATCAAAAGTTGTGGCTGGTTCGGTTAAGAGGCCACAAGTTATAAGGGTTCCGTCTTTTTCAACAGCTGCGAAGGATGTTCCATTTATTGTCTTGGATCCATCTGTAAATATGATTTTCCAGTTCATTCTTGACCATTGGAGTTCTAATTCCTTGTAAAGTTGTTTGTATATTTGTGGCGTTGTATTCTCTTTTCGGAATTTGGTCAGATCGTCTATAAAAGTTGTATTGTTTAACATCCATGGAGGGTAACAATCCTTATATTTGTTTTGTCTTGTTGATTCAAAGGACTTGTACATGTCCCATAAAGCTGTTAGGGATGACTTAATTTTTGATTCCGTTTTCCGTTTCCTTAGTATTTTGACTTCTGTTTTCAATAAATTGTTGTTCAATTTTTGAAATTGATTAGCTCTTAGTATTTGCATTCTATCTTCGATTTCGAGTATTCCACCCTCCGCAAGTAGGTTTTTGACGGGAGTTGTTTTAAAGGCTCTTAAGCTAAATCTGACAGCTCCATTATAAATCGCTTTAATTTTTTTTAGGTGTGATTTTGCACATTTACCGTAAATTGTTAACCCGTATTCTATTTTTGAGCCAATTATGAGTTTTGTTGCATTAATTAGTGTATTAGAGTGAACGTGACTTCTTTGTGAAGATAAGTATTTTATTATATTTAATCTTTTTTGGAGTTTGGAGTTAAGATATTCGCAGTGTTTTCGGAATGTGTGTTTTTGGTCGAAGATTACTCCTAAAATATTAAGTTGGTTCGTGTTTTCAATTGCATAGTTATTTTTCCAGTGAGATTTTTGAGCCGGATGTTTTGGACCACGAATTTATTTTTCGTAGCGTATTTTCAAAAATGTTTTCAATTCTGGTAGATGTTTTCCCATTACTTATTAGGTATAGGTCATCAGCATATATGCAGTAGTCAATTTTTTGGAGGTTTAAAATTTCATTTAAATTTTCAAAAGCAATTAAAAATAGGGTTGTTGAGAGAGGAGAACCTTGGGGTATACCGCTGCTTAATGGTTTAGTGCTTGATATTATATTGTTAACTTTTACCCTGATTTTTCTGTTCGTTAAAAATGATTTGATATAGTTGAATATCTTAGGACCAATTTTCCATTCGTTCAGTTTTTTTAATACCAAATGAATTCCTATCCGGTCAAATGCCTTTTCGAAATCTATTGACATGATGGAGATGTGGTTTCTGGTTGAAAGATTTTTGCAGATTAAATGGTCTAAGTACAATAATGAGTCCATAGTTCCTGCCCCCGGTTTGAACCCAACTTGGTTTGGCGATATTTTGTTTGTGGTTTGTAAAAACCATAGGAGACGCTTTGATATAATTTTTTCTAGTAGTTTTCCTCCGCAGGGAAGTAGAGAGATTGGTCTGAAGCTGCTTATTTCAATTGAATTTTTATTTGGTTTTTTTATAGGTACTACTATTGCTGTTTTGTATGCTTGTGGTATTATGCCAGAATCGAAGATATTGTTGTAAAGTAGAAGTAGTCTTTCTAAAAGTATTTTTGGAGATTTTTTTAATAGTTCGTACGTTATACCGTCAAAGCCTGGAGAAGAGCCTTTCGTGGATTTAAGATTGCTGTGGAGTTCATTTAGGTTAATAGGCGTTTCTAACAATTTGGCTTTTCCGCTTGTTTCATAGTTGATTCTTATATCAAGAGCGTTTTCGAGGTGCAGTTTGTATTCATTTGTAAAGTTAGTAATTTGTGATAAATCGGATAGGTATTGACTGAAGCATTCTGGTATTTGTTCTTTATTATCGTATACTTGTTTGTTGTGTTCTATCACTCTAATTATTTTGGACTCGTAATTTCCTGTTATGGTGCGTATATTTGACCATATGTTTTTAACGGAAGAGTGAGGGTTTATATTTTTCGTAAATTTTTCGAAACATTGTATTTTTGCTATCTTTTTTTCTTTGTTAAATCGGGCGTTTTTCTTTTTATAATCTATGAGGTTTGGTGTTGTCATATTATTTTTGAAAATTTTCCACGCATTTTGTTTCGCTTTTTGTAGGTTACTAAGTTCCCGATTCCACCATGGAAAATTCTGATGTAAGGGGAGGTGATGTGTGTACGTGGAATAGAAATATTACTGGCTGAGCGTAGAATTTTTTGGATTATTGCAGCTTCTTTGTTGATGTTGTTAGATGGGTTATGTGTGTCTATTGCGGTTTCTATATGGATCTTAAATCTATGCCAGTTTGCTTGTTTGTATTTAAGTCTTATGTTTGGTATATTTTGTGTTTTTGGATATTCCGTGAAGTTTTTATAGTATGTACAGATTGGGAAATGGTCACTATTGTAAAGATTATCTATCACTTTCCAAGATAAACAGGGAAGTAATGAGGTCGAGCAAAGTGTAAGATCTATATTAGTTAAGGTATTATGGGTTGATAGATGTGTAGGTGATCCGTCATTAATAATTGAAATTGTGTTATTTGTTATTATATCTTCTATTATTTTACCTTTTGCATTAGGTTTGCGTGATCCCCATATCGGGCTCCAAGCATTAAAATCTCCTGCAAGAATGAAGTTTTCATTGGGTGGAATTAAATTTTCAATGTCAAATCTGGTAATGTCTTTTTCTGGAGGTATGTAAATTGATGAGATTCTGATGTTTTTTCTTCCGATCAGTTTAATTGTGACAGATGAAATGTCAGAGTTTATTGTTATCCGTTTGTGCGGCAAGCTTTTATGAATAAGAACGCCACAACCCTGTCGTGGAGTGCTGTAAAAATTGTGGAAATAACCTATATATTGTTTGGGTAGAATTGGATTATCTGTATTTTTTATGTGTGTTTCTTGTATGCAAATTATGTGTGGTTTATATTTACTTATTATGAGTTCCAAATTTGTGTAATTGTTATAAAATCCATTCATGTTCCACTGAATTATATTTAGGTCCATTATTTGTTTTGGGGCTTGATATGTGTTTTTATTATTATATGGTATATATGTATGTATATATGTATGTATTTATATACTTATATATTGTTTAAATTTTGTTTTTTATTTTTCAATTTTTCAAGTAGAATTTTATTACTTTCGCTGAGTTCTTTAGAGTATGTTGGTCTTTCAGAGTGGTAGTATGCAGTTTGAGAGCCATTGCTTTCTTTTGTGTATTTGTCTTTAAGGTAGTTTGAATTGGCATTTGAATTTAAAGGTGATGATATTGTCGTGGGAGAATTATCCGTGGGTTTTTTTGTTGTTATTGTTTCTGATAAATCGATTATTTGTTGGGAGAATATTGATCTAATTGTGGGGATTTTGACGTTTCTCTCTCATATTGTAGAGTTTTGGGTTGTTGTAGTGTAGTATTTTTATTTTCTGTTTCTTTAGAGTTATTGCTGTTGTTGTTCTTTGGAGTTTCTTCATTTATTTCGTTTTCTTTGTTGTTAGTTTTTGTAATGTTAGCGTAAGTAATTTTTGGTTGAATAGGGTACCGTTGGCTGTAAATTTTTTTTGCTTCTCCCATACTGCATTTATTTTGTGTTTTAATTTTAAGAGTTTCTTTTAGTTGTTTGTATTTTGGGCAAGTAAAAGATGAAGCGGCATGGTCACCAAGGCAATTAGCGCACATTACTCGTTTACAAGGAATAGGGGTATGGGGAGGGAAGTTGCAGTTGTCGCATGAGGCATTATTTTGACATTTGTTTTTGGTGTGTCCAAGGAGTTGGCAGTTTTTACACCGCATAGGATTAGGGAAATATTCTCTGACATTGACAGAGTACCATGCAATTGTTATTTTTGTTGGAATTTTATACAGGTCAAATGATAATAGGATTTTGCCTGTGTATACTTTTTTGCCGTTTTCTTCCTTTGAGTACTTGTAGATTTCAGTTACACCTTGATCTTTAAGGTATTCCAGAATTTCTTTCTCGCTGGTGGGAATAAGGTTTCGATCATATATTGTTCCTTTACAAATGTTTAAGGTCTTGTGTAGAGTTACTTCTACATCAATGAGACCTCCAAAATTTTTTGTCCGCAAGAATTTTTCGGCTATTTTTTGGTTTTTTGTTAGGACGAGAATACTTCCATCTCTAAGCAGGCTGACACTAGTATATTCATTACTTATTCCATTTATTGCTTTTTGAATGGCAAATACACTAAACGAGGTAATGGGTTTTTTTTCGTCGGCCGATTTTATAATTATATATTTGGGGTCATTTTTGTAAGTTTGTTGTTCAATGGACGGGAACATTTCTGCGACATTTGTTTTTCGTTTTTTTGACGGTTTTTTATTGGTTTCGTCTAAAAGACTAAACCTATTCCCCGGAGGGAATGGGTCATCTACTTCCATCACTCTATTTCACTAATTTGTTGATGTATTAGTTCAAAAGTTAAGAAGATGTATTATAAGTTGTTGTTTATTTTTGTTAATTGTTAATTAACGGGATATCAAAAGAGCTCAATCGTTTATACACTTGTTAACAGGTCTGCTGATAGTCGATGACTGTTTGTTGTTTATTTTAAATCGTTCCGTTTATTATAAATATCAAGTATGGCTGACTTCCACATCGTATTAATACACAGTTTGTATACATTTCCGATGAGGTATTTATGTATATGGTGTACAGATACAAAGTTGAACAACATCTATGTTTAGGAAATAGTTTTTTCTATAAATTATATCCCGAGATGTAATAAATAAAAATTATAAATTATATCCTGCAAATAAAAACAATTATTTTTAGATAAAAAATAAGTTTTATTCGATTTAAAAGTACATATAAATATATCTTTGTAGTTTACTTTATTAATTTTTCAGTTGCTAAAAATACTGAATAAAAATTACACAATTGGATAAAATAATTTGAAACAATTTACAAATACAAACATGATTACGAATATATAGCTTAATTTTAATATTCACATGATCCAATATTGTATTTAAATTTTCAACGTTTTTCTTTGCATAATTTTTAAACAGAAGAAATAATCTTTAGTCTTCTTAAAAGTACACATCTTTGTAGTTTTCTTAATTAGTTTTTCAATTGTTAAAACACATAATAATAAAGAATAAAAATTACATAATTGGATACAATAATTTGAAGTAATTTACAAATTCAAACATGCTTACGAACATATCATCAACTTAATTTGAATATTTGTACAATTTAACATTATTTCTGAAACTTTTTGCAATGTTTTTGCTTTTTTAATTAATGCAAATAAAATATACCATTTTAGCTTTTTTACTTTCAAACAGAAATAAAATAATTTCTTTTCGTCTTACTGTATATGAAAATGTATATGTACATATTTATGTACATATGTATATCTTTGTACATACATAAGTACATGTATGTGTAACTTAATTAGCTTTCAATCTTAAAAAACATACATACAAAGTAATTTAAAAAGTATTTTTTGGAAAAATTAGTTAATTTGAATTTTTCTAAATATGTACACACATGCATGCATACTATATACTAATCTTCAATTCCTAATAAACGTAACCGCTCTTGTTTCCGAAACTTCTTGCGTTCTGAAGGTGGAGCACCCTGAATATTGCGTAAAACTGGTGCTTGCGCTACATATTCAGAAGGATTATATGTCGGTGCGTCATCGTCATCCCAATTTTCCTCACTTTTATAAGCAGGCATTGGTGGAGCGACGGTAGGTTTAGTAACCGTTTCCTCTAAATTTCTGAAATTTTCAAGTGTCTTACGTTCCGTACAGACCGTTACATGAAACTAGAAATAAAAAAAAATAATCATAATCGATATTATTAATATGTACGTGAAAACAAGCTGTGGCTTTTTTTACAGTAAAGGTATTGCGCTGATAACGACAAGAGAAGTATTTCTTTAAGACCGACTAAGCATTGCCCGGATTCAGATAACAATAGAATAAAATAATTGCAAAATTTTATGCAATTAAAATTCTTTATTGCATTTTGTACGTATTTAAATATGTTCATATGTATATTCTTCCATGCATATCCCATCAAATCATTAAGATTTAAAATTTTTGTTGCCCCATTTGAGGCTACAACGTACATATGTATGTATGTATATGTATGTATGTCCGTTAGTTTAGCCTATTGCTCTAGAATATAGACTCTAGATTAACGGGTCTGTATAGCTTTAGAGGAAAAAGTTGTCGCACGGTGGGGGAAGTGGTCAAAAAGTCCTCAATTCAATTAATTTAAAAAAAATTACCATTATTAAAAAGCAACAAGAATAAATCACACTCCTTCCTGTCTTTCGTAATGAACATCATTTAGAGTAACTTGATCTCCCAACGATAAAACTTGTGTATGTATGTAGATAGATACATTTGTATGTACATATCGATGGTCATAAGTTTAAAAGCCCTAACTCATATTTTCACGAAATTTAGTTTTTCAGTGATTCCAATACATTTCACACAAATACACTTCGTCACAAAAATTTATTGCAATAGTGTAAAAAATAACGATTTTACAAGCAGTTGTACTCTTTATTATTATGTTTTTACCTTCTGTAAAGTTAGTTATTTGAGTTAGGGCCTTTCTACTGGTCACCAACGATATCTTTGTGCATATTTATGTATGTACATACATACATACTTACATATGTACATAATTTTAACATGTACTATAGGTATAAACAAACATTACACTATTGTTAATACGTGTGCATAAATATAAATTACCGGTAATTCGGGTTGGTTCAGTATATGAGTTACATTGAAAGGACACGTCACTTTAGGTACATCCAGGTGATTACGTCGACACTTTCCCAAGTGGACTTGCATACGATGTTTTAAAATAAGATGACTTTTTTCATAAGGGCATTCCAAATATTCTTGATTTTCCATTGTGAACTGTGAGATTTTCTATTTAATTTTAAGGTAATCAATTTTATTATCTTTGGTCGATGTTATTTTTTTCACAGATATGAATTTTATTTCGTATTATTGTATATACATCATATGTACTATGTTGCTGATGATTCACTTGGAATTTGGGTACAATTTTTGAAGTTACCAGATGAAATTTTAGATCTGCCTCACTCAACTAATTTGGCAGAAAACGCGTTTAAAGTTTTCAAGTTTCGCACAACTTAATACAAAAAGAAAATGTTATTTTGCACTCAAGAGCTGAGTATACAAGATATTTGTAAGAAATTTTAACACAATATGATAATTAATTCTGCATCACTAAATGAAACTTCCCATTTTTTGGATTATGACGTTCCAAGGCGAATCCAGTATCAGGTGACCTTATCAGCCCAGCTGATTATCAGCTGTTGCTACCAAATTGAGCATTTTGAACCAAAACGTCAAAATTTGCTTAGAAATCTTCTGACAGATTGGTTTTGTAGCATACCAAACTACGTGTTGTTTTTTCTGTTGTAAAATTGTTGTAGCGATAAGGTCACCTGATACTGAATTCGCCTTGTGACGTTCTTTTAGTAAACGTATACAAGGCACATAAAACAGCAGCGATGCCAACTATTTATAACCCAAACGCGCTATACCCCTTCTCAAAACGCGCTAGAACGCGATAAGTTACAGTATTATCAACAATTTGTAGTAACAACGCGCTATTTTCCTACGCGCTAAATTAAATTTTAATAAATGTCGATGTATGTATTAGTAAATACGAGTACAATTAATTTTTTAGTAGCTCATTTTCATATTATGCAATATTGCTTCTTCGAAATTATATCCTAAATAACTAAAATAATTTAATACAGAATCAGTCTCGCCTTTCAAATATTCGAAATTTAAAGGAATTTTATTTGCAACATCTCAATTATTAACGAATTTAAACAAAAAGTTAACTTTTGGATATTAGACAAATCGTCGGTAGGTTTCTGGTTTGCTGCAGACATAATGTATTTTGAATATACTGTGCCGGAAACCAGAAACCATCCGACGAAATGTTAAATTTATACAAAAAAGTAAAAAGATATTGAACTGAAATGATATTTTTACTTTAATCAAAACGCGCTAGCTTAGCGCTTTTTTTATTAAGCGCGCTAAAACGAAAAAAAGCGCGTTTGGCTAAATTGGCATCGCTGTCAAACAGAGCTAGGTGCTCTTGCTGTACACATGAAATAGGCATTCATAAACTGCCGCCGTTATTATATTTTTATCATCAACTTTGAATTGTGAAAATACGGAAGCGCAAAAGGAAAAGAACTAGAAAAATTACACAAAATTATATAAAAACAAAAGAAAAATTCAAATACCGATTTATATAAAACAAGATTTGCATTCCACATTAAAAAATATCGCAGTTTTTGTGCTTTGATAAAATTGTAACAAGAAAAAGAAATGATCCAGCAGTTCCATGGTTAATATCGTTTCTTAATAAAAATATTAGTCTACCTAACCCAACAAAAATCTAGTGATCAACAGAAAATATGCCTTATTATGGTCTCTATGTACCCGTCAAGTGTGGTGAACCATCGCCACCAAATATCGCAGAGAATATAACTTGCAATAGTTTATTTGATTCCACCAATGATTTAAATAAAAAACCTATTGAGATCGGTAAGTTTTTCAAGGAATGGCACATCAGCCAACTTAAAGTAATTTGTTAAATACCTATAATAAATAAGGTAAACTTGTTACGAAGCAAGTCAGGAATACCTTAACCTTAACTTTTTCGTCGCCTTGCATGAATTTAAATATATTAAATAAATTTTTACGTAAAAACTTTATTATTTCAAGAACTGAAAGTCATGCCCGTACTTATAATGTGTATAACAATACAGAGAACCTTCCAAGCTTACATTTGGTGTATTATGATATTTTTCTTCCTTTTTGGATTTCATAATTTTAAGATACACGTACAATAAATATCTCGATACTGGATCAAATTCTACATACATAAATATTATCGGGCGAAATTGAATTAGGTGTTAACGAGTTCCTCCATTGTATGGATCACGGTTGGTAAATGTGGCACGATCGTGCCATTTTTGGCACAATTCAATGATTAATGGCACGATGGCACGCTCACCAAAATCATAGAGTACTAACTAGAGGCGACACCGGCGAATTGAAGAGAATTCGCTTTACTAAGATCTTGCGGTAGAGACAGCAAATATGACTAATTTATATGCCTTTCTCTATCGCACCATCTTAGTAAAATGTCATTTAGTTATTTACAAAATATAAATTTTCTTGGCAGGAATTGGCGCAAATTGGATAAAAAATGATTTTGCGCCAAAATCCTTGCCAAAGTTGGTAATATGTGGACAAAAATTGGTAGATTATCTTGTCCACATATTACCAACAGTGAGAAAAGTGAACAAAAGAAAAGTGATGGTGAAAAAAACATGGATTACTGGGAGCATCACACAGCAAAAGTAAAAATGTAAGTATATATTTATTGTTTCTTTTACTTATTTATGATAGATTCTAACAATATATACTTAATTTCCAGTAGCCACAGATGCACTATGGGTTGACCCACAGGATAGAAGCTGAATTTGTTCCCGACAGAGCCAACTAAGTAAGTAATTTATATAAAAACGTCAGTGAAAAGTGAATTTTTCAAAGTGAAATTTGAGTGTGGGTCTGTGTACATTGGAAGGGACAATGGTGTTCTTGTCCCTTCCAATGAATAAGTGCTTTGCTTAACATGTAGTGAAGAGAAAATGTGTTCCGATCAATAAGATCCAAAATAAGCTCGCTTTGTATTACTTTTAGAAGGAGCTAAGTAATATAAACTACACGACAAATGTGTACATGTAAAGTGAATTGAAAGTGTGAAACTTTGTACATTGGAAAATACGATGTATGTCTTGTCCAATATACAAAAACTTTGGTTAATATACCGACATGAAATGAAGTCTTTGGATCAATTGGAATCCAATTTTGTTCGCTTTTTCCAAGTGCCTTACGCAAACAAGTTTATATGGCTAATGTGGACAGATAAAGTGAAGTGTATGTGTGGAATCTTGTACATTGGAAGGGACAATAATGTTCCTGTCCAATGCACACTAGCAAGTGTTAAAAAGACGTATAAGACGTATAGTGTCCAGATCTTTTGGATTCCAAGTGTTCCAAGTTCTTTTTGTTTTTCACAAGTTCTTAACAAAAATAAGTGATTTGTGTCTACGTAAAGTGCGTTGTTTGTGTGGAATTTTGCACATTGGTTAACAAACTGTTTAAGAAAGAAGTGCTTGAAACAATTTGATTCAAAATTTGTTCACAAATAACTAGTTTTTATGACTAAAGTGTACATATAAGTGAAGTGTTTGTGTGGAATCTTGTACATTGGAAAGGACAATCATGTTATTGTCCAATGTACAATGACACAGGTTAAAAAGCCGCAAAAAAGTGAAGTGTTCGGATCAATTGGAATCCAAATATGTTCGCTTTATGTTCTTTTTTTTAAGTACTTGACAGAAATAAGACTAATGTGTGCCTATAAAGTGAATTGACAACGTGGAATTTTGTACATTGGAAAGGACGATGATGGTCTTGTCCAATGTACAATAACACCAGTTTGTAAGTCGCTAGAAAAAAAGTTTTCTAATCAATTGGAACGCAATTGTGTTAATTTTGTGTCCTTCTTTACAAGTACTTGAGACAAAAAATAAAGTATTTTTCATTAAATTAAAAGAACTTTTACGGGCTGCTACTTTATAAAAGACATTCAACTTTTGTTTTATATATGTATATATAACCTTAGTTCTATAAATAAAAAGCAGTTTTACTTTTTCCAAAAAAGATAATTTTTTTAAAACTAAAAATACAATTTTAATAATGCTCTTCTTTAATTTTTATTTTATTTACATATGTGAACGGCAAGAAAACCTGGAAGAAACTAAACGAAATATTGCTGCTACAAAATCCATTCGACCCCTAAGGACTAAACTGGAATGTTTCCGAGGAAAACAACTTTAGACTTTGGTGACATAAGTAAAATTATTTTAATTTCAAGATATTTAAAAAAATTTGGTTAATTAAATTCGTAAATATTCCAATTTTGTTTTTGTTTACAGTGTGTGTAGTGCAGTTCTTTTTGTAACAGTTTCAAATGATTAAAAATTATATATTTATGTAGTTACTAAAAAATTTAAAAATAAAAATGAGAAAACAATTCCAAAATGGAACATATAACTTATTTTTTTTAAGATTTTATTACTACAAATTGAGGTGAGTATACGCTCAAGAAACGAAGACCTTTTTTGATTTGCATCGCCATTAAAATAACTAATTTCTGTACTGAATATTATTTCAAGTCAATACAAAAGTAAAAAAAAATCGTTAATTTTTATAAAAAAGTTATTACTTTGAGTCTAAGATATGTTTAATTACACAATTCCACGATTGTTCCACTCTTAAGAAATTAGTAAGCAATTCGGATAGGTATAAGGTACTAAGATTCAGAAAAAATATTAAAAATTAATTTAAACTTTTTGACATTATTTATGATTATAACTATTTTATAAAAACTGACACAAAAAGACATGATTCAATTAAGCTTATTATTAGTATCCAATTCACTTTTGCGATGTAACTTTCTTTAATGATGTGTGCATCTGTAAGAAAAAAAGTTAATTAATAAATGTACATTCATGTATATTAAAGTAAAAAATACCTTTACCTCGAAAAAGATTCTCAAATTTATAGCGTGTACTTCTGATTTCAATTGACCCTTATGATTTTGATTATCTGGAATAAGCAATGACAATTAATATATCAAATACTGAATTATTTATTTATTCAATGGATGTAATAATTACTGTTCAAATTAAACTTACCATTTTGATGCATATCACCAGATTTTACAGGTAGCTTTTCCAAAGCAATATAAGGTGCTGGAATAGTTTGCTGACCAGTTATATCATATCTGCACATGTGCAGGTCAGCGTGGTGTTATACGTATTTGTGTATACACTTGCGGATCCAAAAAAAAAATTGGCCGGGCCCCATGTAAAGCACAAAGAAACTCCCAACAGCATTATGTTCGATTACTTGGCCAAGTTGTTGCATGGACCGTATACCGCACTTCTGATGCACATATTGAGTCCAGACGAGCTTCATTTTCGTGGAGCTCATGCTGATTGTGTTTTGTCAATAGTTTCTTGGCCAGCTATTACTTCAAGCAACATACCATTGATCTTACTAGCCAAAAATGGATGCAAATGTCTGTCTGAGTATAAACGTTCGACCAGTATAGTGACAAAGATGACTAACGATTTTCTGGAATAAACGGTGAGAACAATTAATGTTTCAAATACTGAAATATTATTCAAATAAAACTTACCGTTTTGATGTATTTGCGACACAAGCTGACTTGCTGGAACCTTTTGAACTGTTTGCGTACACCTTTTTTGGTAGCACGCTGTTGAACAGCGTTAAAGGTGGCCCGGCCAAAGTAATATAAGGTGCTGGAAAAGTTTGCAGCCCAGGGTAGAGTATTACGCATTTATGTAGGCACTTACAGATCAGAAAAATGTGGCCGGGTACACTAGGCGTGGAAGCACGCGTGCATTTTTATTTGGTAGCACGCTCTTGAGTAGCACCAGCTGTTAAAGGTGGTCCGGCCAAAGTAATATAAGGTACTGGAATATTTTGCTGTCAGTTATATCACAAGCGTCCATGCACAGCACAGTGAAAGTGCTTAAGCATTTGCGTAGGCACTTGCAAATCAAAAAAAAGTTGGCCGGGACCATGTTAGACACACAAAAGCGTCTAGCTGCATTATATTAGAATACTTGGCCAAATTGTTGCATGGGTCGCTTAACGCCCATGTGATGCACATATTGTGAGTCCAGATGAGCTTTCCAAACTTATTTTCGTTGAGCAAATGCCGATTTTCTTATGGGGAAGGAACTTGCAAACGTATCCTTTCTCCATATATGTAAAAACAACATGCACAACTTTAGCAATTGTTTTATTTGCTACATCTTCCGAAGTGTACAAAGCCGTTTGCTTTAGATGAGTCTCCATCATCGGTAGTAACTTTGTGGCTACATACCCATATTTCCAAATTTCGGGAAAGTAACACAATGCCCTTATCCACTTTTTTTGTAAACACTTTGTAATTACGAAAGTTTTTTACATTATTTGGGCAACAATTTACAGTCAGTAGTTGAGGAAGCCCACTGACCATCAATTACACATCTTATTATATCAAAAACACATCTATTTTCAACAAAAATTAAATTTTTACTTAAAATTTTTCACTTTTGAACAATTTTATTTTCTACTTTTTTAAGAACATATGTTTGCAAATGCAATATATAGCTTTTGCTTTTTATGCATGTAGAAAACAATTTTTTCTCTCACTTGCAACAACTTAGTAAAAATTTAAAATTCACACCAATCAGCTGTTATCGCGATTTTTCATCACTCACTGGTGGGTCTTCTGGTTCATATTCTGTGACCAAAATTTTGGCACTAATGCAACATCCAAAATTTTTGAAAAAAGTTTTTAATATTGTATAAAATACTTCAGCAAAATTTGTCAAATCTGTTGTAAAAATGTGTACTTCTAAAAGCTGCAACAATGAAAGTATTAGTTTCAAGTAAATGACATCTTACATGTTGTTTTTTGTTCGCTTCTATTTTGTTCTTGCCTAAATGGCGCACCGAGTCGCCTGCCTTTTTGTCATACATAGATTAGCCGCCGTCGAAACTATCGGTTTTTTTTATATTTTGGCCAGTTTTATATCATTCGTTATATTCGTTCGTATATGTGAATTGTTCAAGATTCAACACAACTGACTCAAAAAACAAACAAATTCTATAAGGTCGCGTCCTTGCTAGCTTAAAAAAATCTAAAGTGGACGAAAATTTATTGTTGAAGACTGAAAGTTTTTTTTTCTACTTGAATTGTTGAATTAAATAAATAAATAAAACAAACAAAAATGAATTGAATTCCTATTAATCAAATGTATTGACATTTAAAATACGAACTCAATAAAATTTACAATTAATACAATATATTTCACCGTTTTCATGAGCCCAGCTGTGTATGTATGTACATTTATTTTTTGGCACTTTTTAAGTTATTTTGGCACTTTTTGGCTAACATTTTGGCACGAAACTAAAATTCCCAAATACCATCACTGGTATGGATATAGATATTTATGCTTTACGTACATAGTTTTAACCCATTGCTAAGACGTAGCGTGATTTTCAGTTTGAAGTTTTATGTCAAAACTAAGATCATGTTCAATTTTGCCACTTATGCTAACTTCATGCCAGTTTTATCTTGTATATCGTTAGCTAAAATGCAAAAAGGCGTTACTACCAAAAAATCCAAAATCGAGTTTTTGATTGATTATTACGAATGCCATTAAACTACATGTCATTGACAAAATTTCACACTTCTGCGATTAAAAGTTATGATTTTATTAACAAAAACCAAGGGGACTTAACTACAAGTTTGTTTAATTTTTTTTAGTGTTTTGCTTCTGTAAAGTTATATTCATGTTAGTTACGCCTTTTTGCTTTTTGCTAACGATATGTATGTATGTATATTGAACGTGTAGCAGTTCATCGTTACCTAAAATGCAAAAAGGCGCAATTAACAAAAAACTAAAAATGGAGTTTTTGATTGATTATTATGAATATAATTAAACTACATGTCTTGACAAAATTTCACACTTTTGCGATCAAAAATTACGCTTTTAGTTTTTTTCTTCTGTAAAATTATATTTTGTTAGTTACGCCTTTTTGAATTTTAGCTAACGATATGTATGTTGTTAAGGGAACTTTCCGAAATATTTAACGTTTCAAAATAGTGAAAAAATAAGGATGATCATACAATTCAGTTACAAATATTCCCCCAAAGACCACGTCAATGACTTTTTTAAAACAAAATCATGGTTAATCACAAAGGGCATTGATTGATTGATGTGCCTTTGTTCATCAGAAATATCCATGGTAAAATTATACTTAAAAAAAAAATAAATTCAGTAAAGTGCGACTTTGACTCGCGCAAGAAGGTTTCCGTACGTTGGGCTCTGAGCATTTTTTAATATGGTTTTTTGCGCTTTTGACGTTTTTTTCAGCTGAAATGATTTTTTTGTTGTTTTTGTTTTTTGCTTTTTTCTCGTTTTGGCGATTTTTTTCAGTTTTTGGCGTTTTCTCTATTTTGGCGTTTTTTTGCGATTTATTTTCGATTTAGAATTTTTTTTAATTTGGCGCTTTTTTTTCGTTTTGGCGCTTTTTTTTCGTTTTGGCGACTTTTTTTTCGGTTTGACGATTTTATAATTTTATTCACTGCACAAGTCTGGCACTATACAGTGCGTTTGTGTGGTGTATGGGGGTGGTTGTGCTATTTACGCAGTGAACTGAGTAAATATCAAAATGATTTTGATATTTGCTCAAGTTAGAAAACTGTACAGTGAACTTGTGTAGTGTACGGCCGGCATTACCGATTTTTAAAATTTCAAGAGTTTGGCTCTTACGGTTTCCAAGATACAGCAAGTTGTCAAAATTACATAGTCAAAATTGCATTAACTGATGGAACACCCTTTAATTTAATTTTTTTTTAAATTTTAGTGTTAATTGTTGTAGTCTGTATAAAAATACACTAACCTTACAAATTTCAAGTGTATATACTTACTTATTTGAATGTATATTACATGGGATTTTAACATTTTTCGTTGCTCGTTTTGGAACACCCTTTAATTTTGATCTCTCATGTATTTGTTGTTGTAGCGGCCAAAGGTCTACACACTGTCAAAATTTCAGGTCCGTAGTTCTTACGGTTCTCGAGAAAATAGCCAGTGACGGACAGACGGACAGCGTAGCGAAAACAATAGGGTTCCTTTTCACCTTTGGTGTACGGAAGCCTAAAAATTATAATTTTACCATGGAAAGATCCTACCAAGTTAAGTTAAGTTTATTTGAGACTTCAAAAAACATTACAAAGTAAAAAATTAACAAAAGTATTACAAAGAAAACTTAAATCTATAATGTTTTGAAATAATAATATTAATGTTAGACAGTAACAAGCTTAGCAATTTGTGTGAATATGAAAGATCCTACCAAAGGGTAGCCAAATCGAAAATTAGTTTTAGTTTCAAAGTTCAATACGTTCACACTTGTTTACTACCACACTCATACATTTGGGAATTGAATACCAGGTGGACTTCAATTTTTCTTTCAACAATTCATTCAATTTTTCTTTCAATTTAGCAGCTGTTTTAAAATAATTTTTGTGTTTGTAAAAAATTTAAAACAGAAGTAATTTTATTTGCTGAAATAAAATATGTATAAAAAATTTTTTAATTTTTTCCTCGACGACGGCATTTTGAACATAAAATTGGAAATCAAATTGCTTGCAGCCTACGTCACAACTAACTTCCATTTTAGCAAATTTTGACAAACCATATGTGTGAAAAAATGTAAATTTATTAACGTGTAGCCGCAAGGTTAGCGAGAAATCGCCACATCTGACAATGCTGTGTGTATTGTGTAAATAGTATATCGAGGCCCATCATATCACAAACTGGCGCCGTTACTATATTTTTGACATCATTCTTGAACTTTGAAAATACAACAGCGCAAAAGGAAATACAAAACAAAAAATAAACGCAAAAATATTTAGCAAGTTGTATAGATTAATATTTGTGAGCAGATATCCCAAAAATAAAAAATGTATTTTAGTAAAAGATATTAAGAGAAAATTAAAAAAAACCCTAAAAACAAAATAAAATTATTTTTAAATTAGTGAAAAAAATACAATAAAAAAGGAAAGTGAGCTGATATCAAAAAGTGCATACACACAAGTGAAATTAGTTGTGTTGCAGTTTTGTGTTTCGAAAGAGTTTTGATACAAAAATAGCCATAACCTGGGGATTTCATAGAGGCTGCTCTTACCAAGACCATTTATGCGCTCAATCCACCAACACATTTAATAAAAACCTGGTGAAAAATGCCTTATTACGGTCTTTACACACCCGTCAAAGGGTCCGACGCAACTAATTCCAATAATTGGATTGATTTGGCCAATAAAAAATTAAAATCTGTTGAGACCGGTAAGTGTGTTATAAGGATGGCTAATCAATTTTGTTGTCTTTTGCTTGGAATTATTTTTGAGGTTAGAATTCTTTTTTTTAAATTATTTTTTAATTATTTACATACACTCATGCATACATATATCGTACGATTTCATGATGATTATGGTGTTGCGAAAGTCACAGATGAATATATATATATATATATATATATATATATATATATATATATATATATATGTATATATATATATATATATATATATATGTATATATATATATATATATATATATGTATATATATATATATATATATGTATATATATATATATATATGTATATTACTGTATCAAGAAGTATGTTGTCCCTTAAAAGTGCATTTTACTCAAAAATATGTATATTGATGTACATATTATTATATGTACATATGTAAATATGTACAAGACTAATGGCAATATGAAAAATCTGTGTACGTTGAATTTTGTACCAACACATCAGCAAAAAATGCATATGCGTGTATGCATGTATATAAATTCCCCAGTTGACCACGGCTTTCGTTAATGATATCGATTTCGAATATATCTCGAACATTTATCGTGTAAAACTATCGAGAGTGACACTCAAAAATGAATCGAAAAATGTTCACCTGTCGCTCAGTTTTGTCCCAAGAAACATTCGATCTCGAATTTCGCTAGCAATATCAAAAGTGAGAGATTATCGAATTAATTTCAATACCGCAAAAATGTAGCAGAAAAAGTAATTTTTTTTTATTATTTATTTTAACTTGCTTATTTTATTATTTTATTTATTTGTTTAATTCCGTAACTTACTCTCCAGGCTTTGAACATGGTACCTCCACTCTAACCCTCATACCTAAATAAGAGCGGCAAGCGTCGCGTTAGCAGCAGGGTACGTATTTTCAGTACAATCAAGTAATATTTTCACATTTAAATGTACTGAAAATGCGTACCCTGCTGCTAACGCGACGCTTCCCGCTCTTATTTAGGTATGAGGGTAACCGACTCGCACACATCCGCTAGGCTATCGTGGCAAATTTGTTTCTGTTGAATTATTGCACATATTTATTTTATTTTTTAATTTACAGTGCTATTATGCATCGAACTTGGTACTTTTGGACTAACAGGCTGACACACTTCTACGCAGCTTTCGTCACACATTCGAAAAACTATCGAGAGAAGTGCGAAGTTCGGAGCTTTAGCGAACATTCGAATTTTTTTTAGATTTGCGAAGAAATATCGAACAATTTTGTTTCGAAATTTCTTCGCTTTAGTGAGCATTCGTTTTTATCGAATCTCAAGTCAAGGGGGTCTTTGCAAATGCACATTTCAAAGAGTTTTGTGTGTTATTTTGGTCGTGGAATATCATTACAGATTGGGCTAAAAAATATGAATTTGTAATATATATATATTATACGTAATCGTATGACAAATAATGCATATTTGTGTTAATAATTCTGCATAATTGGTCATATACCTATTTAATTGTGTAAGATAATTTTTAATAAAATCTCAATTATTTTGGGCAGTTTTTCAGGAAGTTATAGCGCGTAGGTACATATGTATGTATATGCGAAAAATGTGATACTCAAGGAAAAAAGTTTGGCGACCACTGTTGTTTAAATTTTGTACTCTATGTTGATATATTTTATTTATTTTATTAAATTGTTCTTTCATCATGCTGGAGGCCCAAATACACAGAAAGCGAATAAATATAACGCTAAATACTTCATACAGGTAGTTTTTTTTAACAAAAAGTCTTCTAATAAAATGTTTAATAACTCATACAATTTCGAGGGAATTTTTTAAAACAAACCTGCGAATTACTCGTAATCAATTATATTTTATAAATGAAGTTATAAACAGTATGGTTCCAGTACAAAAATACTGCTAAAAAACGAGTCCAAAGTAGAAAATTGTGGAAAAAATACAGACAGACATATATCTGAAATTCACTGAAACAAGATATACATATGTATATGGTGCGAAAGGTCTTACTGCCTGGCTCACGATGTCGACAAGAAATTTTCGTTCGCTTATTTATATGGAAAACAAAAACAAAATAAGAAAATTTGATTTTTTAGGTGTTTCAAATACATACATATATACATATATACTTATACTTGACAATACCTACCAGAAAAATAGTAACACTTCCCAGGCATTTCGATTTCATTAAAATTTGTCATAGTTATTGACGCTTTTTTTTGTTGTAAAATTTCATGGATGAAAAAGAGTGCCCATATATTTTAAGTGAAAGTTGGAAACAATCTCGGGTGTTACTCTGTAAGTCATTGTAAGAAACAACGAATTGTTTTATTTTTATCCAATATTTCGCTGACATTTTATGTAGCTTCTTTAGGAATTTATGAGCCCTATGTATAAGCAAAAATTGGCATGAAGTTAGCATAAGTGACGAATATGAATTAGGTGTTGACGAGTTCCTCCATACAATTTGACATTAGAAATGGTCGCATTACCTAATTTTAACCCATCTGTAAGTCCTAGCATGATTTTTAATGTGAAGTTTCATGCCAAAACTCTTTAAGATCATGTTCAATTTTGCCACTTATGCTAACTTCATGCCAATTTTTACTTATACATAGGGCCGTATATATGTATATTTCATATACATACATATGTATGTATATATTTTTTAGCGTTAACTTCACTTTACTATATAAGAACATTAATAAGTTATTTATTTAATCAGTTTAAGTGGAAAAATACATGTAGATATGTATATTTATATAGACATACCTACCTGCCTGAATGAACATTTTAACACCCGCAGCCTTAAACACGCCATTGATCACCCCATTTTAAATCTCTTGTTTTTTATTTATTTTTCTTCTACTACGTACATATATTTCATTTTTCTTTTGTTTGTAACTATTTATAGTTTTTTATTTTCTTGTACATAAATAAGACAAAAGTGTACTGAACACTGAACTTTACGAAATGTGCCCTAACAAAATTAATTAACAATTGTTTTTGTCATAAATAATTTATATGTACATTCATTCGTAAACGCATAAGTGTTAGTTTGCTTAAACAATTATTTATAATGTAATTAAATTATTACAACATAATAAATTTTTCTTCTTGTGCCTTTGCCAAATTATTCAACACTTTTTTACATTAAATGCTTTGAAATCTTTATGATCAATCGCGTGGCTTCTAGACAAACAGTCGTTTGTTCATCCCATATTACACGATATGTAAAAACCACATTGGCATGTTAGGAGAATGGTCAGCATGTTGGTTGTATATATTTTTTTATATACGTATTTAAGTACTAGTGGCTACATGGGGTGAAATTTTAATAGTATATGTCGTCACCTTAAATGCAATCGAACGTAACTACACAAAATTTCGAAATCGAGTTTTTAATCGATTACACTAGTTTACAAAATAAAATTTTTTTCATGTACATTTGATGGGATATAGAATTCCTTAGGTATTTTTTTCCGCTGAATTCGAAAATCAAGGTTAAATTTTTTTTATGGACCAGTTTTTGAGATATTGTAATTTTTTCAGTTTTTCGACCTTTTTTCACTTGACCCATCATATTTCGAGCTAGAACTGTCCGATTGGGTCATTTTTGGTATTCAAATGAAATGTATTGAGATGACAAATAAATATGTATAATCGGATCTTTAATTAGTATAGCGGTTCAAAATATATCGATGAAAATAGGGCACATTTTCAAAAAAATCATATTTTACAGAATAAAATAATAATAATAAAATAAATAAAAATTAAAAAATTCTGCAAAATATACTCATATGCGGGCACTTAATTGTGAATAAATTCAGAATTAATGGAAGGATTTTTAATACATTTTACTTGTTTTATTTATAACATATGAAGGTATCACAATTAATAACAAAATATAAAATTTTCTTCAGTTTAAAGTTTTAATGAGTCTTTTAAGAAACAAACGGGTTTCTAAATTTTTTTGGAAAAAAATTATTTTTTTTGTATAAAACTTTCTGAATATCTCTGAAACTATAAGACTGTTAAAAAATTCATGAAGACGTAATTTAAAGGTCAATTGGTTTCCTAGCCTTCTGTGTAATTTTTTAATGAATCGAAGAACTGGTTCTCGATTTAATGCCAATTATGTGATCAGCATCGTCTTTTTTTTATAACGGAAAATCTCGAGATACAGAGTCAATTCAAAAAAACTAATTTAAAGGGATTGATACACAGTACTTAATATATACAAATTTACTGTGAAACCTTTGACCTTACATAATAAATTTCATTTTGTTGACCTGTGTTATTTGTTATTTTTATGTATTTTTACTTTGGATTTATTCAATCCATTGCTTATAACTTTGTAATTTTTCGGTCGATTTTCTTCTGGTTGGTCTTAGTTATTACATAAAAGTATTATCTTTACGTACATGGACAGAAACCAGACGTTTTTTTTTAACGATTTGTACTTTTCTGTCACCATATAATCACTGTAAAATATGATTTTTTTGAAAATGTGCCATATTTTCGTCGATATATTTTGAACCGCTATATCAATTAAAGATCCGATTATACATATTTATTTGCCATCTCAATACCTTTCATTTGAATACCAAGAACGACCCAATCGGACAGTTCTAGCTCGAGATATGATGGGTCAAGTGAAAAAAGGTCGAAAAACTGAAAAAATCACAATATCTCAAAAACTGGTCCATAAAAAAAATTTTACCTTGATTTTCGAATTCAGCGTAAGAAAATACATAAGTAAAATCACCTCTCGTCAAGTGTACATTTTCAGTGTAAACTAGTGTTATGGTTCATTTTATCAAACTACATCTTGACGCAAAAATTTAGACCCCTGCGGTCAAAAATGACGACTTTATTAAAGAAATTAAAAAAATGCGTAATTACGAATGCATCTATTTTTTATTGCAAGGAACATAACTAACATAAAAGCTTAAATATATGTATATAAAAAGGAAATAAATGATTAAAAATATATGTATCCATACTACAAGTAAATTTCGAAGAACATTTTCAACAACACTTTATTATTATTGATTGTGAAACGTTTTTCGTTTCTCCTGTAAAAAGTATAAAAGTGTAGTTACGTCCGTTTGCATTTAAGGTGACGATGTGTATGTATTTATGTCCCAAATCCCGAGTTACAGGGTTAATGTATGTATACCGACAAAATGTTGCTTGTAATGTTTTGAATAAATGTTCTGAATACACTATAACTAGGGTTTTCCCGGAATTTCCCGTCTCGGGAATTCAAATTTTAAAATTTCCCGATTTCCCGGTATTTTTTCGGCGGGATTCCAGGAAATAATAAAACAAATAGTTGACTACTTTACATATATAAAATTTATTACGAGCAGAGTTTTTTCTAACAAATTTTATATTTAAAGATATATCTTGTCACATAAATTTATGTTCAGTCTTGCACTATCACTTGATGTGTAGAGTCATTCTTTCTGTGTTACATTTGAACTGCGGTCAAAAGTGAACGGTATTTTTCTTTTCTTACTTTTTGTCTTTGATTCTTGCTTCTGTTATTTTTTGTCGCAATAAAAACAACATTAAGCGTAAAAACGTCGAAGATATTGTTGTTGCCTCACATGGGCACAGCATGAATAAAAGACAAACTAATGTTAGTAGTTCTCAGAGAGCTACATCTTATAATTTTTATAAACCACTACAAACCGTTGATGATGAAGATGATAACGATGAAATTGTTATCGATAAATCCCCTAAGGTTACCATGCCACCAATTACAATATTAAAGTGTCAAATAAACAAGTGCACGAAATGTGTAGAATTTTAAAAATAGAGGATTATTCTATTCGTAAGATTTCTATTGGGCTGAAACTATTCTGCACTAATAAAGGCGATTACGATAAAGTTTGTGACGAGCTTATAAATAAATTCCAGTTTGAGTATTTTACTTACGCCCCAAAAAATGAAAGACCTTACAAGGCTGTTCTACTAGGACTGGACAAAAGTGACCCATCTGTTGTAAAGGCACGCATCCTACAATTAGGTCTCAAGTGCACTGATGTGAAAATTGTTACTAGAAGTACGGACAACTCCAGAGAACACATCATCTATATTGTATATTTTGAAAGGAAATCGATCACACTGAGAGAGTTGAGGCAGAGTTACTCAGTAATCAACTATATAAAGGTACGATGGGAATATCAAAAGCCCAATAAGTCAAAGCTGACGCAATGCTACAATTGTCAGATGTATGGCCACGGTGCCAGTCGTTGCAAGGTCAAATCGTTTTGTGCTCATTGTGCCGGAAATCACAAAACCGAGGAATGTAAAGCTACTACAATTAAATGTGCAAATTGCATGGGCGCCCACAGGGCTATGTCTCCAGAGTGTCCCAGTAGGGAGATGTACAAACAAATTCGTCAAAGAGTTCAACCTAAAAGTCCTAGGCAAATATCGGTCGAGTTTAACAACAGGAAAAATTACAACAACAATTTTCCGAACACGTTAAATCAAATAGTAAACCGCCCTGGCACATCAAGTGCAAATAACAACCAACAACTCACTCCACCTTTTGATAATGTTAACAGAAACAATAATCTGTTTTCTTTTGAAGAGTTAAAAAATCTTACCTTCGAGTTAATTAATAACCTTAAAAACTGCAAGTCACGTGAGGAACAATTTCAAGTTGTCACAAACCTTGCCTGTAAATTTTTGTATCAATGAACACCAATATCAAGGTAGTACAATGGAATGGTCGTAGTATACGCGGAAAAAAAGAGGAACTCTTCTACTTCTTAGATAAAAATCAAGTCGATATTTGTTTAATTTGTGAAACTTGGTTAAACAATAAACTATCAATAAAACATAAAAACTACTGCTGTTACAGATACGATCGACAAACTGGTGGAGGAGGGGGTGTAGCCATATTGATTAAAAAAAATATTAAGCATCAGTTGTTACCTCCTAAAAATACAAATATTATTGAAAACATTGGAGTTAGAGTAGACTGTGGAAACGACTTTATCGACATCTATTCCTGTTATTTTCCAGGAGGCTCAAGTAGACGTAGCAACACAATAATAAACAATTTTACTTCTGATCTTCGGAAATTAACTGAAAATCAAAACAAATATATTTTAGGAGGTGACTTCAACTGTAGGCACAGGTACTGGGGATGCCTCAGAAGTAATTCATGGGGAAATATTTTATACAACAAGCTCCAACTTAATCAGACACAATTAGTTTTTCCTCCTGAATACACGTATATTCCTTCAGATCCAAACAAGCAACCATCAACATTAGATTTCTTTCTAACCAACATTTCAGCTAATATGTCAACAGTAAATGTGATCAATGACCTGGGATCAGACCATCTACCTATTGTAAGTAATATATGTAAATCTTCGCTATACAGAATCAGACAACTTATTCTACGCATACAACATAGCTAACTGGAGACGCTTTCGTAAATCAATAAATCGTACCCTACCGCAAATAGAAAACCACAATGATATAACCAACGTCAGCCAAATCGACAATCTGATCAATGACTTCAACAATGTGGTCAAAATAGCTATCGAGGCATCTGTTCCCAAAAAACATGTTTCCCCAATGAGTAATCCATTGCCTAACAACATTATAACTATGATGCAAATGAGAAATGTATTTCGAAGAAATTGGAAAAGATTTAGGGACATTAATGGTCACGAAGCAATGGTACGCCTAAACACAAGCATCAAAAAAGAAATAACAAATTTTAGAAACGTATCTTGGAATACCATGCTGTCGAACCTAGACAAATCTTCGCCCGCTTTTTGGAAAGTTAATAAAATTCTCAGAAAAAACTCCAGGCATCTACCTGCATTAAAACACAACAATATAGTTTTTCAAACTCATTTGGAAAAAGCTGAAATATTGGCTCAGACCTTTAACTCATCTCATTGCTCCTCGGCCCACCTTAGCGATTTCACCACAATTGCAGAAGTTGACGATGTAGTAACTCAAATCGACAATATGAATGTCACTCCACCAAACGCTTATTTTACTACACACGAAAAAGTCACGACTATAATTAAAAAGCTTAAAAATAAAAAATCACCCGGTTTAGATGGAATTAACAACAAATGTTTGAAAAACTTGCCAAACAAAGGCATTCACTTTCTGACAACCATTTTCAACGCCTGCCTAAATTTAAGCTACTTTCCAAGTGCTTGGAAATTGTCAAAGACGATTCCCATTCTTAAGACAAACAAGCCCGCTGCATCTCCCCTTTCGTACAGACCAATAAGCCTACTGTCATCGTTAAGTAAAATTCTGGAGAAAATACTGAAGGAAAAAATAGCAAACTTCATCAATGAGCACAACATCATACCACCTTATCAATTTGGTTTCAGAACCGAACATAACACTTCTCAACCGTTACTAAAAATTAGAAATGAGGTTAAAAACAACTTTGACATTGACAAGTCCACGGGTATGGTACTTCTCGATGTCAAATCAGCATTTGATTGCGTTTGGCACAACGGACTCATCTTCAAATTAAAGAAATTCAATTTTCCGATAGAAATAATAAAAATTGTTAAAGATTTCTTACACAATAGATACTTTTGTGTTTTTCTGGGTAATACGTCTTCCCAAAAAATTAACATTTCGGCCGGCTGCCCTCAAGGATCTTGCCTTTCACCAGTCCTGTATAATATTTTTACTGCAGACGTTCCTGAGTTTCCGAATTGTACGATGTCTATTTTTGCGGACGATACTTCAATCCTATGTTCGAGTACTCTTGCAGCTGATATAATTTCCAATCTTCAATTTGCCCTTACGGAGCTAAAATCTTACTTTAACAAATGGAAAATTGCGATAAATATTGAAAAAACCCAAGCTATTTACTTCACAAGAAAGCGTAAGGAATGCTTTATTCCCCAGTGTTCATTGCGATTCATGAATTTTGACATACCTTGGGACAACAAAGTAAAATATTTAGGCGTTATCCTTGACGCCAAGCTAAATTTTAACTGTCACATACCGTACGTTGTTAACAAAATGAATAAGTTAATAGTAATATTATATCCTTTTATAAACAGAAGATCCAAGCTAAACATTGAAAATAAAAAACTTATAATAAAATCAATTTTTCATCCCGTACTGTTCTACAGTGCCCCAGTCTGGTGCTCGTCCGCAAAATGTCATTTGAACAAGCTTCAGGTGGCTCAAAACAAACTCCTAAAAATGGTATACAACCTACCGTGGCACTATTCCACTCGTCGTCTACATAATCTTGCCGGCTTCGAACTTGTACATGTCAAAGTGACCAGACTGAATTCCAATTTCAACACAAGATGCCTATCTTCGCAGTACCGACATATTAATGAACTAATTTCAGCGTAATTTTACCCGTAGTATAGTATTTTATCTTAAATGCATTATATAGAGTTTTTGTAAAATTTTCACCTTCATTTATACTATTAAGATTATAAGTTTGTAAATATTACCATGTAAATAATATATTTAAGCAGATAAGGAGCATTGCTCCTAAACTCTTTACCACTTAAGTCGAATTAATTATACCTGATGTTATCCAAATAAATAAATAAAAAAAAAAAAAAAAATTAATTTATGTTTCAAGCAGCAACATAACAGTTATAAAAAGAGAAATGGCGAACGTTTGTATAACCATTTATTGAATTTAAATAATGTTTATAATCGTAACCAATATAAGTGAGAAATATTTTTTTTTATAAATAACTATTACAGCAACCAAAAAAGTTTTTTGGTTACCAATGACCATTGTCGAAAGTAATTTTATTTTTCGGTTATCGCTACAAGAATACACATCGTATTTTAGATGTAATGGATGCATTTCTAGGGGAAGATATTGAAATGTCTTTGCAAAAGTTAACAAAACGGTCATAATAATATATGGATATCTCACGATAATGGTTAATAATAACCTAAAGTAGATAATAGTTATTTTCTAGTAATCTTTTCTTTAGAAAGAAAAAATAATACTTATTTTCGTTCCCTGGTTTTAAAGTAACCCTACAAGCAAAGTAATACGAAAATGATTCGAAATCGTATTGCTTGGAAGAAAAATATTATTGCGGCAACAATCATATTCGTATTGCGGAAGTTTCCCCCTTCGGGAGAGGTTGTGCGGCCAGGGCGATACTTCCAAGAAATACGAATGCAATACTTCTAGAAGATAAAACAATGATATTGCTAGATAATCGTCTAACTGAACTATTTATGATATTGCCAGATTATCTTGAAGAAGTTAATTATTTATAACGATAGATTATCTCCCAAAATACAATTTTACAATTTTGCTAAATTATCTGAAGAAGAAGAAATATATATATATATACATATATGTATGTATGTATAAATGTATATGTACATAAAACTGCCATTAATTTAAATTTAAAGCAATTTTTAAGGTCAACTAAATTCAATTTATCCTCACAGGAGTCATCATATTTTTATTATTAAAAGGAATTTCCTGAGCTAATGTTTTGAAAATTTTCTAATTGTTTTTATTTCAATTTCAAATGTTTTGAAAATTTTCCGATTGTTTTTATTTCAAATTAAATATTTTTTTTTTATCTTCTAGTTAAAAACATATTGATATTATAAATTTATTGCGCATGTGATAAAACACCAGGCTGAACAAAAAGCAACATTTTAATAACACAAAATACTTTGTTAAAGGAAAAAATAAATAGTCAATACATTTTGAACTGTTCATTCAAAATGTTTCACTAAAATGAAAATATTTTAATATCAAAAAAGTATTGCTTTGATGATTTTCTTCTAAATGATAAAAATAAGATATTGTATTTATATCTTCTGGGCAATATATCTTCCAAATGTTTGTAGGGAATTCATTGAAATCATTATTCTCTTTTTTTGTTTTTAATAAAATTGTTTTACATGGAAAACTCAATTGTATGGACGTTTTTTAAGAACAAATCTACTGATCTTTTTTGGATCTCAAACTTCGAGTATTTTTTACTTTATGTTTGTTTTTATTAACTAGTATGTTATTACTTATATTTGTAAGTTTACTTTTTTTGATCTCATATAACATAGTTTTTCGTGTTTGAAAAAACTTTCAAGGAATTTAAAAACTAAAAGTTAATAAAAAAAATAAAGTTCTTGTTCTAAAGCCCAATTTATATTAACATTCGAGTAGTTATGTATATAAAATGTGTTTTAGTGAGTGTTTTAAGCGTTCTAATCAAATTTGTGTTAATGTTTGGCAAATTTAATGTTTATTATTTCTATGGAGCGGGATCTCAGGATCCCGGGATGTATAAAAAAATTTCCTGCTTTCCGGGAAAAAAAAACTAACTATAACCCAAAAACCTAAGGGCACTGCTGCACGTTCAATATATGTATATTGAACGCGATCCAGTATCGCGATATTTATTGAACGTGTAGCATGCAGTTTTGCTGGATCGCGATCCATATTGCAGAAAGGCCTAGCATTTTCATGATATTAGATCGCCATACGTTAATAAGAAGTGAAATAAAACAAATAAAATAAAAGACGCAGTGCAAAATATTTAACAAATAAAAAGCAAAAAAGTTTATTACATTTGTGTAAAGTTTGTTTTAATAAAGGGTAATGGCAGAAGATAGTGAAAGCGAGTGGGTTCTGCGGGGGAATAGGAATTAATTATCGAAAAAATTATTTTGAAAGACTTTATTTTTAACTTGGCGGCATTGCCGGAATTGGGGGACTCGTCGGCTAAAGCTTATTCCGACAAAATAAAAAGAGCGGTTGCACAGCAAAAATTATTAAAGATCTGCACAGCAAAAAAATAACGTAAATACTGACGCGATAAGTATTGAACATGCGCTCGTGATCCATCAATCCATTAAAATGAATCACACGATTTCCTAAATTTTTTTAATACACAAGCGTGCAACTTTAATTAGTCCGCAAAATGAGTTTCAGATGTAAACTATTAAAACGCCGATATCTACAAGAATTGGTTGGCAGAATATTGTTATTTTTAAAAAAATTAATTTTGTTGTACAACACAGTGTTATTATTATATAATTTCAGATATAGCCGAATTTGTTTTCGAAGACAAAAAGGAAGCTTTAAAAGTTTTAAAACAACACAAAGATGCTCGTTTCAAGGAATTCCTCAGTAAAGAAGAAGCTCTTAAATATGCTCAAACTGGTTTTGAAACAGTACAAAATAAATGCAATGATGTTAAAAGTAAGTAGATGAAGGACCTTGATATTAAATTAAATGTACAACCGTTCAATGATGATAATTAATTAATTCAATGTGGGAAGCTTTGATACGCTTTACTGAAGGACAAAAAAAAATATATACATATATATATATATGTATTTGTATTTAATTACTCTACCTTATTTTTAATATGAATAAGTGTGGTTTTATAGATATTGTATATATAAAACCACACTAATTCAAAAAATATTTACATTTACCTTTATTTATATATTTATTATGTCATATCTTCTAAGTGGCTGGACCGATTTTCTTCAAACATAGCTAAGAACCCTCTTGATCAAGTCACTTTAAAAAAAAAAACTAAATCAAATTCGGTCCAGCCGTTTGGTCAGTACGTGGTTACGGACAGACACACATATACACAGACACACACTACAAACTTATAACACCCATTTTTTTTGGTCGGGGGTTAAAAAGGTTATTTAAAAAAAATTTGTTTTTCTATGATACTTCTTAAATAACTTTTTTTTTTATTTTATTTTTGTATAAAAATTTCAGCATCAATAGAATCTATAGAAAAGGGGGCATTTAAAGCGCCCACCAGACAACAGCTCATACAGTTTCGGAAATGCATCGAAAACAATTACGATACAAGTGTACAAGAAAAAATATGGAATAATCCACGATATTTAGTAAGTTCTGGTTACGTACCAACAATTCTTAAGGAAGGATATCGCTACAATGCAATGCATGTTTGTGCATTAGTGGGACTACCCGGTATGGCAAAACTTATACTAGATACAGTGTCGGATCTAAAATTTGCGGATCTTTTGCTGGGTGGCAAGAACGACGAGAAAGCCTGTAAAGAACTATGCGCCAAACTTGTGGATTGTTTCCTAAATTTGCCTGAAACGGGTAGATTTGAGACACCATTACATCTTGCCTCCAAATATGGTCACGAAGAAGTAGTAAAAATATTATTATCTTATCCGGAATGCAAAATATTACTAAACGCTGAATATAGATCTCCAAGTGCTGTAATTAAATAAAATACAAAAAAATAAAATAACGCATATGCTAATTTTAGAACTTTTTTTAGATTATATGTGAGCGTACTAATAGACAAAAATATCATAAAGTTTATCAACACTTCAAGGAAAATTATTATGTGCCTGTGTTACGAAGCAATGATAATGCTATACCTGGTCAAATAGGCGAACCATTTCCAATTACTAGCATACCAGTAAGTAGAAAGTGCATTTTGTTACTTTTTTAAATCCAATTTTTAATATCAATTTCTTAATTATAGAATCTAAACTGTAATCCTCTAAGCCCTGAACTAGATATTAAAGCTTTGGCTGGTCCGATGAGCGAAGATGAAGCAAAGGTATTGCTTTTTTTATTTTGTTTCATAAATGAAATAATAAAACTTTAAAACTTAAAATTAACTTTAAAGACATTTTTCCGCTGCTGGAAGACCCCACCTAGACAGGGCAGAAATATGTCATCACCCATTGGGAACAATTTCAATGTGTCACCCTACTCTGCGCATAATAGCACGCCTATCAAAACATCTCATTATATAAATAATAGTTTTAATTCAACTACAAGCATTTTTAAGGGAAGTTCCTTATTAAATTCTACACCAAACCGTTATGCTCACAATGGCGCCAGCAACTCTAACAACTTCTACAAATCAATTCCTAATGATACATTCGATAGCAAAGAAAATGGAGTTTTCGAAGTAGGAGAAGGCATTCAGAACGAATGTTCAAATAATGAAGAACCTATCAATAATAATAATCATTTGGGCAACATATCTAAATCTCAAACTAATAGTAGTAGGCTTTTAGGGCGCATGTGTCCTCCAACGCCCTTGTTTAGACTTAAAAATAATGCATTTTTTAATTATCGTGAACACAACATTGCCTCACCCATAGTGGATTCCATAGAAATCGGCCAAGAAATTAATGATTCGTTATTAAATGTCTCAGATGCTGCTTATGATAGCCCCGGCTTACTAGTACGTCATATAAAAAATAGCGATGTCGACAAGGGTCTTGAATGTATTGGTCGTATTTTGGCCAATGTGAGAGATATCGAGTGGCGTGAATATTGGGATTTTTTGGATGAATTTGTTGATATTACTTCTCCATATGGACTTTATAAATTGGAAAAGTATCTCGCCCAGCTCCAAAAAGAACAGGACGAGCGCAACAATAAGTCGTCGGACTCCATAGAAAAAGAAACCCCCAATTTGCTCGATGATGTTTGTAATGCTTTGGAAAATGCTTTCAGAATATCAGCCACACCCGATGCTACCAAAAGTTTATGTACATCGGCAAACCATCAGATTACTCCCTACACTTATGTGGAAAAATCGTTACAGGTCCATGCCAGACGTATGACAAAAACTATTATACATAATATTGATAACGAAATTGCCTTGATTGATGGTCTGCAGTTGGAATTCAGAAGATTTAAATCTCTGATTTATTCCTTCAAAGAAGATACCAGCTATGTTAATGTCAATTTTAAGAAAGTGCATTCTCGCATCGGAAATTTAATTGCAATGTTCTTGGAAAACTCCCAGGAAGTGTTGAAAAAAAAGATATTGAAGATATTGGTTGATCTTTCGGAGCAGAAGCTCGAAAAGCCCGATGACATAGAGTGTATTTGTTATCGCATTTATGAAAGGTTGCAACATCCAAGTGAGTAATACATAAATACTTCCAAATGATTTTTTATTTTTATATATACATAAATAAAAATTAATTAATTAATTTGCAATTTAAAGCCGAACAAATTCTGCCAGAAAATATAAAAACCGAAGAAATGTGTTCGAAAATTTGGTCAAAAGAAAAAAGCTGTGATTGCCAATTTGAAAGTGATTCAAGAAGAAAAACGAGTCGACAGAATAGAATGGCGGGCATTAATCATAAAAATCATCAACGCCATGAACAACAGGAAATGCTGCAAAAAGATTGTCAAGATAACCAAATAAATGTCAACAATAAAGAAGAATGGCTCAACACGAAAGATGCAACAAATGATTCTTATGATGAGGATGAATTTTGGGTAAATAATTTGACTTGTTCGTTAAATCGAAAACGAATGCCTTGCCTTCATTTTTTACTTTCACTTGATTTCGGTTGGCTGCTAAACGCTCTGATGTTCTTATTGACTTTCTTTTTTTTCAATTTTATTTTAGTCGGATTTTGGAGATTCAGACAGCGATGAAGATGAAGTATTTCTAACACCAAATTCAAGTCCATCCAAACATGCAGATGAAGACATTAACAGAATTTTCATTTATGGGTAAGATAAAAATGTATTTATTTGAATAAATTGAGGAACTGCAAGAACACCTCAATGCATCAACTATAAACTTTCTCATTGCGATTGAATGGCAGATTTATTTTTTTTTCAAAAACAAACTTACTGAAAACTGAAGACAGCAAATAGGGTTATTAAGTTGCAGTCACACTAAATCTGCATTTTACATGTGAACGTTTTAAAATTCACTTATCGGGAATAAAAAGCGAACATTTTGAAGTATTTCCCACGAAAAAAAAAATCATAAAATGGTATACTGACACAACAACAACGCAAACAATGTCGATCACAATTTTAGGGAAAGGGATCACATTTCACGTGGACTGTTTTTATTCCCCATAAGGGCGAATATCGTAAATTATGACTATACTCTTCCTCCAAAGAAGTCAACAAATGAGGCTATTAACGCCAAGACCCCAAAAAAAATGTCAGAATTGATCAAATATATGACTTTAAACTATTTTAAAATAAATCATATCCCTTTCGTTCCCTTTACATGTAACAGTTCTTGTTTTCTTAATTTTTTTCAGCAATGAACCTACAAAACGAGATATGGATGTATTAAATGCTCTTTTTCACATAGATATTGATAAGACTAAATACCCAAGTATTCATTCCTGGAAATCTGCAATAATGAGTTACACAAATGAAGAAAAGGATTTGTAAGTTTATAATTATTTAGTTATATATTTCCTTTTGATTTTTTTATTGCAACTTTAAATATTTTTAATATTATTTTCTTTTGATTGTAATTAAAATATTGGACCTAATTACAAGTGTCCTGTTTCGACTACGACGAACGTCTAATTTTTCGTTGCGAAATAAAACACAGTGATGCATAGAAATAAAACAGATTGATGCATATGAAATTAAATCAACAGCGCAACAGATTATTCTCTCTCTCTCTCTCTATCTTTGCACACCATCTTTATCCATTATATGAGCTGGGGTATAATCGTCGCTTTAGATAACGAGCTGATTTGATCACGTTTTTTCAGTATGAGATTACGCCATTCGATATCGAACCATACCCTCTAGTCAGCCTAGAACCATATGAATCTATATCAACACTCTTTTCTCTAGAGACAATTGCACTAATTGAAATGTCTATGTATTTCTTGTCGATGAACGCGTCAATATGTAGTTCTTTTCTTTTTTATAATATGTATATATGTATGTATGTGTGTATTAAGTTTGTTGCCCCAACCCTTATAAAATTGCAGACGAGGGTCACTAAAATGTACTAGTGATTCTTTAGTTCAAATGTCTCCATATGGTCGTAAAATAATAGTGCTAAAGTCTACTGGTAGGTTTTCAGTGACAACCCTATGCTATGTGTCAATATGCGAGTACATCGGCTGGGGTACACCTAGTCAGTAGTACTATTTACAATGTCACTAGTAAATCACTACAATTTTTTTATTGACATTGAGCGACGAAATATCGATATTGTAGACTAGAACCCTTAAAATTTACTAGTGAATCTTTGGTGCCAATGTCTCCATGTGTGTGAGTAGTGCTACAGTCTAGTGGTGGGTTTTCAATGACAAGCTAATGTTAAATGTCAATAGATGATTACATTGGCTGAGGTACACCTCATCAGTAGTACTACTGACAATGTCACTAGTAAACTACTACAATTTCTCTATTCGCATTTCCTGCAGGGTATTATTGCATTGTTAGCGATAGCGAATGCCATAACCTCAAACTGAAAAACGTGAACGAATCAGCTCTTTTATCGAAAGCGACGATTATACACCTGAATTCGCTGAGTAAATTCGTCGTTGTTGTGCTTCATACGACGAATTTACGCAGCGAATTATTATCGAGGATTTCGTCGACGTGAACGAAATTCGTCGTTCGTCCCAGTTGTATTCCTAGCATACGATTTTGTACTAGATTAAAGAAAAAGTGTTCAAAAGTCGAAATACGATATTAGTAATTAGGCCCAATAATTGTTTTAAATGGGTTCATATAAAACGGATTCGAAGTAGTATGTACTTAAATGCTGATCGTAGGAAGCAAATCTACTACAAAAGTGTTCCTTATTACGAGTGTCGCATTATGACTTCGAATACGACTATTTTGCAATGCCTAAAAAACATTGCAGCACTTTTTGTTTAATCTAGTCGTAGTCATAGTCGAAATACGACACTCGTAATAAGGCCCAGTGTATTAATGGGTCTTATTACGAGTGTCTCATTACCCAATATTAAGAAGCTGATTTTCTAAAAAGCAGAAATACATAAAAATTTTTGGTGCAAAATTTTTTCCCAACGCATTTTGCTTATTATTTATTAAATTTCAATTGTTTTGATATTCCGGCCTGTCACAGAAATCGTTGAAATATTCTACTATAGTTCTAGTTCTTGTGTTGTAATCAGGTTGGAGTAATGCATCTTTTATTGCTAATTCAGAAGCAAAACATTTGAGAATTTCTCTAGCAGTTGCTAGATAAAGTCGATATTCTGTAGGTAGTTCCACCGCCATATGATGCAGAATTTGAGTAGGAGTCGATCTCAGGATATTATTGGCTCGTGTCGAGATCATTTTCAGTGCAATTTTAGTGTTAATTGGCAAAGGAGGAAACTGTATATTCAATTTTGGATCTTATGTGCGTTCTATATACATATTTGTAATGCTCGAGAGGGTTGAACTCTCGAATATAAGGAAGACTTAAAGAAAATTTTAAAGTTTTCGAAAAAATAAATTAACATACAAATATGGACTATAAAGCACATTTAAGAAATTTATTATTCGACATATTGTCACTATAAAGCACACTTGAAATATAAATTAATCTTTTTTTTTAATACGGCCGTCAATTTCTATTTACTCGTAGTATCGCACAATCTTGAGAACAATTTTTTTTTTCTGAATTATTAACTTAATATCCTCTTGCTGATTTAGTGGGATATGTAAATTAAAGACAATTTTTTACTACAATACATATTAAATCGTTCTCTTTGTAGCGAAAACGTACTAAAGTTCATATTTCAATATTTTCAACAGCTTCCCCTCCCCACGAATCGTCAAGAAATCTATTTCATTTGTGGCACCAAGTTCAAACCCAAAAGACTTATTCGTACATCCACTAACACCCAGGTCAACGCAGAAATCATACTCAATACTACGCTCCAATACAAGTTCGTCAATTTTAAATTCGCCAAGACTACAATCAACATTAATAAATGCAACAGCAGCAGCATCATCACCAATACTGCCACTTCCAGCGGTGAAACGTTTATTTATGTCACCTATAAGAACAAACTCGGCTACTGACATATTAAGAACAGAGACAAATATAAATGCAAATGATACTTTAAATGGGACACCTACAAAAGCTGTTTCCGTTGCAGATGACACTAAGAATGAGTCCACTTCAAAATTGCCAGTACATCAACAACAATTGCAAATACAAAGACCTCTTACGCCACTTAATAAGTTACGCGGCCTGTTCAGTGTATACCGTGAATACTACTTAAATCGTAGTAGTAGTGTATATTCATCATCACCATCATCATCAGCATCCGATATCTTCGGGGACTTGGCATAATAAAAAAATTCAAGCGTTCGTTTAGTGTCTCAACCTCGAATATAGAATTTGAAAAACTTCGTTATCACTCCACCTAATGTTTATTATAAATTAAGTTTTTTCTTCACTTCATTCGTTGTTTTATTGATTTTTGCTTTTTTTTTCTTCTTTTTCACAATGTTCACCAAGCGCATTTTATTCATATTTTGTATTTTTTTATGTCGTTTGAATTTAATTTTTGTTTAATTTTTTTTTTGTGTTTAAATAAAACTAATTCAAAAATTCTAGCCATTTATGTTTATAATAATAGATTTTAAATAATTGAGCGCTTTTACTCAAACTGTGGTATCCACGAAAATAGCGAGCCTTGTTTTCGATTTTATCGTAAACGACATGTTATCGAAAATATACTTTTTTTTTATTGAAATTAAAATTTTATGGCCCTTGATACAGGCTGTACAATTTTATCGTAAGCTACAATTTACGTACAAGAACATATTTGAATATTTAAAAAAAACCTTGTCCTGAACACCTTAATTTTTGTCGCTTACGATAAAATCGAAAATAATCAAATATGTTTTTGTACGTAAATTGCCGCTTACGATAACATTTTACATCCCGTATCTTAAAAGTTATCAACAATTTTGGCATTTTGATAATTCTTAACTATGGGTAGGCCCATAAAATTTTAATTTAAATAAAAAGTCTATTTCCGATAACATGTCGCTTACGATAAAATCGAAAATAAGGCTCGATATGTATCGTCATTGTGAAAGTGTCGTTGTCTGTTAAGCTAAAATGCATCTGTTTGCAAAATATATTTCATGATTATTTTGAGCCTTATTTTCGATTTTATCGTAAGCGACAAAAATTAAATTTTTCAGGAGAAGTTTTTTTTTAAAATATTCAAATTTGTTTTTGTACGTAAATTTTCGCTTACGATAAAATTGTACAGCCTGTATCGTAAAAGTTATCAACAATTTTGCCATTTTGATAATTCTAAACTACATATGTGTAGGCCCATAAAATTTTAATTTCAATAAAAAAGTCTATTTCCGATAACATGTCGCTTACGATAAAATCGAAAAAAGGGCTCGATTTGTTAAATACAATTTTGTAATTCTCTCTTAATAATTTTAAGAATTTTTCAATGACGATACATATGCTCTGTTATCGTTGTTGGCGTTTGTCTACTTCGACTACGACGTTAATGTAATAAATTAAAAAACGAACTTGGCTTAATTTGTTTTTTAATCTAGGACAAAAATATCGTAGACAAAGTCGAAATACATACGTCAAAAAAAAAAAACACGATAGGCTTATTATTAGAAGGAGAAAAACACTTTGCCCTAGAATTGTTAAGGCTTTTGACAATAAATAACCTCTCTCCTTACAATAGCGAAAACCCATATTATAAGATTTTTCCTCTTATAAATAGAGGATTTTCCAAAATTTTGATAATGAGAGGAGAACGCCATATATTTATTTTTTTGCCTTCCTAGAAAATTGTATTTGCGCGGATAACTCAATTTGAATATTAGCGCTCTCTATGTATGCATGTATTTCTCTAATTGTAACTATTTTACTCACATTTATACTATAGTTTTACTTATTATTCAGCCTTATCATGGATTCCACATGTGAATATTTCCGAATGAAATTTTTCCTTCACATGGATTTTAATTTCGTATCTTCAATTCCAATAAAATTAAAAACTTGCATGTTTCCACTTTTTCCAACAGACAAATCTTTGTGAATAATTTTTTTCATAAATTGTCCTCATATTTCGCAATCGTATGAAGTTTTTTAATACCAATTGTTCACACGTTCGGAAATTTCCATGTGAAATTTTATTTATGATAAGCCTGATTATTTTGATATTACATACGTCTTATAGCGTTATATGTATAATTAAAAGGGGAAAAAAGAAACATTTTATATATTGTAGAATATTAAAATATAAAGTATTATACTTAACCGCTTTAAGGAATTTGAAATAAACTATATTACACCAATGTAATTTGTTTTATCTTAAAAAAAAATTGCAGAAAATAGCTTATGGAATACTATAATTGTTATTATGGATACTTTTTGATCAACGGCTGTTTTCGAAATAGCGGATCGAAAGAGCGGTATACATACATGCTTATCGCTCATTTACTCAAACAACGTCATAAATTAAAAAAATTTGTTTGCAAGAGAGTGGAGAGGACAATGAAGGGGGCCATCATATTTGCTCAACTGAAATTTTCGTGAGTGAACCCAATCTTGCTGTTGAACAATGTGGAAAAATAAAAACTGATCCAGAATGGGATATACTAGATGTTTGTTGTGAATGTTTTGTTTGAGGCTTTTTAACTAACTTATTTCTCCTTAATTTATAACTATCTGTCAATACAATACCAAAAAGTTGGCGGATGTCTGTCTCCTCGCTCTCAATAACAATTTCATGCTAATGATAGTTCATTCCTAAACCCTAAGGTCTAGAAAATGTCATGAGCATGTCAATAGCAGTTAGTTGTTTCCGACAAAGGATAGACAAGCAATGTTTATGCAAGTAATTCTCAATAATGAGCAAATAAAATTGCTTTGCGTGAACCCAGTCTTAATATAACTTGTTAAAAACATACATATGGTCCCTACCACGTCAAACTATCCAATATTCAAAATTCGTTTCTTAGATTCGTCGTTACCTTGGTACCCTAATTTCTAGGATATGACTCATTTCAAAATGCTGAAATTTTAATAGACGATAGATAACTCAACAAGAAATATTTTAATCCTGACATTGTTAGGAATACGCCGACTCACAATTGACGACTCTTTGAGCTCTTCTGACAAGAACAAATTTGCATATTGGATAGTTTGACGTGGTAGGGACGATATCATCACCTTAATATAGAAAGGCCCCTAACTTTATTTAAAATGCAAAAATTTCGATTTGCGAAAAAAATAACGAGTTAGCTCCTTTCTATATTAAGTTAACGATATGTACATATGTATGTATATAGAAATCGTCACCTTAAATGCAAACGGATGTAAGTACACAAAAATTCGAAATCGAGTTTTTGATTGACTATGGTTCATTTTATCAAACTACATGTTCACGCAAATATTTAGACCTTTGCGATCAAAAATGACGACTTTATTATAGAAATTCAAACGGACGTAATTACGAATGCATCTATTTTTTATTGCAAAGAACGTATGTAATTAACATAAAAACTTAAATATATAAAAAGAAAATAAATGGTTAAAAGCATATAAGTATCCATACTACAAGTAAATTTCGAATGCAATTCTCAAGAACACTCTATTGTTATTGGTTTTGTAACGTGTTTTGTTTCTCCTGTAAAAAATATAATAATGTAGTTCCGTCCGTTTGCATTTAAGGTGACGATATGTAATTTAGTGTGACATTCTCAACAATAAGTTGTTTAAGAATTTTTTTATTAAATAATTTTTCAAAATCCACATACATACATATTTCTATAATTTTTATATATTTGTACACTCATACTACTAATGAAAAATGGCCTCAAAACCTTGGGATCGTATTGCCTGGAGCGCAGAACATCAAAAAATTATCTATCGTGATTGGGGCCTATTTTATACACACAAACAACAGCTGGATATAGCGGTTCATTATTATAATAAATCATTGGATCTTAAGCAAGATGATCCCAAGGCATTGTATTTTCGCAGTCGTTGCAAAAGAAATATTGCTCAGACCGAAGGTGCTTTGTCAGACGGTTTGGCAGCGATGGGTAAGTTGAACATTGTAGTAATTATGCCTTATCGAATCACAAATATAGAAACAAATATATATAAAGTTCGAACAATAATGATTAGCGTTATTGCGGTTTTATGGACCTTCTCAAGAATATAGGGCCTGTACGGAAATGCATCACTGCGCTGCAGCACCAGAGCAAACTTTAATTTAAAATTCAATACAAGTTCGTTGATGATCTTTTTTTTTGGTAATAGTCATAAGGCCCCTTTCAGATTAGTCAACTTTACTTGAGCAAGTCTTGTGTTTGTGCGTGTGAGAGGAAAGGTCGGTTTGAAGGGGAAAGAATTGCCGAGACTTGAGTACAGACTTGCTTGTACTTGGCAATTCTGTACTTGTACTTGGCAATTATGTATATTCAAGTATATCTTTAACTAAATTATTTTTTTCTTCAACTTCCATTATATACACCAAATTTCAAATAACTTTCACATTTACAATGAATACAGAAATGAAACAAAACGTCAACAAATTAAGAAAATTCGAGCATAAGAAAATTAAACTTGCTCAACAAAGTTGCTGAATGTGAACATAAAAGCAAGTTCAAAAGAAAATAAATAAAAATTACAATTATACTTGCGGAATTAAACTTGCCTAATCTGAAAGGGGCCTAAGCATGATATAAATATAGAAGGTACTTCCATTCTCTAATTTTTTCTTGACATCCACCTTCTGACAAGGATAGGTATTCTTAAGTTTCCAGTAAAATCGTACTACCGTATTAATTTAATATTTCCCCACTGTTTCCTGTTTGTTTGAACATTTTATTGAAAAATTATTTCAGAAGTTTTTTTTTTATTCAAACAAAAAAAATTGTGATGATAAATGTTCGCCAACAGTGTCTAAGAGCCTGCAAAATCTGTGAAATATACTTGTCAAAATTATCTGATCGGGTATGTAAGCCATTTTTATAGAAAAACATGTTACAATCAACAAGAAGCGAATTATATAGATTAAACAAGATGAAATATCAATCAATATTTGTAAAACTTAATGAAAATTCATTGTCAACTAATCAAAATCACCAATCACTTTGGATGGAAATATAGTTAAAATACTTATTTTAGGCAGAAAATTTAAAAAGATGCGCCAGGTTATTACATAACCACTTTTTAAACATCACAGATGTGTAGTCATGTATATCACTTTATTTATTTTACACATTTCTGTAAAAATTTTATGGGGGAAGACTTATATTTTTTACGATATGGGAACATTTTTTTTATTTCTCTCAAAAAACAAACTTCAAAAATACTTATTTTTTAAAAACAAAGAGAGAATGGAAGTACCAAGGCAAATTCATTTCCAGGTAATATCAGGATTACAAAAACAATGAAAAAATACAACAAAGAAAAAAGCAACATGATTTTAAAATATTTCTCCACGGCAGCCACCACTAACAAAATTTGCAACGTTTAGCACTTCTCACAATTTTTTAATAGTTTTTTCATATTTTTAAATTTGTTTTCACAGAACTATTTTAATAAAATATTTTTCATATTGAAATTTTTTAACATTTTCTTTTAATTTCTCTTTCGTAAAAAATTTTTGAAGTTTCGGATGAACTATAATTTGAAAAAAAATAGCTCAGCTGCATTTCCGCTACTACCTTGTGAATGTGCCTTGGGAAGTACCTTCTATATTTATATCACAGAGGATACCAGAGGTGACACGAGACGGAAGAAAATTGCGTTTTCCTTACGTCTCGCTCACACAGTCATCAAATCCTCTTTAATGATTTTCGTATGCAATTTTTGTAAAGTATTTTCGTGATGTGTTTTGTTGCCTCATTCGCGGCACAAAAGATCCTCTGTGCTCGTTGTACCTTCATAGTGAACAGACGTATTAGCGGATTTTTTTTTACATACATAAGTACATGCTAAACAAAAAAAACCATACAAAAAAATATTTGTAGTACATAATATTCGTTGTACAATAACTTTGATAAACAAGCTTTTTTTGCTTTGCTAACAAAGTGCCCTTGAGGAATACTCTATATGAGTATTGTGAAAACAATATTCAAAAACAAATAATTGTGAAGTGAGTTATAACGGCAGAAATGCCTATCTTACTGTGAGCTCTGATCTTAATGATAACAATAAAAATAAAAAATGTGATGATAGACTTACTGTGAGTTCTGATGATCTTAATTTAAACAAAATAAATAAAAAACCTGATGATAGACTGTTTTTAACGGCTAAGCCATTAATTAGTTGATCGTCAGCGATCAACTTCGCTTTATCCAATGCCAACTAGCGATTCGTTAACATTACAGTTGCCTACTACTTCATCATTTAAATCAGCGATATCATCCGACTCATCACTTACCCAATCTGTCACTATAAATAAGAGTAGCCCAAAACCCAAGGTCCAAGTCGGAATGGACCGATATATAATTGTGGGAAAGCGCGGGCGAAGCCCAAATTCTACTAAAATTGCATCTGCTTCAAAGGTATCTAGGGATAACAGCGCATCCTCCACTAATCGTTTTCAAATATTGCAAGATGACAACGACATACCTGATATATCCGCGAAGATCCCCCAACCTCTATTTCGTGTTGAACTTGAGCCGAATGATATAAAATTGAGAAAAAATGAGACGCACCCAATTTATAATTTAAAATATCTTTTATACCGAAAAATAACAGTTGAAGAACCACACAAGCGTTCTGGACCCGTACAGTGCCATAATTGTCAAGAATATGGCCACACAAAAATTTACTGCAAATTACCTACAGTTTGTGTTATTTGCGGTGAATTGCACGGTACTGCTAGTTGTACTAAACCAAAAGATCAAGCAGAAAAAAAATGCAGTAATTGTGGAGGTAATCACACCGCTAACTATAGAGGATGTCCTGTATATTCTTTCGTTAAAAAGACTATGGGGCAAAAACCTAAAGTAGCTCCAGCACAAACAGCAAACGCTTACTCCGCCACTATTGCCCAAGTGAGCCAACCAGTTAATTCAGGTGTATCGTATGCCGATGCTGCTAAGACAAGCTCTATTCCCACACAAAATGTTTCACGGCCAAATACTTCAACAAATACAAACTCGGGCTTTAATTTTAATCGCCTTGAAGCTACTGGTGCAAACTATAAACAATTTTACAACAAATATGACTTGTATGATGCAAGAAATGCTGAGAATGCAGAATACTCTGCTTCAAGAATTACTTAACAAGCCATGAACACGTTAAAAATATGTTTCTGGAACGCAAACGGCATTCGCCAACACAAAAACGAACTTGAGCACTTCCTCAGGGAAAACAATATTGATATAATGTTGGTCTCTGAGACTCATTTGACTTCGAGAAGCCTCTTTAAAATTAATGGCTACACCTTATATGATTCAAAGGACCCGAGAGGAAGAGCATGCGGTGGATCAGCAATTCTGATAAAGTCAAGACTCAAGCACTATATTCTGGACAACATTTGTGAAGAATATCTACAAGCAACAAATATTTGTGTCGAAAATTTTTGCTCAAATTTTGTCATATCATCAATTTACTCCCCTCCTAGGATCAATACGAGGATTTCTACAAATCTCTTCGTAGCAGCTGGCGACTACAATGTAAAACATTCGTTCTGGGGTTCGCGTCTTATTACACCTAGAGGTCGGGCATTGTTCAACACAATTTCGAAAATGGGCATGGACATCATTTCGAGTAAGGAGCCCACTTACTGGCCTACGGACATACAAAAAATTCCGGATCTTATAGATTTTGGACTCATGAAAAATATCTCTAGGGAATTAGTTCATGTTGAAGCTTCTCAAGATCTCTCCTCCGATCACTCTCCCACGATCGTTACAATTTGTAGCCCACTAAGAAGTGACTTACCTCACCCATATGTGAAAACGATCAACCGTGTTAATTGGCTGGGATTTAGAAAATATCTCAGTAGTCATTGTACGGAAAACATTACGCTAAGAACATCCGAAGATATTGAATTTAACATTGGCAAACTTATCAAAAATATAAAACAGGCTGCTGAACATGCCACTACCTCCCACCCGCAGACTGGATTTAATAGCATTTACTCTACGGATATTGAACGTCTCGTAAGTGAAAAAAGAAGAGCTAGAAGGGAATGGCAACAGCACAGATCGCCCCAACATAAAATCAGATTTAAAGAGTGCACTAAACGACTCCAAGACTTGCTTGCATTTGAAAAAACTGCATCTCTTAAAAACTATCTGGAAGGTCTTGATGTCACACCAGCATCTAATTACTCTTTGTGGCGCGCTGCTAGAAAGCTAAAACACCTGTTGAGTTTAAAGCACCTCTGCGTACATCTACCGGAGGTTGGGCAAGAAGAGATACTGAAAAAGGTAAAATATTTGCTGAGCATTTAAAATCAGTGCTTACACCTAACACATGTACTGGTGTTATTGATTTGCCGAATGTAGTTGCGCTACCCCCTCGACCCATAAAATTTAGAACGCGTGATGTACAAAAACTAATTGCTGAACTTAACCCGAAGAAAGCTCCGGGTATTGATGGAATTAGTAACCAGATGCTAATAAAGTTGCCTCGTATTGCAATTAGAATCCTGTTATTTATTTTTAACACCATTTTACGACTGGAGTATTATCCACACAGCTGGAAGCTTGCCAAGGCCAAAATGATTCCTAAGCCGGGCAAAGACCTTACCAAGGCTGAGTCATACAGGCCAATAAGTCTGCTATCAACAATGTCAAAACTTTTCGAAAAACTGCTTATGACAAAATTGTCCCCAATTCTAGTTAGTAGTGGATGCATACCGGACCATCAATTTGGTTTTAGAAGTCAGCATAGCACCATTGAACAAACTCATAGATTGGTTCAATTTATAAGAAGAACATTTGAAGAAAAGAAGTATTGTTCTGCGCTGTTTATCGACGTTTCTCAGGCATTTGATAAAGTGTGGCATGAAGGTCTTATTTTAAAATTGAAATCATATTTACCAATACATTTTCTGAAGCTATTAGAAAGTTATATTACTACCCGGAAGTTTACGGTTGTGGAAGGAGACTTCATGAGTGTGCCCGAATCTATATCATCGGGTGTGCCACAGGGGAGCATACTGGGGCCAGTTTTGTATTTGATTTACACTTGTGATATGCCTTTGAGCAGCAATATCCATACATCTACGTTTGCCGATGATACAGCCTGCCTTAGTATGCACGAAAACCCTCACGAGGCTTCCCGATATCTACAAGAACGTATTAGACAACTGGAACTATGGTTAAATTTATGGAGAATCAAAGTAAACGAGCAAAAGTGTGTCCAGGTAACATTTACCCTGCGAAGAGATACTTGTTCCCCAATTCGAATCAACAATCAATTTGTTCTGCAACTTTCACACGTAAAATACCTTGGTATACACCTTGATCGACGGCTTACATGGAAGCCCCATATTGACTCAAAGCTAACACAAATGAAACTGAAATTAACTCAGATACATTGGCTGATTGGTAGAAATTCAACACTCAGTCTAGATTGTAAACTTTTAATATACAAGTCGATTTTGAAACCAATATGGTGCTACGGAATACAGTTATGGGGCACTGCTTCAGCATCCAATATAGAGAGAATCCAACGAAGGCAAAACAAGATTTTAAGACCAATAACATCGGCTCCATGGTACATTAAAAATTCAAATATACATCGTGACTTAAATATACCACTATTGACTGAAGAAATCGCAAAATACGCAGGCAAATACATAACAAAACTCGAGACCCATCCTAATCCCCTTGCTCGTAATATCTTGAATTTTACTTAGCAATAAGACTTGCTGAGTGTAAATTAGGACAAAAGAGCCACAAATTATTTTTTATTTCTACAATTATTTGATCTCTTACTTGAGTATGAGATGATGTTCATATTTAAATTTTTTTTATACTAACAGCCATTGATGATAATAATGCTCCCATTAATTTGGAAGTCTGTGATGCCCTGTATGAGTTAAATAAATTTGAAGATTATAAAGTTAGACTGCACGATAATACACGAAAATTTATTGGCAGAAAGGTTGCAGCTTTTTTAAATCGCATAATTGTGGTATGTTTTTTGCAGAAATTGTAAATGTCTAATAAGGTTCTACAGCATTGACCGATTTTTGTTTTCTTAGGTTGATCAAAATTTGAAAGACAGTATTGGAGAATCTCTGGGCCCCTTTATTTTGAACAATGAAAAACATTTTGCAGCTGTGTTGGAAAAAATTGAACGTGAACAATTTGTTGATACCAGACCTTTATGGAAGATATTGAAAGAGCAAGAGAAGTGTGATGTATTGAGTGTATTGGAGAAAGAGGTGAAAAATTAATCTTTATGCAAATTTTGAATATGCATACTCAGATGAAATTTCAGATCTAGAATATCGCTTTATCGATTGCCACTTCTTTATTTATAAATTTATATCGTGGTAAATGTTAGACACTATTATAGAAATGTTGGATGATTTTATATAGAGTTTAACCTATATCACGAGAAATTGTGTATAGTCTAGTTTTAAGTCCTAATTTACACTATGCAAGCCTTATTGCTAAGCTGATTAGTTTGTGGGAGAGAGAGAGAGACGATAGTAATATATAAGTTTCCTTTCCCCTCGCCTCTCTCTTCTAACAAACTAACTTGCATAGTGTAAACTAGGACTAAGCGTATATATTTTATTTTGATAACTTATTTAACATATTTTTGGGTCAGGAACTTTTATTATCACCACGAGAGATAGCCCGTCGACGTCTTGCTTTTAAAGTTTTCAATCAAATCTATTTCAACAAAAGCTGGATTGATGTTATATTTCTTAAAAAATTACGCAAAAATAAAAATCTTTTGCTGAAGCAAGCAAAAGTTTCAACACCATTTTTGCGCCAACTAACTCATGCGAAATATGACGTCATTATTAAATTTTTGGTAATCTTTTATTTGTTTTATTTATACATTCTTCCATTAGTTTTCGAGTAGAAGTCAATAAGTCTTAAAAAAAACATGTAAAGGCAGTTTTATTTTAAACAAAAAACGAAAAGTTACAAATTTTAATTTTCGAATTGAAATTTATTTGCTGATGGTTAAGCATTGTCTATATATTTCATTGGTGCTTAGCCAAATCATCAGTAGACTTCAACCACATATTATGGAATTTTTAAAACTATTATTATTTGTGAATTCTCAAATAGTTTTGGGAAGTTTGTGCATAATATAAGAGGTTTGTGACTGTGGTTGAAGTCTACTGATGATTTGGCTAAGCGTCAATGAAATATATAGACAATGCGTAACCACCAGCAAATAAATTCCAATTTAAATAAACTTATGACTATATGTCGAATAATAAATTTCCTAAATTTTAATTTTCATTAAAGAAAACGCATAGAGATATGTCAAAAATATTGAATTAATACCGGTATTCGTTTAATCTGCTAAATCCTCTTATGTTTTAATTTTAAACTTCCATTTCCACAGGAATGTCAACTTTTTGTAGCGAGCGACACCAAGCAAATGTGCTTGTTGTTTTCTAAGAAAACGAAACATTTTTTTTACTTTTGGATATATTTGTGTAGGCCGTCAGCAGCTCTACGTTAGTTAAAATTTTAAGAAAATTCGAGTCACGTTGCTCAGAAATACAAGGTTAATTGCTTGCTGTCGCACGCGACATAAAAGTGGAATTTCTCGGAGAATTGCCATTATATATAAAGTTTACGATGTTTAACAGGCATTTAGCAGTTTAAACGAGTCCAGTAATACGGACATATGTATTTTGCATTTAGGATGTCCGGACTATCGAGGTAGTACTGTACATACATATGTATATGGTAAACAGTAACCTGGCCTACCAGGTGCGATACCATTTTTAGATTTTATGTACATAGTTGGACATTTTCTTTTCTTCAGACACTTTTTTTATATTCATATGAAATAAAGTTGGAAGGGCAATATTTTTTTCGAAAATTAATTAAATACACGACTTTCCCAATTTGTTTTTAGTAGAGAAATCTTTATTTTAAATCATAGTACTGCTTATAGAAATGTTTTGTAAAGACCTATTAGCTCCTACTAGTGAAATATTTAAACAATCGTATAATATTTAAACAAACATTAATAGAAAATGTTGCAAGCCCGCAGTCCCTTATATACCGAGCAAGCACGAAAGTGTGCGGATAAAAAAGTCTTCGACATGCATCGTGAGGCCCACTTAAATCGTGTCCAGTATAATACTCGCCGCGCTATGTTAACGCAAATGCGAAATATAAGACGTCTTAGACAAGAAGGAAATATAAAGGAATGTATTTATATACATATATATATGTGTGTGTGTGTGTAAATATGCACATATGTACATATATACTTATATATCTTTACCTGTATACATAAAGGTCCTAACTCATTAGTTTTTCGAAATCGAGATTTTTGCATTTTTCCATACATTAAATGTTCTTCTATAAAAACCCCGATTTCCAAAAAATAATGAGTCAGGGCCATTGTATATTAAGGTAACGATATGTACATACATAAAACTTGATAATAATAATATTCGTATGTATAACAGGCCCTTTCCAAATATGTTGAGAGTGTAATGGGCGATTATATAGTTTTGAAAACACATCGCATTATGCCTTGGAAATTCGAATACATTAATGAAGTTTACAATACACTGGCCTTGGCCCATGCCGATTCTTATACAGTTATTGAGAATATATTACAAATTAAGGGACAGGACCGCTTGCTCGTATTGCTGCGCATGCCAACAGATAAATACAAAGATATTGTGCAATTTGTGTTTGGAGACAAGTCCACCTATCAAGAACCCGATGCTCCCGATTATGCTTTAATTGCTTACAAGTAAGAATTAATTTATATGCACGGAGTTCTACTCTTTAACTGTTTTACATCTTTTCAGAAAATTCTTGGCTCGCCTCGATAAGCGTTTGGTATTTGCTAAATATTCGATAGAAAAATGTTATTTATTACATGAAATCGCTCGGGCCCATTTGCTGCAAAGTCGTTTTGATGAATGTTGTTCTTGGGCCCGTAAAGCCGTGGAAGGTAAGTGTATAAAATTTTGAATATTTTGACGAAAAATTTCATCGCTATCTCTTTAGAAAGCAAAAATTGCAATAGTGTGTTATGGCATTTTCTGAGTGTAATGCTGATTGTCAAGGCGCATGCGGTTTTGCATAAAGTTGAACGTTGCAAAGAAGCCCTAGATGAGGCTTTTATCATAGGCAAACGCCTGAAAAATGACAACTTGTGTTATTTTATTGAAATTTGCAATTTTATTAATGACGAAGCAATCGCTTTAAAAAAGCGAACACAATCATTCGACTCGGTACGTAAACGTCGCAGCCCTTCTGTGATGAGTCGTATTTCCCAGCAAAGTAGTTTATACGAGAGAAGAGAACCTGCCAATGACAACAATATGCAATTAGCTGAAGGAATACACGATACTGAATAATACATAATTACAAAATTATTATGGTATGTACACACATACATATTTTGAACGTCTCCTCATATTTCGATTAAAATTAAAAATGTGTTCAATTCAGCAGTTTTATTTTAAAGAACAAGACTAAAAACATATATTCCCATTAGAAAATTTTAGAATATACATATGTATAGGGTGTTTTTCTAGAGGTGTACATCACAGAAGATAAAAAGATGAAATTTTTAATATGCATAACTTATCGATACTCAAACGAGTAGTTAGCTAAAATGCAAAAAGGCGTAACTAACAAAAATATAATTTTACCGTAGAATAAAAAAACTAAAACTTGTAGTTAAGGTCCCCCTTTTTTTTGCTAATAAAAGCCTAATTTTTGATTGCAGAATTGTAAAATTTTGTCAAGACATGTACTTTAATGTCATTCATAATAATCAATCAAAAACTCGATTTTGAATTATTTGTTAGTTACGCCTTTTTGCATTTTAGCTAACGTTATGTGTGTACGTCGTTACTTAAAACGCAAAACGCTCTATCTAGGAAAAAAATCGATTTTTTTTATAATTGCCCTGCTATTTCATCATTATAATCACTACAAAAAATATTAAATCTGCGCGAAGAAAAATACCGATTTTATTTATTTTATTACTTTGCCAAAAATTCGCTTTAAAACACCTCAATATTTTCCACATTTTCTATATTGTGTTTCAGGTAACGATATATTTGACTTGGATCGAACTTATCAGTCGGTAATTTTAGACACAAAACTTTTATCAAACTCATTTAAATTGTATGGGTTTGTGTCAAAACGAGATAGAATTGGGTCGAATTCGTTCACTAACTCGTTTTTGACACAAACCAATAATCAAACCCATGTATTTAAATGGGTTTGATCATTGGTTTGTGGCAAATATGAACTAGTGAACGAGTTCGAACCAAATCTAGTCAAACCCATGCAATTTAAATAAGTTCGATCGTAGGTTTGTGTCTAAAATTACCGACTGAACGAGTTCAAACCAATGATAACATATTATACTTGTATCGAACTCTTTCACTTTCTACAAACAAACTAGACTTGTGTCCAACAGTTCTTTTTGAATAGACTAGGGTCGAACTCGTTCACTAGTTCATTTTTGCCACAAACCAATGATCAAACCCATTTAAATTACATGGGTTTGATCATTGGCTTGTGGCAAAAATGAACTAGTGAACGAGTTCGACCCAAGTCTATTTTTGAACTAGTTCGTTCAGTTGGACACTAGTCCGGTCAAGAACATCAATGTTAATTAAATGGTTTTGACACAACTTTTGATTCAAACGCTCTCAAGCTAGTTCAAAAAGAACTGTTTTTTGTTTCGAATACCTAACGGATGCTGTAAACCAAAATCTGTAGTTTAGCGGAAAATTTCAGGTTTGCCTGCAAGGTCAACCGAATTTCATATATTTTTATTATTATTATTTTGTAAATAAATTTTGTAAATTTATTCAGTAATTAACTTTGTAAAATAGGTTTAATAGGCCTAAATGTATCCTTATTTTCATACCAACCCGTTTCATCATTAAGAAAGTTTTGCGATTTGTAATCCAAAAAGACAATAAAACTCTTTACTTTTTGATTTTATTGAGGATTTTCTTTTAGTTTGAGAAAAATTTATATATTTATATATATATTATTTTAGTTTGTGATTTTTAATACAATACTAAGTTTTAATTAATCCTAAAGTAGTTTTTAATTTTAATTTCAAAGTGTGAAAATAATGACGTTTTCTTTTCAGGAAAAAAAGGTGAAATTTGTTCTTGTTTAATTTAAAATAAAATCTATTTAGTGGTATTGTTTGAAAAACTATAAGGAATATGGTTTTACATTATTGTGTACACTCCCTCCTGATAAATTTTCACTTAATATAATTATAACATGAAATCTATTTAATTCTTGTTTTGCCCTTGTTTCTTGCAAAGAAAACGCAATTAGTTAGAAAGTATAATTTAACCCCCGTATTCATAAAAAATAAAATGAATTTGAAATTCGTTTTAGGAAAATTTTGTATGAAAAATTTGAAATAAAATACATTTCAAATTCGTTTCAAATTTTATGAATATGGGGGTAAATGTACACGCATGATAAGTTTGTATTATGTATAAAAAGTTTATCAACTCATAGTTAAATTAACAAATTAAGTAACTAATAAAATCTTTTAGTTGTTAACAATTCTCTTTTTCATTATTAAATACAACAATTACGTTAAAACCCTGATTTGAAAGAATTTAAATAACTAGACCATTTCTATAAAAACTAAAACCAAATTTATTTGGTCATTTATATTTTGTAGACTTGTGTCCAACAGTTCTTTTTGAACTAGTTCGTTCAGTTGGACACAAGTCCGATCAAAAACATCAATGTAAATTAAATGGGTTTGAAACAACTTTTGATTCAAACGCTCTCAAACTAGTTCAAAAAGAACTGTTGGACACAAGTCTAATATTTTGTTTATACTAAGTTCGTTCTAGACTTGTATCGAACTCTTTCAGTAGCTCGTTTTTTACGCAAACCTATGATGAAACCCATTTAAATTTCATGAGTTTGATGATTCCTTTGTGTCTAAAACGAGCTACTGAATGAGTTCGATACAAGTCTAGTTCGTTCGCGTTCGAGTCAAAAGTTATTTCACATCCATTTAATTTACATTAGACTTGTATCGAACTCTTTAAGTAGCTCGTTTTTGACACAAACCTATGATCAAACCCATGTAATTTAAATGGGTTTAATCATATGTATGTAAAACGATCTACTGAAAGTTTAGACTTGGATCGAACTCTTTCGCTAACCTATGATCAAACACATTACAAAATAGAAATAAACCTATCTCACAGTTCGTCACTCACTACGAATTTCGTTCTACGGCGGTGTTGTGTTCATTTTCATATGCGCAAATGTGTTTTATTTTTTATGACGAAAGTTCGCACCGAAATATTCGTCTTGTGAGAATGAAATTTGAGCAAAAGCGCATTAAAAAAACAAATTTGATATTTGCCACAGTTCACGTTGAAGACAGTAATAATAATTTTGTGTATTAAAGACCTTCTTGCAGTAACAAATATACGTATTTAAATCACTCTTCTTTTCTCACTCTTCTGAATCGAAATTGCAACGTTTGCTTTAAGTTAGGGAACAAGCCAACAGAAGTTTCAAATTGAATTCTTTTATTTTACTACCTTTTTGCTTTAAAAATTATGCAACAACTAAAAAGTTGTACTTGACAATAATACATATTGCAATTTGTGCAACTGAAATTAACAGCTGTTGGCAGCTGAAATTAGCAGCTGTTGGCAAACTGGCAATGCAACTAAAGTTTGGTTGCCACCCACAATCGAGCCAGAAATAAAATTGTTAATAAAATATTTTGCAAAATACCTTTAATTAAACGGTTCAAAATAATAAAAACAAACTATTATATATTTTGTTGCTATTTTAAATTTATTTTGTTGAACGGAGAGCTTAGTTAACTTTTTTCATAATCGGTCCTGTTCTGTTAGAAGAGAGAGAGAGAGAGACGAGTGGAAAGGAAACTTATCTGTTCCCTCGTTCTCTCTCTCCCACAAACTAATCAGCTTAGCAATAAGACTTGCATACTGTAAATTAGGACTAATGTTTCGGAAAATGCAAAAATCTCGATTTAAAAAAAATAATGAGTTAAGAAGGGCTTCCTATATTAAGGTAACGATATATAAAACAAGGTTTGTCACACAGTTTTGCGATTTTATCTATATCTATGTAGGTCTAGAACGAAGGAGTTTAAATAAAATGTTTATCTGTGTCAAAGTTCATAAAAATTTCGGAACGGAAGTCATACATAAAACAAGTTCCGAAGATGACAAAACTACAATAATACTGTAAAACAAAGAGTAACAAAGTTGTAAATTGTCCTGGAGACTATCGAATAAACTCATCAATCACATAGTTTTGTGCGTGCAATCGTGTTTATTTCGTCTAATCGTACGCGTAGTCGCCAATGATTGATGAAAATCAAAAAGTTTTGACTTTTTATTTCACGGCTGATTATTTGATCGTCACCAATTCTGATTGACAAACAAAATGTCTGTCATTTGCTTTGCATTATTTCCTTTGTGACGTCATGGAGTCAGTTTTTCATTTTTGAAGTGTGAGCTTTCGAATTAATGTGTTCTTGATTGTGAAAAACGAAGCGATCAAAAGTCTACAAGCAGTTTTATTATTTACCAGCATCTTCACGCTACTTCGTTCGTATCCAGAAAGAAACTGAAATTAACCTATGAACTGTATCTGTACAAACTTTAACAAAAACAAAAAAAAAAGTACCAAAAGTACAAAATGTTTACCCATTTTACCACCTAAAAAGTATGTTATATTTAAATTTGAAGCATGTATTATCCGTCTACAAATTTGCATCAAAACTCACAAACATGTAAACTTTCACATTTACATACGTACATATAATATTAGCAGCAATCTTTTTCATTCTGCTACCAAAAGTAAGCCTCTTATTGCAATTTTTAAACATTTTCAAGATTAATACTGGCCCATAATGGGTTAAACCGTGTCATGTTCCAATACAAGGTAACAAACATCCAAACATACAAAATTTCATTTTTATAATCACCTTTATTTCAGTTGCCAACATCGACATCACGTCAATACAATGCCAAAAAATAAAAGCTTGTCTAGTCGCTTTCGCAGCCAATTGTTTTCGATAGATAGGCATAGACAAGCATACATTTTTTGGTATTGTATTGACGTGACGTCGACAACTGGAATAAGGGTGCATATTAGTGCCGGTCCAGATTTGCAATATTTGTCGCAGCAATTTTTAGTGAGAAGGAGCGAGAGAGGAATAAAAAATTTATATATATCTATTTCTCCCACATATTCAAGAATTACTGCAACAAAAATTGCAAGTCTGGACCGGGACTTAGTAGGATTATCAATGTCGCACAGAAGAAGAAAAATAAATTAGCGTGGAAGTTGAAAAAATCATAGAACTCTATTTAATTTTTTAATCTTTCGTTTCTTGTTTTTATACCATTGTATCATCGAGAAGAGTTCCTTTTTTTTAACTAAACTGCACTAGCCTCTCATCCGACCAGCACATACTTCCAATCGCAAACAACAAATTCAAACTTAAAATTTTTATTGATGATTTGATTTGTATATCTCCGAAAAAGTGCCAATTAAACAACATCCAGTACTTATGCACACGCTTGAAGGTTTATTTGATCGTCTCCGGGGCCTAAATCAACTGCTTCTAACAGAGGAGACTGAAGAAAACACACGCTCATCGGTGTTGAGCCTTATTTAAAAGGCATTTGAAGTTGCACTCCGCATATTTCTTTTATAGAGAATGGCCACAGGAAACCATGAACATAGATATGGGATGAGTTTTTTGTTTTTTTACTGGTTCTGGTGCTAATTTCGCCTACTGCACTGATTTAATCCTCTTGTTTCCGATACACAGAAAAAAAAATGTTCCTGCAATAAACACGTTTAATTGAAAAAAAAACCAAAAATGGATTAAAAATGTAGTTGAGTCAATTAAACTTTCTTTAAAAATTTTATTTAATTAAAAATGTAATTGACTTAATAAAATGTTTAATTGATTTATGTTTTATTTTCAATTAAACGTGTTTATTGCAAGAATTTTTTTTCTGTGTGAGGGTTAGTATATACATATGTATGTATGTAGATATTTTCATCTGTGTGTGTTAATGCTAAATCTTTTTTTTTTTTTGTTAACAAATATTTATTAATATACATATGTACCTATTATTACTATTAAATTATATATACGAGTATGCCTTTATATTCGTTAATTAAAATCTATTTAGTACTATGTTTTTTTTTTAATTTTATTTTAAAATATATTGTAGTTGTTAAATGTAGTTTTAATGCCTTTCAATTGGAAGGAATGATTTTGATATAAATTCTTTAAATAAATTATTAGTTAAACAAAATAATGCTAATTAAACGATTATTAATAATGTATGTATGTAATTATGTATGTATGTAGGTTTAAGTGTAAGTTAATTAAATAACTTATTATTATGTCTGCATTAAATTTAAATAATAATTAATTTCTTGAATTAGGGCTTGGAAATTTTAAAGCTTTGTGTGTTTAACAGTATCGGTCCAATAGTTTTGTATTGTCATGGCCTCTAAAGAATTCAAAAACGAATCATTATCCAGGCTATACATTTCATCGGAATTATCCTGTTTGACAAAACGAAAAAAGAAAGAAAGAAAAGAAATTAGATAAAGAAAAGAAAGTATTTACATTGTGAGCAATGTTGGTTGCCCTCGCTGTACTTACACTAACACGCATTGTACTGTCATCAATATAAACGCTGGAGTCCGGCTCACTTAATGCCTGCGGCTTGTTTAGGAAACGACGACGATATAGTACAATGCCAACGGTGCCCACGGTGCAGCAAATACCGAATACTGTGAAACAAATTGCCGATATTGCACCAGCGTCCATGAAATAAGCGCGCTATAGAAAAATAAAATTATGAAAATTAGTTTAGAATAATATTTTCAGTTTTTAGGGTATGTGAAGAGATGCTTGAGTGATTACAAAAAATTGTATTTAAAAATTTCACCTGTACAGATAACGCCTCGGATGATATATTGGTCTCCTCGCTATCATACTCATTGACCGTTGTTGCCGCCGATCTTGTCAAAAGATTTTTTGAATCCGACGAATAGTTTATGTAATGATTGATCTTGTACTCCGCCGATAAACCCTTTGATTTGCGTGTGCGATGTTCGGTTTCCTCACGTCTCAAATCCTCTGGCTTGTTGACATTCTCCAACGTGAAGGGAACTTTGTGGGGCTCGCTGCTATCATCTCGTGTAACATCAGTGGTTACATGGGATGGTGATAATTGGCCTGCAATGGTATTCAACCAATCTAAATTGCCGATTTGGGTTTTAATGATTTTAGGTGTGGATGGAACTTGTGGCAATTGTGTAGTAAAATTGGTTATCGACGTTTGTGCCGCCGTGTTATTTGTAACTGAATTATCACTAGAATTGGTGGTGCTTGTGGTATTTGCTGTTGCTTCAATCAACACCGAAGACGTAGCAATTGTATTTGTACTGGTTAAATTATGTTTGTCGGTAAAATTGGTATAATTGTTGCTCTCCACCACTGTGGCTGTTGTAGAAATTTCCAATAATTTATTTTCTTCTTCTTTAGTAGCTAACTTAGTTTTATTTTGTACATTTTCAGCTGATCTCTTGACATCAACCTCATGTTGTTCTTTGTTCGAAGTACGAGTAGCTAAATTTTCTTTTCTCTCCATATCTGCCTCTATCTTTGCTAGATTAAATTCCTCATTCTTATCTTCTGTCGCATCGTAATCATAGTAATATTCTTCTTCCTCTTCTGCATTAGTTTTGGTGTGGACATTTGCTCCTTTCTCTTCTTTTAAAGTAGTTTCGGCTGTAGACTTTTCACTACTTTGCTCTACATGTTGTAATTTTATTTTATCTACTGGTGTTGTACTTTTTGTATAATTTTTCGGTACTACCGTTGTCCATGTTACTGTGGAGGTCTGGTAGAGTTTGGTTACCAATTTTTTAGTATTTTCTTGATGATGATTATTGTAATCAAGCGTGGATTCCTGACTTGGATATGCCTGCACGATCACGATACAAGGAAACATGAGATCTGAAAAAGTGTTTATAAAAATCAAATAATTAAAGGATTTTCAAAAGATTTAAATATGAAGAAAATTATACAGACGGACAGAGAAATTACAAAAATTTAGAAAAGCTTATACAAAACATACAACGAGCTGTCACTTAGAATGTCGATTTATCTTAGCAACTCGCTGGCATAGAGTTCATGCATAGCCGCTTTTAATCACTCTGCTAACGTTTTAAATATCAACTCTAATTTTTAAGGATTCCACATTCTAAATATGAAATATTTTAGCATTTCGCGATCGTTTCCCAAGGAAAAGAATTGTTAGGTAACAATTTTATTATATTTTTGCATACACTTTTGGATATATTGACATTTATCAGCTGTTAGTCCTGGTTCACACACGTCAACTTTTGTTGATCAACTGTTAATTCAGTTAGTGAAAAATAAGAGATCTTTGTATTTGCTTCTCCGTCTTTATTACAGCTGAAATACGAGTTGATTAATAATAGTTGAAGTGTGTGAACTGGGCCTTAGGATTTTATTAGTCCCGGTTCACACACGTCAACTTTTGTTGGCCAAATTTTAATTCAGTTGGTGCAAAAAAGAAATATTCGTATTTCCTTCTCCGTGTTTCTTATAGCTGAATTACGAGTTGATCAACAATAGTTGAAGTATGAGAACCGGGAGTTAACAACAGTTTAGCAGCTCATTAGGAATTTGCGAATATAAATATTTTTCTTTGCTATAAACGCTATCTATTTCTTTGAGTCTTAGTGCAATTTCAAAGTTTATTTCTGGCGGTATTACATAAGTGTACTTATACATATCGCTCCTTTATTGCAACAAGGGCACAACTCAAAAAAACCTTGTTTTGCAGAAAATATGAAAGTTTTTCACAAGATTAAATATGTCATAACGATAATTTTCTGCATTATTAACTCTAAAAATGCATTTTTTGAAATACTTTTATCCTGCAATGATTTTTTCAGTTTTTAGGTTGTATTTTTTTTTTAATTTTTCTATTATGGTGGAGTGAATTTATCTGATTTTAAAAATTTTTTTCATATGGCCCTGTTCTGTAAATCGAATCCGAGTAAATTTTTCGTTTTAAAAAAATTTATAATGATCCTGCAGACGTGTTTAAAATCATACACGATAATTTTCTAAAATCGTGCGACTTCAAATTACAAACTTAACGTAAGTGTTCTGGAAGCTGTTTCATAAAAATAAGAAAAAAGTAAGTTGGATTAAATTATTGCATAGAAAATGCCAACAACTTTAGTACAACTAGTTATTGTATGATGAGTATTGATTGAATGTAAATAAATATAAAATAAATAATAAAATTTGCATTTTAATTGGATTTTATTGGCAAACACATTTAAAAATCACACTTACTGCTTAATAATAATGTTATCCAAAACCAATGTGACCACCAGTATAAGGTCATGATTCAGCTCGAGGGATGATGACTTCAATGTTGAAATAAACTATAAAGAAATATGAAAATTTTAATCAACAAATAATCTATAATGTAAATTTTATTTAAAAAAAACAGTTAAAAAATTGCAATTGCATCACCATCTGCGGTTTAATGTCATCATCAGTTTCAGCTAAAAGATATGTACATACATTCAATCAAATTGGGTTTCTTTCATAAAAACGGTTTCAATAAGAGGTTTACAAAATGCTTTTCATTGCCTCGAATTTTTGTATTTGATTTCTACTTTTTGGATTAGATGAAAATATCTTGCAACATTTTTCTTTAATCTGGTGTAAAATTTAGAAGTGGTGCCGAAAAAATCATACATCATTAGATACGTTGCCAAATTTTAAGTAGCTTCGTAGTAACCTAGCATTTTCATAAGCATGAAAAAATTTAAATGAATTTCCAGTTTTTTTTCTTCATTACACCACTGTGCAGTAATGGTAGATGTATATATGTATACATGTCAAATTTTGCTATTAATTAGCATCTTCTATTTGTTATTTTATTAGATGTTAAACATTTCATGTCACCTTTACTCAAAATGTTGAAGATGTAATTCTAAATATTTAATTATGCGCAGTATATTTATTTGCCTTAACTGATTCATTCAGACGTAATGAGGTTTTATGTACATACGTGCATACATACATATGGCCATTTCCACATTCACGTTTCGTAATATTCACATTACGTCACCAAGCAATTAAGATTGCAATTTAGAGCCATGCTGTCCGATTTGTTCCTATATCTTATTCATTGAAGAGCTAACTAACTACGTTCTACCAAAAAAAAGAATATAAAATAGGTATACGTTTTTCTTTGAAAAACAATCTATGTCACAAAGTAACGTAACGTGACAAAAAGGGGAATTTCTGTGGAAATGCCCATAGGTACATATGTACATATGTACATAATCTTATCTCAAAATAATTACAACGGCGAATTATACAGTAGTCAAACTTTGGACGCAAGTATTTGCATAAAAATTTTCATTCTGTGTAAAGTGTAGGAGAGCCCGAGCGTATTTTCATAAAATTAGTTTTAGTTTACCTATTTATATATTGTATGTACCTACGTGTGTGTGTATGTATGTATGTATGTATGTATATGTTTGCATGTATGTACATATCGTCACTTAAAATCCAAAAGGCCGTAACAACCAAAAAAACCAAAATACATCTTTCCTTAAAATTGTACCCACATATGTTCAAAAATATCGATTTTAATCATTATTCAATTTGGCACCTAACAAATAAATAGTCTTAAATTTATAAGGTTTTTTGCTTCTCCTGTAAAAAAGTAAAAAAGTGTACTTACGGCCTTTTGGATTTTAGATGACGATATATACATATTTACATATTAAACGTTTATAAAAAATTTGTGCACGCTGTGTAACGGAATTCGATTTAATGAATAAGAGGTATTTAAGTTATTAATTTTATGTAAAGGTCATGTGATAATTACTTTGTGTTATATTTTCCATAAAAATTAATTTTATAACAAGAAACTATGTAATTTACTACTTACATATGCATGCATAAGTACGTACCTATTTCATTTTTTTTATTTTACTCAATTACGAGCACATTTATTTAATAAATTTCCTAAAGTTGTTTTAACTATACATAATAGTTAATATTAAAAGTTATGTTAATAAAAATATAAAAAAAGTATACTGGCTACTGCAGCCGCTTAATTAAAGTGTATGCCATCTTATTAAATTAATACTCTTAATACCTTCAGACTTCAGCTTAATAAATTTGTAATTTAAAATCAACATAAAGAAATACCAGTTTTTTTTATTGAAATTACTTAAATTTAAGCAAAACAATGAAAAGTTAATTTTAAACACTCGAAAAGTAGTCAATGTAATACATACATGCATAAAGACATACATACATACATAGTATGTATGTATGTATAATATATAGCGATATGTATTTAGAGCATTTTGTAACTGCAACACAAATTACATCTATTACCGATATGCACACATCAAAAAAATTATTTACATAATGTCTTAAATCCAATTTCAAAACAATTACATTTTAACATGATCTTTGTTAACGGTCAGGGGAGTTGATAATAAAAAAAATTGTTTTCCTTACAGCTGGCAACAAGAAATAGCTACTGCCTCCTTTTACTACTTTTTCTGTCTCTGCTAAACTAAATCGCTTATTTTAATTTGTACTGGCAACACTATTTAGTTTAGTATTGAATTTTTATTGCCGGCGGTCGTGGAAAGTTTGTTCAAGGGGTTTTTGTTTTTCTCTTAAAAAGAACAAAATGTAATAGATTCTGTTAATATTTTTGCATAAATTTGTTTATTAAATGTTATATTATAAGGAAATTATGAAAGTTTTTAGAAAAATATGAGTTATTGTGTTAAATATGAAGTGTGAAAATTTGGTATAATTTCGCAAAATTAAAAGAGCCCTAGGGCTCCGTTAGCAAATTGTGTTTGTTGTTGCATTCTTGTGTTGTTGCGAAAGTGCAAGTAGAAGAATATACAATAAAATGTAGTGTGGTGAAATCAACAAAAACAAACGTGGTATGTAAGTATGTGTGCATATGTACATGGGCATATGTATGTGTGTATGGGAAGGTAAATTTGAATTGAAAATAAATAATTTTCTAGACATTTTGCTTGCATTGTGGAAACCACAAATCATCATTAATTTATAATTTTTCTTAAATTTGTATTTTTAAAGGTTTTCAAATACTTTTCTTTAATAATTACAGTGGACTCTCTCTTGAGCGGACACTGAAGGGACCATTGAAATGTGTCCGTACAAGGCGACTGTCCGTTCAAGAGAAAACTAATCTAAAGGGGGTGTCCGCCTATAGGAAGTGTCCGTTAAGGGAAATTCCACTGTAATTAACCTTCACCTTCAACTTTTTTGCACACATTTTCTTTCACTGCATAACACAATTTGTTCCTTTTCATGTTAAAACTTTTTGTTATAAAACTAAATTAAATTTTATATTTATGATTGTAAATTAAATTTTATTTTTAAATATTTTCAAACACATTTTGTTCCGGGCATAATAAAAGTAAAAAATGATGAAAAAACTTTAACCTCATTTAATTATGAAATATATATACATACATACATACATACATATTGTATTACTAAAGGCTGAGTTACCCGACTGTAATGTAAAGTAAATGCAACGCAGGAAACAGCTGATCGATATTTTTATATGAAAAGTTAGTTACGTTACATTACATCTCTATAACCATTTTCATTACTTTTCACATAACAATATCGATCAGTTGTTTCCTACTATTGCTGTTACTTTACATTAAGGTCGGGTAGCTGGGCCTTAAAAGCTTATTTCACCAATTCTTTTTATACATATACATACATACCTATTTAAAAGTAGTTTTAATTAAAAAATATACATGTGTATATATGAATAACGACTTTTAAGTATGAATTGATACGTATTTAAATATAATTGATGAAATAAGCTCTAAAAGTCATACATACATACATATGAACATATATAAATACATACATACCTTTTAAATACATATGAAATTTGAACGCTGCAATAAACTAATTTCAACAAGTTTGGGCATATATGAAAGGTAAATAAATTGTGTTAATTGTAACTTTTTGATAAAAAATTTTTAACTGTAATTGTTAGTTTGATGCAATTTTTAATAATACATACGAGTATTACCACTCTTATTTAAGCCTTCTTCAGAAACCATTTAAAGATACATATATAGATGATAATCAGGGAAACCGCAAATATGCAATTGCATGTTTTTTCTTGTATCACGTATTAATGCGGGGACAATATATTTATCCGTTTCAGAACTTTTAATGAATTTTGGCATCGATTTGTTAGTGCATATTTTTGCATATTTTACCCTTTAAAGCATGTTTATGCATATATCAGTTTTACACGCATATTTTTAGCATATTTTCGAATTTTTAGAGCATAATTTACGCTTTTAGGGCATATTTTCATACTTTATAGAATTTATTTTATTTCAACCCGCTTGGCACCACCATCCTTTAAAAAAACTCTCCATTCCGAAAAAAAATTTATGAAATTTTTTTTAGCAACGCATTAAAATTTCATTTTCGAAATAAAAATTTAAGTTTTAAAGAAAATTTTTTTCCTGTGCTATCTGGGTTAATATGCTTACAAATTATTTTTAATTTTCGCCATCTAAATCTCTGTTCCAATGTTCCATGTAGTGTATAATTTTTTTTATATATAACCCAGTTTTACGGACGTTAGTTGCAATACAAATTTAGCTATGTGTGATTTAGCTGTGTGTGATTTACTCTGCCCCGAAAAGACCTTGAAGGAACATTGTAAATGTATGAAAGTTCATTAAGACGGGACAGAAAAGATTTTTATTTGAAATTCTAGGTCAATATTTTGTTATTTATTGCAATAAAAATTATAAATTAAAATCTTGTCTTATTTATCCAAAATACAGTTCCAAAGCCTTAATTCTGATATCGTGATCTTTTGAAATTAAAGTTAAATGCTTATGCATCCAATAAAAATTAATTTGGTTTAGTAAAAATTTTTATAGTAATTTTGTTTTAACCTGCACTTCACACCCAGTTATTCTTTGTTAATTATGTTTCCGTTTTTTGGTTATTTATTTTTTTCTTATTTTATATGCAAATGTTGTTGAATTTTTGATTAAAAAATATATTTTCATTTACAAATAAACCAATTTATTCTATTTTTAAGAGCATATTTTTTACTTTTAAGCGCATATTTACAAGTTTTTAGTGCATATTGAATGCGCATAAAACACTTCTTTTAGAGCATATTTGTGGTTTCCCTGATGATAATGTATGTACCTACATATATGAATATAAAAAAAATTTATTGTTACATACATACATACATACATATGGGCAATTCCCAGGCGACGGACGCGACATTCGTACACTTTTATTTGAGCAAAATACAGGAAAGGAATGAAAAGATCCAATATGTATATCTTAAGTGTTTTAAAACAATGCAGGAGTAGTAGGTATATTTAAGAAAAAATGTTTGCCGATATCAATAATATAGTAAAAAGATATAAGCAAATGTCAGCGAGAAACGGACGCGACAAAAATAGAAGTTTTTTTGTGTACTTATAGAAATATATGTATGTACATAATTCAGCGAAATTTTATGAAGAATTCTTTTTTGTAAATTTTTTTTTTTTAAAGAGAAGTAACAACTCAGGCAATTAATGCCTACTGCTAATACTAGGTGTTACCTTCTTTAATAAAAGGGATAGTGAGAGAGAAGACAGGTGGTGAAAGAAGAGATAGAGGAAATCTTCATTCTTTTTACAACTCTGCTTTTCGCACGTTTTTTAATAATGCAGTGTTGCAGCGCCTCTCTGATGTTAAATGGGGCGTAGTAATTTTTTGAAGCTGTGTCTTGTAGCCATTTTATTGATTATTTTACTTCGCCGATGATTTTGCTTTGCTACACAACGAAGGAGGCGCTCTGATGTTACATTAGGACTAGTATCTGCTGAAGTCGGTATAGTTCAGTGACCAGTGACTATGCCTTCATCACTTGAACTTTCCTACAACAACTGACACAAAGGGACACTAATGCACATCAGAAAAATGCGTGGTGTTGTTATTTAATGACTGTCGGATACAGGGATTGAACCCAGGACCTTCGGTTTTGTAGTCAACGTGCTAACTACTTCAGCCAACGCCACCCTCAAATGTGGAAATGAAAGTGAAACAAGATCGTTTACGTGTAGATTTATGAAATATGAAAATTTTGCTTTAATTTTTTTTAAATGGTTAAAGTACATTTACGGACGCGACAAGGCGGACGCGACATTTTTTTTCCCAAGAGAACTAAACGCAGTAACTTTGCTAATATTGATTGAACTTTAAATGAAAAGTAATTAAACAATAACAAATCCTTGTTTACTGCTGAAAAAAATTTATAAATATTGATTTTACGCGACGTATGCGACATTAATGTATAAGTGGAAGCAAACTCAAACAACTTCCCTTATGAGAACTCCATTCTCCTTATTTTCTGCTAATGCGTAGGTTGTTGTTAGTAGAAAATTTGCAAGTTGCAAAAAAAAGAAAAATAATACAAATTACCTTAAATAATCGCTAAAAAAGGCTCATCAAAGAAAATATTTCTTTTAAAAGTCCCATATTTCGGTCAACAAATTTCAAAAATTAAAAATGTTTTTACATTTGTAAATTATGTATAGACCTTTATGCTTTATAATTTAAAACAAAACAAAAATTTTTGAGCAAAAAAAAAATTTTTTAGGGTTGATCTTTTTCTGGAATTACCCATATGTATGTACGTAAATATTTTAAATTTAATACAGAAACATTTTGAATGTAACATTATAATTTAAATGTGTATGATTTCATTAGAGATGAGGTCACTATATCCATATATTTTTTTATAACTTTTAATGTTTTTCGGTTGTTAAACAAAAGCTAAGTTCTCATTATAACATTCAAGTCTATTGTTTTATTCTGTAAGACTATACCCGTATAACAGAAAACAACGGCCTCAAATTTAGTTTTATTTTCTATACAATCACACATTTTTACTCTCTAAAAATCAAGGCTTTTATAATAAAAATTTTGAACACGTTTTTAAAGATATTGAATAGTGTGTATAGGTATAAGTCGATCAAAACATATTCCAATTAGGTTTGCGGGTTTTCACATCGCTGTGTTGACAATTCGGTTCAAATTGTACTATTCTTTTTAAAAATCAAAGCTTAATTTGAACTCAATTCAGAAAAGTTTCTGAACAAAATAATTAATCATTTGTCAAATGAATACGATCTTATAGATAAACTTTTATCGCATTCACTTATTTTTAGTTTTGATTGATTTATTTACTGTTACGTTTAAAATATTCTTATCTGATGGATGTCATGTTGATTTTTTTATGAAAAAAAACTGAATAATACCTAAATTCTGGAACATTTTCCGAAATGAATGTTCAAATGAAATGTGGAGTCAAAATAATATTATGTTTAAAATTTAAGGAATTTTTACTCTGGAAACTATAAATCAATCTAATGATGATTATTTGTTTTGTAAGTTCCCAAAGTTTCCATAATGACGGTTTTATTTCATTTTTAATATTTAATTTGATGATGTTGTACTCGTATTATGTTGGTCAAAAGCCTTAAAACATGCTTAATTGTTTTCTCAAAACCATTTAATTTTATATTCCCACATAATTTTTAAAATCATGTTTGTTGAAGTATGCTTACAATGATTTGGAATTTCGAAAGAATTTGTGTAATTTTTGCTGTTACTAAACATAAAATAAAGGTACATATGCTCATACATATTTATGGACAAGTAAGCAAATGAAAATGAAATAAAAAACATAATTATCGTACCTGTAATGTGAAAATGATTAATTTTTCAATGTTTGTATTATCTACAAATTTATGTCTCGTATCATTTTCATGGAATTTTTTAATATTGTGCTTCTAATTTCTGTTTTTGGGTTAATTGTTTTTCCACTGCTTGCCGGTATTTCGTTAATTAGACATTATTGTACACTGCAGTGTACTGTAAGAAGATTTATATACTACGTGTGGAATGTTGTGATAAGCTTACGTTAATGTCTGTTTTATGAAAGAGGATAACGAAAAAAGGAAATCGTAATTAGTAAATGAGGTCAGTAACAAAAATAAAATTTAAAAATATATTAAGAATGCTTGTAGTTCTTTTTCTTTTGTAGGAAATATTAGAACACAACTTGCATAGATAAATTTCACATTAAATTTAATATGAATATAAAAGAATATAAATACTAATGGCATTTTCCAATAAAATTATGGATAGTTGCTATCGTTTGTGATGGAGATTGTTTAAGTTGCTGGAAATCGATTATCCACAAAAACATAATTTGAGCACTCTTTTCTTTTCAAAGAGAAGTAACACTTAGGCAATGAATGCCTACTACTACTTATTAGGTGGTACCTTCTTTAGTCCTAGTTTACACTATGCAACTTTCATAATGCTAAGCTGGTTAGTTTGTTTGGAGAGAGAGACGACGGCATAAGAAACGTTTCTGTTCCCCTCATCTCTCTCTCTCTCTCTCTCTCTTCCTCAAACTAATCAGCTTAGCAATAAGACTTGCATAGTGTAAATTAGGACTTAGGAAAGGGATAGTGATAGAGGAGACAAGTTGTGAAAGAAGAGATAGAAGAAAGCTTCATTCTTTTACTACTCTGCGCTTTGCACGTCATGATGCAGAGTTGCAGCGCCTCTGGTGCCAACGAGACATATTACATTTTTGAAACTGTGCTTAGTAGCTATTTTTTATTGGTTATTTTACTTCGCCGATGATTCCGCTATACAATACCAACGAAGGAGGGCTCTCCGATGTTACATTAGGATTAGTATCTGCTGAAGTCGGTATAGTTCAGTGACCAGTGCCTATGCCTTCATTACTTGAACTTTAATACAACAACTAATACAAAGGGACAGCAATGCACTTCATAAAAATGCGTGGTGTTGTTATTTAATGATTGTCGGATACCGGGCTCGAACCCAGGATCTTCGGTTTTGTAGTCAACATGCTAACCACTTCAGCCAACGCCACCCTGTTTATGATTCGATTAGTCTAAAGTTCGTATCGCTCTGTAAGCCAAATTACATGTGATAATTTTTAAGAAACAACTGCATAAACGAAAAGCTGTAAATTATTATGGAATAAGATTCTGTTTGCGAAGGCCGCCCGCCACACCTTCATCATCAGCGGTCTTGTGTTTGGCCCACTGTGTGAGGTGTCAATTGGTGTAAACTTCAGCTCTTTCCATGTATGTACATATTTTTTAATGCAAATGTAATATGTGATTTGTTTCAATTCATCGCACTCCAATTTGTTGAAAGTTTTTTTTTGTAATGCTAACTCAAATTTACCATCTTTATTTTAGCGGAACTTGAAAGATTTTTGTGTAATGAAAGCTAAAATTTAGCATCTTTTTTTAAGCGGGACTTGTATTTTTTAATGATAAGTTGGGCTAGGTAATGGTGGCAGAATAGTGGTTCGGAGTCCCCAGCTTCTAACCAACCAGGACGTCTACTCTGTAAATTGGAAAGAAAACAAATTCTTTCGAATTGTAATGTTAATAACATACAAATTCGAAAAAACTTTTTTTTCGTCTCGAAATACAGAGTGGACCTCCAGAGCTCAACATGAAGCTAATAAAACGTTGCAGTTAAATCCTGGCAACGTTAGAAAGGTAACTGAACTCAAGAGTACCGATGGTGGCCATTCTCTTTCTTGTTTATCTAGGGAAATAATACAGAAAGTATTCTACGTTTTCTACTTCATCAGTATTTTAGCCAACTGCGGCAAAAGTCATTGGATGCCTGCCTGTGAGACAGTGTATGTTCAACGCGTACACTAAAATCGAGATTTGTTTCCTATTTCTTGAAACCCGTAATTTTATTGTTTATGTAATTCCATAAATGCTTGGTGATCATACAGTCTTTTCTTGTGACCCACCTTTTATTTGTTGCTTCCTCAGCAATGGCAAATCTACACATTCCATATCCAGTGGAACCCGTAACGTTGTTCCAGTCCTTGGAAGCTGATCAGCCCTAGAACTTCCCAGAATGCCTCTATGCCAGATGATTTTAATATTAAACTGCTCCACCATCTCATTTATGGATAATCCATAAGAACAACCAATCAACCAATCCGCAACTTACTTGATAGCAAGGATTCCTGGCTGTTAAACACTGCAGTGGAAGTCACTGTGGAATACTAAGACCTATTGCACCTCAGCAAACTCCATAACCCACTTCCTTCTTGATTTGATTCATGATAATTGAACGTATTATGACCATATAGATTCAGTAAACTGTTTTTGGGGTCGGGTTTTATGGATTTCCTATAGAAATAAAGTCTAATTACACTTTGCCTTCTGTACCCTCTCTTGAATATTTATCTTAAAACTCAACTTAAGAGTCCAGAATCACACCAAGATATTTTTTTTGTGTTAAACATTTTAATTTCCGTGTCGTTAAGGGCAATTGGTTGGACTTTGGGTATATTATACTTCCTCGAGAAGAGAACTAATTCCGTTTTGCTGGGATCAATGGCAACCCTTCGCCGTACGATTCTTCAACCATTTTGATATACATATAAGAGAGACTATCATCTCTGATGTGCCTTAGATAAGAGGAAATTTCCTCTAACAGCTATTGCCACATCATCAGCGTAAGAAACAAGTTTGCACACACGCGATTCTAGAAAAAAAAAACACGGGACTTAGAGCCTGATTCCACAAAAGTGTTGAAAAAATTCCTCGCGGTGTATACCCTTGTTTACAAAGCGGCTTATTCTTGTAGACCCTAAAATCGAAGTTATCTTACGGTGAAGTAGTGCATTTTCAATCCACTTGAATCCTAAAATTCTATATGATGGCCCACGCAATATCTTAGAAGGCCACTAAGGTGAAATCACCCACAGAGAGATTTTCCTGTTATAATAAATAATCAGCTCGTTTAGAGCTGATTTAGTCGACCTTACCCTCTGATATTCATGCTGATATGGGGAAATTAGCTTAAACACATATTTCGGAAAAAGTGCATAGAGAAAAATAAAATGATTTTTTTTGGTATTCAAAAACCTGTGTTGCATTCATTTAATTCATTCCACCACCCTCTTACTACAATCAATGGCACCCTCCTATTTCGGACTTATGTACCTTCTAAGTTAAAATTAATATATATTTTTCTGGTTGGTTTTTCATTATATTTTGTTAATGAACGTTGCTTGTCATAAAATATACTTCATACTAATTTATTTTAAGAGCTTTGCCTTTTAATAACCCTGAGCAATAGATTAAGTAATATTTCATATCATTTAAGCACAAATTTCACTTTTTAAATCAATAAACCATGAAAACTAATGTCCGACCGATTAATAGACTTCGGCTTCGGTGTGGTCAAAATAATTTTTAATCAGACAATAATTATTCTTAAATTAAATTAAAAATCGAATTTGGAACTTGCAAGGTTGGTACTAAGTTTTGCTTGAATTTCGCGTTCCTTTCCTATTGCTGGGCTTGACTTTAAATAAAAAGTGCACGGAACTTTTGACATTTATTGTCTTTACGGGAATGTTTTACCAGCAAACAAATACTATTATTCCGTCATCCAGGGGTCTAGTCTGTAATTCGAAACGAAAGAAAATGATTTCGAATTGCTATATTTTAAACATGGATTTTTAAGGTAGCCACATATTTGCAATATTATTGTGCGAAAGATTATATTGTACAATAAAATTGACTGTGTGTAAATATATTATATTGTTATATGGCACAATACAGTGGATAAAATCAAAAGTCTTTTGATTTATATTGCGCAATAAAAATAATTTGTAATGTGCTGACAATATTGTACAATAATTATTTCCAAGTATTTTTTAAATTAATTAAAAATTATTTTATTTGTGTAATTTTGTATTTATGGAATAGTGTGGTTCAAAACGACAATAAACTACTCAATAATATTGCACAGTCTATGGGAACTTTTATCTTGCTGTTGATTTTAATATTTTTATGTTGTATATGTAAACGAGTTTGTCTGAAATCAAATGATTGTCTTTGTAGAAATAAATGTAAAATTTAAGGAGAATTCGGTATCAGGGTTTATATGATAATTTATACTTTAAAATATACTATGGGCCTAATTCATTCAAAATATTTTGATTTTATAAAAGGTTTATCAATCAAATTTCCATAGAAAATTCCACAGAAATATTTTTTATGAATAAGGCAGTATAAATTTTATAGTTTAATAAATTAATTAACTTAAAAAATTTCAAACTTGTTTCTTATTATGAATTCAATAAAGGCTGGTTGGTATTCACTATCTTACATAATCGTTCGACTTTTTGAGAAAATGCAACCCTGATCTAGTGAGCTGTTATTGCCCTTAGGAAATTTCCATAAACTCCATTAGATCAGGGTTGCATTTTCTTAAAAGTCGTTGGACTTTGTAGGATAGTGAGTACCAGCCTTAAGTAAAGCTCAGCTTCGGCATAAATCTAATTAAAAAAAACCAACTACGGCCGGACACTAATGAAAACTGAAATAATCACAAATGCACGTATGTACTCGTATGTATTTAAGTACACATCTTAAAATGAAAGTAAAAAGAAAATATAAAACAATAAAAAACCGTCAACAATTTACTTAAAAACAATTGTTTTAAAAAAATTGCATGATGTCTGCTGCATTATGAATGAATAAAACAAAAATATCTTAGTTTCATTTTCTTCATTTCTTTTAGCTAAAATATAACAAAATCAAATCAATTACAAAACCATTAAAATGAGACTTTCAAAGTTACAGAAAGGTAAAATATTATCATTGAATCGACTTAAAAGGGGGATACAACACGAGTATGTATGATCATTAAATAACTCGAATAATATCACAGTATGGTGTGCACGAGTAATTAAAGGGCTACTGAGACTTTTGGTGAAAGAAGAGATCGAAAAAAATCAAATGTTTGCACAAATAAACATTTAATTTTGTAGTTATTTCTTTTAATTTATTTGATGTCTGTTATTCGTGTGATGAACAATAATGAAAATGATTATTGCCAACATATGTGTGTAAGTTCAATTAAAGTTATTTGAAGTTTATGAATTTGTGTGAAGTTGTTTTCTAGTGAATTTCGTCTGGACTTTTTCTTGGCTAAATTATTCTAATTTTATAAACACATTTGTGACATACAGACATACTATGGAAATATTCTGGAAATAAATCTGGCACATCTAAAATCAGGTCGAAATCAAACATCGGTATTCATAAAAAATGTTTTAGGTTTATTACAGGTTTATTTGACAAATTTCCCATAGAAATACGCCAAACAAGCGCTTAATACACCTAAAATATTTTTTATGAATACAGCAGAAAATATATATATTTGTTTCCTCTTAATCAGGCTCAAGGTCATAATCATTTAAATAAAACTCTTTTTGTTTTATTAAATTATTGATTTTTCTTATATCTTTTATTTTTTCAATATTTTGAACACCTTCGGTGTTGAGAAAGAGTCAAATTTTCAAAGCGGACAGCTGACGACCTTACTCTAAAATTGAATTGTTCCTGAAGAAGGACACCGAAGGTGTTCGAAATATTGAAAAAATAAAAGATATAAGAAAAATCAATAATTTAATAAAACAAAAAGAGTTTTATTTAAATGATTATGACCTTGAGCCTGATTAAGAGGAAACAAATATATACATTTTCTAAGGTCGAAGAAAAATTATCAATACAGCAGAAAATATTTAAAAATTAACTCTAAACATATTGTCAGTGGATGCAGTATGTGATTAAAGAGTGAATGTGTTAAACAAAGTTGTTTACAAAATTGAAAATAATAATGATACTTAAATTAAAAACTTAGAGAATCTTGAAATTTTGTTTTCTTGATACATATTCACCCCTATCGTGAACAGTTTTTCCCTCGAAATATCTTCCCTTTTCCCCAAATTACAAATCGTGAATAATTTTCCCCAGAAATGTGTAGGGGATACATGATTTCCCCTAACGTGAATAATGAGGGCAATCATGAATAAAATTCCGCGAGAAATTTCTCCCTTTTCCAATTAGAATTTTTTTGTTTTCCCTATTACTTGCTATTGTTTGAAATTGTTCCCCGGGAAAAATTTCTCGCGGAATTTTATTCATGATTGCCCTCAATATATTTCACATTGATTTTTTTTATCACTTTTCCTTGTTTTTGTTCACTTTATTTTTACCGGTGAACTGAATTATACATCGCGCCATTTCAATATTATACTTCCAATTATATATTAAAAGTTAGGAATAATTATTTTTAGGACAAAATCAGTAAATAATGTCCACGATTAATAACAATAATTCCTTGCAACAACTTTTTCCATGTGAACATGAATCTCTTTGGTTCACATGCAATAAATTTTATGGCTGTGGTATACTAAAGAATTTTTTCCACGTCACCTAAAATATTTAAAAAATCAACTTCACATTTAAAAAAATTTCATATGAAATTCAACATTTGTGTGATACTTACTTACTATCAAACTTAAATTTGTCTGATTTTCAATTAATTTTTAAGCTTTATAAATCTTCTTAACGTTTTTTTTACATTCACCAAGCGGGAACAAACGTTCCCATGAAATTAACGATAGCAAATTTTTCTTCACGGGAACAAAAATATTACATTTTATACACGCTAGGGATGATTAAATTTAATTGTACTAGAATAAATTTTAATCAGGAATAATTGCTTAATCGGGCTTAGGTTCAGTATTTTTCCATTCTTGTTGAATGAAATATTTGTATTAATTAATGTGATTTTCTAAAGAAGAGAAGAAAAATTAAACTAGACTTTAGCTGCTTGGAAATGCTGTGCAGCCACGCACTTCATCAGCACCAATGTCTATCTACTTGGATAGATATTGTTATTAACATCAGCTATTTAATATGCATTTTTTAATGAAATTGAATATGAGAATTGTGCAAATGGTCTTGCATCGTAGCATGTGCAAAATGGTATACTATACATATTAATACTCACCACTGAGTATCAATATACGCTACCATTTAGGAAGAGTGGTGCTATACCGCACCTCCACTCGGAGACGCAATTGGGTCCATTGTGATTCCCTTCTATTGTCCATTAAAAAGTAATATTTACACCCCATTTGTACCCAGAAGTGACCCTATTATCCGCCAGTAAGCCACTGAATTCCCATGATGAAGCCCCTGATGTCCTCTAGTTTACACTTCCCGATATCAGTAATGCTCTCATGGAAACGTCTGCGCAGCCATCTCAGCCTATGACGTTGCAACAGAAATATAAAGTTCCAGTTTCCCAAATGCTGGTTCTTGCTCTGACCGAGCAGTGACCAGTTAACGCGCTTATCACGCATCGCCTTCCTATTCATGTCCAGTAGCAGTTTGGATTTTCCTGAGTCAACTTTTGGCCACATAACCCTCGAGACTCTACAATCCTTCCTACTTCGTTGGTCCTACTTTCTACCCAATTACTGAGATCCCTAAAGTAATAATCTATCGGTAATTTCACCGATCTGCCACACATTCCCTCATCTAATGCCGACCCTATTTTTGCCAGCTCATCGGCAATTTAATTTCTCTCAACACTGCTGTGACCAGGAACCCAACATAGACAAGTTGAGGGCTTTTCTACAGTCACTAACAAGTTTCGATTTGACATGACCTTCAAAGCTTTTAGCGCTGCTTGGCTGTCGACGTAGAAGGTTACCTTCTCACCTTCAGCTACATTCCTGGCCACCAGTTCCGCGGCCCTGAGGATCGCCAAGATCACAGCCCGGAAAACACTGCATCCATTCGGCAGTCTGAAAGAACTACGAATATTCGTTCCCAAGATATAAACACCAGCCCCTGTCCCTTCCCGCATTTTTCATCCGTCTGTAAAGACTGCACGACCCTCATATAGCCTATCGGATTTGACCCAATAGTCCCTATCCGGAATTGCCATTCAGGGTGTTCTACTAAAATCGATTTCAGCGACCTTATAGTCCGTAAACCCAAGGGTTACGGATTCCTGATCACCAAAACCGATCTCATTTAAGATTGATATGTGACCTGTTGTTTCTGCCCTCACCAAAGCTGTTTCTACGAATCTAAGGAGACTTCTAGTTGCCGTTCCCACCACAAAGTCCTCTATAGGAAGTAGATGAAGAACGATGTACAAGGCAGTAGTAGTCTCCTGTGACTCCACCCAGCTAAAGCCTAGTTTAATTTTTCTTCTCTTCACATTAATTAATACAAATATTTCATTCCAATAAAATACTAAATAATAATATTAAAATATTATTCGATAAAAATCGAATAGTATTTAAAATATTTTACAAGCTTCAGAAGTTTTTTTGAGTCTCATGTGGTTAACTTTGGCCCACTGTAACTCCTCTGATGCTTAAGGCTGTCGTGACATGTGTTATAAAGCATTAGTTCTCCCCTAAATGTGGTTGCATTTTCAGATAAATCCAATCAGCAGTTTAGAAGTCCCAGACTTATTACCATTTATTTTGCTAAAGTCCCACTGTGCATTGTGGAGTTATTTCAAATCTAATTGCCTGTTCATCTAAATGCGAACGATAGATTCGATCGAATATTTATATTGAAAACAAAAACAAATTTAAGTATTTTGTTTTTGTTTCTAAAACAAAAACAAATTTAAGTATTTTGTTTTTGTTTCTAATATAAATTTTCGATCGAATATATCGTTCGCATTTAGATGAACAGGCCCTAAAGCTTACGCCAATAAAGCGACTTTCTTAGGGATTTTAAAAGAAAATATCCGACACTTAACGGAATGCCCCCATGGAGTCTACCTACTGAGTCTTCATAAGAAATTTTACTATTCGATCAAATGAGAGCCTTCAAAGCGATGGATTGGGAATTGTTTTTGTTTTTTTTTTTTAATTTCAAATTTACTCTTTAATATTATTTTGTACTAAATTTGGTTAATTGCACATATTTTCATTGCACTTGTTCCACTTTTTATTTAGTATGTATTCGTATATAATTTTTTTTTGTCTTATTAATTTGTTTGTCTGAGTTTGTTGTGTTTCCATTTAATTTCTAATGTTTGTTACTTTTTTTCGTTCGTTGTACTGTTGGCAGTGGTTGAATTTGAAATTGAATTTTATGCAATTCCTTTTTCGAAAAAATTTCCAAACCGTTTTATATAAAATTTTTACTGCTTTTGTCTATTTTACTATTTAGTACACTTGCTTTGCGTCGTTCATGCATTAAACACATTCACCACAGCAAGCTACCGACTACCAAATGTCAAGGATAGAATAGTTACACATGTTAATATGAGAATGATGCTTTTGAAGACAGCAAGGCAACAGGGCGACAGGTTGTTATCTGTGCTGATTTTGTCGTTGTACTCCGATTAAAGTAATTTCTATTTCTTTGGCTACAATGAGCAAATGCAGTGTTACCAGTGTAATACAAAATGTAGAATGAATGATATCGTACAATTATTTCATACTATTTACCAGAAACAATATACAAAAATTGATGTAAAGAATAAATGGATTCATTTTTGTACTTTTACGTGAAATAAGTACATTTTAAAAGAAAAATTAATTTTTATAAATGCAAAATATATGAAAGTGGCAATACTGAACTATGTATTTGTACTTGAATATCAGCTGCAGATGGTGCTGCTGTCGTCTCCAAAATAATTATGTAGCTGGCTACGAGGCGACAAATGCTGCTAGTGGCCCTGGATGAAATGGAACTGACACAAGACTAGCCACGTGACCGGTCCCCAAGTGATAGGGACCAGTCCGAGTTCTAACACTTCCTATGAAGCGGACCAGCCACTTTTACATGGGGATGACCTAGGATGGGGTTAATTGATACTTTGTATGCACCATGTGACTTGTCACTGAACTATCCCATAGGGACCTATTCGATGTATAATAATATAAATTATTTATAAATAAAATTTCGGCATTTAGCTGTAACAATTAACGCTTATAAATTTTTTATTGTTACAAATGCAATGACATTTTTTTTTTAAATTTTATTTTTAATCTGAAAATTTTTTGAGATTCGAACCGACAACTTCGTGCATGACAGGCTTGCACACTACCCACTCGATCACAGTGCCACTCACATTTCAAAAGTATAAATACCACTTAAGCTTAGGTTAATATTTAAGTATAGTTACGGGACTGGTTCCAGAGTCACATTGATGGGAGCAATTAACATTATATTTACAGTATTTGGTAGGTCGTGTATTCGACCACATCGAACATGTTCAGTGCCGTTGACTACAATACTAGACCTAGTCCGAATTAAATTGGCTCAAGATTAAGACGATACATCACGAAAATGGTCAATATGTTACCATTTAAACGATATGTCTTTTTTCGCCATGCACTACTCCGTACTTTTGATAAAACCCACATTTTCTCCAGCTATAGGACGAGTACGTTTGGATCAATTGTCACCAAATTTTCTGCAGGGGGCATTTGAAATCGTGTGTTCGTGTAGCCTGCTGTGGTGATTGTGTTTAATGCATCAGTTTTAATTTTACATTCATGTTGCTGAGTTTTTTTATTATTTGGTTTTCGTTTCAGCAAGTCACGATTAATTTTTTTTGTCCATTTTTAAGTTTTAACTACAATTGACCATTTTGCTGTGGTGTGACCTTGTTGTATGGTATTGTTTTTGTTTTTTCGTATTATGTTTTAGTTTTATAATAATTTTATGTTTATTTGTTTTTATTATAAAGCTAATTTTTTATATTAATTAGAATAGTTTCACATGCTTGAAATTTAAAACGAACAATTATAAATTTTTGTTTAATTGCTGGTTTTACAGTGAGGCAGACAAAAAATTATTAATTTTTATTCGTTGACGTCAGTCAATGCAATGCAATCCAAAAAAAAAAAAACAAGTGGCACTTGCTTACTCGTTGCTTACGTGCTTAAATTAGTTTAATTTTCTCTAATCGATTTCATTTCCAAATGTTCAATAAAATAATTGATTTCTTACCTGTATGATTTTGTGGAAATCCAACTCTCTTTTATTTAATATTATTATTATTTTTAACTTGTTGACATTGGTCTGTAAATATAACAGAAATAAAAATAAAATTATTTATAATAATTGTTAAAAAATATTCAAGTTTTTAGTTAGTTAAGTAAAATATTATGTCCAACATATGTATAACACTACGTTTTGACAATAAATTATTAATTTCTTAACACAAGCAATAATGTTGTCACAAAAATTTTTTATTAAAACTTATTTTAAGGGGTGGCGTTTAATGTTAAATCTCAAAATTAAAGTTTTCATTTACATACTACATACAAATTGAGCGTTTTTCAATACCTATTATTTATTTTATGTGTTTTTTGACAGCGTGTGTCTTAACATTGTTGCTCAGCAATATGTTAAAACATTGATTTCCTAATACGTGTTAAAAGACAAATATGTACATGCGGTATATACGTTAATATCTGGTGTCAGGAAATACACTCGACAATTGCTAACATTGAAATCGCTTAATTTATGTCTCGTCAAGACCGGGGGCTAATAAATGTATGTACAGTGCCAGACAAATACAAATTACGCTGACATATTTGAAAAATTCAGTAAAGTGCGACTTTGACTCGCGCACGAAGGGTTCCGTACGTTGGGCTTTGAGCATTTTTTTAATACAGTGTTTGTTACGTTTTTTCAGCTGAAATAATTTTTTTTATTGTTTTTCGCTTTTTTCTCGTTTTGGCGATTTTTTAAATTTTGGCGATTTTTTTTTTAATTTTGGCGATTTTTTTCATTTTGGTTATTTTTTTTTGCGATTTTTTTCATTTCGGCGATTTTTTTTTCATATTGGCAATTTTTTTAATTTTGGCGATTTTTTTAATTTTGGCGATTTTTTCATTTTGGCGATTTTTTTTTCATTTTGACGATTTTTTCATTTTGGCGATTTTTCCGGTTTTCCGCGATTTATTTTCGATTTAGAAATTTTTTTTAATTTGGTGCTTTTTTTTCGTTTTGGCGATTTTTTTTTTGATTTTGGCGATTTTTTTTCGGTTTGGCGATTTTATAATTTTGAGATTTTTTTGTTTTACCGTTTTTGAAAATTTCAAGAAGTTTTCTCTTACGGTTTCCAAGATACAGCAAGTTATCAAAATTACATAGTCAAAATTACATTAACTAATGGTACACCCTCTAATTAAAATTTTTTAAATTTTAGTGTTAATTGTTGTAGTCTGTATAAAAATACACTAACTTTACAAATTTCAAGTGCATATACATACATACAATTGTATGTATATTACATGGGATTTTAACATTTTTCGTTGCTCGTTTTGGCACACCCTTTAATTTCCAACTCTCATGTATTTGTTGTTGTAGTGGCCAAGGGTCTACACACTCTGTCCAAATTTCAGGTCCGTAGCTCTTACGGTTCTCGAGAAAATACCCTGTGACGGACAGACGGACAGACGGACAGACGGACAGCGTAGCGAAAACAATAGGGTTCCTTTTTCACCTTTGGTGTACGGAACCCTAAAAAAAGAAATGGTACTTTTGCAGATAAACCAGCTCATCAGCACTGCTCCCAAACAGAGATCTAAAGTATGAGACAATATCAACAAAAACTTTAGGAATTTTTGCACTGGACAATAGTTTTGAAAGTAATTCTTTGATCAGTTTCTTGTTACTAATAAAAGCATATGGGGCAACTCCACACCAAGTCGGATGGTTTTGGATTTTTTTTTTTTGATCCCGCCTGTTAAACTGAAATTTTTTTTACTTGATATTAAATTGTCAAAAAATCACTTTTGTAAGTTTTACATTTTTTAGTTTTTTGTTCATAACTTTCGTAGTAATGGTCCAATTTTGTTGTTGTTAAATTTTCGTTTTTACAGTAAAAAATATTCCAAATGTTTTTTTGGTTAAAATTTTTAAATCTTAAATCGTGTTTTTGAACCACTCTAATGTACACTACATTAGGGTGGTGCGAATGTAACTCTGTGCTAAGTTTTAATCTACACTGTCTTAGTATGCACTCCTCTTCCTAGAAAACTATTATGATGTTGTAAAAACTTTGCTAAGTTTGTTATTATATAATTAAAAAATAAAATTGTAAAGTCGCTAAAGCTTAATGGTGCTTTAATGGTTTTTCATTTAAATGCATGTGTACATTTGTATAAATTCTTGTATATGTGCCATAACGTAGGCCAACAGGTTGCAATTATTTATTTTTATTATTTCCCGCAAGCTCGTTTTATTTGTTTAAATCGCAATTGTTAACATTTACACTTAAACACCTTATGTAATACCAAAACTAAGAAATTGTTTAAATTTTATTTAGAATTAGTTACACAGAAAAAAATGATTTCGAGCCCTTTTTTCGATTTTATCGTAATAGTGTCTCGAAATCTAGTACTTTCGAGATTTCGAGCTAAATCAAGCTACTTTTTTTTCCAGATTTCCCATACAAAACGAAATCTAATTTTTCAGTCGATTTGTAGGAAATCTAACAAAAATCTAACATTTTAATATTTATTCTTTACTACCCTGTACAACAGAAGGTGAGTGAATTAGATGCAGACCGTATCCGTATTAATAAAGTGTGTGAATTGGCTACAATGCAGTTGTTTGGTTGTAGTCTTGGAAACAAATTAGTCGATGGGTTTTGTTTTTGATAAAAAAAATCTTGATACACGTCAAAAAAGGCTGGTGTAAACTGTATGGATTTTCATAAAGATTTTAATCAAAATATGCTAGATTTTGTGCTGATGTAAATGCCCTATAAGCGACATGTTATCGGAAATAGACTTTTTTTATTGAAATTAAAATTTTATGGGCCTACACATAGTTTAGAATTATCAAAATGGCAAAAATTGTTGATAACTTTTAAGACACAGGCTGTACAATTTTATCGTAAGCGACAATTTACGTACAAAAACAAATTTGAATATTTAAAAAAAAACCTTCTCCTGAAAAATTTAATTTTTGTCGCTTACGATAAAATCGAAAATAATGCTCGATTTGTAAATAAAATTAATTTTTTTTTGTTATATCAATTAAATAATTAATTGATTTTGAATCTACAACGACTTTTGTAAATACAATTAACGAAATTATAAGATAAAGGAAAATCTGAAAAATATTTTCAATTAAATATATCAACAAATAGTTTGTTGAAATTTATTTATTTTTTCAACATTTATTTTTGTTAGACTTCAAAGTTATTTGAATTAAAGTTATTGTTATATTAACAATGCGAATTGTTGAATTTCAATGCAAGTTTTATTATTATATTATTATCATAATTGTTATATTAACAATGTTTTTTTATATACAATCACAATCCTCTAAACGATTTTTAGTTTGTCTGCGAAAAACACTAAATGTATTTTCGCGGAGTTGAACCGAGGTTGTCGGTTTTTAAATTAAATATTAACAATTGGTTTTGTTGGTTGCATTTTGATGATATTTTTTTTCTGTGTACGAGTATCTTTAATAAAAGCACAATTAAAAAATAAATGTTTAAACTAGATTTACAGTATTCATTTTTCTATAAACATAAATGGGACGAAAGAGGAGATTTTCGCAACGACAAAAGACACTTCTTTGTACATACAGTGGAGTTCGGCTATAAGAAACATTGCTTATTACGAATTAACATTTATAATGTTAAATTTTTACTGTCCCGACAGTTTTGCTTCAGAGGTACCCATACATTTGCAATATTAATGTGCAATAGTATTATCAAATCAAATGCATTTTTGACATAAGTTCTTCGCAATAAGCAATTTTGATTAAAATATGTAGCTTAAAAATTAAATTGAAATGAATTAAATATATATGTAAGTATGTATGTATTTACCATTAAGAATAATTTATTTTCTAGTGTTAGTTATGACATATGGGCATTTCCACAGGAATGTCAACTTTTTGTAGCGTGCGACAGCAAGCAAATATGTTTGTTTTTTTAAAGAAAACTAAACTTTTTTTTTTTTAATTCTTTACATATTTGTGTAGGTCGTCAGCAGCTCTACGTTAGGTAAAATTTTAAGAAAAATCGAGTCACGTTGTTCAGAAATACAAGGTTAATTGCTTGCTGTCGCACGCGACAAAAAAGCTTTTTAAAAACTCATCTAACAAATACAATATTCCCAGACCTGACCTAAATACGAGTACGAATAACTATTTGAAAAACATAGAAAATTCAATCGTGTAATTAGAATATACTTTTGTATGGAAATTACCAACAACAAACATAAAGTTTTGTATAATTAGACGATTAGGCAACGCATAGGACGTTAAGGCGAGCATGTGAATTGAACAAATAATTTCTAGAGTTACCAGATTGTCAACATTTTTAAACTTTAAGAAATTTAGTATACAAAAATTAATTTCACTATGGACGTACGTGCGATTGGCAACATGCCGCGTGGTCCTATGTATGTATATTAAGTAATTATTAGTTATGGCTCATCTTAGCAAATATAATAGTGAGATTTTTCAAATTTTGTGAGTGATACTCTGAATGTAAAGTGCTTTGCCAAGGAGAAACCTGAAGCCTGATTTGCACTCCAAGGAGAAAAGTATCCCCAGGCAAACAAATTTCCCGAAAAATGTAAATAGTGAGAAAAGGTCGGTCGTTTGGGAAGTAAGGAACGTAGGTTAAACAAATCTGTATCGTTCATAAAAATTTTACTTTTCTTTTTATTTTCAATCTACTCTTATGAAAATTTTCTAAAAAAATGGGCTTCGTGATGTTAAATTTTTAAAAATTTATTGCTGTAAGTTCCGGTATTCGTTCTTGGAAGAAAAAAATTACACACTCTATTGAGTCAGTGTTATTAAATGCTGACATATTGTTATTAATTACTACAGGCTACATAATTAAAATAGATTTTCTGTTTTTTTTTGTACTATTCCATGTAAAATGCAATAATTTTTTACATTTTGAATGAACTTATATTTTTTAATAAAAAGATAGTAACAGCAGATGTGATGAAATCTACATTTTTATAAAAGTTTTGAAAACAAATGACTCATTTTGTCGCGTTATGGTTGTGGTAGTAAAACAGTTTAAGTGTGTTTTAAAGTTTTACGCATACAATTTTGCCTTAAATGTAGTATATACGAGTATACATTAAGGATCTTCTAATAGGGGTTTCTAAACTTTGACAGTTGATAGCGGCCATATTGTTGTCAAATTGGCTGTCACATATTCAATCTGTTTTGTCAAATCACCATGGATATATATAGCATTCAACAACACATGCAAATGATATTGTTTTATCAAAATGGATGTTCAGTTTGAGCAACGTACTGCGTGCTTCGCCCATTTTATGTTCGGCACTATTCCCAGTGCGGTGAATAAATTTAAGTTCACTGGTTCAGTAAGTCCCGTTTCACACACGTCAACTTTTAATTCGGCTGGTAAAAAATAAGAGATTTTTGTATTATTTGTATGATTTTGTATGATTTTCGTCTCTCATAAGAACTCTTCCTTTCACAGACCACAACGTATAAAATTCAACTGAAGGTAAACGATCATAGACAACGAAGTATGCTTGTTGAATGGGCCCTGAAGCAGTTGGAAACTGATCCCAATTTTCATAATATTCAGCGATTAGGCCCATTTTTGGATGAACGAGTAAGTCAACAAAATAACTTGCGAATTTGGGATCAGTCCACATGAGATCCAAGAGCATCCAATAATTATATAAAAAGTCATTGTTTGGTGTGAAGGTTGGGCAGGCGTCCGTAATCGGTACATTCATACATACATATATACATATTTATTTCAGACCGATATTGGCCAGGAAATCACTTTGAACGGTGACTGCATTAGGTCCATGACTTCTTTTGACCAGAATTAGATGATATGGACTTAGTGACATGCGGTTTCAACAGGTTTTTTTCTAATAAAAGAGAAGTAACACTCAGCGCCTCTGGTGTCAATGAGGCGTATTAAATGTTTAAAGTTGTGTTTAGTAGCCATTTTATTGGTTATTTTACTTCGCTGGTGATTCTGCTACACAATACTGACGAAGGAGGGCGCTGTGATGTTACATTGAACTTGAACTTTCCTACAACTGATAACAGAGGGACACTAATGCACATCAGATTAATGCTTGGTGTTGTTATTTAATGACTGTCCGAGACCGGGCTCGAACCCAGTAACTGCGGTTTTGTAGTCAATGTGCTAACTACTTCAGCTAACGCCACCCTCAATTCGTGCCACATAGCTCACATTGGACATGTGACATGAGTGCCTAGTCATCTCATATATATAGGTGGTGTGAATTGGCCATCAAGATTTTGCCATGGCCCCGTTAGATTTTTCTTATGGGATTTTCTTAAGTAGAAGCTCTATGCGAATAAAAAATAAACCACAGAGGACCTCAAAGACAATAAAACCCCATACCATTGGTCAAATTCAGCCAGAGTTATGAAAAATTGGACATTTCTGACCCGGCGAAGTCACGGCTGACATTGACACGATGTTATACTAAACATAATTAGGGATGAAACGATACCACTAAGGTATCGATACTTTTACTTGATACGGTATCGGTTCAAAAGTATCGATACCTACTGGGTATCGCCTAAAAAGTATCGATACTTACTTGTATCGGTCAGGTTCTTCATATCATTTGAAGTAGTGAAACAAAAGTAAATACACATAATACCCACATATCGTCGGTTGGTTATTGATTTGCTGCAGACATAATGTATTGTGTATATAGTGTGCCGGAAACCAATAACCAACCGACGGTATATGTACATATATCTAGTATGTATAGCTAGTGTCACTAATATTCGGTTTTTAGATTCAGAATCAAAAAAAGTCTACCAAACAATGGTAGTTTTTTAAACTGAAATCTGAAAACCGACTATTAGTGACACTCCCTGTATGTACTTGCTTTGAAATACATATTTTTGTCGACAGGAGCAGTATAGTCGGTGTATTGCCCCAATAACACACGCTTTTAAAACAATTTTTTCAGCTCGCAATTTTATCGTCTTTTTTATAAAATATAACCACACACTTAACTCGGGGTTCCATTTTCTTGAACTTACTTCAATATATATTCTAAACAAAAATTGAGATTTAATACGAACAAATAACATTTTGTTAAACTGACGTCATGTTCAACATTGTTGTAGCTAATATGAAACGAGTATTTTTTTTACCGATACGAGTACTTTTTACCGATACCTACTTTGTACTCGGCAGTAAAGTATCGATACCAAAAGTACTTGGTTTCTAAGAAAAAGTATCGAGTACTTACTTGTATTTACTCGTATCGTTTCATCCCTAAACATAATGGCAGCAAAAGGGCTTTCAAATGAACAAAAGATTTCGATGATATCTCGCACAGTTTTTACTTTATTTAAATTTAAAGAGAGGAAGGGCTTAGTGAAAAACCTTTTAGGGCCATTATTACTTCTCTTTTTTTGTTATTATTAATAATGGATAAAAAATATTAAATGAAGGTTTTATAATGTAAAGCCATTTATCGATCCCGACAAAATCCTCCCTTTAACTAAAGGCAAGTTGCAATAATGGCCCTTACATATGTAGTATATCATTAGACAGGAAATTAAATATTCTTTAAATTATTCGCTGAAAGCCTCGTAGTATAGTCATTCATAACATTATTATTAATAATAATATAATTGAAGATAATGTTCTTAATTTCTTCATTAATTACCATTCAATGTATAGTAAATAATAGTCGTTTGAAAAACAACCAACATGAGTTCTCCTTTTTCGTCTATTATTATTATTATTTTTTTTTTTTTTTTTGCTATGGAAAATAGTCTGCTATCTATTAACATTATCTCTTAATAATTTTTTTCTTCTATATACTTAGTTTAATAAAAATAAATGTACCTTTTTATGTTCTTTACTATTATTAAAAGTGGTTTTTATCGTTAGTTTAACCTTGAAAAGTACATTAGAGAAAAACAGTGAAATGTCTATGGAGACAAAGTTTGAATGATGACGAAATAAATATTCCTGCTGTTTCATTTATACTTGTTAGTTAGTTGGAAGTATTTATGTGACAACTGTATTCACTAAATAATGTCTCTTTTTTTTTTTGTATAACCAGCAACAAAGATAGGGGGCAGTAACAGTTGGTCATGGCAGTCAAGTAATTTAAAAGTTACATACATTTCGACGTGATGACGTATGTAGGTGACATAAAAAAATAGCTACGACCATTTATTTGTTAATGTATGGATATGCTTAATCTATCTCTTATAGTTTCTAAAAAATCTTTTAAACTAGAAATAAATTCAGTAAAGTGCAACTTTGAGTCGCATACGAAGGGTTCCGTACGGACACTACAAAAATATATAATACTATACGAACCTTAAAGGCAAATTTTGTAAATAGAAACGTTTTTTTCGTTTTGAAATTTGTATGGAAAAAATATTTTTTGAAACGAATTTTCGTTATTTTTCATACAAATTTGAAACGTTTAGAAACGAGATTTTTTACAAAATCTGCCTATTAGCCTATATAATTCAATTTCTTACCTCATGTAGACAATTTTCATTAAACACTTTAACCGTGTGGTAAATTTTTTTCGGTGTTTGGCGATTTTTTTGTTTTGGGTGCTTTTTCATAGTCTTGGCGCTTTTTTTCGTTTAAGGGATTTTTTTTTTATTTTAGCTCTAGCGACTATGTATTTTTGGTTGGTTGGTTGGCTTACGTGGCTGCCTACTATACGCAGGCATTCAAGTACAATCTAGAATCTAGATTCTAGATCATTCCTTTTTGATAGGACCACTACACTCATCGGTGTCAACCTATGTAGAACCATATTTAAGTATTCTGATACGGTGATCGTTACTAGATCTAACCCATCGCGTTGAGATATCTGATAAGGTCACTCAACCCAATCTCAGATGAATTTGAAAGATCGTGTAGTACATGACTGCCTAAAAATGTGTGCCTCGAGAGATGCAAATCTGGACATTGGCAAAGAAAGTGGAAGATTGTCTCTTCATTGCTTTCTTCTCGACAACTTCGGCAGAATTCATTATAGGACAGACCTATCCTATCCCAGTGCACCGTCATGACTGCAACGATCTTCGAGATGTCCCTACGGTTCGTAATCTTTAATTGTATCGAGCGCCTATCATTGTAGCAAGGCCACATTTGCTTAGTAACCGTACACGTGACTATATTGCGCCATCTACATTCAGCCTTTTAGATATAGAGCTTGAATATATCGCATTCATAGCAGAGCCTGCTCGTACGCCCGTTCGTTACCTAAAAAATTGCTATGTGCTGGAACCAAGATAAGGATGAGCTCAGCCTGGCCACCCAGTCTAGATAGCAAACTCTTACACTGACCGACTAGAATAGACGAAGTGATATATGATCTTAGGAATAGAAGAGCTGCTTGCCTGTCGACAAAGATACCAATTTTAGCCTCTACATTCCCTATACATCCCTTACAACCAAAATCTCATCCTGAAATACTGTGGCTTCGTTAGGGAGACGAAAGGAGCATTTATACCAAGATCGTCTGAAAAGACCCCAGAGCCGACACCGCATACCATTCTCGATATTCTGTTACTATTGTGCCTCCCTTCCATTCCCGCCTCGATGTAATCAGAACCTTAAATACTTTATCAAAACCCAGAAGTGGCACCATGTAATCAATAGATCTCCTTAGCGTAGGGGGTGGTTGATCCAGGATTCTGGCAGGACCACCTTAATCTTCACTTCCCAGATGCCGCTAATCTTGCCGCACTACTTGAGGATACCGCCAATACATGAAGGTCGATCGGAATAAGGTTTAGTATATGCCTCGGAAGGACTAGTACCACCCTGTTATCCATACACAAGTCAGTATTGGACGCACAATTGCTGTTTACATCCATTTAAGCATTTTGGGTTTTAGGCCCCATTTAGATCCAAACATTTTAGTTTTGGTGATTTTTTCGGTTTTTGGCGATTTTGTTCGGTTTTGGCGACCTTTTTTTGAATTTTCAGTTTTAGCGTTTTTGCAAATTTCAAGAGTGTGCCTCTTAAGGTTTTTAAGATGCTAAAGTTTTACATATTCTCCCTTACGGTTCTCGAGAAAACAGCCTGTGACAGATAGACAGACGTGCATCATAGCTTAAACAATAGGGCGTCCTTCCACCTTTGGTGTACGGAATTCTAAAAAGCAAATAGATGATAATGATGATATTCTGCTCTTGAGCTAGAGTCCAAAAACATTTTTTTTTTAATTTACGGCACAGAAGTTCTCGGTTATATATTTTTTGTAGAATTTTAATTTTTTTTATTTTTTTTTTAAATCACACATTCCGCAAGCAAAACAACTTGTCTAACACGAAGTCTTACTATTTCACATACATAAATCTGTGGTTTTCATTAATAACAGCCCATGTCCAAAAATCAAGTTTTTTCAATAGATAAAAAAAAAAAGTTTTTTTGAAGCTTATTTAAGTAAAAGGTAAAAGTTGTGTTTTTGTTTTAGAAAAAATATTATGTACATAAGTCCATATTTTTTACAAATGTCTTAGTTTTTTTCTAAACAGCATTTAAAATATAACAATTTGATATCATAAACTCAAAATGAGAAATATATAACATATGTTGTTATTAATGAAAATCACAAAAATATTCAAATGCTTATGGAAATGCCTTTGATAATTATTATGATTTAGTTGTTTGTTTACTTTCTTTTGTTACATTTTATTTCGATTTTATTTGCTACCACGCAATGTCCAACCCATAAATTTGAAAAGTGAAATTTTCAAATACTTGAGCGAAGAACATTAGAAAGAACACGTGCATAGAATTCATTAAAATTTGTTTGCCAATTTTTTTCTATCATTAAATTATTCACTCCCTGAGTAACACGGACAACAAAAATATTTAACACTTATATACATGCATATGTACATATCGCTACCTTAATATAGAAAGGGTCTAAATCATTAATATTTTTTTAAAAATTAAATTTTTTAATTTTTCGATACATTCATTAGATGTTCTTCTATCGAAATACACAAAAAACTCGATTAAAAAAAAATTAGTAAGGCCCTTTCTATATTAAGGTAGCGATATTTACATGTTTTCATTCCTAACTAATCCGGTCATTATGTTGAACAAAACTATGTTAATTTCCTTAAAAGCCTTAGGCCATTTAGCGATATTTTGATAAAAGAACTTGCCCCATTAAATACTGAACTTGAAACAGAAATAAACTTAATTTATGATGTAGTTTTTGTTTTATCTTATTCTCTTATTAAATTATTTGTTTATTGTGCTTTAATGTGTGAGAAAAAAAAAACGATGAAATAATAAATATTAAGGCCACAATCATCGTTATTAGCCATCCAAAGAGGATTTAAAAGTTATTTTCTATCAAAATTTTGTTTCTCAGTTAATATTAAGCAATTACATTTTCACGACTTTCAAAGGCATTTGTAAATAGTTAGTATATCTGGTCGACTTCTTAAGAGTTCATATTATCAATTTGCAAGTGTTTTGTGATTACAACATGGCATTAATTATTGCTGATATGTGCTTCCAACAGGGCGGATCCACATGCCACACGGCGGGCATGTGGATCCGCCATGTGGCATGTGGAAACTTTTGATGAAAAAATAATTTCACGTAATGGCCCAATAAGATCGTGTGATTTAACCCCATTGGATTATTTTCTTTGAACACCTGGAAATCAACATTCAAAGAGTTATCGGCGAAATATGGCCGCTAATGCTGCGAAGAGTTGTTGAAAATTGGTTTCCAGATTGCGCCTTCTACGCGCCAGCCGTGGCGGCCACATGACAGAAATCATATTTAAAAATTAATTTCATAAAATTTTCTTTCCAATAAAGCCTGTTTCATTGATATTAAAAATATAGGCCCTTATTATGAGTAACTTTCGATCTTCGACTGTAGTCGAAAGTACTGATCGAACGAATTTTCATTTGGTATTATGACGAGTATTCGACAAATGATGTCCTTATTGTGAATATCACTCAACAAACTCAGCAACAACTTTACCTAAAAATAAAAACCAATCGTTTTAATAAGTTTTCATATTAAAATACTTCATCGAAAGGCTCAACGAAATTCTCGATGCTTATAATATGAATTGAACATTCGATTTACGATGTTCGATAGCCAGCGAAGATCGAAAATCGAATGCAACTCATAATAAGGGCCATATTTCCTTGTTTTATTATGATTTAAACTTGTGTCACTCTATAAAAAATACCCTTTATAAACAGGAGTCCACGTCCACTGCCAGTTAATTGGCTGTTGGCAAAGGGCAGTGTTCCCCTTTCAGTTACGAGGCGGGAAATTCCAAAAGCATGTAAAGGGCGTTTTTTTTTATAGAAGTATAAAACGGTTTGTTGGCAACACCTTTTTGTTTTAAATGGCGGCCATTATGTCAGGCTGTCAAGTGATTTATGTTTAGTTGGGTTTGGCATTTCAAATTGTGCACATTTATTTTGAAATTCACGGTTCTGTTTGAAATACGCATCGCGCACTATAGGTTTAATCATACGTGCCATAACCATAACCATAGAAAACAGCTGTTCGAACCAAACTTATGGGCAACACTGTATTTGATTGTAGGTGACTCGCCATAAAGCCATAGCCATTACCATAGAAACCAAATGAATTTTGATTTGGTTATGGCTATGGCATTATGGTTATGGCACGTCTAATTTAAGCTTATGTACATCTTACGGTCAACATAATCGTCCATCAGAGCAATTAAATCGATTAACTGTGGAACGCTTTCGCACCACGTTTACTCTAAATGATAATACGCATGTACAGAGACGTACGTCTTACAGTGCGTACAGAAGAAATCATTGCTGCCATAGAGCATAGCGAGTCTATAATCAGGCTACAGAACCATGATTACTGACCTTTTCGTTCATCAATTGAACAACCATGATGTGCAGGAGCATAGTTTCACGTTTCGGACCCCCCCCCCCAAGATCGTGAGATTTAACTCCGCTAGACTATTTTCTGCTTGAATATGTGAAGTCGCTAGCTAGTGTACGCCGATAAGCGCGAAACTATTGACCACTTGGAGGACAACATTCCACAAATATTGGAAAAAGTCATCGAAAATTGGACCTCCAGATTAGACTACGTCTGAGCCAGTCGTGTCGGTCATATGCCAGAAGTCGTATTTAAATTATAGATTAAATTATAAAAAAATCATCTTTGCTTTATTCCATTTCAAATCATCAAATCATTTGTTAAGCCATCGGCCCAGTAACTGATTACATGTGGGGATAATGTACAATTTTTCGATTTCGATTACTTGAGATTGTAAATAATTGATTTTCGTAAAAAAATTAAGTTCGAAAACTATTTCGCTTAAGCTTTTTTTTGGCGCTTATGGAACAATATATGGTATACTCCCTCTCCCTACTTCCTAGAAAATGTAATATTTTTTTTATAAAATTTTCTCCCAGTGCTGTAAAACTGTGAGTATCGGCACGATCTAAAAGACAAAATGAGATGTTGGCCTCATGTCGTTTTCTAAGTATTATTTTTTTTTTTCAAAATCTTACTCCTCTTACATGATGCAAAGCAAAAGTGAATTGTGCTACAAAAAAACTTTTGTAAAGCTCAGCACAAAATTCTTGGTACAGATGTACTACAAACACCATATTGTCATCATCATATTTCATTCATGCAACTTACATTATTTATCTGTTTCTACATTTCTCCCCTTTTAAGTTTTTCACATTTATTTTTTTGTTCATCATAATAAATGTAAATTTTTCTTTGTTTTAGCATTTTTTTTTCGTTTTGTTTTTACGAGCCAGCACTTTGATTCAGATTTTCCATTCAATTCAACGGAAACTTATTCACTCATTCATTCATTCATTCATTCATTTATTCGTTCACTCAGCCACTGGCACTTAGCAGATCTAAATATAAAATTTTATGAACGCTTGACTATTTTTCCATTAAAAGCTTATGTTGAAATTTTCTGATAAAAGGAAAAACTATTGAACAGAATTGCGTGGGTGTTGTTTTGCTGCGTTGCGTTGTACTAATATTAATTTTGTGGAAAACGGAGACAAACACAATTTACGTGAAAATTCTGTGCGGAAATAATCTTTTTTTCTCTAATACAGAATAGAAATATTTTAATATTAAATGCGGATATAACACCGTGATTGTATGTATTTGGCTTTTTGCAAAGCCACTGTTTGCTTGCCCAATGATTATGGATGACTTGTACAGGGTGGGCCAAAAGTCACGCCTGTGTGTAAAAGTTTAATAACTTTTTGGTTTATTATTATTTTTTATTGTTTTTTTTTAGATATTATACATCGAATCGTGTTACACCACCATGCAAAATTTAACGAACGAGCAACGCACCAAAGTGGTACACAGAGAAAAAACTGCCTCATAGAATCAATAAGATTTTCTCTATGAAGCGTTTTAAGGCTAAGGGGTATCCCAGCAGAAAGAAGCGAAGATTTTTTCATAGACATTCCTTATTGTTTTTATGTGGTAAATCTTATTAATTTTATCAAGAAGAAAACCACATAAAATCAAGAAGAAATCTTATTATTCACAACTTTTTTTACTCAATTTCCGTTATTTTTGGCACCAAAAAAAAACAAACCATAGAGAAAAACTTTCTTATAAATTGTAAACTATAGGGATTTCTTATTAATTTTTTTAAAAAGATTTTCTTATTGATTTTATTAGGCTATCTTATTGATTTTTTCAATTAGGTTTTCTTCTTGATTTTAGTAGGTTCCTATACGATTATGTGTAAAGCATCTTATTGATTTTTTTAATAAGGAAATCTTCTTGATTTTATGAGGTGTCTTGTTATTTCATATCTATAAATAGGCATAGAGAAACATTTTTTCATGATCTTTTTCATTTTTGTATAAGAATGTATGCACAATAATTTCAATGGTTATACAGGCTGCTTGTTAGCATATTGGGTAGAGTGCTTGTCTATCAGGTAGAAGTTTGGTGGTTCAATACTTGGTGAGTAAGTTAGTTAAGAATATAACCTAATGTGTATGTATGTATGTATGTATGTATGTATAAATAAATAACATCTACAATATACTACATACATATTTTATTGACAAAATCAATAAGATAACCTCACAAAATCTACAAGATTTCTTCTTAATTTTTTCAAAAAATTTTTCTCTATGAAATTAATAAGGTTTCCTTCTTAAAAAAAACCATTGAGATTTCTTATTAATTTTGTTCTATTTTATGAGGTATTTAGCAGGCACTCTTTTCTCTGTGTGTAATTTTACTTAAGACCGAATTATCTTAAGAAATTCAGAATTCAATTCTATGGGGTTATCTCAAAGAACGAGTTGTATGTTAACAAAACCCAAACTATAGAGCAGCTAAAGCACAACATTTAAGCTGAGATCAGGGCAATAGAGATTGAAACTTTGTGTGCAGTTATGCAAAACGCCTGTTTAAGAGCCCAATTGTGCAAGAGCCCAATTGTGTATAATTTAGATCGTACAAAGCCAATATTATATTTAAAAAAACAATAAAAAATAATAATAAACAAAAAAGTTATTCAAGTTTTACACTCAGGCGTGACTTTTGGTCCACCCTGTATATATATATTTTTTTTGAAAAGAAGTAAAACTCAGGCGTATTACTTTTACTACCAGTTACCTTCTTTAGGAAAGTGTTAGTGTCAGAGAAGAGGAAGAGATAGAGGAAAGCTTTATTTTTTTTAATTCTGCTTATTGCCCGTTTTGTTGAATTGGGCTGCATGTTTTTATAATTCTCAATTATATATTGTGAGTTTTTCTATAATTATTGGAGCTTTCGAAGCTTTTTTTTCGATAGCTATTGAAGTCTACTGATGACTTGTCTAACTACGAATGAAATGCGTCTAAACAACGCAAACCTTTTGAATTCGTATTCATACAGATTACATAAAAAAATGCTTACAGAGAGATACGAACTGTAGCCTTATCAAATCCTGACTAATCTGAAAATCACTTTTTGTGAAAGTGATTTGAAATCACAAGAAGGCAAAAGTTGCCAAGTGTCAAAAACCGAATCATGCTCTTCGAACGAATATAAATAACGACAGAAACAAATTAATTTCACGTTAATTCAAATTGAAATCAACATATCGTGCCATAGTCGCCAAAAAAGCTTAAGTGACATAATTTTCGAACTTAAAGACTCAGTTAGCCGACTGTAATGTAATGTAACTGCAGGAGTAGCAAACAGCTGATCGATATTTTTATATGAAAAGTAGGTTATGTTACATTACATCTCTACAACCATTTTAATTACTTTTCACATAAAAATATCGATCAGCTGTTTCCTACTGTTGCAGTTACTTTACATTACAGTCGGGTAACTGAACCTTAATTTTTTGACAAAAATCGATTACTACCATCTTAGGTAAACGATTATATTATATTAAAAAATAATGTGGCTTTAGATTTTTTTGGCGCTTATGGCACGATATGTAAATGTATCTTGAGTTGATGTCATCTTAAAAATTTAAAGTGCGATATCTATATATAAAAATCAAATACAAATACATTTAATTAAATTCTTGTTGTTGTGATTAATGGGTACTCACAATAAAAATGTGTGTTCACAAGTGTTGGATATGCGAGTATAAGAGTTATAAATAACTGCAACTGTTACTGAATACGACATTAATAATTATCTTCTTTTTTGTTTTGTTTAACTCTACCCAACGCTGCTTTTAAGGCTATTTGTCGCCTCAAGGAAAAGTCATTGTACCTTTTCAATAAAAACTTAAATTTGCAAAGAAAATAAAAATGCAATCATAAATTGAAATTAACAAACAAGAGTTTGTTTTCTCGTCAGATATTAAACTGTCGTATATGGTTGTCATATCTTTTTTAAATTTACTTTTACATTTTACACAAGAAGAATTTGTTGGACTGGGTCTTCCTTGTTTTGTTAGCCACCAAATACTTAGACGAAGCTAAAAAATAATATATATACACTTACTGCCAACTTCGGGACAAAAGTTGCGTATGACTAAATAGAAATGGAAAGTCTGTACCTGATAGATAATGTTATTACATATTTACTCCCATCTTATTATGTATTTTAATTCAAAGTCAGTTGGAAATAAAAAAATTACAATGATTAGAAATTAAAGCCATTAAATTTAATTTCCCAAGTTGTTAACAAAAAGGAAGTTACTAGTTTTTTCTTCTTCTTCTGTTTTTTTAAAGTTTTAATGAACAATGCCTAAAAAATTTTTTTGTAGTCATCTTGATGACTGATTTACCAACCCGTTTAAACAACATTTGTGGAATAACAATGCCAACAAAGTCGTGTTTATATTCCCATAAATAATGACTCATTTGCAAGAAGACGGTTTTAAGTTTTTTTCTTTCGACTTAAAATTTATTATGTGTTTCGAATTGTTAAATATTTGATAAGTTAAATAAGTAAATGATTAAAGTTTTGTATGAGTAACAAAACCGGTTGAAAAGGTCAAATAAATAAATAATATAAATAAATTAGTAATATTGATAAAATCGCAAACCAATATTAATAGTGTCCGACCGAAGATAATTTTTTTAGGCCGAAGCCGAACTTTATTTATCAAACGTTGATCTTTTTGAGAGCATCTAATTAATTTAACGGAATAAATAATTTATAAACATTTCCGATTTTAAACCACATTATTTATTATTATTTAAAACCTGATACCGATTTCTGCTAGAAATTCACATAAGGAATTTTGCATTCATTTCTACAAATAAAAATAATAATAATTAGTGTTTTTATGGGAATTGTTAAAATTTAAGTTTAAAATTTTTTTAAACGCACTAATAATCCCAAATTATTATTTTACTTATTAAGTAAAATATTTTTTATTAAAAATACATTGAAATTGATTATTGAGGGGTTTAGCTGGATCCTATGCGCATTTCACTGTTGCTAATGCAGATCATCAGGGAACCTTTACCCTACCCTACCTACTATTACTTTAATAATAGTTATGCAAACTATGTACAAAAATACGAGTATGTTTGATTGCACATATATTCGTTCATATTTCTTATTTTATATAAAACAACTTGATTTATTAAAAATAAGCAACTAGACAAATCTTCGCTTCATAATTGTTTTGTCCCACCGACCATTTAAAAAAGTAAAAATAAGTGTACACTTTTTACTTTTTTGCAGGTGAAGCAAGAAACCTTAAAAACTTAAAACTGGGAAAAAATTCCTTTAAAAAGGACTTAAAAATAAAAAGTAGGACTTAAAAATAAAATGAAATTGATTTTTTTTTCCAATAATATTACTACCAATAAAATCTTAAATACATATCGATCGATGGTGTGGCGTAAAAAGGGGCAATATCGCATAAAATATTGGATCTTCTTACCCAACACCATCGATATGGGCATTTCTCCGAGAAATTGCACTTTTTTGTCGCGTGCGACAGCAAGCATTTAACGTTGTATTTCTGAACAACGTGGCTCGATATTTCTTTTTACCTAACGTAGAGCTGCTGACGGCCTACACAAATATATAAATATATGTAAGTATAAAAAGTTTTGTTTTCTTTAAAAAAAAAAACAAGCATATTTGCTTGGTGTCGCACGCTACAAAAAGTTGACATTCCTGTGGAAATGCCCATATACACATTTGAGAATATTTGCATCTATTAAAATGTTGGAAACATTTTTTTTAAACATATAAACTTATACTTATCAAAAAACTGAGAACCCAAAATTATTTAAAGTTTAACCGATTACACATCATTGTTTGTTTGATTAAAATGTCTTATTTGGTCATAAAATAAAGACTTTGAACTCTCTCTTAAAGCTATGTGCTATATTATTTTCGGCCTTTTTACGCAACTCCATAGATATTTTAAATACATCTTAATATGTAATTCTAGTCTTAAAATAACATACCGCAACCCTCATGGACAGCGCTATTTGTAGCATTATCTTGACATCCAATACCAATTATTTCCCTATTTATCTTGGTTTTTAGTAAATACCATTTGTAGGGATATTTAAAAGCGAAAACAGTCCTTAAAAAGTAGGACTTTCTCCGAGGCTAATTTTTTTCTAGGACAGATTCCAAAAAGAGGACAGTGTCCGGGAAAAAGAGGACGGATAACAACCGTATCTTAGGTGACAATATATATATACTATATATATATAAAAATATATATAATATATATTTTGAATATACTATTTCTGAATCAAAAACGCGTTTCACAAAATTTATTATTTTTTCTGAGATATTAAGCATACATTTTGCTTCACATCAACTATTTTTAGGTTTAATAAATATTGTTTTGCTGTACACGACACTGTTTGGCGATCATATACAGGGTGGGCCAAAAGTTACCATGGGGCTTAAAAGTTTAACAACTTTTTCGTTTATTATTATTTTTTTTTCTTTTTTTTCTCAGATTATATAATATACAAAATGGCTTTGGCTTGTTCACATACACTCGCTCCTTCAAATAACCACAAAGAAAAGGCGGGTGCTGTCAAATCTGGCGATTGCGCTAGCCAAATAATTTCCGAATTTCTGGAAATTATTCGCTCTCCGAAAATTCGACTTAAAAGTCCTGCTGAAACCACATACTAGGTCTGTTTTCAAGAGCAGCCCCCGTATTCCGTAAGACGCTAAAGCTAAAGCTAAATTTGATCGCTAAAGTGCTGAACAAATAGAAAATTAAAAATTTTTTACTATGACATAAAACACTAAAATTTCGGCGAATTACATTTTTAAGCCAATGCCTGATTTATCAATACAGGTTTGAAAATTGAAGGTTAGCCGCGAATAACGTTGTAAGTGACAAAATAATAATTTTTCAGGAGAGCCAAAAAACGGGTTTTAAAGCAATATTGTTTTTTTCGTTAAAATTTTTTTAGCTTGTCGAAAATAATGATAATTAACATTAACTTTTCTTTTTGTATCTCTGTTATATTAATTAAATGTTTTCGACAATTTCGTTTGCATGATTTTATTAGTTAGTTCCTAAGTTCTTCCATGGACTGACTGTAACTGTATTTTGACCGCGATAAGATGCATAATTTTGAATGGTTTGATATTTGAACACTTCAAAGCAGGAATGTTAACGGTAATTTGCGAAAAAACCGGTTTTCTAAAAATTTTCTTTTACAACGTTATTCGCGGCTGTGCTTCAATTGTATTCGTAGCCGAAAATCGAGAAATCGACTTTATAGATTTTTAGCGATAGAGATCTAGCTTTAGCGACTTACAGAATACGGGGGCAGGACCTAAAAAATTGTCTTTCATAAACCGATACCGCTCCCCATTTACGGTTACAGCACTTCCATCTTCATTCTCGAAGAAGAAGGCCCAATGATATTTTCAGATGTGATCCCTCCTCACCATATTGTACACCTAATGGTGTGCAATTGTCGTTGATGAATGACTCTTGAATTTTCAGAGCCCCAGAACCTACAGTTCTGCTTATTAACAAAGCCATTCAAATGAAAATGAGCTTCATCACTCATAATCAAATTTTCAATAAAGTTGATTCTGTTGATTCTATTAGTCTGGTTCTTTGTTCAGTTGTGAATCTCTCCATTATTTATTCTCCATGTGTTATTTATATAATCTGAAAAAAAAAAATAAAAAACTTATATAAACGAAAAATTTATTAAACTTTTAAACCCAATAGTAACTTTTGGCCCACCCTGTACAAACGTACAAAGAAAAGCTAACTCTTGTTTTGTTTCATTTCTATACGAAATTAATAATAAATAAATTCAGTAAAGTGGAATTTTGGCTCGCACACGAAGGGTTCCGTACGGACACTACCTGTGTATGTAATACTATAAGAACTTTAGCCTATATAATATATAGTTTTGTAATTTTTTTTCGGTTTTTAGCGTTTTTTTAGATTAGGCGTTTTTTATTAGTTTTTGGCGTTTTATATTAGTTTAAGCGATTTTTTTTTAATTTTGGCGCTTTTTTCGTCCTTGCGATTTTATTTCGGTTTTTGTGCTTTTTTTTTAATTTTGGCAATTTTTTCGGTTTTGGCGATTTATTTTAGTTTCAAAGATTTTTTAGTTTGGCGCTTTTTGACGTTTTGGCTATTTTTTCGGGTTTTTGCGATTTCTTTTCATTTTTGGCAATTTTTTAGTTTTAGCGTTTTTGAAAATTTCAAGAGTTTGCCTCTTACGGTTTTCAAGATACATCAACTTGTCAAAATTACAAAATCAAAATTACATTAACGGAGCACAAATGGCCCTATGCTTTTTTTAGGAGTTAAAAGGAACAAATATATACATAAAATATGGAGCACAAAAAGCTACTTTTTAAAAATAAATTGTGTATGCGGCATACAACAAAGTAAAATTAACTACTGACTTCATTTATGAAAGTTCACAAAAATTTGAATTTTTCTTCAAAACATGTGTCGTAAGTAGTCTTGCAAATACAAAAGAATTCTATTAGGTATATTTTGAGAACATTTCTTTGTCGTTTTTCTCCACTCTTTGGCGTATGTGCTAAACCAATTCTGAGACGACGTGATGTCTATAAAACACCGTCCACAAGTTGACAACCAGCGTTGTCAATAACCAAAATTTGACAACCTATCGTTGTACACGTGTGTGTACAAGTTGACAACAAGAGTTGTTAAAAAAAAGTGACAATGTATGCAGCGATGCCAACTATTTATAACCCAAACGCGCTATACCCCTTCTCAAAACGCGCTAGAACGCGCTAAATTACAGCATTATCAACAATTTATAGTCAAAACGCGCTATTTTCCTACGCGCTAAATTAAATTTTAATAAAGGGCGATGTACATATATATTAGTAAATACGAGTACAATTAATTTTTTAGTAACTCTTTTTCAGATTGTGCAATATTGTTTCTTCGAAATTCTATCCTAAATAACTAAAATCATTTAATATGGAGTCAGTCTCGCCTTCCAAATATTCGAAATTCTTAGTTTTGATTTTAATTTTATTTGTCAAACTTTGTAACAACTTATATAAATTGTCGAATAGTGTTGCGATTCAAATGCTTTTTGAATTATATACAAAAAGAATAGATAGATGCTTAATAAGTTATATACATTTTTGGGGCCACGAGTACGAGTACATATCTTTAACTGTGAAATTTCAAAATATTTGCCATTTACAATATTAAAATGCGTTTTTAATTCTAACCACAGTCAGGGGAATTTTATTTGCAACATCTGAATCAGTAACGAATTTAAACAAAAAGTTAAATTTTGTTAAATTTATATAAAAACGTAAAAAGATATTGAACTGAAATGATATTTTTGACTTTAATCAAAACGCGCTAATTTAGCGCTTTTTTATTAAACGCGCTAAGACGAAAAAAAGCGCGTTTGGCATAGTTCAAACGCGCTACAACTAGCGCGAAAGGCGCTAAATTGGCATCGCTGAATGTATGGACCACAGACGTTGTTGATTTTGCAACGTCTATTTTTCCTCAGTGTACAGGCAATGCTGCTTATAAGGTGAAAACTTAATATCACAGAAATTAAACATAAAATAGAAAACTACCTCTTGTATAAGATACTCGTAAGATAATAATGTAACAATATCTCAATTTACTTTTAGAATCTCCTCTCAAATTATTGTTCAAAGAAAATCCTTTTCTTAAAGAAAACTCTAAACAATTCTGAGAATTAAATATTCACAAGACCTTCACAACAAAGCAAATATGTGCTCGTACAAACAAAGAAGCAAAATAATCAAACTATGTTATAATTAATCTTCTCTTTCTTACTTTTCTTTTATTTAAATTTCACTTTCTTTTGTTACTCGACTGCTTTAATGTAATCAAGCTGCATACTAAAACACATAAAAGTGAACTTTTTTTAATTATTTATTTACTGCAACTGCACAACCGTGTAATCTGCATTACATAGAGAGTTCTCACGTTAACCCTTTAGGGCATTTAAAGTCAGATTTATTTTCTTTTGTACAATAACGACAATAATGAGTTTGCTGTTAAATGGGTTAAGTGTACATTTCAAAAGCTGTAATATGGTGATGATAATGAATAAATAAAAGCGAATGAGCATGCAATGTGAGTGAGTGGATTTTATTATGCATATGTACCCTACAAGAATAGGATCAGTCAATTGACCGGTCACTTGATTGGTAGTCATGCAAGATATATTCATCATTGTGTAGAACAAAGTTGCTATCACATTATTAAGGGCAAAATGAAAAATGTGATGGCAACTTTTGTGTACGTGTGATGTTGCATCTCTATTTCGTGGACTATATAACATAAATTCGAACTGCTCACTCTACTGCTTTTTACTAATTATAATCAAAGCTAGCATAAATATTAGTCAAGTTTGATGTGCGTGTACCTGTTTGATATGCCTAGAGCTGTGGCAATAAGAAAAAGGTGCTTAAGTCATGTTTTACTGTTTTGAAAAAGAGCTTTTTTAAAGCTTTTATCTCGACTATCAGATATTTATTTCTTTTACAGTTAAATTGGAAGATTCAGTATTCACTTTTATTTCTTTTAGAAAACAACGTTTTCTACACTCTAAATAATACATATATTCAATTTAAAATATGCCAAAGTATAAGCTTAATTAAGCTTTTATTCTATATGAGATAATAAGTCGAAAATATATAAGCAGCAATTCGTTGCGTTAAAAGTTCCTGAAAAATCGTACAAAATAATTGAGATTTTACCCAGGGATACTTTGGAACATGAAGATTACGATATAATCAGCTTATATCGACTAACATACATATCGCTGTTAACAAGTAGAGAGGCCCTAACTCAAATAACTGTAACTTTATAGCAGAAGGTAAAAACATAATAATAAATAGTACAACTGCTTTGTAAAACTTTGTTGCTGGCAGTGTTAACTCTCTAACAACTGACTGTCATTAACTAACTCTTGTTTTTTAAGTACTGTTTGCAAAAGTAAATAAAAACTTCTTACTGTTGTTTGATTATTTTGTGTAATAATCAAATTACTCACAAAAGTACGTTGGACAGATGAAGCCTTAAGTTGATAAAACAGTGCGTATATGTTTTCATACATTTTTAAAATAAATTTAAAGAACTTTTGAAGAGTGCTTTTAGAAAATTTAACATAATAATTCAGAAATAATAAGAATAAGGTTTTTCAAGAAGTATTCAAAACAATCATACTGATTCACTGCTTTTGTGAATCATATGAATAAACAGAACTTTCAAGCAATGACATGCATTTATTAACAACAGTCTTGTTAATATGGATCATGCATTAGCAACTTTCATTTTTGTAATATTAAATGCTAGATAAATATTCATTTTTCAAAAAGTCAAAATTATGCCGTTTGATTCGTAATCATGCAGATCTCTGATACATACATACATGTCGCTCTTTTATTGCAAGAGACGCATAACTCAAAAAGCTATTTTTACAGCAAATAAGTTTTAAGTTTATAATTTAAAAATAAAACAAAGGCCATTATGTATGATATACAAACAACATCGTTCAAATGTCCGGCTCGGCTTCATTGTGTGATGCGCGTTTGAAATCTCCAATTTTCCCTCATGACTTTTTCATCAGTTGATGAATCTCGTTGGCCAATTCAAATCACTTTTATTCCTTGAAAGCGCTAGTCCAATGTCCGCATATTGGACGTTCTAATGAAACTGCAAGTTGAATCTTGTCGATATCATGGAATCCTAACGAAAAGAAGTTGATAATTATTGAACTATAGCGCTAGCGATTGTAAAATCGGCGAAGGAAGCGCGGGAACATTGCTCGAACAGAAAAACTATTTTGATTAAACAATTTAATTATTTGCACGTGTTGCTGAACGCAAAACCGATTGGACAATTCTAGAGATGGATGTGCCTTCAAAAATTTGACTGCCAAATCAACTGTCAAAGTTTGGAAAGGACCCTATTGGAAGGTCCTTTATAAAAGCTGTACTTTCTGTTTAATTCAAGTCTTCTGGAATTTTGTTTCACCCTTTATAAATATGTATAGATATTTATATGTACGTGCATGTGTGTGCAAACAACTATTGTAAGTTCTCTGATTCGTTCATTAGGTTAATTGTTTTAAGTAGTTTGCAATTGTTGATGTGAACACAATTATTATTGCCGGCAGTACTCGTATTTAAGTATGCATGTGGGAATAATGAATGGCTGGGATCATGATCTTTTATTTTACTTTGATGTATATTTTACTTAAACCTTCATGATCACAAGTGCTGTCTGTCTGGCTTATTAGAACGGTTGTGTGTAACTGGAGAATTATTTAATATTCTTGACAATTTTCTAATACATTTTTTCTCAGGTATTCGAGATGAGTTATTTCAAGGTTAACAATCTTTATAAAAGTTTTACATACACTTTTTTTCTTCTCTTGCTTGGCATTTTAAGAATTCGTTCAGGCGTATAAAATAAATACATAGTGGTTTTTTATCTATAATAGACAGACTTATTTTTTGGAATTTCCTTAAAGTTTTTGCAGTTAAATTAAGTGTCTTTATCTATTTTCTATTAGTTTGAAAAACGAACAACAATTTTAATTACATTTAACATTCCAGCTAATAATTACACCTGTTATTCAGCTTGCACTAAGTAGTTTGAGATTTTTTCTCTAAAGTAATACAGACAAATCCCGGTATAGAGAACGCTAGATAATGCAATACATTACAAACAAGAAAGGCAGCAATTTGTTTTTAAATATGCTTCCAAATGGAAACTAGCGGTACCACACTTTTTTTAGAATTTGTTAAATATTTTTCCATTCGTTATACAAAACATTCGTTGCATAAGGTAAACAGTGTTGCCTGTTTTTTTCTAGAGCTTATCCCCAAATTTTTGATATATCATTCCCAAAAATCCCCAAATTGAGTTTTTTTGAATCACATTTTTTCTTTTGTGAAAAAAATAAAAAAAAATTAATTTAATTTTATTTAAAAATAATGACAGTAACAAAAATTAAAAATTTTAAAAACCCCCGATATATGCAGAAAAGATATGAGATCTTTCAAACGGCTGGACCGATTTTATTCACACATAGCTAAGAACACTCTCCATCAAGTCACATTTCCAACAGAGAAAACTAAATCAAAATCGGTTCAGCCGTTTGGTCTGTGCGTGAACTCGTACAGACATACGGACACCCACTACAAACTTATAACACCCATTTTTTTGGTCGGGGGTTAAAAATAACATATATTCAATAAAATTAATTTATATCGATAGCTATTTTAACATTCATATTATTTAATTTGTACTTATAAGACTTGTAAAGAAAAAAATATTATTACATTTTTAGACTTGCCAGACGCATATTTCTTAGTTCAAAAATCATTCTTGTTACCATCAGTTATAAAGAAAAATCTCCAAAAAATCCCCAAAAATTTGGTTACCATACCAGTGATGCAAAATGTGGCACAATTGGGCCATTTGTGGCACTTTTGGATGTTTGATGGCCCTGTGGTACTCTCGACGGTATTTTGGCCCTTTCAGCTCAAAATTCAATTAATTCCTTCAAACCTTTGAGAACGCGTTTTAATTCAGTTTTCTCTGTTTTAAAAACTACTTTTATTTTTTGAGATATTGTACCACCTGCTATTAAACTTTTTAAAAAGTAAACAGAACAAGTAAATAATGAACATAGGGCAGTATCGCAAGTACCAGAATTTAAAAAGCTCAAAGATTTAAGTAGAAGTAAATTTTGTAAAACATTTCTACCATTAAAAATCGTTTGCATACAAATGTATACAGAATTAATCAAGGAACTCTTTCTATCCATTCCTCAGCATGTGTGGAAAGAATCTCTTCTTTCTACTGAAAATTTATATTGAAATTCGCTTTTGTTTTCAATATAAATTTTCAATCGAGAGTTTTCTTTCGATATCGCTATAATAGAAGAAAAAAAAAAATAATGTGTCATATTTAATGCAATTAAAAGATTTAATGAAATCCAATTCTAATAATTGTTATGATGAAGATATTTTAAAACTTAACAAAAAAAATGATTTTAAACAGGAGTAAATTGAGACTAACTGCCTGTTTCACGATGTCGACAAGAAATTTTCGTTCGCTTATTTATATTGAAAACAAAAACAAATTTTCTTATTTTGTTTTTGTTTTCAATATAAATAAGCGAACGAAAATTTCTTGTCGACATCGTGAAACAGGCAGTAAGAATTTAGAGAATATATAAAATAAAATTAGAATTACATATAGAATGTTTTTTAACTAAAATTTAATTTTTTAAGCAACATACATACATATAAAATACGTATTTACTTTAATTTAACAAAAAATACTTTAATTGAATTTTTATCGCTAATTTCTGTTTTTGCTCTAAACAAAATAAATCACATGTATGTATTATATTATTAATACATACTTTTGTTTTTATTTAAGTATGTATAGTTATTAAAAAAACTTTTTTGGCCCTATCAAAGGTATTTTGGCCCTTTTAAATCGTTAGTTCGGCCCTAAACTGAAAAACTCAAAATGCATCACTGTACCATACCCAACCAATCCCCAGATCCCCAAATACGAAATTTTCAACCCCAATCGCGAAAAAAATTCCCAAATTTGGGAACAAATCCCCTAAACTGGCAACACTGGTACTAAATGTTACACCCATGTGCATATGTTTGGTGTTTATTTTGCTGTGTTTTTTTTATCATTCGTTATATCCAGTATAAAATTAATATAGTATTAGCTATATATGGTAGCTCGTTATGTCGGATTTTCGTTAAAGAAATATTCGTTATACCGAAATTTGCCTGTATTTATGATCATTAAGAGTAGGTATGTGCATATGTAGTTGTGCTTAGTAAAAAATTTGTTAACTATTCATAACGGATAATAAATTTATTTGTTAAAAAAACGAGTCATAAAAAAACTTGGAAATATTAAGATTATTAGCAAAATGTCTACAAAAATTGTTGGTAAATACGTACATCCGCTCAGCGATGCCAATTTGGTGCTTTTGGCACTGTTTTTAGTGCTTTTAGAAGACTCAAAAGGCCATATTTTAGGCGTTTGTGCAAAACTAAGAAAAAGCACTAAGTAGTGCTTTTAAAAAATTTTTATATTTCTTAAAATTAATTTAATAAAAACTTGGTGTATTTATTTTTTTCAGTGTAAATCATACCTTTTTCATCTGATATATTTCATTAAATAGTGAATAGCTTAGAAAATATTAAACATTAATAAACTGTGCTTGTTTGGATCTTCACTCGTTTTTCACCTTAGTGCTTTTTACGCTTTTTATATCTCAAAATTACGCCTTTTAGTGCTTTATTGAAATTTTGATGTGCTTTTAGAGGCATCACTGGATTCGCTGCTGGGAATAAGTGCTGCCAACAAGCAGGCATTATTATTACACAAAACCTAACAATATCATAGAAACTTATATATTATTATTATATAATCCGAATCGAAAGGAAATGTGTTCGAATTGCAATGTTACGTTAGGTTAGGTTAGCAGGCTGCTAGTGAAGAATAAAAAATTTAGGGGTCTAACTCACTTAGGTCCCATACGATGATCCCTTTGTGCTGCCTGTAATTTGAAATTGTAAGAATAAGGGGGAGACCGGGAGTATAGGTAGGATATACATGGAGAGGGTATAGATGGAGAGTTTCTGTATAATAAGAGAGAGTAAAGGAGAGAAAAAGTGGGACAGGAGAGGGTCTAGTACATACACATGCCATAGAGGAAGGCTAGCGAACATACCAGCCGCTACTCCTAATGTATAGACTTAGGTTTCTAAGTCCTTTATCCGATAGCTCGGACAAGCTATTGAAGGATATTCTGCCAAGGAAGTGCCGACGGAGATCCTCCAAAGCAGGGCAGAAGCAGTGAAGATGCGAAATGCTTTCCTCCTCTTCCTCATCATTGCAGCTGTAACAGTAATCATTATACGGGAGACCCATACGTTTAGCGTGGGTTCCGAAAGTGCAGTGGCCTGTAAGTGTGGCAATGTTAATAACATACAAATTCGAACTGTTTTCATTTCGAATCGAATTACATAATAACCCACCTGTTCTCAAGAGAGGGAGTTACAAGTAGGGGTTTTTTATATATGCATACACTGAAAGAAATGAAACGGTTTCATTTTATGTTCTTCAATGGAGCTTTTCATCAATTAATTTTAGTATTGCACTATTTTATGAAATAGTTTCGTTCTATTGATGACACATAAATTTATATAAAATTCATAAATACAATGAAACATTTTTAACTGATCCCGTGAAGAAGTTCATTAGCTAATTTTTAATGATAAATTGATCCGAGATAAAAATTCATTACCCGAATGAAGGCTTTCCTTTCAGTCTATACATGTTAATATGATTCTTTATATTATTTCTTTCAATTATTTTGGTGATTTTTTTTACAAAAATATAAAGAGACTAATTAACTTTTTTGTATAAAATTTTGCAAATAGAGAATTGAAAATTAAAAATAAATATTTACATATATAAAATTTTGTACTTACATTTAATATTTTTATACTGGTCACATTTGTTAGAACAAATACTCTGCAATTAGAAAGAAAAGTATATGTTGTAGTGAATGTGAACAAATATTAAATTCAATGTCGTTTATCTAAAATTACACATTGTAAGGTTTAAACAATTAAATATATATTAACGTCATTTAAGTCATGAAATACTTTACTTTTATATTTCATTTAGTTTAAGCTATACACTATTTTTTTTTTTAAGTAATAAATGTTAAAAAATTAAGTTTGCACGCATGAAAAAAAATGAAACATTTAAGGCGTAAAATTATACCATTCACTCAGTTGGAAACATTTTAAAAGATATGAATTAGCTTATGCTAAATATCGTTTGAGTTGTCTATGTTGACACCCATTAATCCCATTAACATTACATTTTTTTTTTTTTTTTTTTTTTTTAAAAGAGAAGTAACACTCAGGCAATTAATGCCTACAGCTAATACTAGGTGTTACCTTCTTTAGGAAAGGGATAGTGAGTGAGAAGACAGGTGGTGAAAGAAGAGATAGAGGAAAGCTTCATTCTTTTACAACTCTGCTTTTCGCACGTTTTTTAATAATGCAGTGTTGCAGCGCCTCTCTGATGTTAAATGGGGCGTATTAATGTTTTGAAGCTGTGTCTTGTAGCCATTTTATTGATTATTTTACTTCGCCGATGATTTTGCTACACAACGAAGGAGGGCGCTCTGATGTTACATTAGGATTACTATCTGCTGAAGTCGGTATAGTTCAGTGACCAGTGACTATGGCTTCATCACTTGAACTTTCCTACAACAACTGACACAAAGGGACACTAATGCACATCAGAAAAATGCGTGGTGTTGTTATTTTTTAATGACTGTCGGATACAGGGATTGAACCCAGGACCTTCGGTTTTGTAGTCAACGTGCTAACTACTTCAGCCAACGCCACCCTCTCAAGTACATATTTTCGACTGCCTAAGAAGAGAAATTAGCAACTCCCAAATGCTCGGCACATGATAGATAGTTACGGGTATTATCATGAAGTGATAGAATTCTCATTTGGTTTGTATTAAAATTAATATAAATAATTCAAGTTTACTGGTCATTTTTAACTATTACCACACAGCGTAACAGTGATTTTTTAAACTAATACTTTATAGCAGTGATTCTCAACTTTTTTGTTTTGGCGCCACACAAAGCAAAGTTTTAAAAATTATTTACTTACTTTTAAAACACTGGCCTTAAATAGCTTATGACAATGATTTTAAATGTGTGAAATAAAATAATATGTACTAGAAAAATAACAGCACGTTTTTTAAGGGATTCATTAGAAGTTAATAATAAGAATACTTTTAATGCGAAATTAGACCTTGATGTTTTTCAATAATTTCATTTACGATATATTTGGTTGTAAAAATTACAATGTTACTCCCATATCGTATTCTACATTTAACAATGTTGGATCTTTTTAGGGTTCCGTAACTAAAGGTGAAAGGAACCCTATTGTTTTCGCTGCGCTGTTCGTCTCTGGCTCTCTGTCTGGCATAGGCTGTTTTCTCGAGAACCGTAAGAGCGAAGGACCTAAAATTTTCACAGAATATGTAAAACTTCGGCCGCTACAGCAACAAATATGTGACAGTTAAAAATTAAAGGGTGTTCGCCTTCCATACAAAAAAAAAAGATGTGCCAGTCACCCCCTAGGATGTAAAAACAATTCCAAAAATATTTTTTTTATTTTTTTGCCACGCCTACAAATACCGCCCTTTTAGTATTTTTTCACTATGTCGCTATTTTTAGTCCGATCATAACATTTTGTATACTGGTGTTCATGGCTCTGTAAAGGCTTCATTTCTGTCTTTAATAGTTTTTTACTACCACGTCATGTTCGTCCAAAGTTGCTGTTCGTACAAACAAATTTTTGCAATTGTAGGATGATTTAATCCTGTATGGAGAATGTAACTAGCCTCAAAAAAGAAATGTCTACCTCTTAAATTTTATATAAATTAATTATTAATTTTAAGCAGGAAAGATATCTTAGTCGAGCTGGAGTATAATATTTTTATTTCTTATTGAATGAAATATTTTTATTTTTATTTATGTGATTTTCTAAAGCAGAGAAGAAAAATTAAGCTAAACTTTAGCTTTAGGGGAAATATGGACATTTTTCTTTGCCACCACACACTCTTCATCAGCATTCATGTCTAACTACTTGGGCAGAAATAGTTGTTAACATCAGCTCTTTAACATGAAGTTTTAATGAAATGGAATATGAGAAATGATTATATTCACCCCTATCGTGAACAGTTTTTCCCTTAAAATATGTTCCCTTTTTCCCAAACTGCAATCGTGAATAATTTTCCCCCAGAAATCGGTTCCCTTTTTTGATGTCCCTTATCGTGGTTTTGTTCACTTTATTTTTGCAGGCGAACTGGATCAATATATCGCGTTATTTCATTATTAAACTTCCAATTAATAACTTTTAATTATAAATAATTATTTTTAGGACAATATCAGTAAATAGTTAATAACAATAATTCCGTACAACACCTTTTTTCATTGAATATAAACGAAAATTTTTGGTTCACATACTTTTATGGCGATGGCATATAAAAAAGGATTTTTTCCACTGCATCCAAAATATTTAAAAATACTACTTTAAACTTAAAAACATTGGATTTGGAAAAAAAATTTGTGTATTTTTCACCATCAAACATAAATTAGTCTGATTTTCAATTAATTTTTAAGCTTTACAAGTCTTCACTGTGAATCGATAGCGGGAACAAACGTTCCCATTAAGTTCCCGATAGCAAATTTCCCTTTATGTGGAATGAAAATTTCATGGGAACAAAAATTTCATATTTATTGATTTAGAACCAATAAATAAAATACATCAATTCTATTTAAATATCAATTAGAATCAAAAGTTGTTTTTTATATATTTTATTTTTATTTTTCTATTTCTACGTTTTTTTTTTTAATTTTTATGTTCAGAGGTTACTACAAATTTATATCACTCTAGAGACGAGGGGAACAAACTAATCAGCTTAGCAATAAGACTTGCATAGTGTAAACTAGGACTAAGTATGTTTTAATAGTCTTGTTTATCTTTTACTATCATCACATGTATTCTTTCTATTTATTCAATGTACCGTCACGACGGTACATACACGTAATATTTATTAATCTCTAGGAATTTTTACCAGTCCAAAACGATTCGCACGTCTGCTACCCCCTTAACTGTAAACATTTTTTCTTCTTTTCATAATTTTGAATCTTTTATCTAATTGTTAGTAATTCAAGCTCATTCAGTGATCTCATTCACAAAAAAGCTTAAGATTTTAACTTTAAAAATGCGTAAAAATAATTAACTCGAATGGTACTTAGAGCGTAAACTATGAAGAAAATAATTTACGTGAATTAAGTAAACCTTCATGCATTACAAATGCAGCAATTCTGCCGTGAAATGAAACGCTAGATGGATGGATGGTACTCGTATGTAGTAGAAGCTTATTTAAATTTTTCAAAACGTGCTTTGAATTTAAATCACTCATTCAATGCTAAGTATATTTTTTTTACTTTTTATCTATTTGCTCAAACTGTTTTAATTTCCTCTGGGTAACTACAAACATAGAAGAACACTAATGCCATATGATTACTGCAAGAGTTTAAAAAATAAATAAACAATTTTAGCTGGGGAAGCTAATATGGCTTGACGTAAGCCGAAACGAAACGTCTTTTTGTTTCTACACTAGACTGTTACACAGTTTAATTAATAAAAATCAAGTAAATTGTGATTGTGTCAGCCCCACCCTCAAACCTTAATTTGATTCTATAAGTTGTTTTTTGTGTTCTTTGTTGTTGTTGTTTTTTTTTAAATATTTCTGTTCGAAATCACAAAGTAAAAATCGAAAAAATGCATACCTTGTTTTTCAACATGCAAACCCATGTTTGAAATTATAAAATTATACATACAGACATATATATGTATGTATATACACCAAAATCGAAAAGACGGTTTCAGAGCTGGAAAATGTAAATTTTTTTTGGTACATATATAAAAGTAGCCAGCTGGAAATAATTTTTGTTTTATTATTGTTAAATAAACCTATTTTATATCTCAGTAGGAATAAAATATGTATTCAAAATAAATAAAAAAAAAGAAATATTAAAAATACTATTCCAGGGTTGGAAAATTTGAACTCTTTTTTGGTGCATGCAAACCCATGTTTGAAATTAGAAAATCATACATAGCAGACATACATATGTTTGTATATACAGCAAAATCGAAAAGACAGTTTCAGAGCTGGAAAATGTAAACTTTTTTTTAGCTGAAACTAATTTTTGTTTTTTTGTTTGTTAAATAAACCTATTTTATATTTCAGTAGGAATAAAAAATGTATTCAAAATAAAAAAAATAAGAAAAATTAAAAAGACTATTCCAGGGTTGGAAAATTTTAACTTTGTTTGGTATTGAAAAAGCAACCAAATAAAACTAATTTTTTCTTTTGCTCTATAAATTATATATATTTACAGCCTTATTCATAAAAAATATTTCTCTTTAATAAGAGGTTTATGAAACAAATTTTCTATGGAAATTTGATTAATAAACCTTTTATAAAATCAAAATATTTTTTATGAATTAGGCCCTTAATATTTTAAAAGGAAATAAATTGGTATAGGAGATTTAAAAAAAACTAAAAGGATGATTCCAGGGTTGGAAAATTTACCCTTTTTTGGTATAAAAGGTCAAATAATTTTTTTTTATTTTAAGTTTCAGAAAGAAATAGTTTGGTATAAGACATTAGAAAAATATAAAACAAATCTCCAGAGCTGGAAAATTTAACCTTTTTTTTTGGCATATAAAAGTAACTAAATAAAACTATTTTTTTCTTTGTTAATTAAAAACATTCTATTTTCTAGAAAGATAATAAATTAGTGTTAAAAATAGGAAATTTCAAAAATATGGTTGAAGGGTTAGAAAATTTAAACTTTTTTTAGGTAAAAAAAAGTAAATAAATAAAAATTATTTATTTCTTTTAATCAAACAAATTTGATATTTTAGGAAGATCTTTACTCAAGAGCTTTTTTATATTTGTTCAGTTTTCGTTGCATGTATTAATATGGTGAAGGCTGGCAAAAGTTTTAACTTATATATAACACATTCAAGTTGCTTTAGTTGCTGAAATAAGCCTAAAAGAAACATAATCAAGAAACAAATATTTTTTTCTCACTTATCCTGTGTTTCACAGAATCATAATAAAAGTTTGTTAGTCCGCGAAAGCTCTCGCCAAACTTACAAAATATAGGCACAGATCTCTGTTAAAGTCCTTCTTAATTAATTTCTACTCATTCATTTTAAAAAGGGAACATGTTAATAATGTAAACAAATTATAAAATACGAAGTTTAGAATAAAATATTCAACTATTGCTAATTTCTCGAAAATTACCCATAGGTCACTTACTATTAATTGAATAAATTATCGATTCTATTCACAAAACAAATATGTATATATGTACTTGTGTTTGTATGTACATATCGTTAGCTAAAATGCAAAAAGGCGTAACTAACAAAAATATAATTTTACAGGAGGGTGGCGTTGGCTGAAGTAGTTAGCACGTTGACTACAAAACCGAAGGTCCTGGGTTCAATCCCTGTATCCGACAGTCATTAAATAACAACACCACGCATTTTTCTGATGTGCATTAGTGTCCCTTTGTGTCAGTTGTTGTAGGAAAGTTCAAGTGATGAAGGCATAGTCACTGGTCACTGAACTATACGGACTTCAGCAGATTCTAATCCTAATGTAACATCAGAGCGCCCTCCTTCGTTGTGTAGCAAAATCATCGGCGAAGTAAAATAATCAATAAAATGGCTACAAGACACAGCTTCAAAAAATTACTACGCCCCATTTAACATCAGAGAGGCGCTGCAACACTGCATTATTAAAAAACGTGCGAAAAGCAGAGTTGTAAAAAGAATGAAGCTTTCCTCTATCTCTTCTTTCACCACCTGTCTTCTCTCTCACTATCCCTTTCCTAAAGAAGGTAACACCTAGTATTAGCAGTAGGCATTAATTGCCTGAGTTGTTACTTCTTTAAAAAAAAAAAAAAAAAAAAAAAACTAAACCAACAACTGAACAAACGTGTAGTTAAGTCCCCTTGTTACTTGTTAATAAAAGCGTAATTTATCGCAGAAGTGTAATATTTTGTCAAGACATGTACTTAAATGGCATTCATAATAATCAATAAAAAACTCGATTTTGAATTTTTTGTTAATTACGCCTTTTTGCATTTTAGCTGACGATATATACTCCATATAGCTATATAGCACTCTTAATTGTTTTTTTTTTTCTAATTTATATCTTGTAAGTGTATTTTTTAAACACAATAGTACTTAATTTGCCCTCCCTGCTTCAAGCAGATTTACTCCTGTTGAGTTTAAACTACATATAAATTTGATTTTAGTTTAACTAAACCAGCGTTTAAACTTTGACTGATTTATTAGCCCTTAAGTGTTTATTGTGTTTGGCGTAGACTCGTGTCGTTTTGTATTTTTTTTTCTTGTTGTTTTTTGTTGATGGGGTTTTCTATGGCCCTAATTCTTAACACACTTCCGCTTCAATTGACCCAATCTTTGATTGAAATGTATGTACATATGTATATGCATATGTATTTACATATGTACATACATATATTGAATTTAACACTGTTACATATTTACATATCGCTGTTAACAAGTAGAAAGACCCTAACTCAAATAACTGCAACTTTACAGGAGAAGGTAAAAACCATAATAATAACCCAGCAAAAAATTATACATTACCATCAGAACTACTTGCCATATAATGACTTACTTTTCTGATTACCAAATTTCATTAGTCGCTTACAAATCACATTACCTAACATTTAAAAAAAATGATGTACAAGCTGCTAAATCTAATTATTTTTTAGATTAAATAGATTACGTGAACAAGTTGCCAAATAAAAAAAGTAAGTACTTCTCAGGAATCGATTATTTTAGTCTCACGCCTTGTTAAAATCATTAAAGGCCCTATGTATAAGCAAAAATTGGCATGAAGTTAGCATAAGTGGCAAAATTGATAATGATCTTAAAGAGTTTTGCCATGATACTTCACATTAAAAATCATGCTAGGACTTAGAAGTGGGTTAAAAATAGGTAATACGACGATTTTTAATGTCGAATTGTATGGAGGAACTCGTTAACAACTGATTAAATTTCGTCACTTATGCTAACTTTATGCCAATTTTTGCTTATACATAGGACCGTAAGTTGGTAATCCAGTAAGGAACAGCTTCCACCAAAAATGCCCAGACCCGATTACCTTTTTTGAATTTTTTTGCTGGGAAACAGTACAAGTGCTTGTACAACTAACTGCTTTTTAAAACTGCTTGTAAAAGCGTTATTTTTTAAACTATTGCAATACATATTTGTGACGAGGTGTATTTGTGTGAAATGTATTGGAATCACTGAAAAACTCAATTTCTTGAATATATGAGTTTAGGGCCTTTCTAGTTATTAAAGCTTAAATTAGACGTGCATAGCCATAATGCCATAGCTATTACCAGGGACAAGGACTTCATGCATTTTAAAAACGTGTTTTAGGCGCCTAAAATATGACATCAAAAACTCAAGATATGCACTTTATAGACCTGCGTAAATTGTCTTGAAATTTAAATACGTCTTGTTTTTTAAATGTATTCTCATTGCTGCATTATACTTAACCAATAATAAATGCTGTCGCATTATAAGCAAAGCACGATAGGTGCATTGGTATATGTGTATATGAGTGCTAACAAGCAATGTCGTCAAGACTTCTTGTTACGAACAAACAGTCAACAAAGTAGTGTTGATACGTGTATGCTTGTTATTTTTCATATTGTACGTTTGAGTGTGTGTGTGTGTAAGATGTAGATGGTAAGCTATTATGTGTTTAAGGGAGGTTTTTTTAAGCAAGCGCACACAACTAATGTAAATGCATGTGAACGTTTGTTTGTGTGCAGAAAAATAGAAGAGCATACACACAACGTGTGTGTGTATGTACATGCATGACGCTTTTATACGCGCCCATGCGTAGAAAGAAACAGGCATCACAAATTTTTCAGTCACGAAGTATTTTCTTCTTTACTCCTATACTTGCAATAACTGAAACAAATTCTTGCAAACAGTGTTGCTTAGCGTTTGTTTTAGAAGACTTCGCTCTAGTAAAGCATTTGAAAAATCCCTCATGTCTTGAAAGTTCTTATAAATAGTCTTGTGCAGGACTTTAATGCACTTAAAACAATAAAATATGCACATATTTTAAAAAATTTTATTCTAAAGAAAAGTTTTCAATTTACATACAACTAAATAAAGATATAAAAATATTTTTTTTCAAAAGGTGCGTGAACAAGCCTTTTACATTAAATTTTTACACAAAATTAAGTATGATATAACGATTGTTTCACTATTTTCGGCTTTAATAATAAGCAATTTTCTCTTGAAATCATAAAAATTACAATTTCCATTAAAATTGGTAGGTTCTTGTGCTTGTACAATCGTTCTACAATTCTACAACAATTCAAGCGAACAAATTGTCCAAAAAACAATTTTGCATTAATAATTTGTCAACAATATTTTTTGAAATTTGAATTTTTGAGAAAATATAACACAAAATCATGCGTTTGTACCAAAATATAAGACAAAAATATGCAACTTTAACCAAGTTATGCAAAAATATGCATTTTCAGCAAAATATGCAAAAATATGCACCAACAAATCGATGCCATTTTCATGCAAATTCAATGTTTCGTAAAGATATTTCGTTCTCGCTGTTATCAGGGTTAAGGGAAAAAACATGCATTTGCATGAAACCCCTGTCCCTAGCCATTACCAAAGAAACCAATTGAATTTTGGTTTCTATGGTAATGGTCATGGTGTCATGGCGAGTCACCTATAATCAAATACAGTGTTGCCCATAAGTTTGGTTCGAACAGCTGTTTTCTATGGTTATGGCTGTGGCACATCTGATTGAACCTTAACAGCGATATGTTTTTTTAAATACTTTGTACAGCAAAGTAAAGGTTTTGTCCTTTTAGATATTAATGCTTTCTTTATATAATAAGAAAGACGTGCTACATACAACCTAAATAAGCCAAAACTATTTTATTGGCCTTTAGATGATTTCTCCGCTCGAGTACCCATCATACCAACACATTATAAATATTTTGGAGTTGTCAGTAAACTGCTTTATTTTTAATTGCTCTATTTTATGCAAAGAAATGTATGTAGAGACTACACTTTAAATAAACAATTGGATCAGTCCATACAAACAACATCCTCATTCTTTAATCGCATGCAAACTAAATTTTGGTTTATTTAAAATGAAAAAAATAATGGAAACTGTAATTTATTTTATACTTAATAATATAAATTATTATTTATACAACTTTTTAGTAAATCAGATTACATATGTACATCGTGTTCAATTAAAAAACAGTTGTTGTTTTTTTGTTGCTACAAAATGTTCTGCTTGAATTGCCAAAATTTACGTAAAGACATTAATAAACCAACAAAACATCATCAACAGCAACAAGACTAACTAACTAGCCACCAGCTCATTAATAACCGCAGAAGCCTCATCTTAACAAGAAACATCTACTGCAATATCCAGCAAATGCCTAAGATATATATACACATCGCTCATTTACTCAAAGAACGTCATAACTAAAAAAAAAAAAAAATTTGCAAGAAAACGAGTTAAGGCCCGGGCACAATGAATCCGTCATGCGTTAAACTTCGCTTTTTTCAACTGACAGCTAAGTTAAAATACATGGTTTCTTATGAGCTCGGTTACATTCAGTACGAGTCCGTCAACGCAAAGTACATAATTTGGTCAACTTTTATTGGTTGGTTTTTTGGTATGTTCTGAATTAGATTTTTGTGTTTTGAGGCAGCAAAGATAAAATTAAACAATAGAAATACACGAAATGAATACAAAAAGCTGAATTTATTAAATAAAATGGAGAATCGACCTATATAAGCTATTTGACCAGCTTCCGTCAATAAAGTACTCATTGTGCCAACCTTCTCCGTCGTTGCGTTAATGTCAGTTGAAAAATGCGAAGTTTAACGTATGATGGATTCATTGTGCTCCGGCCTCTAGAAGTTTCCAATTTACACACAACTTAATGGAAAAAGAAAATTTCATTTCGCTATCAAGAGTTGGATAAACAAGATATTTGTATGAAATTTTTACACAATATGAAGAACGATATGAGGATTAATCATCCATAATCATAAACGTTCTTTGAGTAAATGAGCGATATGCACATACAAATATACTGTGTGTACAGAGCTGGACAAAAATATTCACACAGCACCTCACTATAATTTTGAACATTAATATTTTTCAGTTCATAGAATTGTTTTCTAATTTACTACTTATTAAAATACAGAGAGAGAGAGAGAGAGAGAGAGAGAGAGAGAGAGAGAGAGAGAGAGAGAGAGAGAGAGAAACTAGTCATTCGTTTGCTACATTATAAGAAATATATTAATTTATAAATTAAGTGCACAAAAGTATTCACACAAATGATAATATTAGTGCTAAATACACAAAAATTTTAATTTTTTCTATTGAAAAGTGTCTTTATAAAGCATTTTCTGCCAAATTTATTTTAAAAATTTCACCCTTATTCCAGTTGTCGACATCGACGTCACTTTTAACACAATAAAAATAAAAATTGAGGCTTGTGTACCCGTTGTCGAAAACAACTGACTCCTGTTGGCAGGTTTATGGCATTTTCTAGAACTTAGGGAACGGAAATAGATTGTCAGTATTGTTCTAGAGAGCAAGTAAACAAGCCCCATTTTTTTTGTATTGTGTTAAAGTGATGTCGATGTCGACAACTGGAATAAGGTTTTTAAAATACTAAGTTTTGAAAAGTGGTCCATATACTGAAGAAAATAGCAGAAGCTGAAAAAAATCATTTTAGAACTCCTTGAACAAAAAAGATTATATGTGGAAATTAGAAAAATAGTGAAAAGAAGCTGATTTACTGTAGCCAGCATTATAAAAACATTTAAGGACTTTGCAAGCTTCTCAACATCCCATCACACTGGCCGATCTCGAAAGCTTACCTAAAAACATAGGCGTAGAAAGGCCATTCTGGGGGGTGCATTGCCCCCCCAAAAGAGTTGGTGTTGTCCCCCTAGAATTATTAAAAATTGCATGTAATTATTTATTTTGATATTATTCATGAAAATCGCCAGTCATAATGCCCCCTCCCCCGCCACTAGCTACCCCAATGCCTTAAAAGAAAAAAGTTTGATTGCAAGGAAAATAAAAAATATCCGAATTACGTCTGTTAAACTTAAAGAAAAAAAACTTTAAGAAGAAGCTGGTACAGTAACGGTTACAGCTCTCGAGTTACAAGAAGATCCAGAAGATAAATCCAAATATTAGTAAGAGCAATAGAAAAAAGTATTTAAGTTACTCGTATCAAAGAATATAAATTATATATGATTTATATTGTTTGCTCGTATGCAAACGATTTCAAAATTCGCGTGAGGACTGCTGGGATAGCGTACTAATTCCCGCTGAAAGAAAATTTAATATTTTTCAAACGGATGGGAAAATAAGGGCCTAAAGGCAGCCAAATGCCGAATTGGAGAAGAACAATATTGTTAGTACCATCACCCACCATGGTGATGTGGGGAGGAATGGCTGCAGTAAGTGTGGGGAATATAATTTTCAACGGCGCAGGAATGGAAAAAACTGTTTACTTCAATATCTTAAAATAAAGTATGTTGGGACGCATCGAGAAACTAAGTCTTGCGAACAATTTCCATTTTTAACAAGAGACTGAGCCGATTCGAATGTCTATCATTCATAAGGTTCCCTACATTCTATCATCTCCACCGTAATCACCGGATGAATTCGATAGACGAGCTTCCGTTCGGAAACGGAATTGAATCCACCTCAAAATATTGTGCCCTTGCCGGAGTATAACCCATCATACCAGCGCGCCCAAAAGTCTGGACACACCTGACAAATTTCCGTATTTTAGTTTTCTTTTTTTAGACACCATCTCCTACAAAAATGGGGTGGATTGAATTTCGTTTCCGAACGGAATTGAACTCCGAGACATGGCCGATAGTATTTTATTTTGGCTAAAAATTTCATTTGTATGCAGTTGTTAACTCACCTCTTGAGAGTAGAAAATTTTCTGAACTCTGTGACATGGCCGTATGTATATAATGAATTATTCTCTATTATTATAAACTCCAAAAACATATATTTTGAGATATTACTATTTTGCAACAAACGAGTGATAGATACGTATGTATGTATTTAAATATGAATGGCAGACATAAGCCATAAAGTAATTAACTGTTGGATGTTGATGATCGTTTGGATGGTTGGTTGTCTGATTTTTTTGTGGCAGTGTTGCTATTGTTTTTATCGTATTGTTATTTAAAAGTTATACAAAATAAATACATAATTATATTTCCTTATTAATACATGTAAAAAAAAAGAAAATAAAACTTCAGTATACATAGATACAAATTTATCGATATATGTATATGAATATGGATATGTAATTATTATTGTTTGATAAGCTAATAAACTAATAAAGTAATTATAGAGTAATACTAAGTAGACATTTTCTTCGCTCATCTATTTTGAACATATGCCATGAAAATTAATAATCCAAAAATTTTCTTGCCTGTTAGTTAATTTGATTGATGATATAATACTTAAGCCAAAGTAAAGTACCCGGAATAAGATCAAATAAACCCGTCAATCAGTGCATATGTGTGAGTGTCGCATGACTGTCGCTTTAAGGTAGACTCACAAATAAACACGTCAGTCAAATAACAAGATCACAAGGAATCTGATGTTTTTTTTATCAATCAGAGTTGTAGACGATCAAATAATCATCCATCAAATAAAAAAAAATCAAAACTTGTTGATTTCCATCAGCAGATACAGAAATAAATATCATCGAAATGCAACCAACAAAACAAATTGTTAATAACACTGTTCTCGAATTCGAAATTTTTTTTGTAACATGCCGGGGACCCGGTGGGTGAATCTAATTCGAGTACCCTGAATCCAATGGTTTTTAGGTTAGCTCTTGTTTAAAAAATAATTAAAATTGAAAATCGAAATTTTTCCCAGTTGTGGCATTTTATTGATTATCTTCAAAAAGGAACAAATAATCAACGTCAAATATTATGCTAATTTATGAAATTAACAAAAGAAGGACGAAAAGCAAAGCATTGTATGTATCATGAAAACAAAGCACCAATTTACTCATCCCCTACTGCGATGTCCAAAATCAGTGAATTAAAGTTAGAATTGCTTAATCATGCACCTCGTTTTCCAGATTTAGCTCCGTTGGATTATTTTCTATTTCCAAACTTGAAAAATAGCTCGCTGGTAAAATATTTGCTAACAATTTTATCTATGCTATTGAATATGGCTGGAAAGTGGTATGGAGCTAAAAGGAGATTATGTTGTGAAATAAAGAAAACTTTTCCCAAATTTGTTGTCTTTTCTTTAACACGTCGTGACAACTATTTTTTGGGACCGTCCTAGTGTGTATACAGAACTCTCTACGAAAGAGTTGTTTGATAAATTTATGAGTTGAAATTAATTAAACAAAGTATGTGTGTAAACACAACTTGCCGACAAATAAGCCTTATACAGCCCTGTTCTGTAAACCGATCGATTTGAAATCGCTTGATATTCGAAAACTAACTGCGACAATAGAAATATTGTTTTAGATTTTTTTATATGCATATATCTGAAAGAAAAGTATCGTGTATGATTTTAAACACGTCTGCAGGACCATTATTAATTTTTTGAAAACGAAAAATTTACTCTGATTCGGTTTACAGAACAGGGCCGATAATGTCCCTGAACTTAATGTATTCTCTATGTTACACTAACGTGCTATAAGTCAGTAGCGCGTTAATTTAACAAAATAATAAGCATACTCATGTACATACTTTTAATTATGTAAATATGTATGTATGTGTTATAACTTATATAACGGGTGTTTTTTATTGAGGTATAGAACTTTAAGTTGGCATCACTTTTTTAACTGGCGGCCATTTTGTCAGCTGTCAAGTGATTAATATTTAGTTTGGTTTGCCATTTCATCATGAACAGGTTGACAAAAAAACAACGCTTGCAAATCGTGCAAATTTATTTCGAAAATAATGGTTCAGTTCGCGAAGTTTACCGCAAGCTCCGTCCATTTTATGCTCGACATAATCGTCCATCAGAGCAATTAATTCGGTTAACCATGGATCGTTTTCGCACTACGTTTACTCTATGTGATAATACGCATCCGCAGAGACGTCGAACAGTGCGCACCGAAGAAACAATTGCCGCTGTAGAGCAAAGTGTTGAAGAGGACCCGAATGAATCGATTCGCCACCGTGCACAGCAATTGGAGCTTTGTCCATCAACTTTATGGAATATTTTGAAGATTTTGAATGTGGATGAGTTGTGGTTCCAACAAGACGGCGCTACATGCCACACAGCGCACGTCACAATCGATTTATTGAAGGAAACATTCGATGAGCGCATAATTTCGCGGAATGGACCTGTCAATTGGCCACCAAGATCGTGTGATTTGACACCATTGGATTATTTTCTTTGGGGATATGTGAAGTCGCTCGTCTACGCCAACAAACCAGAAACGTTAGGGGACTTGGAAGCCAACATTCGTGGCGTTATTGCCAACGTACGGCCCCATATGCTCGAAAAAGTGGTTGAAAATTGGACCTGTAGAATTGGCTTTATTCGAGCCAGCCGCGGCGGCCACATGCCCGAAATCATATTTAAACATTAATGGCATAAAACTATCCTTCCAATAAAGCCAAATTGATGGACATTAAAACGATTTTCTTGTGTTTTATTTCAATTCGAAGTTCTATACCTCTAAAAAAACACCCTTTACATACATTCCTATGTATTTATAGGTACATATATAAATTAAGTCAAATTTTAATTAATTCAAAATTTTGCTTTGTATTCTCTTTTTTGTTTTATGAATTAATTAAACATTTTGCTTTGTATTTTTAATTCATTTTTATGATACCTATTCTCATAACTTTATATGCGGGTTATCAATCAAATCAAATAAGAAAATTCGATATGGCGTTCCAAGCTGATAAAAAAAATTAACATACGACGTGGGTTAAATTTATCCAAAGGTGTGTATTGCATTTTAAAATATACGCAAGTATACGAGTACATATAAATTAGCCTGGCCCTTATTTTCGAAATTTAAAAATTTTTAAAGCCGAACGCCTCTAATATTGTTATTAAATTATTTATTTTATAAAAACTTTATTGCACATTTAAAGATTTTTGAAGCTTTAAATCTTTATAAGAATGCATATAAAACGTGTTTTTTTTAGAGTGTCACAAATTTGAGTTGGCATCACTGCTTTAGTTGAGCACCCATTTAACAGCTGATAGTTGCGTTTTGTTTAGTTTGCTTTGAAATTTCATTATGAATCGACTAACACCAGAGCAACGCGTGCAAATTGTTGAAATTTTTAATCAAAATAATTGTTCTATTTGTCAAACTTATCCTACACTTCGTCCATTTTATGGCGTACATAATCGTCCTTCATGGACCACATTTACTGTTACTGATAATGTACATCCCGTGAGACGCCGAACAGTGCGCACTGAAGAAGCTGTAGCCGTTGTACAGGAAAGCATTGAAGATGATGCTAATCAATTAATTCGTCGCCGTTCTCAGCAACTGGGATTGTGTCCCACCACTTTATGGAAGATTTTACGAAAGGATCTAGGCTTAAAAGCTTTCAAGATTCAACTTGTGCAGGAATTAAAGCCAAACTACCATCGTATGCGCCGTCAATACGGCGAATGGGCTGAAGCACAAATTGATATATGTATATATTTTGATTTTTTTTTTCAAAATTTTATTTTCCGATGAAGCCCATTTCTGGTTGAATGGGTACATAAATAAGCAGAATTGTCGCATTTGGAGTGAGGAGAAGCCACAAGCTTTTGTCGAAACAACATTACATCCACAGAAAATTACTGTTTGGTGCGTTTTATGTGCTGGCGGAGTCATTGGCCCATATGTCTAGTAAAACGATGATGGTCAGAACGGTATACGAACATGATTCGAAATTTTTTCGTACCTCAATTATGTGGCATTAATCTTGCTGATATGTGCTTCCAATAGGGCGGAGCTACATGCCACACAGCGGGCGCTGCAATGGATTTACTCAAAGAAACTTTTGATGAAAAAATAATAGTAAAATAAATAGTAATGACCCAATTAATTGACCACCAAGATCGTGTGATTTAACCCCATTGGATTATTTTCTTTGGGGTTTATGTTAAGTTACTTGTCTACGTCGATAAACCACAAACAATTGAACACCTGGAAATCAACATTCGAAGAGTTATAGGCTGCGAAAATTTGTTGAAAATTGGTGTTCCAGATTATGACTTCTGGGTGTCAGCCGTGGCGGCCACATGGCACAAATCTTTAAACATTAATGTCATAAATTGTTCTTTCCGTTTCATTGCTATTAAAAATATATTTCCTTGTTTTATTATGATTTAAACTTGTGTCACTCTATAAAAAAAACACCCTGTATCATGAATAAAAACGTGTTGTGAAAATTTGCGAAAACTTTTTTTTTTTTTTTTTTTTTTATAAAGAGAAGTAACACTCAGGCAATTAATGCCTACTGCTAATACTAGGTGTTACCTTCTTTAGGAAAGGGATAGTGAGAGAGAAGACAGGTGGTGAAAGAAGAGATAGAGGAAAGCTTCATTCTTTTACAACTCTGCTTTTTGCACGTTTTTTTTTTAATAATGCAGTGTTGCAGCGCCTCTCTGATGTTAAATGGGGCGTATTAATTTTTTGAAACTGTGTCTTGTAGCCATTTTATTGATTATTTTATTTCGCCGATGATTTTGCTACACAACGAAGGAGGGCGCTCTGATGTTACATTAGGATTAGTATCTGCTGAAGTCGGTATACATAGTTCAGTGACCAGTGGACTATGCCTTCATCACTTGAACTTCCCTACAACAACTGACACAAAGGGACACTAATGCAAATCAGAAAAATGCGTGGTGTTGTTATTTAATGACTGTCGGATACAGGGATTGAACCCAGGATTTTCGGTTTTGTAGTCAACGTGCTAACTACTTCAGCCAACGCCAACTGCAAAATACAATTTCTTACGAATTGAAACTTCATACAATTGTGAAATATTTTTTTGACAATTTATGAAAAAATTATTCACAAACATTTCGAGCCCTTTTTTCGATTTTATCGTGAGCAACATGTTATCGGAAATAGACTTTTTTATTGAAATTAAAATTTTATGGGCCTACACATAGTTTAGAATTATCAAAATGGCAAAAATTGTTGATAACTTTTAAGATACAGGCTGTACAATTTGATCGTAAGCGACAATTTACGTACAAAAACAAATTTGAATATTTTAAAAAAACCTTCTCCTGAAAAATTTAATTTTTGTCGCTTACGATAAAATCGAAAATAAGGCTCGATTTGTCTGTCGGAAAAAGTGGGAAAATGTAAGTTTGTAATTTTTAATGGAATTGGTGATACAAAATTAAAATGAGACTTATTTGGGCAAATATTTTACAAGTCCGATTGTATCTTTAGATTTAAGTTTGCTAAGCAAAATAATTTTGTTTAAAAAAATTATGTACATTTTGGTATCCTTAACCTTACCTTTTGCGAATTGTTGTTTATTTCAGTACCATAAGATTTCTTATTTTTTTAAATTTTAAATTTCGTTTAAGTCGGTTTTTTGAAAATCAACAAAAACTTCTTTTCTTTACTTGTTATTTGAGTTTTTTTTTTAATTTCGTCGTCCTTGCTGCCAAACTAAACATTCCATTGCACACATTTTCATATTTTTGTCTATTAAAAACTTTTACTTTATATAGTTAAGTATGTAGAAAAATTCATTCGCTATCGTATCTTTTGCATTGTTGGCTTTATTTTGCTAATTGGAAGTTTGCCAAATTTTTGTTAAATTTGTGATGGGAAAATTTCCGAGGAATGCAAAAAAAAAATATGTATTTAAAAATTTTATTTTAAATACTTAAAGGTATGAAATTACAGTTTCATATTGCGGAGGAAATGGTTAAAAGTGCATTATTTAAAAAAAAATAAAAAAAACAAGCTAAATGAAAAATATCGACATGCATACATACGTTGCATATAAAATCTCCGCAAATACTTGCTCATATTGGCAAAATGTTGTATATCATGACTAATGTGACCATGCGTCCCGCTTTCGGCGGGACAGTCTCGATTTTCGGTTCACCGTCCCGGTGTCCCGGAATGAAAATGGGAAATGGGAATTTATCCCATAATATAATAGCATAATATACATGTTTGAAAATGCAAAAAAATGAAAAATTTTTGTTCCGTACGTTATTATTGCGGTGTCCCGGTATGTGTCCCGCTTTGAATTACTAAAAAAATGGTCACGTTAATCATGACCGAGTAATGGATGGATCTTTTTAATACTCATATATGTATGTATATGCATACACATATATAGATGTGTACATACCCTGTCGGAATTACCGTTAACTTTGAACTAACTTTAAACTAACTATTTCGCAACTAGTACTGACTGACACTTGGATTACTTTTCAATGTAATCAACTGACTATTTAAATATTGCGATGTCCTAGGCAGCGGTAGTCAATTGTCTTACTCTACATTACTTTTCAACTAACTTAAAGTTGATTTTTTTTAAATCACCCGGTAGTCAGTAAATTAAAATTTTTTTTCTGTGGTTCGAACATGTATCATCGCACATTGTGTACTCAACGCGCTAATAGCCAGCTAAGGTACCATCGAGAATAGTAACGGCAAAATGTTAATATAAAACTGAAATGAGTTTGCAAGTAGCTGAGAATAAATTTGTTGGCTCTCACCAAATTCGATTACGTACTCATCTTAAAGGCTCAGTTACCCGACTGTAATGTAATGTAACTGCAACGTAGGAAACACCTGATAGATATTTTTATATGAAAAATAGGTTACGTTACATTACATCTCTATAACCATTTTCATTAGATACTTTTCACATAACAATATCGATCAGCTGTTTCCTAATGTTGCAGTTACATACTTTACATTACGGTCGGGTAACTGAACCTTAAGAATTAATTTTGGATTTCTGCTAGATGACATTGCAGTTAGCTTTTAGTCAGTCTAAGAAAAGTTAACTATTTTTGTAGTCAACCACACATTCTCCGACAGGGTAAGTACAAGTACGTACATACTCGTATAAGCAAAATTGAATCAAACAAAATATGATGAAAGAAAAAAAATTTTATTTCTTCAACCACAATTAGCACATCAAAGTCGGTATTGTTTTTGTTGTTGTTGTTGTACAAAGTCATTTCGCATTAAGATGTCATAAATCAAAGAAATAACAAAACAATATTCAGACACAACACATAAGAATGAATACACAATCCATATTGTAAATCATATGAATCAAAATATTTATGATTTAATAATTGAACTGGAAAAAGAGGCGGCAACAGCATGCACGTACAAATTTGTGTGCTAAAAATTTACAACATGACTGCGACCTCTTTTCACATCTTTTTTATTTTGTTTTTACGATTTTATTATGCAAAGAATACTAAGAAAGAAATAAAAAAAAACAATGCAATCCATACAAAGAAACCAAAAAGTTTTACACATGTAGAACTCAAATATGTAAAATTTATTATTAATTTAATTTCATAACAATGTATTGAGAAGAAGGCTTCAAACCAAAAAATAAAAAATAAAAAATGAAAAAAAATAGAATAGAATAGTATTAAACAGAAGTAGAGTAAGTAAATAAACTCATTGTATTTCATATGTTGTTTTCTTTTTCAAATGTTTATAAAATAAAAATTTAACATTTGTAAACCACTGGATCAATTGCCAATAAATTTCTGTATTGTAATGGGTGTTTTTTATTGAGGTATAGAACTTTAAGTTGGCATCACTTTTTTAACTGGCGGCCATTTTGTCAGCTGTCAAGTGATTAATATTTAGTTTGGTTTGCCATTTCATCATGAACAGGTTGACAAAAGAACAACGCTTGCAAATCGTGCAAATTTATTTCGAAAATAATGGTTCGGTTAACCATGGATCGTTTTCGCACTACGTTTACTCTATGTGATAATACGCATCCGCAGAGACGTCGAACAGTGCGCACCGAAGAAACAATTGCCGCTGTAGAGCAAAGTGTTGAAGAGGACCCGAATGAATCGATTCGCCACCGTGCACAGCAATTGGAGCTTTGTCCATCAACTTTATGGAAGATTTTGAAGATTTTGAATGTGGATGAGTTGTGGTTCCAACAAGACGGCGCTACATGCCACACAGCGCACGTCACAATCGATTTATTGAAGGAAACATTCGATGAGCGCATAATTTCGCGGAATGGACCTGTCAATTGGCCACCAAGATCGTGTGATTTGACACCATTGGATTATTTTCTTTGGGGATATGTGAAGTCGCTCGTCTACGCCAACAAACCGGAAACGTTAGGGGACTTGGAAGCCAACATTCGTGGCGTTATTGCCAACATACGGCCCCATATGCTCGAAAAAGTGGTTGAAAATTGGACCTGTAGAATTGGCTTTATTCGAGCCAGCCGCGGCGGCCACATGCCCGAAATCATATTTAAACATTAATGGCATAAAATTATCCTTCCAATAAAGCCAAATTGATGGACATTAAAACGATTTTCTTGTGTTTTATTTCAATTCGAAGTTCTATACCTCTAAAAAAACACCCTGTATATATACATATGTGTATATAAAATTCCATTTGAATAATTGATAGATTTGGTCAAACTTTCTATTTTATATAATTTAGAAATTTATTTTATTTTTCAGTTTTGTTCTCAGGGAATATTTGACACTAAAAAAAACTTACATTAGGTGTGTTCATTTACTAAAAATCGTTACGAATTTTTTGTAACAATTGTTACTGGGAAAGTGTTCATTAACCCAAAAAAAAAATTTCAAGGAGAGAGCGTCAAAATAGGGTAAAACATGGAGACACAAAAAAGAATTATCCAAGGACAAAAAAGAATTATTCTGTGCTATTCTTTCCAAATAATCTTTTTCAAAAATATCTGAAATGAATTCAGTAAAGTGCGCCTTTAAGTCGCACAAGAAGGGTTCCGTACCATCCTTGTTTCTTTTGTTTGGCGATTTTTCTGATTTTTAGCGATTTTTTTGACGCTTTTTTTAGTTTTGCCAATTTTTTTCGGTTTTTTAGTATACAATCTTTTTTTTATTTTAAGCGATTCTTTTTAAATAATACCAATGTTACCAGATTTCAATAAAAATAATTTTCTCTGAAGATGTTGGAAAATCCCAACGAAAGGATACATTAAAAATTAAATAAAAAACGTCTTTTATTTACATTTTGAAGAAAAAGACCTTGAAAGCCTAAATAGATACAATGTCTATAAAACCACATTATTTGATTTTTTTGTTTTAACGATTTTTTTAGTTTTGGTGCTTTTTACGTTTTGGCGATTTTTCAGTTGCTTTTTAGTTTCTGCGCTTTTATTTCGTTTTGGGGGTCTTTCCGTTATTGGCGATTTTTTTTTAGTTTTTTTTTGCTTTGCTTACTTTTGGTGATATTTTTCATTTAGGCGCTTTTTTAATTTTGACGATTTTTCATTTCGGCTTTTTTTTTAATTTTGGAATTTGTTAGTTTTTTGTTTTACTGATTTTTTTCAGTTTTTGGAGCTTTCTTTACTTACAGTGCAATCTTTTAAGTTTTAGCGATTTTTCTTCATTTTGGCGATTCTTAAATTCGGCATTTTTTAATTGTGCAATTTTCAGCTTATGCAGGTTCACACAGCTGACATGAACGATGAATTTTTGGTCACAAATATTCACCGCAAAAAAAACATATTTGTGTATGTATACAGTGTTGCCATATACGTTTGAGAAAAAAGATTGCCCATGGCGAACAAAAAATCTGTTTTTCAGTAGAAAAAACTGCCAAAAAATTTCTAAAACTTTTTAAATTAATTTCTATTCACACATACATAAACTTTAGCATAATGTGGTCAATGCTGCAAAAGAGTTAGTGTGATCATTATAATTATAAATGGAAAATGTGAAAACTTTTAAATTTTTTTATGTGTTTTCCATTCAAATTCTTCAACGAATAATCGCATTGGAATGCATACGTGGCTTTGCCTTTCATTATTTTTGAAACTTTTATGAAAAAGCAAGTAGTAATTAAAAAAAACCTTTTTTAAAAACAAATTTTTTATATAATTATTATACTAAACAGTTTTTTTATGATATTAAAATTATCAAAAAAAAAAATTATCCGCCTTCATCAGATCAGCTCTATGTCATCATAATATCGCATTGTCATCCGATTTATATATGCATGCAAAATTTCAGCTCAATCGGAGAAACCGTGAAGTGGATCAAATTTAATTTGCAAGATTTGATTATTATAGACAGGCAGGTGAAACTAAATAAAAGCTTGTAACATAAAAGAATTTTAATAAAAAAGCTGTGAAAATGGTTCTCACTGATATAAAGTAAAAAAGCGAATATTAAAAAGCTGTACAAACTGACTTTAAAAAAACTGATTTTCGTAAGAAAAAAATGGATCGAAAAAATATAAATCTGCACATTTGGCAACGCTGTTTGTATATGGAAATACACACACAGTCATGGCGTCGCACAATAGGAAACTTTACCCATTTTGTGGCCATAATTAATGACAGCCATGAGTTGATGAGTTTTTTGAAATCCAACTTCGGAAGTTTTACTCTTAACATCCTTAAAGATTTTATCACTGAGGAAAAAAATTTATCACCCTCGCGTCCTCTCACGCGTGACTAATTTTTGACTAATATTAAATAAAAATCTGGGTTTTTGAAAATTTCAAGAGTTTGCCTCTTATGGTTTTCAAGATACAGCATGTTCTAAAAATTACATAGTCAAAATTAATTTAACTGATAGAATACCCTTTAATTTTGATTTTTTTTTTTTAATTTCAATGAACTCTGATGTGAGGTGTAGTCTGCATAAAAATAAACTGACTTTGAAATTTTCAAGTGTTTATAATAACTAGCTTAACACGGTGTGCTTCGCTACGCCTCCCCTACCCGCAAAAAAAATAAATATATATATATATATATATATATGGCATTGGTGGTGCAGTATGAAAATTGGATTTTGCCACGGCCCTCCGCCCGCAGACCGAAAATAAAATATCACAGTGGCACCCGCCTGAATATTCTGAAGATTCCCTGAAAATTTGATCAAAATCGGCTCAGCCGTTTTGGAGTCCATACGTTACATACATACACATTTGAACTTGTTTTATTGCTCGCTTTAGAACACCCTTTTAATTTTAAACTATCATATATTCGTTGTTGTAGCGGCCAAAATTTTACATATTCCGTGAAAATTTCAGGTCGAGAAAACACCCTGCGACAGACAGACAGGCGGATATCGTATTCGTTCGAATATTCGAACGAAATTAAAAATTTATACGCGGTCGGAAAAAATTACAACTTTTTTTATCGAATACTTTGGCAACACTATTACTAATTGCAATGCTTTAAATTTTTGGGTCAATGTTATGAAAAAAAATCCACTTAAAGTTAAATCTAACAAAGAATTCAAACGTTTTCCTTGTTTATAAAATTTTTTTCTACATTTTATTATTATTATTATAAACACACAAAGAAAATAAACCGCAAAATCTACTTAAAAATTTTCACATTTAACCGTTAATTAAAATCGCATATAAATAATAATTTTGTGGTGCTGGTTGTATTAATAAGTTAATAATTTGCCAAGGCAAAGACGTTTGTTCGAAATTCGGCAGTAAAAGTATAAATAAAGTTACTAACTAATAACAACTAAGGCAGTGAAAAACTACATAAGAACCTTGTTAAAATGTAAAAATAATATAACCCAGCAAAAAATGTGGAATGACATTTTTATGACTCCCAAACAATATATGAGTGAATGTTTTCGACTTTTAGATTAACTGTAGAAAGTGGAAATAAGAAACGTGTTCACACAAGTGCAAAGTGTGTGATATAATCAGGGTTCGTATTTCAATGAACTAACAATGACCTTAAAAAGACTAAAAAATGCACTTAAAACTTGTTTGTTTCAATAACACAGTGCAACACGCAAAAAATATAACCATATACGGACACCACACCACTATTTGATAAAAGACCAAAAAGACCTAAGATATCAATAAACAACTTTTTAGAACATATAAACTTCCTAGGAATGATTGATTCTTAATATCGTTTACGTAGCTCAAATGTGAAAAATTTCCCGAACATTTTTAAATTTGATTTGTTTGGAAATTTTTCCCTTTTGGTCTTGCACTGTGCTATTGAAATAAACAAGTTTTAAGTGCATTTTTTAGACTTTTTAAGTCATTTTTTAGAGATGATAGAAAAGAAAAATTCTACGATAGTACGAATTGCAACACGAGCTAATGACGTGAACCAAAGCTAAAAGTTGAATGAGCTGTCAGTCAGTCGAGTCTTGTTTAAAGCGTATCAACGTAGTTAACATCGTGGTATTCCAACAGTTATTTATTTAACATTGTGTGCTTAAAAGCTCTTAATATCAGTGTTGAACAAATAAAGTGATGTGATATAATATCTCATCATATATTATCTTTGATAATATATAATTGTATACTATTTATTTGAATGCAAATATTCGAACGTACAAAAATAAAGTTTTCAAAACAAAACATTCAATTAATATTTCGCATTAAACGTTCAAAACTTGCAAAAAATCCCACATTTCTAAGTTGAAAAGATTTTCCAACTTGTTGTGCCTCCGCATGCTTAAGTTGTTCGAAATTAAAGCTTGTTGCTTAAACGTAAACAAATATTTGCATAATTTTTAAAACAACAAAAATTCATCATAATCATTATTAAATCCTATTAAATAATTTTAATGCAATACATATAATGCTGGCACAACAATTACTCAATATAATTATAATTAAATAATAATAATGAAAATATGCAGCAGCAATATTTGTAATAAAAACTTGCAAAACGAGAAATTTAATATATTGCATATTAAAATAAAGGGTGTTTTTTATAGAGTGACACAAGTTTAATGCCCTAAGGTACGAAAAAAATTTCGAATCATGTTCCTATACCGTTCACCATTGACACTAACCCCCTGTTTGTGTAAGACGTTTGAGTTATACCTGATTTACATTAAGCATTTTTTCATGAAATTAGTTGCATGAAATTTTGTTCATTTGTCAATAGCAGGCCTGGAGAAGAAAATCTGATTAAAAAAAAAGTGACAGAAATGCTTCAGAGATTCATACTACAACATTTTTTATATACCACTCTCTTCTATAGTGCTGCTGTTAGCAAATAAAAAAAGTTGCGTGCAACAAATTTCATGCAATTTCATGAAAAAATGCTTAATGTAAACCAGGTATTAGAAATCTTGGCGTTTTTGTAATAGATTAAAGGAAACTTGTACAACTTTTCTTTAATCTGTTACAGAAACGCCAAGATTTTTAACTCAAACGTCTTACACAAACAGGGGGTTACATTCTGACTGACCATCATCGTTTTTGAAGACATATGGGCCAATGAGCACAGCGCACCAAACAGTAATTTTCTGTGGATGTAATGGTGTTTCGATAAAAGCTTGTGGATTCTCTTCGCTTCAAATGCGACAACTCTGCTTATTTACGTACCCATTTATCCAGAAATGGGCTTTATCGGAAAATGGAAGAGGTGCACGATGAGTTTGACGAATAGAACAATTATTTTGATTAAAAATTTCAACAATTTGCAAGCGTTGCGATTCATAATGAAATTTCAAAGCAAACTAAACAAACAGCATTTATCAGCTGTTAAATGGCTGCTCAAATAAAGCAGTGATGTCAACTCAAAGTTGTGACACTCTAAAAAAACACGCTTTGCATACATACATAAGCAATGAATACATACATACATACATATTAAAAGTATTAAAGATTAAATTACTTAAACTTAATGCAATAACAATTCTTTAAAGTTTGTTTTCTTCTTGCTGGTCTTGGTCTCTTGGTCACTATCATTGCCTTTGTCTTGCGATGTACCAGAATTGTGTCATCCATAACCTTTAGAGTCAAATTTTTTACAACATTCTATTAAAGATCAAATTACGATTATGCCACTATTTATTAAATTGCATATTTGATTTTATTTCAATATAAAATGCATACTTAGATCAAGGTTTTCTTTTAAAAACAATAAGATGGGATGAAAGGAAAATATATGTATTTACATATGTATGTATGTATTTATATATGTACATATGTATGTATATACTATTGGCCTGCACAAGACCATTTATAGGACCTTTCAAGATATGCGACATTTTTCAAACGCTTTACTACAGCGAAATATTCTAAAATAAACGCTAAACAACTCTGTTGGCAATATTTTTTTTGAGTTCTTTGTCTTGCCAACAGTGTTTCTTAGCGTTTGTTTTAGAATATTTCGCTGTAGTAAAGCGTTTAAAAAATGTCGCATGTCTTGAAAGGTCTTATAAATAGTCTTGTGCAGGACTTTAGTATATACACTGTGCATGGAGAAACGAATGTGGTAAAGAAGATGGCAATAATAATGATGAAGCCAAGACAATAAGCAAGCCACATCACTGCATGTAAAATTGTTGGCCAAAGGCGACTTGAAGACTTGTAAACTTGTACAGTCAAATCCCGATAATTCGTAGTCGGAAGGGACCGGCCATATCTTACGAATTATAGGGGTTTTTGATTTAGCAGTGTTTCGATTTAACGGGGTTAAAATAAAATAAATACGAATTAACGGGGGTTTTACTAAAACTATAAAAATTAACATAAAAAACAATTGAAGCACAGCCGCGAATAACGTTGTAAAAGACATTTTTTAAAAAACCAGTTTTTTCACAGATTACCATTAACATAACTCTCTTGCGTTGTTCAAACATCAAACCATCCAAAATTATGCATCTAATCGCCGTCAAAATACAATTACAATCTGTCAGTCGGTGGAAAACTTTGTAAGTAACTATTAAAATCATGCAAACGAAATTGTCGAAAATAATTGATAAATGTAGCAGAGATACAAAAAGAAAAGTTAATGCTAGTTATCATTATTTTCGATAAGCTAAAAAAATTTAAACGAAAAAACCAATCTTGCTCTAAAATACGTTTTTATGCTCTCCTGAAAAATTATTATTTTGTCACTTAAAACGTTATTCGCGGCTAACCTTCAATTGTCAAAAATAAAATACAAAATAAATAAAATAAATACATAAAGTAAAATAGCAAATTCATTTACTTAGCGTAAAATACGTGTAATTTTAATAGCAAACAAAAAACAATAAAATAAAAAAAAATAAAACTGACAAATTCATTTCATCATTCTTTCCATTTTTTTGTTGTTTTTATTACGAATTATAAGTGGTAGTTAGCAAACAATTACGATTTATAAGAGGTAAAGAAGATTTTATTTGAAAAAAAAAAAAATTACGAATTAGCGAGGGGACCAAAATGTATGGAAATATTACGAATTAACGAGATTTTTTCAAGGGACCGACAGTTTATTACAAATTATCGGGAATTACGATTTATCGGGGTACGAATTATCGGGATTTGACTGTATATGAATACACACTGTTTTGGTTGCATTGGTTTTTGCGTTTTTCTTTTCAATGCAAAATTTTATGGGATTTCAATTTCCGATGAAGTGTATACATGCATACATGCATACATGCATACATACATACATATGTATGCATGTACTCGTATATATAAAAACAAGTAAGAGTGCTATATTCGTCTGTGCCGAATCTTATATACCCTTTACCAACGTACGTACATATATATAGTATACGGACACATACATACATATTTGTTTTGTGAAAAAACTTATCATTTTTTAAAGTTTCCATCTTTGGAGCTGTAATTTTCATTTTTCAAATTTCATACGTCAAACTTTTCTTTCAGAAGCATAAAATATATTCAATTTATAAAGAAAAAGAAAGAAAATTTTAGACCTATTTAATTTTACATAACACAAAAGTGTGAGTTTTCCAACCCTGGAGTCATAATTTTGGATTTTTCTAATTATTGATACCAATCTAGTTTTTTAAAAAATACATAAAATATGTTAAGTGAACAAAGCAAAAACGAAATAAGGAAAGTTTCCCGGCCTGGCCCACGATGTCACTAGAAATCGTTCGATCGACAACTTGTATTGCAAACAACAATAACTTTAGAAAATTTGTTGTTGTTTGCAATACAAGTTGTCGATCGGCCAGGCCGTTAGTTTCATTTAATTCCTTTAATATTAAAAAATTTAGTAAAGTTCGACTTTGACTCGCGCACGAAAGGTAGGCTCTTTTGCTTTTTTGAAGTTTTTTTCAGTTTAAACGATTTTTTCAGTTTTGTCGCTGTTTTCTCGTTTTGGCGTTTTTTTCTGTTTTTGGAGGTTTTTTTTTTCTTTTTGGCGATTTTTTTCTGTTGGGCTTTTCTTCATTTTGGCGATTTTCCTCATTTTGACGATTTTTATTCCTTTTGGCGATTTTTTTCTGTTTTTGGGTTTTTTTTTATTTAGGCGATTTTGTTCTTTTTTTTTTGGTTTTTTTCCATTTTGGCGATTTTTTTCTGTTTTTTTGGGATTTTTTTTCGTTTTGGCGATTTTTTTCATTTTGGCATTTTTTTTCATTTTGGCGATTTTTTCTGTTTTTTTGTTTTTTAGGTTTTTTTTCGTTTTCGCGATTTTTTTCATTTTGGCGATTTTTTTTTTCATTTTGGCGATTTTTTCTGTTTTTTAGGTTTTTTTTTCGTTTTGGCGATTTTTTTTCATTTTGGCGATTTTTTTTTTCATTTGGCGATTTTTTTCATTTTGGCGATTTTTTTTTATTTTTGCCATTTTTTCTGTTTTTAGGTTTTTTTTTCGTTTTGCCGTTTTTTTTTTCATTTTGGCGATTTTTTCATTTTGGCGATTTTCTTTCATTTTGGCGATTTTTTTTTTCATTTTAGCAATTTTTCCGTTTTATGCGATTTATTTTAGTCTTATAAATTTTTTTTGTAATATGGTGCTTTTTTCGTTTTGGCGATTTTTTTTTTGTTTTTGGCGATTTTTTTCGGTTTGGCGATTTTATAATTTTTTGTTTTTTTAGTTTTACCGTTTTTGAAAATTTCAAGAGTTTTGCTCTCACGGTTTCCAAGATACAGCAAGTTGTTAAAATTGCATAGTAAAAATTGCATTAACTGATGGAACACCCTTTAATTTAAATTTTTGGAAATTTTGGTGTTAATTTTTGAAGTTTGTATAAAAATACACTAACCTTACAAATTTCAAGTGCATATACATACAATTGTATGTATATTACATGGGATTTTAAAATTTTTCGTTGCTCGTTTTGGAACACCCTTTAAATTCCAATTCTCATGTATTTGTTGTTGTAGCGGCCAAAGGTCTACACACTGTGTCCAAATTTCAGGTCTGTAGCTCTTACGGTTCTCGAGAAAATACTAATATAGTTTTAGACATAGTTAATTTTACATAACACAAAAAGTTAAAGTTTTCCAACCCTGGAAACGTCTTTTTAATTTTTTTTTATTTTTTTAATTTAAAATTCCAATATTAGTCGTACTGAAGTGTAAAATAAGTTCATTTATTAAAAAAAAATAAAAATTTGTTTTCGGTAGTTACTTTTATATGGCAAAATGAAGTTTACGTTTTCCAGCTCTGCAATCGTCTGCTCGATTTTGCTGAATTTCAATACCAATCTATTTTGGAAAATTTCTGACTCACCAGTCCAAGAACGAAGTCTCTAGCTTTTCTGGGAGCTTCGGAAAACCGATTTCACGTACAGACAGACGGACAGACGGACAGACGGACATCGCTTATTCGTCTTCCCTATACATAAGGATCCAGAATATATATATTTTATGGGTCGCTTATTAATATTATAGAAATTACAAACGGAATGACAAACCTATATATACCCTTTTACCATTTTTGTTGGTAAAGGGTATAAAAATTTAGTAAAGTGCGACTTTGACTCGCGCACGAAAGGTAGGCTCTTTTGCTTTTTTGAAGTTTTTTTCAGTTTAAACGATTTTTTCAGTTTTGTCGCTGTTTTCCCGTTTTGGCGTTTTTTTCTGTTTTTGGAGGTTTTTTTTTCTTTTCGGCGATTTTTTTCTGTTGTTGGGCTTTTCTTCATTTTGGCGATTTTCCTCATTTTGACGATTTTTATTCCTTTTGGCGATTTTTTTCTGTTTTTGGGTTTTTTTTTATTTAGGCGATTTTGTTCTTTTTTTTTGGTTTTTTTCCATTTTGGCGATTTTTTTCTGTTTTTTTTTGGGATTTTTTTTCGTTTTGGCGATTTTTTTCATTTTGGCATTTTTTTTCATTTTGGCGATTTTTTCTGTTTTTTTGTTTTTTAGGTTTTTTTTCGTTTTCGCGATTTATTTCATTTTGGCGATTTTTTTTTCATTTTGGCGATTTTTTCTGTTTTTTAGGTTTTTTTTTCGTTTTGGCGATTTTTTTTCATTTTGGCGATTTTTTTTTTCATTTGGCGATTTTTTTCATTTTGGCGATTTTTTTTTATTTTTGCCATTTTTTCTGTTTTTAGGTTTTTTTTTCGTTTTGCCGTTTTTTTTTCATTTTGGCGATTTTTTCATTTTGGCGATTTTCTTTCATTTTGGCGATTTTTTTTTTCATTTTAGCAATTTTTCCGTTTTATGCGATTTATTTTAGTCTTATAAATTTTTTTTGTAATATGGTGCTTTTTTCGTTTTGGCGATTTTTTTTTTGTTTTTGGCGATTTTTTTCGGTTTGGCGATTTTATAATTTTTTGTTTTTTTAGTTTTACCGTTTTTGAAAATTTCAAGAGTTTTGCTCTCACGGTTTCCAAGATACAGCAAGTTGTCAAAATTGCATAGTAAAAATTGCATTAACTGATGTAACACCCTTTAATTTAAATTTTTGGAAATTTTGGTGTTAATTTTTGAAGTTTGTATAAAAATACACTAACCTTACAAATTTCAAGTGCATATACATACAATTGTATGTATATTACATGGGATTTTAAAATTTTTCGTTGCTCGTTTTGGAACACCCTTTAAATTCCAATTCTCATGTATTTGTTGTTGTAGCGGCCAAAGGTCTACACACTGTGTCCAAATTTCAGGTCTGTAGCTCTTACGGTTCTCGAGAAAATACTAATATAGTTTTAGACATAGTTAATTTTACATAACACAAAAAGTTAAAGTTTTCCAACCCTGGAAACGTCTTTTTAATTTTTTTTTATTTTTTTAATTTAAAATTCCAATATTAGTCGTACTGAAGTGTAAAATAAGTTCATTTATTAAAAAAAAATAAAAATTTGTTTTCGGTAGTTACTTTTATATGGCAAAATGAAGTTTACGTTTTCCAGCTCTGCAATCGTCTGCTCGATTTTGCTGAATTTCAATACCAATCTATTTTGGAAAATTTCTGACTCACCAGTCCAAGAACGAAGTCTCTAGCTTTTCTGGGAGCTTCGGAAAACCGATTTCACGTACAGACAGACGGACAGACGGACAGACGGACAGACGGACAGACGGACATCGCTTATTCGTCTTCCCTATACATAAGGATCCAGAATATATATATTTTATGGGTCGCTTATTAATATTATAGAAATTACAAACGGAATGACAAACCTATATATACCCTTTTACCATTTTTGTTGGTAAAGGGTATAAAAATTATTTAAATCATCAAACTGCATGAATCCATAAAGAAATTGTTCAATTTCGTCAATATTACCCAAACGATATCAATCATTAGATTAAAAAATTTTTTTTTCGAATTGGCATTTTTTACACTTGATTAATAAAATTTTTAAAAATATGTAGAATTGCAGAAATTAAAAAAAAGTTATTTTTGCAATTAATGAAATCGTTGTTATTAATAAAAAAAATTATTAAAAATATTTATGAATTCAATCAAAGTGTTAAATTGAATGAATTAATAACAAAAATTAAAAATTTAAAAAGCCCCCGAACACATCTAGAGAAGATGTGATATCTTCTAAACGGCTGGATCGATTTTCTTGAAACATAGATAAGAACCTTCTCGATCAAGTGACCTTTCAAACAGAAAAAACTAAATCGAAATCAGTCCGTTTGGTCTGTACGTGGACACGGACAGACACACAGACACACACTACAAACTTATTAAACCCCTTTTTTCTAGTCGCGGGTTAAAAAATCAACTGGAAATAAATTCAAAATCGATTCATCTAATAATACACTGTCTTATTCGTAAAAAATATTTCTGTTTAATAAGATGTTTATGAAACAAATTTTCTATGGAAATATAATTAATAAAGCTTTTATAAAGTCAAAATATTTTTTTTATGAATTAGGCCCAAAAAGTAAGCAACTCAGTAATTGAAATTGATGACCAGAATAAACTTAAAATGCATTGAATAAATAAGACATGTTGTTGTCAGGTTACCCGTAACTGAATTCCGTAGCACCATAAATGTTTCAATAGTATATTAAAAGTGTACAATCTAGACTGAGGATTGAATTTCTACAAGTTAATCACCCAATGTATCTGAGTTAATTTAAGCTTCATTTGTGTTCGCTAGAGTCAATGTGGGGTTTCCATGTAAGCCGTCGATCAAGTTGTATGTTGAGGAACAAGTTGGGAACAAGTACCTCTTTCTTTATAGAATAAATGTTACCTGAACACATTTTTGTTCGTTTACTTTTATTCTCCATTAGTTCATCCATAGTTAAATAGGGCACTATTACGAATATTATATATTATACATATGTACTACGAATATTTTTTTTGTTTAGTAACTATGTCTATATAAGAAAGCCTCCGCTAGGGCATGTATTATGTACTACGAATATTTTTTTTTTGGTATAGTATACATATATGTATATAAGAAAGACTTGGCTGGGAAAGACATTGAATCGATCAATATAAATGGACCGTCAAGTCACTCTGGAACAAGTCCCGTAACTATAATTAGATATTAACAACCTAAGCTTAACTTGTACATATTTATACTTTTGAAATATATGAGTGCCCCTATGGTCGAGTGGGTAATGTGGAACACAAAGTAGACAGCGATGTCACGAGACGAAAGATAATTGCGAACTCTAACGTCTCGCTCACACCTAGCCTGTGCCTTCTATAATTTTTATTTCGTAGTGGCATTAATTTCACGTAAATATTTTCATTTTATGCTTTGTGTCCTCATTCGCTAAGCGATATTTTGTCATTAAAAAAAGGTTAAAATTAATATTTATGAATCAAAAGCTGAGAGTTAAAAAAAAATTACTTAAAAATAAAAATAATAAAAAAGTGCGAGTTTTCGTTGTTACAGTTACGAGTACATACATAAATGTCGGAATGACATTTATATATACCCTGCAGAAAATTTGGTAACAAAGAATTGAGAAAATGATAGTGCTACGAAAAGTAGGGAGTTGTGTATAGTGAAAAAAGGACATACCCATCATCGTGATGTATCGTCTTGATTCTTTGTCAATTTAATTGGGACTTGGTCTAGTATTATAGTAAACGACACTGATCAGGTTCGATGTGGTTGAATTCATTGTTCCCTCCAATAATACCGCCAAGTCACTCTGGAACAAGACCCGTAACTATAATTAGATAATAATCTAAGTTTAAGGTGTTTATACTTTTGAAATATGAGTGCCTGTGTGGTAGAGTGGGTAGTGTGCAAACCTGTCATGCACGAGGTTGTCAGTTCGAATGCCAAAAAATATCTGCTCAAAAATTAATTAGAATCGAGTTTGTAACAATAAAAACAAAAATTAAAGTTTTCATTTACTGATTTACATTAAGCATTTTTTCATGAAATTTCATGAATTTTGTTGCATGAAGCTTTTTCTATTTGCTAATTGCAGCGCTTTGAAATAGGACGTAGAATGAATCTCTGATGCATTTTTAGCTATTTTTTTATATAATTTGTTCCTCCAGTCCTCTTATTGACAAATAAAAAATTTTCATGCAACTAATTTCATGGAAAAAATGCTTAATGTAAATTAGGTAATTGTTACAGTTAAGTGCCGGAATGACATTTTTAAATAATTCATATTATTCTACAACGAATAGGTCCCTGTGGGAGAGTTCAGTGACAAGTCAAAAGGCGTATACAAAGTACCAATTAACCCCATCCTAGGCCATCCCCATGTAAAAGTGACTGGTCCGCTTCATAGGAAGTGTTAGAACTTGGACTGATAACTTTCACTTAAAGACCGATCACGTGACTAGTCTTTTGTCAGTTCTATTTCCTGCAGGGTAAGTAGAATACCGTTATTAGAGCACAATGGGTCTTTATGGATTAGTAAGTGGTGAAAATGCAGGAAACCTAAATGACTAATGGGATTTTTGTAAAACTCGTGGAAAGGTAGTTGAAAGTTTTCTTTGCGATAACAGTGGAAATTGACTATTTTTGTAATTTTATTTTAGGTAAATAAATCCATCATTTTTTATTAGTAAAAGTAAAGCTATTGTTTTTGCCATTTGTGTATTAGAATACCTAAAAAGTTTGATATACGAGTATTACGAGTATATGTATATATTTGATTGTGAAATTATATTTGTGATTGTGAAAGCATTCTTTTGTAAATATTAAACAATTCTCTGTCACCGCCAGTTGTGAATCATATTTTTATTTTTACTGTCATATTTTATATTAATGCCTTTACCTTTCTAATACAATTTTTTTTATATACATAAATATAGACGACTATGAGCCAGTCTATAGACTTCTGTATGTGTTACAAAATTGAGTTTTTCTAATATCGACAGACATTTGTTTATATGAGTTGAAACAATTGCATGTGTATCTTTAAAATAAATAAACACAATACAACCCAGTTGGCCAACTTGTCGCAGAGGTCATTTATTATGCACGATATTTGTCGAATGCAGTTTCCTAAGAGAAAATCTACTCACAGACTCTGTAAAAGAGCTGTCGCCAATAGGTTCTCAAGCTTTAATATTGTCGTATATCGGTCTTGAAAGATGTCTGAAGGACATGGCCAACTGGGATAATAAATGATGTAGCTACGCACACAGATTTATTTATGTACATTCGAAAGATAAGATAAAATAAATTCAAATTATTAGTGACACACGAGTATTTAGCAAGACCTTTGCCAATACAGAAGAGAACAAAAAGTAAACCAGGGAAAATACATATGTACGTATAAATATAAAAGTAAAATATTACTTTTAAATGGAACTAAATATTTGATTATTTATTGCTTGTTTTATAATATGAAAAATCGCCCAAAAATAAAAATGAAAAATGGCCCAAAATTTGTTTCATATGAAAAATCGCTCAACATTTTTTAACATTAAATAGGAGAAAATACACCCATAAATTCTTGCAGTCATCAAAATTGAATATCGAATTTAAATATTGACCAAGTGAAAATCGCCCGAAACAGCTAGAGGAAGGAAGGCCCAAAATTGTATGGTGACTAGTCATTGTGAAGAAATACAAAAAAAAAAAAAAAATAGTCAATAAGCAATCACCCAATTTTTTACAGCATTTTTTTAGCGATGCAAAATTTTTTATCTGGCGATTTTTGCTTTGGTGATTTGTTTTTCATGAAGACTCACAAATATGATAAATATTAGTATCATTTTAAAGTTTTTGAGAATATCTTTCATCAAATGATAAAATGCAAGCTTAATCGGCCATGCAGGAATACTTGATTCGGTAATAAAACTGCATAAAATCTTTTATTATGCTGCTCCGTGTCGGGAAACACCATTGTGGAGAAAACCCTTAAGTCCGGCCCAAGATCAGAAGTGCAAGAAAACGTTATTAGGCAGGAAAACTTTGCAAGGCCGAAAACCTTTATTAAGCTGCCGGGATACATCGTGGTAGAGAAAATCCTTACACCCAGAGAAAAAACAGCCTAAAATCAATACAAAACCACATTGAATTAATAAGAAACATTAACGAAAGTCTAGTCATGTTGAAATTTCTTATTTCAATATGGAAAAATATTAATTTACAGTATTAATTTATTAATTTTATTTATTTTTGAGTATCTCTCCATACATTTGTTATTATATTGAAAATTATTGAATTAATATTACGGGTTCTTATTTTTAAGTTGTAGCTTTTCCCTGAGTGTAAGACCGGCATTGCAGGAAAACGTTATTATGTATTAAAGTACACACACACACCCACACATAAAGATTTTTGTATAGCCGGCCTTTGGCCGTGCTTAAGAAATTTTTCCTCTCGCTATATCGAAAAGCGGCATCACTGAGTAAAGATTTCTGGATAGCCAGCCTTGGACCGGGCTTAAGGATTTTCTCCACCATGATGTTTCCCAACGCGGCGCAGCCTAATAAAGATTTTCTGCATTCTCGAAACGGTGCAGCCGGATGAAAATTTTCTGGCTAATAAAGCTTTACTTACGTTTTACATTTTAGGCCTTCGATAAATTATTATTTGATTACATCATTATTTTATTATATGTTTATAAGGTTTTTGTTGTATCTATGATAATTATCTAAATTTCCCTTGGAGAGCCGTACTATAATTCTTGGCCGATGGAAAATATTGCCATTGTTTCATACTTTTATTGTAATTCAGTAAAAAATTAATGCTTTTCTATAAGTTTTCTTTTTTTTCAATATAAACTTAGATTACTATAATTTAAATTTTTTTATTTTGATGCTTTTTAATTTTGGGCGACATTTAATTTTATTCGGTCGATTTTTAATTTTTTTAAAGATTTTTCGCTTTGAAATTTTGGACGATTTTTAATTTTCTTTTTGGTGATTGTTCATTTTGAAATTCTGGGCGATTTTTCATTTTTATTTTTTGGCGATTTGGCTTTGGGCGATTTTTTATGGGCCATTTGTTTCAAAACCATGTTTTCGTGATAAAAAAGTTCTTGTTTTGTATTTTCTATTAATTTTTTTTTCTTATTAATATTCAGTTAAAATTAGATAACTCATAAATTAAAAAAAAAAAATATACATAAATTGTATGTATTAAAATAAATATGCACTGACATTGATCATAAATTATCCGCATCTACTCGTGTCTTTGTATGGCAAGTGAAGTAAGTGTATGACTTGATGAGGTCTGATAATTATGCTACATACGAGTACTTACAACTGTTACACATTTTTATAAGGAATAATTTTAAGTTTTTTTATTAACTATTGAAAATGAAGTGCATAGTTTATGATATGAAGTGACTAAGTAAATATTCGTTTTGTATTTTTTTTTAAATATTTAATTATTAATTTTGAACACATAAACCTTTATTAAAGGTCATGCTTGTTTGTTTTAAAAATATGTGATCAACTTGAATGGTTAAATCGATGTTGAATAATAGCGAGGGTATGACCAAACAGTTTTGTATATGTATGTACATGTGTATATGTTTTACAAGATTTTTAAATGACTTTTTTTTTTGAAAACCAGAGACAATAGTTGATTTGTGTTAATAACTATGAGATTTTCGTTGGTAAACTCTTTACTTTTTATAAATTTATAAATTTTTTACTTAAAAGTGTAGTTACTGCTTTTTGGTCACTTGAAAAGTTTTCACGCCAAAAAAACTGTGACTCGCACACTAAGTGTTCCGTACGGATAATACATTTGTATGTAATACTATACGAACTTTAGACTATATAATCGAATAACTTACCTAATGTAGGTAGACATTTTTTAAAAACATTTAAGTGCCCGGTAAACTTTTTTTCGGTTTTTGGTGAATTTTTTTTAGTTTTGGCGCTTTTGCTTAGTTTTGGCGACTTTTTTCGTTTTGGGATTTTTTACTTTAAGCTTTTTTTGAAAATCGCAAGAGTTTCTAAGATACAGCAAGCTCTCCAAATTATATAGTCCAAATTGCATTAACTGATAGAATACCCTTTAATTTTGATGTTTTCAATTTTAGTGTTAATTGATGTTGGTGGCATAAAAATACACTATAATGCCAGCCATACACTACACTACACCCATTTCACTGCACAAGTCAGACACTGTACCGTGCGTTAGTGTAGTGTATGGGGATGGTTGTGCTATTTATGCAGTGAACTGATTAAATATCAAAACGATTTTGTTATTTGCTCAAGTTTGCAAAACTGTACAACTAAACTTATGTAGTGTATTTTACAAACGCTCAGTTGTGTCACAAAACATACAGAAGTGTCACGAGACGGAAGATAAGGGTATTTTTCTGTTTGTCTCGTTTTCCCTCAAACTTTGTCGGCGTTTTTGTTTTGATTCTTCTTTCTAGTGCAATAAAACTATAACGCTTTTTATTAGCTGTGTTAATTGGTAAGTAGTAATACACTACAGTATCAAATACACTATACCTTTCTCTTTTTTCCACGAATTTAAAAAACCTGATTGGAGCTTTTTTAACCTGTCACTTTCTTCACTTCTGTGTATTGTGTGGTTGTGTCGTGATTTTTTAAGAGTTCAAAACAAGAAATGAGCGCAGAAAAAATATGTATTCTGGACAGTGTTCCTAGAATTATTCAAAGAATCAACTGCATTATGGCGCATTAAAATAAAAGCTGCACAGTTTACTTGTATAGTGTGTGTCAAAAGTTTAGTTTACGCAGTGCCAGACTTGAGCACTGAACTTGTGTAGTGTATGGCCGGCATAACTTTGCAAATTTCAAGTGACTATACATAATTGTCTGTATATTTCGGTAGGATTTGAACATGTTTCGTTGCTCCCTTATATTTGTGGTTGCAGTGGCCAACGTTTTATATATTCTGTGAACATTTCAGGAGGGTTAGCGTAGCGAAAACAATTGGGTTCTTTTTCACCTTTGATGTACGGAACTCTAAAAAGCACTAGATGTCATAGAAAAAACGTTGAAATGACAACATTGAATTGTCAGCTCTGCCGGAATACCATTCAATTTTAAATTACATACATACGATACATAAATATCATAATGATTTTGCAACTTCCTGAATTAAAACGATTGTTTAAGCATGTTTTACATAAAAGCGATCAGTATTAGCAAATGTATTTACAAATTAAAAACTTTGCAGTTGTAGTAAATGGATTTAAACACACACACACACACACATATGTATATTTCCTAAGAATTTATAACAGGAAGTACAAGTTTTACAAAAGTTTACAAGCCAACCCAGTAAAACAGCATGAATACTATAAAAAGCATCCTGCAATTCTATTACTATTACGTTTTTCTTTCGTTTTTGTTTAACAACAACTTCAGTTAGACAAGACAATTGCAAACCAAAGAGAGAGGGAAAGACAGTGTACATATGTATGTATGTATGTATAGTATGTACCTATTGTATTTTTTTTTGTTCATAACTTTTAATACTTCATGCACTTAAGTCAACAAGAACTGCAACAATGCAGTTCAATGCATGGCATCATGTAACTCAACGTAAAGATGTGCAAGAAGAATTGCAAGTCAAAGCCCTCTTAACATTGAAAGACCCACATCTCAAGTAGAATGAAAATAAAAGGTATTTATATATTATACGAGTACGATGCTGTATGAATGGAGAACAACAACAACAACAACAACAACAACAACAACAACAACAACAACAACAACAACAACAAAACAGACAAACATTAAAAGTATACAAAAACATGATTCATAAGATTTTGTCTGTTTTTCAACGTTTTTGTTTAAAGAACAAAAATTTGTTTAACGAACGTTGAAAAGAAAAAAACAAGTTACATACATTCTCGCTAAAAGGTTTGAGTTAAAAACAAGTAAGAGTGATATATTCGGCTGTGCCGAATCTTATATACCCTTTGCCAACTTATGTACATATATGAGGAGCCGCAGAACAAAAGGTGCTTTTTTGCTCATTTACAATTTTTGGGAAATCGAGATTTATTTTTTCGTCCCTTTAAAAAACTGCAAGAACCTGGAAATGCTAACAAGTTTTTTACTTATCTACAGATGCATCTAACTGTCATAAGTCACCCCATTAAATGTTAAGGATGTTTGATATAATTCCTTTTTTATTTCGGAAAAAGCACCTTTTGCAAAAAAGAAAGCAAAAAACCACCTTTTGTTAAGGAAAAAAAGTAAAAAAAACACCGCTTGTTCAAAAAAGTAAGAAAACACGTTTTGTTAATAGAAGGAAAAAGGACATTGTGTAATGCGAATTTGGCTCAACCTGATCTAATATATTAAAAAAGCACCTTTTGTTAAGCATTAATTTTTTTAAAACCCATTTACTTTGTAAAAAAAATAATAATAATAATGCTAACTTGATTGTTTCTACAAGATTTCAACCTAAATATTATAAAAATACCAAAAAACGATTTTTTCGAGAAATGCGAAAAAGCACCTTTTGTTCTGCGACTCCTCATATGTAGTATACAGATTAGTGATGCACGAATATTCGTATTCGAATCGTCGAATATTCGGCCATTTTTAGATATTCGTATCAGTATTCGCATTCGCGAAATTCAGGTGAATACGAATACAAATATTTTTCCAAACAAATTAAATAAATAAAAGCATAAGTTCTAAAAGAAATTTAAATAAATGCCTAAAAAAATTAGGCTGGGTTTACATCGGTGTGCCAAATGCCACACAAGCGTAAAAAAAGCATAACCAATAATTACTAATGAAAAACTGTTTGATTCAGACATATATTTATTAAGTTAAATAGTTCCATACATAACTAATAGACAATTTTATAGAATCCAACATGATTGGAAACTGTTTAAATCAATAAATACGTGTCTGAATGAAACAGTTTTTCATTAGCAATTAGTTGGTTACGTTTTTTGGGCAAATGACACACAACAAATGCCAGATGTAAACTCAGCCTTAGTTTGTACAAATCCATTAAATTTTTTATAGAAATTTGTGCTTTGTAGCATTTTCAAATATTATTTAATGACGATCATTAAAATTTTGGGTAGTTTTTATTAATTTTAAAGTCCTTTTTCATAACAATTTTTTAATATTTCATATTGCAGACGTAAATAGAACCCCAATTTAATGTCTATAAATTTCATATATTATTGTCGTATTCGCATTCGAATTCGCGAATATCGTTTCAAATATTCGTATTCGCGAATATCAAAAATTGACATTCGTTACATCACTATTACAGACACATACATAAGTACAAACATACATATTTCTTTTGTGATAAAATTTATAATTTTTTGATAAAGTGCAATTTTTAGTGAGTGACCTCTCGGTTTTTTTCGACTAAACAATTTGCTTGAGTAAGGATCTCTCTAAGACATGAAAAATGTTTAATTCAAAAAGTATATTATTTTTGTTTATTTTTTTACCCAAATTTTCTTTTTCAATTTCCAACCCTGTAACAATAATTTAATTTTTTTTATAAAATATAGAATACATATATTTAATTACAAAAGAATTAACTAGCTTTATTTGATTAGTTTTATATATAAAAAAAGTGTACTTTTCCCAACCCTGGTATCATAATTTTAGATTTTTTTTGGTTCCTTATACTAATCTTGTTCTTTAAAAAATATATTTAAAATATGTTAAGTGAACAAGGAAAAAAAGAAATAAGGAAAATACTAGTTTTATTTAGTTACTTTAATATCAAAAAAAGTTTAAATTTTCCAGCTCTGGAGCTGTGGTATTTATTTTTCTAATTTTCCATACCCAACTTTTCTTTCCAAAACATAATATATATATATATATATATATATATATAAATTAAAATATAAAAAAAAAATATTAGACCTAGTTAATTTTATATATCACAAAAAGTGTAAGTTTCCCAACCCTGGAATCATAATTTTAAAATTTACTGATTTCTTACACCAATCTTTTTCTTTTAAGAATGTAAGATATTTTAAATTTATAGATAAAAAAGAAAAATTAGTGTTAGTAGGCTATTTTTATATACATAGCAAAAAAGTTAAAGTTCCCAACCCTGGAAACGTCTTTATTTTATTTTTATATTTTTAATAGAAAATTTTATTGGTACTGAAATATAAAATAAGTTTATTTCACAAAAAAAATCAAAAAATTTGTGTTATCTAGTTACTTTTATATGGAAAAATCAAGTTTTCCAGCTCTGAAACCATAAGCTCGATTTTGCTGATTTTCAATACCAATCTATTTTGGACCGTTTGTGATACACCAGTCCAAGAATGAATGAAGTCTGTAGCTTTTCTGGGATCTTCGTAAAACCGATTTCACGTGCACCAGACGGACGGACGGGCAGACGGACATCGCTTATTCGTCTTCCCTATTCATAAGGACCCAGAATATATATTTTATGGGTCGCATATGAATATTATGGAAATTACACACGGAATGACAAACGTATATATGCCCTTTATAATTTTTGGTAAAGGGTATAACAAAAGAAAAAAACTCACATACACTTAAAGTTGTTGAAAACAAACGGACTTAGACGACATTTAGATGCCCTAATTATGATCTGAAGATTTTTAAATCCATTATTTACAGTATCTATGGTTTTTATGAATAATCACGTGCATTTGAAAATCATTTATTTTAGGAGAGCCAAAGCAACTACATTTTTAAATTTGGTTTGCTTAATAGTTATTTGAAAATAAGCGATATATTTTGCACTATTTCTAACAACGTTAGATTACAGGAAGTTAAAATTTTTTTTGCCGAGCACATTGTCTTCGTCTTCTCTGAATAAATTAAAAAGACACCAAAAAGTTATATATTTCACTGTCATCATTAATACTTAAGCATGTATTACATCATAAGACTTTATAGGAATATTTGGTGGGGAGTGTCAAACGTGCTGGTTTAACTAGAACATCACATTGTGTGCGTAGGCAGGCCTCTTTGAAAAGCAGTCAACTAACTTTTTACATTTTACTAGCGATGATGCTTTAAAAATAAATACATTATTTGATGATTTTAGCTGGAAGTTTTTTGGTTAATTTATTTTGAATGATCGAGCTTTGTTGAAGGCGTTTAAGAACAAAGTGTTTTATGTATTTTAAGAAAGAAAAAAAGCAACTTTAGACATACAATATAAATGCTTTATGTAATTTTAAATGCTTATTTTTTTTAGAAAAGACAATAGGAAATAATTTGTAATTTAAAAGTAGAACATCATATACAGTGAAACCTTTCATATCGGACACCTCCTATAACCATGCACCTCTAATAACCAGACACGTTTTGTAGATCCAACACTTTTATTAATTTTTACGTAGAAAACCGGACGCGGATACTAAAATTTTTAAAAATATTGTTCTAAATACCTCTCATAAGCGGACATACAGTTGCATTTAAATATTAGGTCTTTCTTTATTCAACTCTGATTCATATATCGTCGGGTGGTTATTTGTTTGCAGCAGTAATAATGTATTCTTAATATACTGTGCGGCAAACCAGTCGCCACCCGACGATATGTATTAGTGTCAATGATATTAGTGATTCCCCGGTTCACGCAAATGTAAATACTGATGCATTGAAAACGGCAAAGAAATTACTTTTTATTTGATGAATTCGTTTGTTTAGCATTTTTTGTTGCATTCCAACAAGTAAAAATATTGAAAGTCATATTGAAACCCATCAGCAAAAAAGCATACTCCTCTAATAACCGGACAAAAATATAATGACGGTGCTTGTCCGGTTATGAGAGGTTTCACTGTACATACATATAACACTGTGTGACAAAAATTAAGTCGAAAACCCTGGGATGTATTACTATTTTTCTGGTAGCTATTGTCGAGTATAACAACAATATGTTTTAGAAATTTTCCAAACACCCTAAAAATCTTGAGTTACACAGGATTCAGACGATGAAATTTATGACGTCTATTTTTCTTGATTCCGTTTTGAAGTTTCTACCAAAAATTATTTGCGTTCATACGATGATTATTTTTACATGTCTAATTTTTTTTTATTCATTTTGATTTTTATTGATTTTATTATTTATACTTACTTTTACATACGCTGTCGGAGAATGTGTGCTTGACTACAAAAATGGTTTACTTATAGTCAACTTTTCTTAGACTCACTAAAAGCTAACTGCAATGTCATCCAGAACAAACCCAAAACTAATTCTTAAGTTGAGTACGTAATCAAATTTGATGAGAGCGAACAAATTTATTCTCAGCTACTCTGAAACTCATTTCAGTTTTATATTAACATTTTGCTGTCGTTATTTTAGATGATACCTTAGCCGAGCGGTAGCGTTGAAACCAGATGATTTAAAAAAAGTCAACTTTAAGTTAGTTGAAAGTAATGCAGAGTGAGACAATTGACTACCGCCTAGGACATCGCAATGTTAAATTAGTCAGTTTATTACATTGAAAGTAATCCAAGTGTCAGTCAGTACTATTTGTGAAATAGTTTGCTTAAAGTTAACCGAATTTCCGACAGGGTACTTTATTAATAAAATTTTCCTTCGAAGAACACACCAATATGAGAATATTAATAATAAAACGTAACAACAGGAACACAAATTTGTGTAAAGAAAAATTTGAAAAAAACCATAGAAAACAGAAATCGAGTCATTTTTTCTACCCCCCTTTCTTCTCTACCCCGTTCGCTGTCAAACCAAAAATGACGTCGAAAAATAGACTTCATAAAAGTCTTCGTGTGAATTAGGTGTTACTGGTAAAAAACTTGTTTTTCGTACCCTTATGCACTTATCAACAGCTAACTTAGATGAATATCAACCCATTTTAAATTCATAAACGTATTTGGAAAGCAGAGACTTAGATCTTTTGAATATTTATAGTTTATTTCAGTAAATTTCAGACATATCGTCCCTACCACGTCAAACTATCAAATATGCAAAATTTGTTTTTTAGATTCGTTATTTTGGTACCTTAAATTATACGATATGCCCCATTTCAAAATGCTGAAATTCTCATGGACTGTAGATAACTCAATCAGAAATACTTTAAGCCTGGCACTTCACAATGTACGGGTCTTCACACTCTTCTGAAAAGTACGAATTTGCATATTGGATAGTTTGACATGGTAGGGACGAAATGTGGGCACTTTTCTACCAAATCTAATTTTTTCGCTTTTTCTGAGGCAGTATTTTTTATAGGGGAATTATAGTATTTATAACTTTACTTATAAAGCTTAATTGATTACGAGTAAAACGCAGGCTTGCGTTAAAAAATCCGTTTGAAATTGTCTGAGTTTTTAAATATTTTATTAGAAGACCTTTTGTTAAAAAAACTTTTTATGCACTTTCTGTGTATTTAAGCTTCCAGGATGATGAAAGAAGAATTTAGTAGACATATATCAACACAGAGTACGAGTATAAAATTGGTACAACAGAGGTCGGCAAATTTTTTCTTGAGAACCACATTTATTTTACAAAAAAATACACACATATATCTGAAATTTACTAAAACAAAATATATATGGTTTGAAAGACCTTAGTCTCTTCTTTCCAAATCCGTTTATAAATTTAAAATCGGTTGATATTTAACTTAGTTAGAAGTTGATAAGTGCCTAGGGGTACGAAAACCCGTTTTTTTTTATCCATAACTCAAGATTTTGGAGGTGTTTGGAAAATTTCAAATACAGCTTGTTGTTATACTCGACAATACCTGCCAGAAAAATAGTAATATGTCAGAGGTATCTTATTTTCTATTACACACTGTGTAATCATATCAAAAGACTTTAAAATTAAACATTGTATTATTTATATTAATCAGTTCGAAGTATATAAATATAATTCATACATACATATGGGCTATTCCACAGAATGTCACGTACTATGTCACGTACGTTGACCAATCAATTAAGCTTGTATTTGAGAGTAAATTTAAATTTTTCTTTATTTCTTTATGTACTTTTGAGGAGCGTAAGTAGCTCTACCTTTGGTAAAATATAAAGAAAAATCTAACCGCATTGACCTGAAATACAAGCTTAATTGATTGGTTAACGTACGTGAAATCGTGCGTGACATTCTGTGGAATAGCCCATATGTATGTAGCTATACTACATACATGTATACACATCACATACACACACACACACACACACACACACATACACACATATAATACTCGTATTATAACAGTTCTTTCTCTAACTGGAACAGATTCTGCCTTTAAAATCCAAGATACACTGTAATTACTCGTATACATATCTATAGCGCAAACTAGAATTCTACGTAATTAATTGTGATTAAAATTCTGATATATATTTATAAATCAAGATTAAATTAATGTGTTAAACAGCGGAAAACAATACGAGTATTATTCACTCTCATACAACAAGTTCATTGGCAATACAATTTTTATAAATGCTTGCAAATTAGTCATGTGTCATTGTAAATAAATATACATATATGTACGTCCATATGTATGCAGTTTTAAATATAAACATATTAAATAAATATGGTCTAATCTAGCAGGTAATTATTGTAAGAAGAATGAACTTAGAAATTCGCTTAGTACCGGTTCACACACGTCAACTTTTGTTGATCAACTCTTAATTCAGCTGTAAGAATGACGGAGAAGGCAATACAAATTTCTTTTTTTTTCTACCAGTTGAATTAAAAGCTGATCAACAAAAGTTGACGTGTGTGAACCGGGAGTTACTTTTGCTATTTGTATTCGCTAAAATGTATGCGAATATTTCAAGCGAATGCTCAATACAAAAAACAATTCACCTGCTTTACGAAAATATTTTATGCCATTACACAGAAAATAATGATTTTGATATTTGAATACGAAAATCATCTATTCAACAAAAAAAAATTATTGAATTTTCTTTGTTGTTTGGCGCCCTATGCTCCAATGGGAGTTAAAGGAACATGTTCGTTCATTTGTATATTAGGGTGGCTGTTATTTTTTTTTTTATTTCTTCTACTCTCACCGCCCAAATCGGTTCAGTTTTATGTAAAAAAAAATTACATTGAATATATGGGCTTGAGGGCCTCATAAAACTGAACCGATTTAGGGGAAAAAAAGTTCTCCATACAACTAACGGCCACTCTAATGTATATAAATACATATCGTAGGGTGGTTATTGGTATGCAGCAGTAATAATGTATTTTTAATATACTGTGCGGCAAACCAGTAACCCCCCGACGATATGTATACATGTATTTGTTGAAAACATTTTTTTGGCCAGTCAATAAAGAAATTTAAAGAATGAAAGAAAAAAAATTGTTGAATAAAATTTTATTTTCAGTTATAATTGTTATTGCATGTGTGCATGAATTAATGCCACCGTTTTTCTACATTTTGAATATGAAAATTTCACCATTATAGTTAGTTTCGTAAATTTTTAGTCAAATTTAACAGAACACAAAACAATGGGGTCATTTCACCGCTGCAACTTAATATTTGTTTTTTATTATTAATGTTTATTTCTTTTCATACTGACACTGCACAATTTCAGCTCACTTATTTCCTAAAATAACATAAAAGATTTTAACATGACAACGTACAAATTACAAGATTTGTTGAGTATGTGTCATGATGGTAAGAGCGGTAAAATGTTTTTTCCCCTTTACGGTGTCGCAAAGTGTTAAATAGGGAAAACAACAATTCAGTCAGGTAGTTAACCAACCAGGCAACGAAATGCAGGCACATGGAGACGGAACAAAATGTTTTCTGAAAATGAAAATAAATAACACACAGAAAATGTTGCAAAGAAAAGAAAAGGAACAAAATTTAGTGTATACAGTGGTTTAAATGTAAATTTGTGCTGCTTGCCAGGCAGATGGGAACCAGAATAATTAGTTTTTTAAGGTGTGTTTTGTAAAGGTTAAAACGTGCCATAGTTATGTATACAAAACAGCTGTTCGAACCAAATTTATGGGCAACACTGTATTTGATTGTAGGTGAGGCGCCATAACGTCTTAGCCATAACCATTACCATAGAAGCCATAAACAGCTGTTTTCTGGTTACACATATTTGTTGTTGCACTCTTGAAATAAGTAAACACACCTCAAAATTAAGAACGTAGTTCAAAGAGTTTGTCATTTTCATGCCTTCTTAATCATTACATTAGACTTGGATCGAACTCGTTCACTAGTTCATTTTTGCCACAAACCAATGATCAAACCCATGTAATTTAAATGGGTTTGATCATTGGTTTGTGGCAAAAATGAACTAGTGAACGAGTTCGATCCAAGTCTACATTACATCATGTTTAACTCTTTCGTAAGTATGAATCAGTTCGTTATTATTGAAGTGATCAAAATTTAAATCTGAGAACTTGCACTTGCTCATCACCGACTTATAAAAAATATAAAATGAGTTCACCTGGATATAAATTATTTGCTGGGTTTTGTATCAGTCTCAAAGCCTCCTAAGCTTATTTTTTCTTTTGTGATTTTCAAAAATATTATTATTTGTGAATTCTTAACAAAGAAATGTGTATTTGATGATATGATTTAAAAAAAATTTTTCAGCGTCAAAAAAATTTGAAAAATTAAAAATTTTGGGGTAAAAACTGGGGTTTATGAGCTACTGGGGTGCCTAGACATGTTCAGATTATATTGATATGTTCAAAAAGTTGTTTAGCTTTATCGCAGGTAAAACTTTGCTAAATATTGTTAGCAAAAATTTAGAAGTCCCTTTAAGTTATTCGGAAAAAGCTGAAAAAAAATTTGTTTCCTTAATTTTTGCACAAAAGAAGTGCACGAAGAAATAATATTTTTGGCATAAGATGTTAGCTACATTATTGCTATATATAGCTAAGCGCTATCACTAAGTCTGTATTAGCTATTGGACAAAAATTTATGACACCATTTTTTTAAGGTTGCATTGATTTTCGAAATCTTTGGAGGCCCATAAAATAAATTGGTTACCAAAATCGCCAAACTGGGTATAGGGTTTTACTACCCTTTGGTAGTACTATCGAACACATAGAAAAAAAATACCAATGTAAAATCTCCATGCAAAAAGTTTGATTCAAATTCATTCAAATCACATTAAATTTACAAGAAATAATATGTTGTTTAAGTGTGCTTTGCACAATACACTTTTGTGCTTTTTTGTGTGTGGGTTGTTTTTGTATACCAGCCGACAAACTGTTGCTGGCTGGTAGCTAGTGTACTAGTCTTGCAGTCGGAGGATCTCAGGCTCGAATCCTGGAGTCAAGTCTAAAGTATTTTGTATTTTTTTTTAACCAAAACTTTTCAAATAAATTTTATGTTAAATGATCAATGAAATAATATTGAATTAAAATTTTATTCATGTTAGTGTGTATCTAAAGAATATTTATGGCCTGTTTCACAATAACGAAACGAAACTTTCGACTGAAAATTTATATTGAAAACAACAATAAAATATGAACATTTGTTTTTGTTTTCAATATAAATTTTCAGTCGATAGTTTCATTTCGTTATTGTGAAACAGGCCATTAAAGACGAGTTCTGAGTTCAAATCTTGGCCGAGGAAGCCGATTTATATACAAACAGAAATTTTTCTAAACTCTATTTAAACTACACGTGAGTTAAATAATTAATAAAATACAATTACTACATTAAATTATATTAATTAAATTGTTCCAACTTGAAATAACTTTGATTCAACATGATTCTTCATTTTGATTTTAACAGTACGTAAATGTTAAATCAACGTGAAATAAAGTTATTTCAAGAGGAAAAATTTTCTTTGAAAATTACTATGTTAGATTAACATGAAACACATATGAAGCAAAATCATTGCCGAAAAAGATTAGATTTTAAGTTGAACATTTTTCTGTGTGAACCTATACTGTCAGGATCGTGCGGATTTTTCACTTGTTGCACAGTGTAATTAATCAAAAAATCGAGTTTGAAATTTTTGTTAGTTGCGCCTTTTTTGCATTTTAGCTAACGATATGTCTGTGTATAAAAATATCACGATACTCTTTTATTTAACCACTGTTCCAATTATTTTAGAAAATCAAAATCTAAAATTGCAATTAAAACCGCTAAAGTTAGCTTTTAAATATTAAATGCATTCGCTTGGAACGCTTAAATCCAGAGTGAAAGGTAGTGGTGGGAGTAAGAGTAAGTGGAGTGGGAAAGAGTGAGAGAAGGAACAAATTGTGAATATGTAGTTTGTTGTACTTGCGAATCGCGGTTACACCGTATGCGAGAGTACAAAAATAATTAATTAATCAAAAAAATTTTAAATGAACACAATTATTTTTTAAACTTTTCAAATCTTGTTTGTTTGATCTGACGTTATGGTATGGTGGGTTTTGGAAAAAAAAGAAACTATTATCTTTATTATAACCGTAATCACTTACCTTTAAAGTAGTTTAAAGATGGAATGGCTTAACAGATGAGTAACAAAGATGTTCTTAAAAAACTGATTAAAAAATTATAGATGTTTATAGGTACATACATATGTACATATCGTTACCTTAATATAGAAAGGCCCCAAAACTCATTATTTTTTGGAAATTGAGATTTTTGCATTTTTCGATACATTAGATGTTCTTCTATCGAAATAGGTATACAAAAAACTCGAGTAACGAGTTAGGGCCTTTCTATATTAAGGTAACGATATGTATGTATGTACATACATATGTACATACAGATGTACTCATGTATTTAATCGAATTGAATTGCTGGTGTTGTTGTTGTTTTATTTGAAAATATGTATGACAAATATTTTTTGCACTTGATTTTTATGCACATCCACGTATTTTATTTACATCCATACATACATTCAGATATATTTAGATTTTAGAAATTGGTAACTTTTTTTTGAGATACACAGTTTATTTTAGTATCTTGAAGCACACATTAGACAATTATAGATCTTTATTTACACAAAAACATGTGCATGTATTTTTAATAAATTTTTTATTTTAAATTTATTTTAAGCTAGAACAATGCTCTTTACCCTACGTCTACACCTGATATATTTTTATCATGACAAATGTCAAATTCCATATAGAAAAAAGAGCTAACATGAAAAAAAATATTTTTCAATATAAAGTTTGACTTTTGTTATGATAAAAATATATCAGGTGTAGATGCAGGGTTATTCTGAGTTGACAAGAAAAGTGTTTCCTCAAATTTTTATTGATTTTTTTTTAATTTTTCCTTTTTAAAAATTTAGAACAGCATTTAGCCACCCCACACACGAAAACACTTCTTTTTCATAACACGCACACTTATGTATATATTTTGTTGAAACAAATACATTAAGAAACTAAATACATATGTAAATATAAAAACCATATAAAATAAAATGTGTTGGTATCCGTTGGATACCGAATGCTTTTTGCAGCAGCAATAACAAATGTTTTATTTAGCAGCGAAACAAAAATTAAAATAAAAAATAAAAATAAAAAATCAGGGTAGCGAGTTCAGTGAGTGGCAAAATGGAACGTCAAAAAGTCATAGAACCAATTTGCAGCTTGAAAGGTCGTTTGTCCTGGAAACTTGTTATGGAAAAATAAATAATTTTCAAAATAAATAACAGCAACCCTTAAACATTTGCAAAGCAGTTAAAACATACATTAAGATAAAAATAAATATGATTACGAAAAGAAAAAAAAAACAATGAAGAAGATACATACATATGTACAACAAAATTTTCTGAAAACTACATATCTATTGTCGCTTCGGTAACCTAAAAGAAGTTATATCAAGTTTGATATAACTAACCCACCCGCTTTGTTCTAATTTTTACTGTTGTTGTCACTATCTGTATCTAATGGATACACAGCTGTATCTTATAGGTATGTATTTTCAAAGGACTTTTCTTTATTATTTTTGACAGTTGTTTCTCGCAACTATTTTTTCTTTAATTTAGTCTATGAGTTTTGCAGCTTAGCATACACATTGTAATTATTTATGTACATAAATTATATTTGGTAGTTAATTACTTATGTATAATGTAAATATAGTTTATTTGTTTTTGCATCCGCTTCGTAAGTCTTATCGAACTCTACCGTTTGAGATACTCCGTTAAACTGTATAATTTGCGTGTTTGTTGTTGAATGCTCTTGCTACGTTTTTCTGCTTGTTTACGTTATCTCTCCACTCTTTTTGAAATATTTTCTCTTTGAGCTTGCGCTCCAAAATGTATTTAATTTGGTGCTATTTCCACTAGTTTGGAGCCCTTCTCTGTCACTTTTTGTTTTGCTATGATTATTCTGTTACATTTTTTTTTGCGTTTTGCTTTGCTTTTGGGTATAGAGCTGCAAGCATGGTAAGTATGTACATATGTATAAAGTAATAAAAAAATCTTGTTTATACGCGTCGACACTTTGATTTTATTCTTACTTTATTTTATACCTATCTATATTACAATAAAGTACGGTTATAACGAACTCGAAGGACCAATATTTTAAAATAAATTTATTATTTATTTGAAAATAAATTGTGTATCTAATACACTTGTCTTTGGTGGCAAGAAAATAAATAGCTTGATGCAGCGAATACTATTTATTGGATATTATTATTATTATTATTATTCATTTATTTAATCTACAGAATAAATGCTAAGACTAAATTTATATATATGGGCATTGGCTGCTTTGGCCATCAGCCCTTATTGGATAATATGCTGCAACACAACTGCATATTTAAAATAAAATAAAATTTACCAACTATGAACTATATAATTTTGTCGTCCTTCACAGCTTTCTATTTTATGAACTCTTGGCAATATATTTAAGCTTTTGTTTTTTGAACCATCAGAACTAGATTCATATACATAAATCAGTTTCTTAAAACTTCCCCTCCAAAGTTTTATCTGGAAAGAATTAATAAAAATATTCAACAGAAATAAAATCTAGCTACAACTCAGAGAAAGAAGCCGATAGGCTCACAGCTTGCTCAAGAGCCGCCACCGATGCATGAGGCTAGCCTCGGCTCAAAATTGCAGCCGTCTAATTGTTTTTTTGTAGTGGCTAATTTTTACCACAACTTACAAATTATATGGAAGTAACTGATGACTTAAAAATTTTTTTTTATAGAAATATGTTTAAGAAACTTATCAAAATCGAAACCAGCTGCTATCAATTTTAGCCGGCTTACGAGCCGCCGCCGACTATTTAAGGCGGCTTGTTTCTCTGCTACAACTATTTTCTTCAAATTTGTACTAAAAATTCAGCATGTCGTCGACCCCGAATTGCTTTGCTCCAGCGACCATTCTTAAGAAAAACTAGTAAGGTATGGAATACCCTCTTTCTGAATCAAAAACGTGTTTCACGAAATTCATAACGTTTTTTTTTTGTTTTACAAACGCAACCCGCGAAGTGATTAGTTTGTCTGCGAAAAACACTCAAGGTCTAAGTTTTGATTAAAATCTTTGTAAAAATCAATACCGTTCACACCAGCTTTTTTTGTTGACATTTCGTCGGTTGGTTTCTGGTTTGCGGGACAGTATATTCAAAATACATTATGTCTGCAGCAAACCAGAAACCAACCGATGATTTATCAAGACTTTTTTGTTCAAAACAAAACCCATCAACTGATTTCCCAGCAAAAAATTTCAAAAAAGGTAATCGGGTTTGGAATTAAGTATTTTTGATGGATTTCCTTACTGGATTACCAACTTAATGATTTTAACAAGGCGTGATACTAAAATAATCGATTCTTGAGAAGTACTTACTTTTTTATTTTTTAAAAAATCATTCTCTTCATTTAGCAACTTGTACATAATTTTTTTAAATTTTAGGTATTGTGATTTGTAAGCGAGTAATGAAATTATGAAATTTGGTAATCGGAAAAGTAAGTCATAATATGGCAAGTAGTTCTGATGGTAATGTGTAATTTTTTGCTGGGTTGTTTCCAAAACTACAACCAAACAACTGCATTGTAGCCAATTCACATCACACACTTTTTTAAGCAGACAGTACCTAATTCAATCACCTTTTGTTGTACAAATCTACTGAAAAATAAGATTTCGTTTTGTATGGGAAATCTGAAAAAAACAGTTTGATTTAGATCGGAATCTCGAATCTCTAGATTTCGAGACAGTGTAAATCAGTGTCCATCATCCCATTGCCCTGAGGGCTCTGGTAGCATTCTGCTTTGCATACGTACACAGCACATCTACTAACAAAAATCTAAAGCAAGAGCATAAAACACACAAAAAGAGCAGATTTCTGTCGCATTTTTTATGAAAAAAAAAATACACCGAGAGTATTCAAACACCACCGAATTTATTTATTTTTTTTCTATATTATTAATAAAATTATTTAAATTAAATCCTTTTATAATAGCGCTCTTTTGGAATATAGAGTTGGAAAATAAGTTTTTATTCGGCTTTAATACTTTTATAGATGCTGAGTGTCTAGTATGTATCTAGAAATTGAAAAAATCTAGTATATACAGTCTAAGGCACAAACGTTCATTTATATAAAATTAACCCATAAAACTATTTTTCATATACCCAATTAAACACTAACAAGAACGATTTTTTTCAGTGGAGCAGCACTAAACATGTATTAGTGCTGTTCTGCTTTTAAGCATTTTCTCTTTTTGATTACCACCCACTGGTGTAAATGCACTATTAAGTTTCAAAAATTAATAGTATGTTTCCACCGACTTTAAATCAAGTAGGTTTAAGTAAATCACTTCAAAGTGTGTTTCCACCGAGCTTGTGAGTGATTTGTTGTTCGACTTTTCGTACTCAATTTATGCACGTGCTTTATAAGGTGGGCGCAGCAGCTGTAATGTGAATTTTATTTACATGTAGTTGGCATTTAAAATTGATTAAATATTCATTAATGTCATTTTTTTCGAAATTGTTAATCACTATTGATGGAAGACCCAGGGATGGAGTTTGTAATTTTAAAAGCAACGCATACATAAATCGAGTTCGAAAAATAGTATTTTCGACATTATTTAAAATAAATCAACCACTTTGAGGTGATTTATCCATATGCAAAATGTATGGTAAATCATGTATAAATGAACATGATTTGCACAAATCCTCATGATTTGTATAAATCATGCCGGTTTAAACATACTATAAAGCATGCTCTGAAGTTTTGAACTTAAAATGTGCTACAGCCAGCGCTGTCAGGTATGGCGATTTTTCAACTTGTTTGGTGTCCAAATATTTGGTTTGGCGACATGGCGATTAATAAATTTGTTGGCGATTTTTATGGCTATTTTTAAACAAAAGTGTGCATCAAAATTTTTGTAATTCAGGAAATAAATCCTACCAAAAGTCGTCTGCTAGAAATTATAACAATTTGATTTGTGAATTTGGATGAGAAAAATTTACAAGAAATATTTTATGGCGATTTTATTTCTGCTTTTGGCGATTTTCTGCAAAATTTTTATGCGATTATTTTATAAAAATTTATATTAAAAAAAGTGTTATATAAAAACAAATTTATTATCAAATGTATATTAAGAAAAACTACATAAAACTGATTTTGGCGATTTTTAAAATAAATTAGGCGAAATAGGTCGAAAAAAATCTGACAACCCTGCAAACATTGACCGGAAATCACTTATTCGAAAAATGCCACTCGTATATAAATTTTGCATTGCACATATTCAAATTGATTGTACCGTTAGGATTTTCAAAGCGTTGCCACCTGAAATCGCTGCTTTGAGTAAACCTGTTTTTCTGCTATTCTTCTTTGCCAGCAGCTACAAGTGTGTTGAATAAAAGCAGCTGATGCTCATAGACAGCACAACAGCGAATGTCAACTGAAAATGAGACCACAATAAATGAACAAAACAAAAAGAAGGGGAGAAATGTGTAAAATTCTTCTTTTATTGTTTCAGCAAGCACTTTTTTTGTTGGGAAGAAAACAGACAGAACGTACGAAGTTTTAGGAAAAATTGATTTTGCGGAAATCAAGAATTGTGTAAAATTTTTGGGAAAGAAAATTTTAAAAAGTGCAATATAATAAACAAAAAATGGTAATTAATCGAAGAAAGTGATATATATATACTTGCTGTGCACCTTAAATCTAAGCACAGATAGAAAATTCTAAACAAAGTGTTAATGTTCAATTACATATGAAAATTTTCTGTGAGCTGAAAAAAATAGCAATAGATACAAATTTAAGTATGAAATGATGACAGGAAGGAAGTTTAATGGTAGTGATTTATTGATTTTTACAGAAAAAAAATCATCAATTTAAACGCTAAAATTCTTTAAAATACAAACATTTTTAAAATAAAACAATTAATTAAGATTGCTGAAAAAGTTATACTTATTAACAAGTGTTTAAATAGGAAAGCACTGGAAAAACCAGACGATGTAAAAAGTGGCTGGCTGTATGTGGCAAGTAATTAATGTTCTTATACTTTTCCCATTTCAGTGATTTGCAAATCTTTTACAGACTTTTTTTTAGTAAAAAAAAAGTTACATATTGTCTCTTGCATTTTATAGTTTTTATTTGAATGGGGTGGAGAATAATTCTGTTCTCAAACGATGGACGATATTGAAGGAAACTTGTTTGTTAATGCAAAAAAGATGTAGATGAGGGTTTTTTTTTTATTTTTATTATGTGTTCGTTGTCGTTTTTTATTAAAACTTTTTGTTTACATTTGTTAGGATTAATGTGTGAATACGTGTATGTATGTATGAATCCACTTTGTTGCAACTTCTTTAATTTCTCCGATTTCACTGCGGCATTCCCAACCTTCCACCCACCATCTTCCTCAGTATCTTATATGTATGTATGCATTCTTTTTCTGTTTGTTCATCTAATGATGCTACGAAAGCGACTGCAGCATCATCATCGTTTGTTTTGTGCATACATACGCGTTAAAGAGTTGCACAAAAAGATTTGTTATTTGTTTCGCTCTAAAATTAAATTTATCCATGTTAAAAGTTGCATATTTATTTAATTAAAAAATACCTTATATTGACTAGAGTATCCGATCAGAGAAACAAGCCGATCGGCTCACAGCCGGCTCAAGAGCCGCCGCCGATGAATGCGGCTAACAGCGGCTCAAATTTGCAGCCGGCTAATTGATTTTGTAGTGGCAAATTTTTACCACATCTTACAAATTATATGGAAGTCATCAGGTGTTTGAAATTTTTTTTTATTCAAATATGTTAAAAAAAAAATTATCAAAATCAAAACCAGCGGCTGTCAATGTGAGCCGGCTCAAGCCGGTTTATGAGCCGCCGCCGACTTTTTAAGGCGGCTTATTTCTCTGTATCCAATGCTAAAAAATATCTTAAATTTAAGAAAATTTCGTATTATATTAAGGAAGAAATCTTGATGTTTTTAATACAAAAACTGTATTATTTATTTAGATTAATTTTTAAAAAATTTGTAAAGTGATAACTTTAAAAAATTAATCAATACTACTAAATAAATTAATAATAAAAAAACAACTCACAAACAAAGGGCTTCATTATGGATTTCCCATAAAGAATGGACAATCAAAAAACAAATTTATACCAAAAATGGAATATGTGCAAAATTCTAATAATGCGCCACCTACACGTTGCAATTTGACGTACAATTGTATTGCATATACCAGTTGATCGTTCACTGCATACGCTGCAAATTTTCAACCAACTTTCTTTATCAAACTTTATTAAGAAATTATTTTTATACAGACAACATGAGTTCTGATTTTGTAGCTCTAAATCAAAACCAGCGGCTGTCAATGTTATGAGCCGCCGCACAGTGGGGATTTTTGAAAAAAAAAATTGAAAATAATTCTGCAGTTTCTAAACGAGCCGTACGATTGTTATGAAATTTTATACAGCATTTAAAGAGGTGTCACCGAGCTTAAGTCTGGAATTTGGAGGTGGAGCCACAAAGCCCTAAAGTGGGCAACCTCGGGTTAAGGAAAATTTCAAGCCGATGCCAAGCTGATGTTTTTGATTTGCTAAAAAAGATTTGTTGCAAGTGAATTTCTCTATCTAAGAGCTAAAAAAAAGTCTGCTACATTTATGCAGTTCCGCCTACAGTTTAGAAAATATTCGAGAAAAAAATTTTAAATTTTGGCTTTTTTACCAATCTTGGTCCACTGTTCTGCTAGTGGTGAGGTCAAATCTTGTTCGATTTTAATATGCGTTAAGGACAAAATTTTTAACATTTATAAAAAAATTTGGTATCAAAAGCACAAGTAAGTCAAAAGTTATACGCAATTTTAACTAAAAATTTGGAAAACAGTCGATTTTTTGCCGTTTTTTTTTCAGAAAAAAGTGGGTTAATTATTTTGCTATTATTAAAAAATATTGCAGGAATACCAACCCCATATTTTTATTTATTCAAAAGGTAATACTATAAGAAATATTACAAAGAAATTTTTTGTTCAAAAATTTCGTTCAGAAAAATACATATTTTTGTTATAAATATCAAATGTAAGGCATTTTTTTTTCTCAAATTCCAAAGCTGGAACCAAAAAATTTGTCATTTCACCTTAAGACATGATATGTTTTTAAATATTTCCTAAAATATTGTCTGCGCCCGGCAAAAGATAAGAAAAATTTATCAGAAATACAGGATTTTATGAAATCTTTTTGGGAATTGCCGGGAACTCAAAAGCAAATTCTATTTGTTTTTACTTTTTGTGTATTAATTGCATAATTTTCCACCTAACAGAGAATTTTCAGCCGAAAATATTGATAAATACGAATTTTATAGCATTCCTTTGTGTAATACCTCTGTCTTCTCGGAAAACTCTTAATATCTTGTAAGCAGATGCAGGTAATTAGAAAAAAATTAGTGCAAATTTATTTTTGTAAGAAAATGAATACTTAGCGCGTTCTAGCGCGTTTTGAGAAGTGGAATAGCGTGTTTGGGTTATAAATAGTTGGCATCGCTGTATAACATCCCTAACGAGGCGAATTGATATGATGATATGAATTCGCCTTGATCCCTAAGGTATGCAATAAATTTAAAAAATTCTTTGAACTTTTCTTTTGAAAGTCCGCACTAGCAAACGGAAATTTATTTATAAAATTTACCAACTTGAATTTCCGTAAGTTTTTGTTTTACATACAGTTTGTATTTATGAGAGCCTGAAGTTCCATATGAACTCTGTAGCAGGCTTTACCACGTAAAAGTGATTTCTCGGAGTACTGGGTGCTTCTCTAAATTTTGTATATTTTTGCAATTTAAGGGAAGTTTTTTAAGGTATTGTTTTTGCAAATAAAAAGAATTTTTGCCATTTTTTTCAATACATATATTGCAACCATTAGTGAATAACAGCTCTTGATAAAATTCCCATTGTTTATTTATCCATATATCACATAAATCTATGAAAATTTTGTGCATACTAACTACCCAAAACCCCCATCACTCGAGTCTGTTTGTTGCTTTTGTTGTAATATCCTTTTTGTATTTAGTTTTTTTTAGAGGCCAAGTTTACGAGAAGTATTATTGAATGACTGCACTCTTGAGTGGCACTACGAGAGTTACATAGTTGTAGACATACTGCAGCTATTAATGTAATGTAATGTATAATGTATGTACATATGTATGTATGTGTGTCTGTATGTATGGTGAATTCACAGCTTTATCTTTTAAAAAGATTTTTCTTATAGCTGGGCAACATAATTGTTTATTTCATGTTTGTTTTATTTTGTTTTACATGCGAATTAATTTTCAAATGACGTTTGTGGGAGCGGGTGGTGCGGGGGGGGGGGAGATTGACCTGAGGCTCTCTCGGATTTTAAGTAGATATGTATATGTGTATAAGTAAGTGTAAGTGCAAAAGTTTTTATTTTTTAAATTTTATTAATGAATCGAATGATTTTTGTTCTGTATGCTTCGTTTTCACATCATTCTTTGTTTAAATATTTTCATATACATATAGTTTAAAGTCATTTCATTTGTTTGCAAAGGTATGTAAGAAAAAAAAAATCAGTGATTCATTATTCGTGTAAGCTCTTTATATAGTGTAATAATTATAATTGGAGTTACTTGTGCATTAAAGATGATGCGACTATGAGACACACATCAAATGTATTGTTAGAAATGTGTGTAAATTTAATTGCTCGTTTAAATGTAATAAGTTTAAAGTATATTCATCCTAAGCAAGCAAAAGCTATGAAATTAATATTGTATTTAAATTGTCATACATATGTATGTATATCAGGCACAGACTGAGTCAGATCGTGAGGTAATTCTTAATCAAGCAGCATTTCTCAAAATGTTGTTAACCTGACTTTGTTCAGCGTCAGTATTTAATAGTAGATTTCTACAACAACATTTGTAATAAATATTCCATTTTATCACATATTCGATAAACTTTTGTTGTCAATTTTATGTTATATTTACTATGAGTTAGTTAGAGACTTGAAATCTTAAGAGCTTGCTTGATGACAATACCCAAAAATTAAAATGGTGGTATCAGGCTCATTAAAATTTATAATTTGATTTCATGTACATATGTACATAAATTCTCTCAACTTATTTCTTCGAAACTCTACATACACATTAAGATCATGAAATGGCATAATCTTACGGTCAGACAAGTGATTTCAAATTTCATACAAATTGTTACTGGCCAATGCCTATGAAATATTATACACATATTGGGCTCTTGCAGTCACAAAATTCATCGGTAACAAAGTAAGCGAAGAATTTACATATTAAATTTTTTAGATTCGGCTATAAAGCTTAGAGCTACTGTAATTTATTCACTTGTGACGGGTGTACGCAAAAAACACACATTTTTTTATATAATTCAAAAATATAAAATTTATAATATAAAAATGTGTACGGTTCCCAATGATGTTAATCTTAAAAACATTTAATGATGTGTAGACACCGAAAGAGCATGATTTCTGCTCAGAATAACCATCAGATCCGTGTGACGAGTGTGACCTTTCAAATCTCATTTTTTTACACATTTATTAGCTTTACTACAAATATGCTTGCTTTTATCCAATAATATTGGAATGTCTAAGGACACAACAAAAAACTAGGACGTCGCGCAATCGGGTAATAAAAAGTTAACAAGAGTGTAGTCTTTTCAGAGATAACGCTTTTTATTAAAGATGAGAAAGGGAATAAAATCAATAACAAAATAAAGACCAAACATAAAAATCGAGAGATAATCAGTATAAGCTCTTCACAAAGTGTTTCCAAATTGACAAAAAAAATTTGTATTGAAGTTAGTTTTAATTATTATTTCAATTGTGCACAATTGTCATTTTCTTGTGGACATCAGTTGAAAGATTTTTATTAAAAATAATTATTTTTTTTCCTGTGTAGGTTCGTTTTTCGTAGAATGGCCCATATTTATGTTAACATATTTCTGTACTAACGAACTTTCACATGTGATTCAATGTTAACGGATTATTATCTTAGACGGCTTTTACACACGCAAAGTTTACTTTGCAAAGTCTTGAGAAAAAAGAATGAGAGCGCTTTTTCCATCTCTCCTAAAAACTTAAGACTTTGCAAAGTAAACTTTGCGTGTGTAAAAGCCGTCCTATAAAAAACACGAATGCACAGGCGTTGTTTTTTTTGAACACAGCTAAAGGCTCAGTTAGCCGACTGTAATGGAATGTAACTGCAATGGTAGGAAACAGCTGATCGATATTGTTATGTGAAAAGTAATGAAAATGGTTAATAAGTCTCAGTTAACCGACTGTAATGTAATGTAACTGCAACGTAGGAAACAGCTGATCGATATTTTTATATGAAAAGTAGAATATGTTACATTACATCTCTATAAACCTTTTGATTACTTTTCACATTACAATATCGATCAGCTGTTTCCTACTGTTGCAGTTACTTGACATTACAGTCGGCTAAATGAGCCTTTAGCTGATTGATTGATTTGATTTGATTTTTCGTCGTATGTTATTTTATTTATGAAAAGCTCAGAAATACTTTTGAGATTTCACAGAAAAGAAACCTACTTTCTACTTTTTATTATGTTAACTAAGGGCCAATTTCACCAACTCTATTTAAATGTCAATTCATATTTAAATGTCGATTTTCATTAATTTTTGTATGGAAAAATTACTTTTAAATATGAATTGATATTTAAATAAGTTGGTGAAATTGGCTATAAGTGCTTGATCTATACATATGTAGGTAATGATTAAATTTAAAAGTATTTATATTAGTTTTACGGTTTGATGTTTCTTATTCACGACATTTTATCATTTACCTTTCAATGTATCCAGCGGATTTTCTTTTATTTTCTTCTGCAGGTAAACTTTCAAATGATAGTTTTCAATTGAGGCACTAAAAGATTAATCCTACTACAATAAAACTCAATTAACAAAGCAAACGTTAAAGATAACAGGTGATAAAATTTTCACAGCATTACATTCCGGTGGCGGAAAGGAATATTAGAGTAAGAAAGCAATAAAGGGAAAACAAAAAAAAAAAAAACTTACATCCATTAGTTTTCTGTTCTAAATACACACTCAATACTCTATTTCAAAAATATTTTTAAAGCCTTGTGAAGTCAATAACACTAACTTTCATATGCATACATACATACAGATATAGATAAAGAGAAGAGAAGAGAAATATTCAAGTAAATTAAAATTTAAAGGAAGTAAAAAAACTATTTCAATCACTGACTTTAAGACAATTCACAGTAAATAAGGATAAGGAAGTAAAAAAAAATGAACAGCAGCAATAGTTCGGATATTCCAACAACGACAGCATTAGGAATGAAAAATAGTCAAAATAACACAACAGCCACTGTAGCAACAACTACTACAACAACAGCAACACAACGTAATAACAGTTATGCTTCATCCATGCCAACACCGCAGCAACTCTCAGCACTACAACACTCAACAACTTTGGCTGAATTATATTATGCCGGCACTATTGTCCCAGGCTGCTTGAATGGCAACGGTAGTGGCAGTAACAACAAAATGACAGCAACAGTTGATGTTAATGTTGGTGGAGGTGGAGGTGGAGGAGGCAATGTGGGCTTGAGTGCAAGTGCTAATGTTTGTAATGTCAACAACACTGTGGCAATACCAACAGCAAAAACGGCAACAGCAACAGCAGTAGCAACAACGAATAGTAATGCCAGCAGTGTTAGTTTGCATGACTTTGACAACAGGCAATCAATAAATAATGGAGCAGCATCGTTGAGAGGTCTTATGGTTGGCAGCTGCGGTGTTATAGGTACTAGTGGTGGTGGTGGTGGTGGTGGTGGTGGTGTAATGGGCTCAAAGCCTCAAGAACGCTATGTATGGGAAATGCGTGCACGCAGCCCCAATGTAACACCAGCCAGCACGGTGCTTAATTCACCAGATCTTAATACAGACATGCAGTACAGCATACATCCTCCACAGAGACAGTTGCAACAAATTCGTGTTGGTCGCAGTCCCGGTAGTCAGTTTGAGCAACATAATATACTGCCACAGGTGGGTGTTAGTGCAATATGAACCCCTCATCCCTTCCCCATTGTTTAGATGATTAAACAAATTTTTTAAGGTATTTTTTATTTGAATAAACTTTGTTTCCTTTTTTCGTTTAAGGGCCTGACATCACCAGGCTCTCCCACAGACGTGGGCAAAGCAGATGGCCAATGCTTAAGGGATGGCGAAATTGTAGTTTTTGATGACATAGATACAAGCTGGATGAATAAATCAAATAATTCATATTCTTCGAATCATTCAAGTCATGCCAGAGACTCATATCCCGGCAATGAAGATATACTCAAAGTAACCAAAATGATTGGTCAACTGCCAATAGCTGAATATGAGGGTTCACCTAGACGCTTCGGAAATCAACCACAATCAATTAAAGCAAACACAACGACCGCTGGCACTGGCATGGTACCGAGAAGGCCACCAGGTTTTCCACAACGTGTCTCGCCAATGACTTCTTTAACTCCGCAACAGCAGCAGCAACAACACCAAGAAGCTGCACATGCACGCCATCAACAAATGCAACAGCAACATCAATTTTACGCTCAAGCCACCAGCAGTGGCAGTTACACTACCGATTCCTCTATTTATAACAACGATGCCAATAACAAATCATCAACCGTCAATCTTATTGACATCGATGCCGATGACGAAAACTTAATATCTCCAATGGCCCTCCATCTCCAGTCACAACAAACGCCATCGTCGACGTCGTCAACAATTCACAATAATGATTTTTCAAAGTGCAACAATGTTAAGACTCCAACGTTTGACTATTTATATGAATTTTCGGAGACACGCAAAGTTTTAGAGGAATTTTTTAAAGCGAATCCCGAAGATGAAAAGCGTTTTACTGACTTCACTGAAAGTGGAGATGATATGGGCAGTTGTGTATGTATCCGTTGCTTTTTTTTCTAACTTTATTATATATTTTCAATTTAAACATTGTAATTGTACACAGGATACCCATCATGATTATGTGCTCCATCGCGAGGATGAAAATAAACATATCGAACAGGCCTACATCGGGCAACGTTTAGCTAGAATACCCAAAGATGAATTATATTTGGTGCATCGTTCTCCAACTAAAAAACAGGTAAGTGATTAATTGAAATTTAATAACTGTAAAATATCGTTACCTTAATATAGAAAGACCCTAACTCGTTATTTTTTCGAAATTGAGATTTTTACATTTTTCGATACATTAGATGATGTTCCTTTATCGAAATTTATAAAAAACTGTATATACATAAATGTGCACACACATTTTTGAAAGACGTCTTAACTTTCTCAGTTTTTAATTATATGTATAAATATAGCATGACCTTAATAAAAAAAGGCCCTAACTCATTATTTTTTGGAAATCGAGATTTTTACATTTTCTTCTATCGAAATACGCAAAAACACTCGATTTCAAAAAAATAATTAGTTAGGACCTTTCTATAATAATGTGACAATATATATATATTAAAGTCCTGCTCAAGACCATTTATAAGAACTTTCAAGACATGAGAGATTTTTCAAATGCTTTAATACAGCGAAATATTCTAAAACAAACGCTAAAACAACACTGTTGGCAAGACATTTGTTTCAGTTGTTTGTCTTGCCAACAGTGTTGTTTAACGTTTGTTTTAGAATATTTCGCTGTTGTAAAAACCATTTGAAAAATCTCTCATGTCTTGAAAGTTCTTATATAAAAGTATTACACTGTGTGACAAAATCAAAAAAATTTAAATACCACAAATCTTTTTTCTTCGCACTCGGGCACTATTTACATTTATTTTATTTGTAAATATGTATGTATACTTATGTACATACATATGTACATATAATTTTCGACTACAGCTTCTGCTATTCCGATTTATTTTTAGTATGTAGACATTGATATTTTTTTTGCGGCTTGAATACATACATAATCGCCGTGTGCTACATTCGTAAAATGTAATGAAAGCGAAATTTTCTATTGGATTGTATTCTCAGTTTCGTAAAAGTGATTTAAAAAATAAAATTTCAGTTTCAGTTTGTTTCAAACGGAATGGAAAGTGTTCGCGAACTTGCGTTTTTTCGCGATTTTTCCGAGTTTATTTTATTTTTAACAGTTTTAGCTATTTCTAATGAATTTTAAGGCTTGCTTTCGATTTTGCTACTTTTCGCGAATTTTCGGGTTGTTCACGAAGAAAGCGAGCTTATACGAGTATTCTTAACAGTTTTCGCGAATTTTCAACAATATTATATTTTGCTGTTATGCCGCTATGATATAGATTTTTGCATTTATTTTTATTGCAAGTACATAATCATAATATGTTTGCAACTGATTTTTCAAAAGACGAATTTACGCAATTAATTCTTGAAGGCAAGTTTGTCGAACTATGCGAACGAATTTGTTTGCTCGTTCCAATTGTGTTTATAACATAATATGGTTTTTTTTCCTTGTTTCTTGAAATAGTTATTTGAAATAAACTGGAAATGAAATCGTTGTGGAAAAAAGTTTCATTACTTTTCTCAAATACAGTGATACCGTCTTTGCGGAATTAAAAACGTTTTCAGTTTCATATTGTAGTGGAATGCAGAAGGAACCTGGGCGAATATAAATAATAAATGTATCCATGATATAAATATATGTATATCATGAATGTATCTATTTTGAGAGACATACTGATATTTGTGGAGAAAACTTTGCCAAATACATGGTTTGTTTTTGGGAACTGCTGTTTTGAAATTCTAAGTAAACTTGAGTGAGAGAGACAGCTTTTTGCCCTGTTTTATAATATGAGGCATTGGTCGTAAAGCGGACAAACGAAACATTTTGTTTCCGAAATTTCTATATATATATATATATATATATATATATATATATAACTATACTTAGAGTACGTTTGAATATGTATGCCAAATAGTTTTTGTTGCACGTGAAATGTTAGCCAATGTTTGCGTTGTTGTTGTGCCAGTATACTATTTTCTAATTTTGTTTGCCATTTTTTTTGTTCAGGGGAAATATTTCACGTGAATAAAATGATCGACTTTTATTACCGATAAGGGTGATTGTTAATTGCGTTTTATATAAAAAAGCTTACTTGACAAAGTGAAACATACTTGTTTTATTCACCTCGTGCAATGTTGGATCAGAAAATTTTGATGTGGGCTTATGCGGGATATGATTTAGTTTCATACGTATGGTTTCTTAGCAACTTTTTTTTTATAGAATTTTGACGAAAATATTGACCAGCCTTAATGTAATGTAATATGTATGTATGTATGTAAATATGTGTAAAATAATAATTTTTTTGCACATTTTCCATTTGCCGCATTTCAAACATATTCTGTCAAACCCCAAAATGAGACAGCAGCAAATGGAAAATGTGCTAATTGTGTATTTATAGACCACAGAAACCAATAAATGTGTACTATGAATTTTTGTATTTTATTTTTGTATAACTAATAAAGATTTTTCATGTGTATTTATTTTTGCTGTTGCATATTGACAGAAACAAATAACCCAGCAACAACAGCAGCAACAGCAACAGTCACCGCCAGAGCAACACCATCACCAGCAAACAGAACAACAACAAAAGCATGAGCAACAACAACAGCTACAACAGCCACAACAGCAATGTGATAACAATTTTGTGTATAACGACAACAACGACATTGAGCTGTATATCGATTCAAACAGTCGTAGCAGTTGTGATTTGGCTGACACAGAATTGGAGGCGAACTTGCGGCATCATTCGCGTAATTTTACATTGTCTCCGGAGACAACTGATTACGATTCCAATTGTGGCGATTTGGATAGTCTGTCGAATGACATTAACTGTACCACAGACTATGGCAAATTGTACACCAGCATGCCAGTGCTAGAAGATGGTTTATCGAGTGGTCATGCCTCAGATACGGAAAATAATTGCCAAAATAAATGCGAAACGAATGGTGATGAAAATGGTTGCTGTGAGGTTGTATTAAATGAGAAGCACCAATATCAATATCAACACCAGCAGCTGCACCAGCAAGAAATGTTAGAACAAAATAAATACAACAATACGTTAACACAAGAGTGTATGATGGATATGAGTAATAATTATAGTGCGGCCAATAATTTAATAAAAAATTTAGTTAATATTGAGGAAAGTGTTAGAGGTGATGCGGATGTTGGTGTAGATTTAATAGATGTGAATGAAATAAATTTGTGTAAGCTACATGAGCAGCAACAGCTGCAGCAGCATCATACACAAAGTCAATGTATTGAATTAATGAATATGGATAGCGGTTGTTGTAATTTGGCTTCCTTAAATACATGCAACGAACTAAACAACGATTCTTCAAATTTTGAGCCGATATATGCAACCGTGACTAAACATCAACATCAACAGCAAACTCCAACACCTCCTCCAGCTCCACAAGCACATCGTCAGCAGCAATTACGTGCTAAACATGCTGGTCGGGCTGAATCAGTTGAAATACAAGAAGCCATGAAAGAAATACGTTCAGCACTGCAAAGAGCCAAAACACAACCAGAAAAGTTAAAATTTTGTGATGAGGTGTTGCCGCCTGGGCCAGATTCACCCATATGGGTGCCACGTAAAAGCAACGCAGACCGAAATAATATTAATAGCTCTTCTAATAAATTGCCCTGCGATGAAGAAGAGCAAGATACAGACTTGGAGACGGATCGTTTGTTGGGACAACAGAGAAACGATGAGCAGGATTTTTTCGATGAGAAGGTATGTATGAACGTATGTATGTGTTGGTGATTCTCACCATGCGTTTTTCGTGTCCGTTGTACATTTAATATAATATTCTAGCATCTACATCGTTTTCACATATTTTTTTTTGTGAGATCGGATGTTAAAACACATGCTACACCTGTTTAAGTTGAAATTTAGAAAATACAAGTTAATAGTATGTGTTCTAGCATCCGAAATTAGAAGAAAACTATTTTTAAATGGGCGATTTTAAACTTTTAGATTTGTTCGTTTTCATTTTTGGCAAAAAAAAACACGTATTCTTTTCACTTGTTAACAGTCTTGTGAAAAGAATACGAGTTTTGTTGCCTAAAATTAAACAAATTGGAGAAACGTTGGAAGTATATGGAAATCAAAGGAGACTATGTTGAATAATAAAAACCTGTGTTTCTTCAAAAAGTCACTGAGTTAATGATCCACCCTCGTATGATATGATATGATATGTTTTTTTTTAATTTGTAAATTTATAATGTTATTTCTAGTAATATTTGAATGCCGTTGCCATTTTAGTGTTTTTCCAATTCAATTTTATGACAGCATTGATGCTTGAAGTGTTTGCAATTAAAATACTCCTTTATATACTCATGTGTAGCCGAATAAATATTCACAGTATTTTATACGTACGATTGTAGTTAATACAATGTATACATTTTAGTTAAAATCGTTTGTGCTGCGTAATTTACGGAATGTGCTTGAACATAGTTGTTGGGTTTTTTTAAATAGATAAACGTATTCAGTATAAACTTGATGAGTATATTTGAGTATCAGTATTATTTTTATTTTGACGGCAAATAATCGAAATAGTACTTAACGCAATACTTTTGTCATTCTCTGCAATGCACTTAAAAACCTTGAAGTCGACAGCGTAGTGGACCATAGAGAATAATTTATAAACTACTCTATTTTCTAGTCGGTTTGGCCTAAAACATCACAAATGGGCTCTGGACTCAATTCTCCAGAACATTCACCAGCCTCTTCGGATATTACCAATAATTTAAACATCAAACCACAGCCATTTTCATCGGCTACAATACGTCAAGGTATTGGCACATCTTTGACACCAAGTTCGCCCGATAATTGCCAAATTGTGGGGAGTTCTGATGTAGCGGTTACATCGCCTGAGAAATTGCAATATACTAAGAGTCCTACGGGCTCTATAAAGTCACTCAAAGACTCAGCAAATAGCGATAAAAAGGCCAAAACACGCAATAAAGAGGGTAAGTAGTTGCAATCTGCATACATTTCGTCTGTGTAATTTACTTTTAGATTTAATGTGAAAGTCTACTTTTTCTCGATTTATCTCTCTATCTAAATGTCTTCTTTTTGCACGCATTCAATATAAAATTTCAACTAAACATAAATTATATGTGTATTCTGTCATATGAATGTACAATAACAAAAATACATAATGTAAGTTTAAACAAGACAAATAAATAACTAGTTTAAATGTCATTTATACGCTTTATTATTATTTTATTATTAAGGCAAATTTTGTAGTTTTCATTTAAATTTTTAGAACTTAAAAATATTTGCTCAATTCACAACAATTTGTATCGTCTATTTTGTATCAAATACATTTTTTGTTTGTGAACGCCAAGTTTGTATTGTATCAGTTAGTATCTTGCATTGTTGGGTAAAAGAAGAACAACCCAGTGGTAAAAATATACATTACGTAATCGATGATATCAGTAATTCTTTGTAGCATCACTTAGAATCACCACTGATTCGTTGGCTTATTTTTCTATTTATATTTAACATAAAAGTGTCATAGGACGCGTAAGTGGTGCGCTCTCACTAACAAAGTAACCCACCATGTCAGTACATGTCACCAGCATTGCACTTACATCGTCAGCGGAGCTGCAAGCGAGCATGATAATAAATTTAGCCTAAAAGTGGGGCAGTATTTTTTGTTTGCTTTAGACAATAACTGAATCCCTTACATCGTAATTGAAGTTATTAGCAACATATGATATATCAGATTGCATATACACTTACGATGTCATGACTGACGTCATTGATTATTATCGCAGTACTTCGCTTAATTTCCCGCTGGGGTGTTCCACAAGAGTTCGTGCTAATGTTTTCGGACTAATGAGAGTAAAAACAAAATTACTCTCTGAATGTGACAAAGTTATGCAAAATTGCTGTAACACAAAAAATTATAATTGCACATCTTTAAATACAGCAGAATCCCGATTATCCGAACACCGATTATCCGGACTCATCATTCGTCTCAGATCTAATTGTATAATTGCCTTACATAGGTATTATCTAATTCATTATCTATCGTTATAAAGGGTGTTTTTTATTGAGGTATAGAACTTTAAGTTGGCATCACTTTTTTAACTGGCGGCCATTTTGTCAGCTGTCAAGTGATTAATATTTAGTTTGGTTTGCCATTTCATCATGAACAGGTTGACAAAAGAACAACGCTTGCAAATCGTGCAAATTTATTTCGAAAATAATGGTTCAGTTCGCGAAGTTTACCGCAAGCTCCGTCCATTTTATGGTCGACATAATCGTCCATCAGAGCAATTAATTCGGTTAACCATGGATCGTTTTCGCACTACGTTTACTCTATGTGATAATACGCATACGCAGAGACGTCGAACAGTGCGCACCGAAGAAACAATTGCCGCTGTAGAGCAAAGTGTTGAAGAGGACCCGAATGAATCGATTCGCCACCGTGCACAGCAATTGGAGCTTTGTCCATCAACTTTATGGAAGATTTTGAAGATTTTGAATGTGGATGAGTTGTGGTTCCAACAAGACGGCGCTACATGCCACACAGCGCACGTCACAATCGATTTATTGAAGGAAACATTCGATGAGCGCATAATTTCGCGGAATGGACCTGTCAATTGGCCACCAAGATCGTGTGATTTGACACCATTGGATTATTTTCTTTGGGGATATGTGAAGTCGCTCGTCTACGCCAACAAACCGGAAACGTTAGGGGACTTGGAAGCCAACATTCGTGGCGTTATTGCCAACATACGGCCCCATATGCTCGAAAAAGTGGTTGAAAATTGGACCTGTAGAATTGGCTTTATTCGAGCCAGCCGCGGCGGCCACATGCCCGAAATCATATTTAAACATTAATGGCATAAAATTATCCTTCCAATAAAGCCAAATTGATGGACATTAAAACGATTTTCTTGTGTTTTATTTCAATTCGAAGTTCTATACCTCTAAAAAAACACCCTTTAGCTCTTTTTTTTGTATATCGTATTATCTACACGACTAAAATTTAAATAAAAATTGACAAATGACAAACATGACAAATTTAAGTGTATGTAAACTTATTTTTTGATTTGATTTGCTTTGAGATCGTTTATCCGGATTTTCGTTTATACGGAATACCCCTGGTTTTATTTCATCCATGTAATCGGGATTCTACTGTACTAATGTTGCTTACTTTTTAAATTTGTAGTCGCTTAAAACGCATAACATCACATAAACAAAAATTTGCATCATTGGCAACAGCCTGTAACTGATCCGTAAAATAACTTTAATACGAGTATGTTAAAGAAAGGGAGAAATATGCACAATTGTACTTACAAATTTAAGTTTTTTTCTTTTAAACAGGTTTTGTTTTTAAATATGTTTTGAAATTAAAACTTGTTTTCTTTATTTGTAAATTTTCTGATTATTTTCTCAGTTTCATATGTAAACAAAAAACAGCTGATTATTTAATTCCTGTCCGAACTTGTGGTAGAATTAGTCGATTTGTATCGTGAGTTGACGGATCAGCTGACAAAATCTCATAAATAAAACATGTTGCTGTTTATTTAATATGTATCGTAACGTATGTGAGAAAATAGACTTGTTCGTCAACTTCTGGCTTACATACATATACACACAGACATAAAGCCAAGAAAAATATAATAACAGCTGACATATTCGCTGGCAGCCACACGTTTTTACTAACTAACATGCAGATTTAAACGATACGATCGACCACTTCAAAGGAAACACGATACGAATCGACTAATTCTCAAAATTGCACAAAAAATATTATCTGGAACGGTTTTTGGTAACTTTGTGCAAGTTAGGACTGTTTCGTTATACATCTGGAACATACCTATTATTATCAAAGTGCTTCGCTTAATTTCCCGCTGAGAGGATACATACAAATACCCTCTGAGAGTACATACAGATACTCTCTGTGAGTATCGTATTAAATACGACTTTTTCAAAACATAATGATGGAATAGAATAAAAAAAATCGCTGTCAAATTAACACAGCCCATAATAAAATCTGCGGCAGTAACTTCAAATGCTCTCTAATTTTTGTTTTATTTTCTTTTGTGCTTATATTTCTTTGTAGTTTTGTTCACAAAATGCATGAAATTTATTGAAAGTATGGTAGCATTTTTCAGAGAAGGAGTATAATGAAAAATTCTCTCAAAATAAAATAGATTTCATCTCTCGACTGCTTTCTGTGGCCAGCGTGACCACTTAATTTAAAATTTAGTGTACTTTTCACGTCTTTTTTTAATTTTGCCCCTTTTTTTTTGATAAATTCCCTATTTGGTGCCACTTTTTGAAAAATGTCATCGGTCACCTTGTCTGTGGCTGCTTTTTGTGTCAATTTGTAGGGAAAATGTTTTTATGCCGCAATTCTGTTTAGTTATATATGAAATAAAAGTGTAAAAGTATATTTAATTATTCACCCGTATTGCGTATGTCTAGTCGAATATTCGACTACGAGAATTTTGTATTTGATTAAACAAACTTTATACAAGTTTTCTTTATGATAAAATTCTCGTAGACGAATATTCGACTCGACATACGCAATACGGATGATTGTATGAAAATTACCAAAAAAAATTTACTTTATTGTATTTAATACGTTAATACAATCGATACAAAAAATACCAGAGGTTTTGAATTAAGCAATTATTTATTTTTTTATGTATTTGTAAATGTTAGTAACTGTTAGGAAAATTTGTTGTGCTTATCACTTTCGCCAAATAAATTTTTTGTTAGTGCGGCGCAAGTCTTTTGGTGTTGTTAGATAGATATCGTTGTAGTTGAAAGCAAACTAATACTTTGATTTTAAAATAATATAAATGTTATTTAATTTAAAAGGTTTCTTGGATCCTGCAGTATTAATCGAAGGCGTATTATTTCGCGCCCGATATTTGGGCTCAACACAGTTGGTATGCGAGGGCCAGCCAACAAAATCCACACGAATGATGCAGGCCGAGGAGGCAGTATCACGTATAAAGGTAAGGTAAAATTTTATTATTTCATTATAAGGAATGTATTCATATCCCCTTTAAAACTGAAAGCTAGAAACAAATTAATTGAAATATTCTACTAAATTTTGTAACATTTCCCTTTTTATTAAATGCTGCTTAAATAATAATGTTTAAAAATAAAATACGCTTAAATTTAGGCTTTGGTAAGTTAATAATACAACCCCCATTTTATTAATAAGTAATCTTTAAAGCTGTAATAAATGTGATGTATTGGGAAAAATGAGAGAAAAGTAAGTTTTGTTTTCCTTTTTATTTGTTTCAGGCTCCTGAAGGCGAAAGTCAACCCTCAACAGAAGTCGATTTGTTTATATCAACCGAAAAAATTATGGTCTTGAATACAGACCTGAAAGAGATCATGATGGATCATGCTTTACGTACCATTTCCTATATTGCCGATATCGGTGATTTAGTTGTATTAATGGCACGTAGAAGGTTTGTCCATTCCGATCCCTGCTCGGCGGCAGAAAATGAATCGTCTGGCAATGCTAAAGATAAAGAGTCCAAAGAGAACGGTTCTGCTTCTGCTACTGCTACTGCTCCTAACAAACACAATCGTACACCAAAAATGATATGTCACGTTTTCGAAAGCGATGAAGCTCAATTTATAGCTCAATCCATAGGGCAGGCCTTTCAAGTGGCTTACATGGAATTCCTTAAAGCTAATGGTATTGAAAATGAAAATTTAGCTAAAGAAATGGATTACCAAGAGGTGCTCAACAGTCAGGAGATCTTCGGTGATGAATTAGAGATCTTTGCTAAAAAAGAATTGCAAAAAGAGGTGGTGGTACCCAAAGCCAAAGGAGAAATTCTGGGTGTAGTTATAGTTGAATCTGGTTGGGGCTCTATGCTGCCAACGGTGGTTATAGCAAATTTAATGTCAGGTGGTGCTGCCGCACGTTGTGGTCAGTTGAATATAGGAGATCAATTAATTGCCATAAATGGCCTAAGTTTGGTGGGTCTTCCTTTGTCAACGTGCCAGAATTACATACGAAATGCTAAAAATCAGACTGCGGTCAAGTTTACTGTTGTACCATGTCCTCCGGTGGTAGAGGTGAAAATATTGCGTCCTAAGGCACTATTCCAATTGGGTTTTAGTGTTCAGAATGGAGTGGTAAGTACAAACAAATGCTAGAACTTTTCGTGTTCATTAAATTTTTCCCCCTTTAGATTTGTAGCTTATTACGCGGCGGTATTGCGGAACGTGGTGGTGTAAGAGTAGGCCATCGTATAATTGAAATTAACAATCAAAGTGTCGTGGCGGTACCTCATGACACCATTGTCAAACTACTATCATCCTCGGTGGGAGAGGTGAGTGAATTGGAAATATCAGGGTTTTAAGGGTAGATTTTGTAAATTTAAACGAATTTTTCATTTTGAAATTTGTATGGAAAAAATAATTTTTGAAACTAATTTTCGTTTTTTTTCATACAAATTTGAAACGGTTGGAAACGAAACTTTTTACCGAATCGTGACTATAAGTATAATAAACTTTTGGACATGCGATAGACAATAGGTTAGGTTAGGTTCGCTAAACAAGTTGCCGAGAAAAAATAAGAAGCGTTCAGCGAATAATGATGGTCCATTTATGTTGCCTGAAACTGTATAGAACAGAAAAATTTAAGTTACCAAATTAGCTTAGATTGGAGAAAGAATGAAGAGAGATGATTGAGTGTAGAGGAAATGTTAAAATAGGGAGAGAGACAAAGAAAGGGTAGGATTTGCATAATACGAGTAATAACACTGCACAATAAAATAGAGGTTTTTTAATGATGTTTAAATAAAAATTACCGATCCTTATGTATTTTTATCCCCTGATTACGATGACGTCATTAGTTATTAATCTACACAAAAATTCCTTTGATTTAAATAGATTCGCTTTGATGAGTATTTCAGGGTATCTGACTATTATTGCAAGGATGTTAAAAATCGTGTTTTTTTTAGTTTAGTCCTTTAAAATTTTTTTATTATATTTTTTTTACCAAGTATATCTAATTTTTATGCATTTTTGTTCGCTAATTACAAAAATAGGCTTGTTAATTTTCTAGCCCATCTAGTTTCAGAGATATTTCGCGTTACATAAAAAAAATACAAAAAATTTTTCTTTTCGAAAGCCATCCAAAAAAAAAATTGTGTTTGATATTACATTTGTCCATTTTACAATTGTCCATTTCGTCCAAAAAAAATTATAATCAAAAAATTTCCAAGGACAAAACTAAAAACGCACGATTTTTAAAATCCTTGCAATAATGGTCAGATGCCCTGATATACTCATCAATGCGAACCTATTTAAATCAAAGGAAACTAATGACGCCATCGTAATCAGGAGATAAAAATACATAAGGATCGGTCATTTTTATTTAAACATCCAAATGACTGTAGTGTAATCAGCGTTGTCAGATTTACTTTCAGCCTCCTCGCCAAATGACTTTTCGAATATCGCCAAATATCGCCAATATAATAAAACATTAAAATTTAGCTACAAAAATATTTTTATTATGTAATTACATTGCAAATATCGTTAAATTTCAAATTCAGTAGGTAACGTCTATCGTAAACCATAAAAAAATATATTGTTTAAAGCGGCCCACCAACTTGCAATATAATTGTGCAATTTTTCGTATTGTACAACAATATCGCCAATGTGTATGTCATAGTCGAAGGTGGCATAATATATTGGCAAATATCAAAAGACTTTTGATTTTTATTATACAATCAAGAGAATTGTGTAATGTGGTGGCAACATTATTCAATGTTGTTTATTTTTTCACTGTCAGGAAAACTGGGCAATATTTTCTTTGTAGAACAACATATGCAATAATATTACAAAGTATTTACATTGACATATAAATACTGGCGTATAAAAAATACTAGTAGTTAAAATTAACTCATTCCAAAAGATCAATCTAAATAGGATGAACTGAATTTAAGCACCCAGATCAAAATTATTTCATAAATCTTATGATAAAACTGAATAAAGGCTTACTTAAATCTATATTTAAGTAGGAATATCATATGCTTGAAGTAGGAAGTACCCGAAGCATTGTCATAATCATACACTTTAGGCGAGAACTCTAGCAGGCTTTTTAGTGCATCATTTTAAAAATGTTGCTTCCAATTTATAAAAGGAAGTTTTCCTTCCCGACTGTGTTTCATAAACACCAAATGATATTTTGTGGTTCATATTTTTTTTAAATCTCTTGAATTTCAAAAAATTTTGTTGGACATAAATAGTTAGAACATTTAGAATTCTTTGCACGAACTAATTTATGTTGTAGAAAAAATTCCGTACATAAAAAATTTTATTTTTTTAACATTATATTCTATTTTATTGAAATCGTAAAAATATATTCAAAAATATTGCCAAGTGGTTCAAATATCGCCTAGTAAATCGCCAATCGCCATTTCAAAATTAATTTTCATCGCCGAAAACAAATTTTTTGTCACACCGTTTGGCGACATATCTCCATATCTGGCAACACTGCTAGTCATTACTCATTCAATACAAGTACGTATGAGTAATATATTATCATTCAATACAAGTACGTATGAGTAATATAATAATTCTTCATCAGTATTACTCATACGTAACCATATTCGATTCGTGTTGCATATCGCTCAGTTACTAAAACAACGTCGTAACTCAAAAAATGGGATTTTTTGTTAATTACACAGAATTAATCTTCATATCTTTATTAAATCGTGTTTTACTTTTTCCTTTGTCAATTTATAAAAACGTTTGGAAAGAGTCAAGGAATATATTAACTGCCTTATTCGTAAAAAATAATTCTGTTTTATAAAGGCGTTATAAAATACATTTTGTACGGAAATCTGTTTAATAAACCTTTAACAAATCAATATTGTTTTTTTTATGAATAAGCCGTTAAAAGTTTTAGTATTTTACGATCTTATATTTACAGATCTTAATGAAAACTATGCCCACATCCATGTTTCGTTTGCTGACTGGCCAAGAAACTCCTATTTATATCTAAATCTATTGCATTTTTTTTTCAAGCTTGAAAATCTATCACTAATTCTAAATAATCACACGATAATATCTAATTTATTACTCGTATTATTACATACTAATATTTTGATTTCATAATTTACAAATTTCACAAGTCTTTCAGATTATTGAAGCAAAAATATCTTAAAAAAAAAAATAAAAAAACTACATATTTATAACATACTAAGCGGCAGCAAATAAAAATTATAAAAGTTATAACTGAAAAGCTTTTCCGATTTAAGCTTGAAACAAAAAAAAAAAAAAGTTAAAAAATTTTTTGGCTTAAAAGCTAAACTTAGCAAAATGAAATTTTAAACGAAATTTAATACTTTTCTCTTCGAATTAATTAATTTCATTTAAAATGAATAAATGCAAAAATCTTAAATAAGTAAGTTTTGTAGAAATCGATTTCTTTAAAACTAGAAACTCACCTTTTTTTATAGCAGCGAAAAAAAGAAAGACTGACAAAAACTTTGTGTTTTATTTTTAAAGTAAAAAAATGTAATTTTCTTAACAATGCAGGTTACTTAATTTTCTTTGAAAATGTTAAGAAAGACTCACTCATTTATTGTTTAACACAATGTGTAGCTGCTGCTAAATTGCATTTAGATAAAAGTTTATATGAAATAATGTATAGAAAAAAAACAAACAAACATTCAATTGTTACTATTTTTATTCTAATAACGAGTATAGTTATAAAGAATTTGTAATTAAAATCTAAAGAAAATTGTTCTAGTATCTAAATATTAATTAACTATAGCATGTTATTAGTTTGACTCTTTTAGTGCCATTTTGTTCTATTAAACAAATATTTTGCTTTATTTTTTAAGTTGTTATTGTAATATTTAAGTTATGTGTATTGTAGTTACATTTTTGTTTTAAAGATTTTGCAATATGTATTTGGAACAAAAAATATGATGAATTTATTATGAATCTAATTTTATGCATGCAAATATTTCTTTCTTTCTCGTTGAGTATTTGTTAAATTAGTTAATCGCAAGGTTAACTACTAAAAATTAAATTTGGCACATTTATGAACAAGCTAAAGTATTTCATGCGAAACAGTGTGTCCCTATTACCGTTCTCAACTCAACTCAGTTTGGTTGTCTGAGAGTCGTGAACATTTGCTGTTGCCATTCACAACTTAAATAATGTAGTTGCATTGTGCCATATAACATTTTCCAGTAAAAACTAGTTGTGATTCACAAAAAAAAAATTGAGTTGTGTGAAAATTGGGTTGACACTCAGACGATCAAACTGAGTTGAGTTGAATAAGGATATAAATTGTTTAAATATTTTAAAATAAGTAAATATTTTAAAATTGCGCTTCTTATCGAATGCTATAATTTTTCAGCTGATTGCCTGGGTGGCATGTCACAACGTCCAAGGACATAATGTCCATGGACTTTATGACAAAGAAAATGTGTCGTAGTGTCCATGAACATTATGGCACTTTTGAAATTGTCTTAAAGTCCATGGACACTATGACATTATAATTATGAACACCATGCCGCTTAGTAATGTGTCCGTAAATCCACAATTTTAGGAATGAAAAAATTTTTATATTTTTAAGAAACAACTTACATATTTATTAAAAATACAATATGCAGCTAATGCATTTTACGGTCCTTAGTTTTTTGAACTTTACGTTTTCTTGGCAAAATTGATAATACACCAGCATCTAACTGACTTATGGAAACCGATTGACTAAAATCTTCATCGGATAGCATTAAATAATTTTATGAATTATCCGTGCTTTTCTATTTTTTGAGAAAGTTTCGAATTAAAACCTTCTAAGGTACTTGTTGTTCTGACAAGTTCCTTATAAACATAAAATCTCCGAGGATCTGAAAAGGAAATGAATAAACTTTTTTCATCAATTTGAAAAATATTTGAGTACATAAAAAATTATAATGATTAATAGAAAACAAAAGTTAAAGTCTGAATAAAATATTATTGATTATTGGGAAATGAAAACCAAGGAGAAAGGGAGATAAATACTATATTTGAAAGTAGAATTAAGAAAAATCGGCGCCGGTTTTTATAATATAGTATTTATCTCCCTTTCTCCTTGGTTTTCATTTCCCAATAATCAATAATATTTTATTCAGAATTTAACTTTTGTTTTCTATTAATCATTATCATAATTTTAAATTTCTTATATATAAAAGCCACAAATGAAACTAACCTTTGTCATCCACTGAAAACTTGCTTTTCATCTATAGCTTTAAGTTTTTTCTAAATCCACTAACAAATTCATAATTATAACACAATTTTTCTATTTGGACTTTTTTTTAACATGTTTAGACTATTAGTTCTGTATTATATCACGGTCATTAACACACTAAAATTGATGTATTCCATTTCATCATTAGTACTTTAAATTTATAGCGGTAGTCAAAAAATGTACAAGTAGGGCAATAATTGCTTTTAAATTTTTATGTACACTATGGCACAACAAAAGCTGACAAAGTCCATTGACATTATGACGCTGTGTTAATGGATGTAATGACACTTCTTGGAGTGTCGTAATGTCCATGGACACTAAGACACATTTTCTTTGTCATAACGTCCATGGACACTATGTCCTTGGACATTGTGACATGCCACCATTGCCTGCATAGCGCAAACGACACTTCATTGTGCAATTTTAAAAGTTCAAACACCAAGTACACGGAGTTGAAAAAAATAAGTGAAGAAAAAAGCTAAAACTATCTGTGACACAGGATCTGAGAGAAAGGGACAATTGTAGTATATTTGGTTATTTAGTTGTAAACAAGATAATCAAAACAAACAAGAGAAAATGTGTTCTCTGTGAAATGAAAGAAATTGTTGTGTTGAATGAAAAAACAAAATGTGAAAAATATTATTAGTATAAAAAAAAAGAAAAGAGGTGTCTTAGAGCTATGCTGCTTAGCTCATCTGCAAAAACAATACAAATACTAATTGATTAATCTTTATCATTGTTTTTGTTTTGTTTTTGTTTCACTCACTTCAAAGAACGAAACAAAACAGAACGTTTTCAATAAAGAGCATAGCTCTAAAAGTAATTAAGATTTGTTTTCAAATGATTCCTGACTTAATTTTAAGCATTTCCATTCAACAATATTAGTTTTTACCTTTTACTTACAAAAATCACACAGCGGATGAGACCAAAAAGTATAAAATGAAAATACTTTAAATCAATGTCACTACGAAATAAGCATTAAAGAAGACACAGGTACTGAGTGAGTGAAAAGGCGGAAAACATAATTATGTTCCATGTCGTGACATCTCTGTGTACTTTGTGGTTGAAATTTCTTGCTCAATAGTTTTGTAAAGTGATCGCCAAAACTTTGACAGTTTATTTGTAAAATTATCTGCCTAATCTGCAAAGAATTTAATATAATTAATGATAAATGATACTTTCTTTTGAAAAAAAAAATTAATTAAACAAATTACTTTTTAACTTTTATACCAAAAAATTACTAATTACATATGTGTAGTTTCCATAATGCAAGCAAACGACTTGTCTAGAAAAAATATATGAAAAACTCTTAAATTTTTGAGTGATTCCTATACAAATTTTATAGACAAGTCGCTTGCTTGCATTGTGGAAACTACACATTAACACCCTGTTTGTGTAAGACGTTGTCCTTAAAAATCTTTTTAATAGATCAAAGAAAACTAGTAAAATTTTTCTTTAATCTTACGGAAATGTCAAGATTTCTATCGTCAACGTTTTACACAAACAGGGTGTAAAAAACTAGAAACTTGAGTAAGGTTCACGCAAATAATTTTCTTTCTTTTTGATAGAGTGAATGAAATATTTATTGAAAAGTTTTATTTACGTGGTACGAGTATATATCGTTACCTTAATATAGAAAGGCCCTAACTCATTATTTTTTTGAAATCGAGGTTTTTGTATTTTTCGATACCGTTTAATGTCTCGTATCAAAATATACAAATCACCTCGATTAAAAAAAAATATAACGAGTTACGGCCAATATAATATAAAGTGTTTAAAAAAATACCATAACACTGTAAAATAAAATCAACTGAAGTATTTTTGTTTGTTATTATATATAAACTCATCAGCTTACTTCAATCAAAAAATTCTTGAAAAAATCCATCTCAAAATGTTATTGAGAATTATGTTGATAAACATAATGGGCCTTATTACGAGTGTCGTATTACGACTTCGATTACAACGATTTTATGTTAGACTAAAGAACATTGCAAGATTTTTTCTTTAATCTAGTACAAAATCGTCGTAGTCGTAATCGAAATACGACACTCGTAATTAGACCCAATAAGTTGAAAAGCCTTAAGGTACGGTCACGCTGGTTACGCTTTTTTGGGCAAATGTTTGTCAAGTGTGACCATACCTTTAAAAAGACACCATTATATTTTCAATAAATATTTTTATTTGCTTTTAAATCCGTTTTTTTATTGAAGTCTACTGACAAGTTTCTTAAGCAGAAACGAACTGCATATAGACGTGCTTAACCAATAAAAAAAAAAAACAAAAATTCTTCTTGTGTATAAAAATACAGACCTAACGTCAAAACAAATATATCGTCACCTTAATATAGAAAGCCCCTAACTAATTATTTTCTTGAAATCGGGATTTATGTATATTTCCGTAGAAGAGCATCTAATGTATCGAAAAATGCAAAAATCTCGATTTCAAAAAAAAATAATGACTTGGGGCCGATATGTGCTTCGGTATTTTTATATAAAATCAAACTTTTTCCCTAATAAGATTCTAACGACTAATTCTGGCTGGCGGAGGAGACTAAAAAAATATACTTGTATCGGCCTTTTGAAAGTTTAGGTCTGAACCTACGAAAAAATGTTGTTTGAAGTTAAACGGGTGTGTCTCTGAATTAGGGATGGGCAAATGAAGAAAATGTATCGATATATATCGTATCGATGTTATTAAACAGTATCGATATATATTTTTTGAAAACATCGATACTTCGATATATCGATATTTTTTGCTGCATTAATTTCGAATGTACAATTACTTACTTTAAGAAATTTAATACAAAAGAACTATTTATGTTAAGTTATACGTAACCTACTGTAGCTCCTTAAGACTTCATTAGTCTTTACTTTCTTTTGCTGCTCTGTGCTGTGCTATTCTGTTTCTAAATTTTAATAGTTACTCTTTCTGTAATAAATTATCAGCTGTTTCGGACCAGAATGGTCTCAGTTTTCCACTAAAGTGATGAGTTTTGCATCGTCCATTGTTATTAGATTTTTTCTTTTCCCGGACTTTTTCATTTCCTGGGAAAGTGGGAACAACTTTTCGGTTTTTAACGTTTATAAACACATGTCAAAAAAATAATACAATTTCAGTTCCCGGACGTAATTGTTGTAAGGTTTTAGCTATAGTTCTACCATCGCATTCATAAAGTGAATACCGACATGCATCGAGGAATGTGTACGCAACATAAAAGTCTGCCATTAGGTTTATAGGTACCCACACAATCCAAAAAGTCACCTGCCTTAGTTGGGTCACAGTTAAAAAACGGCTATAGCTCTTAAAAGTATCGAAACCCGATACTCGTAAATAAGAATCGATGTATCGATATATAGGTTTTTGAAATATCGGCGATATATATCGATATTTATTTTCTCAAATATCGATATTTCGATATATCGATATTTTTTGCCCATCCCTACTCTGAATACACAAAACTTCAAAATTCAACATAGAACCAAGGAGTGTATTCTGTATTTCGAAACGAAAGAAATGCTTTGAAATTTGTATGTCATTAAAAGTACAATTCGAAAGTACAGCTATCCCTCGACTTACACGATAGATACGTTCCTGAGAAAGTCGTATAAATCGAAATTTTAAATTTTTGTATGAAAAATCATGTAAATCGAAAATAAAGGCAGAATCGTGTAAAAAATTAATTTTATTAAGAATTTATATATGTATTTCAACTTAGTTTTTAAAATATCAGAAGCGTTTACTCAAAAAGAAACCCTTATTCATTAAACAAAATAATGCTATTCATAAAAACAAAAACAAAATTAATGTAATTCATAAAATATTCAAAAATATTCAATAAAAAACATTCAAAATCGTGTAAATTGAAGTATTTCATAAATATCTCAATTTACACGAAAACCAAAATAATCGTGTAAAAGTGAAATCGTGTGAAAAAAGTATCGTGTAAATCGATGGATTTTTGCTTTTTTGCTTTCATTTCGAATTACAGAGTAGATACCCAGTTTTAAATAAAACTGCCGAACACTTTCAATGCATTAAATGGAAACGTGTGAATAGGTACGAAATTAACTAATTCAAAGTGTTTAGAGTTTTGGATAATATTTGACATTAAAGCTTAATTTCAAGCTTTCTTGACTTCAGAGACTTGTGATAGGACTTCATGGCGAATTTATTAGAATATGAATATTAATCATTTAGAGTATTCCACAAAAGAAGATTTGTAAGATTTTAGTTAAAAGTATTTTACCTAAAATAAAATTTTTAAATGATTTCCCATTATGATTTACTACAAGAAACTCCTCTGCTAAAGTCAGTCCGCTGAACCTTCTTATTTTATCCGTGTACAGTGTAATTTATTAAAAAGTTTATAGACTATATAAAAAAGCATTTGGAATTTGCAACTAAACCATTTTAATTTTCTGAAGGTTTTTTTTTGGAGATATGTAAAATTAATTTCGGCACGACGATATGTGCCTCAACGTTGCAAAAAAGAAAGAATAATACTCAAATACGTAAATATAAAATTTCAATTTATATTACATACTCTGAACATTCTACATAATTAAGTGGCCATTATTATATTAATTTGATAAATATTAAATTTTCATTAATTAGTTAGCAAAAAATAATAAATTAAAATCATTTAGTTGTTAAGTAAATTGTAAAATTTTCCATTAAATTATAAGTAAAAATATATAAGAACACACTTACATACACACATACACCCACCATACACATACATACGTTCTGTTCAAAAGAATTAATTATTTTTTGTATGCAACCAACAAACAAACCAACAACCAACCAAACTTAAAGTCAATCATTTGCAATTCAAACACACCTAATTTTTATATACATACGTAAAGTAAAAAAGAATAAGTGAAATCTATAAAAATATATTTATTAAAACAAACACACAGATACAAAAAATAAAAACTAAGCTAAAACAATAATTATTTTATTGAAAGTATAAGATTAAATTAAATTAAAAGAAAAATAATAACTATAATAAAAGAGCTTATTTTTCATATTAAAAAAAAAAAATAACAATGAAAACGCTTTAAGTAAAATGAAATAATTTTTGATACGCCCATATGCCATATTTAACCAATATACATACGTACATACATACATACAGACATTAAAAAAAATAATATTTATTATTACAAAAATATATATATTTTATAGCTTTGATTGAGTTTTATGTTAAAATTATAAACAAAAATTAGACGAAGAGAAAAAAAAACACTAAAATAATGCTCATTTATACGAAAATATTATTTGCATTAAAAATAATTTAAAACATTTTTTCATTAATTTCTTTATTTTATTTTCTTTGTTTCTAAATAAAAAAATATATTGCAAAATATCATCGACGATATAAAAATTAATTAACAACAAAATATGTAAATTTATTAAAACTAATAAAAATTACAATATAAATAATTTATATAAAATATTTACATAATTGAAAAAAAAAATAATAAATATCACAAACTTTATTCAACAAAACGAAAAAAAAAACAACAAATAAAGCGACACAAAAAAAATATGAAAACCTTAAAGCGCAGCTTTTATGGCTAAATGATTAAATAAAGCCAAAAAATAATAGAATTAAATATTCGATGAATTAATAATAAAAATATGAAAAATTTGTGTTTTATTTCATTGGAAACGTCATTTATAATTTTACAGAGGGTCCACTCTGTATTTCGAAACTAAAGAAAATGCTTTCGAATTAGTATGCTATTAACATGAGAATTCGAAAGCATTTGCTTTCGTTTCGAATTAGAGAGTAGACCTCCAGATTTTAAAAGCAGGACTTTCGATTTTAATCTTAAAACAAGTTTCATAGAAAGTTAGGGCCATTTTTGTGATTCAAAGACTGAACACTCATCTGTATTAAAGCTCACGTTCTGATCTTTAATACAAAAAAGTTTCATAGAAATATACCGCGCGGTTTTCGAGATATGAGAGACTCACCCTTATCATGAACTGGCCATTTCCGTTTTTTGAAAAATTTGAACAACTTCGAAGTTTCTGCCGATAGAGAAATAAAATTTTACAGGTTTGTAGAACATATTTTTGTGATTCTTTCTCAATCCGTCCGAATTTCACAAGTCTATTAGCTTTGGAGATAGAAGCATCATTTGTAGAAAACTAAATTTTTCATTAATAAGTTGAGTTCCCAGGCGGGCCAGAGGTTGGTCACTATTTAGCCCAGGTCCTAACCTATCATATAGTGAAACATTTATGCTAATAGCTAAAGCCGTTAAGGAGTTATAGCATTTTATTGCAAACCATCTACCAAAATCCACCTGCTACCAGGTTCTGTTGACCTGGTGTTTTACAAGAAAAAACCAAATTTTAAAAAAAATTTTTTCAGCGCGAAACTTATTTTACCTCTTTACTGAATATCTCAGCTATCTTTCAAGATAATTGGCTGAAATTTGGTAGACTGGTAGATCACAAGATGGAGAGTAAATTTCAATAAATTTATTTTAGCCATGCCCATTTTTTAGCACAAAAAAGTGGGCGTTAAATAAATAATGTAATTTTTGCATCGTTGCCTTATTGATGCAAAGGCTATAGAACAGTCTATATTAAAGCGCATGTTCCGATCTTTCATTCAAAAAAAGTTTCATAGAAATATACCGAGTGGTTCCCGAGATATGAGAGACGCAACCTAATCATGAACCTACCATTTTCCGTCATTTTCGTTTTTTTTTTAGTTTTTTGAGAAACTTGAATAACTCTGAAGTTTCTGCAGATAGAGAAATAAAATTTTACAGGTATGTAAAGAAAAGTTTTTTGATTTTTTCTCAAGCTGTCCGAATTTCACAAGCCTATTAGCTTTGGAGATATAAGCGTCATTTGTAGAAAACTAAATTTTTCATTAATAAGCTGAGTTTCCAGGCGGGCCAAAGTTTGGTCACTATTTAGTCTAGGTCCTAACTTATCATATAGTGAAAAATTTACGCTAACAGATCCAGCCGTAAAGGAGTTATAGCGTTTTATAGGAAACCATCTCTTAAAATCCACCTGCTACCAGGTTCTGTTGACCTGGAGTTTTAGAAAAAAAACCAAATTTTTAAAAATTTTTTTCAGCGCGAAACTTATTTTACCTCTTTACTGAATATCTCAGCTATCTTTCCAGATAATTGCCTGATATTTGGTGCACTGGTAGATCACAAGATGGAGAATAGATTTCAATAAATTAATTAATAAAAAAGTGGGCGTTAATTAAATAACGTAATTTTTGCATCGTTGCCTCAGTGATGCAAAGGCTACAGAACCGTCTATATTAAAACTCACATTCCAATCTTTCATTCAAAAAAGTTTCATAGAAATATACCGAGTGATTTCCGAATTATGAGAGATGCAACCTAATCATGAACCGGCCATTTCCCGTCATTTCCGTTTTTTTTAGTTTTTAGAGAAACTTTAATAACTGAAGTTTCTGCGGATAGAGAAATAAAATTTGACAAGTTTGTAGAAAAAAGTTTTCTGACTTTTTCTCAAGCTGTATGAATTTTACAGGTCCGTTAGTTTGGGTATAAGATATAAGCTTCATTTGTAAAAAACTAAAGTTTTCACCATTAAGGTGAGCAGCCAGGAGGGCCAAAATTTAGTCACTGTTTAGCCCAGGTTCTAACCTATTATATGGTAAATAATTTACGTTAATAGCCCCAGCCGTTAAGGAGTTATAGCGTTTTATAGAAAACATTATGCCTAAATTCACAAGACTTTTAAATTTCATTAACTAATATTTTCTTTGCGCCCACTTTGGATCACCAAAAAAAGTGGACAAAAAAGTATTTTTTACATTTTTGTTCTTTATGCAGAATCTCAAGGATTGGGTTAGTTGCAGTAAAAATAAAAAAAATTGTTTTATTTAAATAAAAAAAAATAACATTTATTAAATTAACAATTTATTTATTTAAAATATGAGTTTCATATATTGTTTATTATAATTCATTTATTTATTTATTAATTTATTGCGTTTTTTTTCCTTTTAATTTGGAAATATTTTACAAAAAATAGTTGGTTAGCTAGTTACTTAAACCTTTTAAAATAATTTTCTGCCAAGTAACCAAATATGTACATACAAATATAAAATGTAAAATAAAATATATATAAATATAATTTATAATGCCATATTTATTACACCATTGTTCTGAAAAAAATCTTTTAAATGGTCCACGATTTTGACAACTTTTATAATTTTAAATTCAGTAAATCTAACGGTTAGACTTTATATTAGTTTAGGCTAGGTTGAAAATAGAAGACATTACGCTCATATCCGGGGATATACACATAAGCTATTATAGGCCTGTTGTGCGCTCTCATGTGGATTAAAAATGAGCCCCATCTTTATAGTCCCCCAGAAGTTTCCAGTCAACACCTCTAAGGTGTGTTATGTACGGTAAGGTGTCATCTCGGCTGGGCGAACGCTGGACAATGGCAAAGGAAGTAATACATTGCCGCGATGTCCTCCATGCATGCCCTGTATTCGTAGTCATCCGTGGCTCCAAACTGGTACAAATGCCCCCGTAAATTAGAGTGGTCCATTAACAAGCCGGTCAACTCCATATTAAGAACGTTATCAAAAATATTTATTTTATCTATTAAATTTGACATTTAGTATCCTTATCATTTGTACATTACATAGGCCTTCAAATCAAGATAAGATATACAACCAGGTGACCTGAAAGCAGTTGATGAATATAATAAGGTGTGTGTTAATCAGTTAAAACCAATTTCATATAAAATAATATGAAATAATATGTATGAAAGCTCAATGACTGTCTTCAAGAGCCTGAGTTCAAGGACCTACAGATTTTTTCTGATATGTCTATGCTAAAGCAATGAATCATAGGTCAAGTAAAATAACCAATAAAATGGCTGCCTAGCTTAAAATAATGAGCCTGCAACGATGTTATAAAAATTAAAGAAAAAACACACAATAGCGGAGTTGTGAAAGCTTATTACTACTTTAATGCTTCACCATCTGTCCTCGCTTCACTTTACCTTTCCAAAAGTAATGGAGTGTTACTTATCTTTTAAAAAATAAATAAAAATGAAAGAAAAAAATAAAAAGTTCATAAAGTGGGAAGGGCTTTGTGTAATTAAAAGAGCATAAGTTAAGTGCCAAGTTTCGTAAGAAGCGATTGAGCAACAGTAATAACTATAATTATTAATAGCCTTGGCCACACCCACTTTTCTAAATGCACGGTCTTGTCTCCTCAAGAGCACAGGGTGACTAAAATGAGTACAAGTTCGCTTCTCAAGCTGTGGTCTGAGAAAGGTAGAACTCTTGTGAGCGAGGGGAATTGACTGCCTAGAATTCTCCTGTGTACTCACACGGACAGTGGCAATTTTTCGGTACAATGGACGACCATAAAATGGGCGAAGTGCGAGATGTCGCTCAAAGAGAACGCCACCCATTTTAACCAATTTGACAGCTGTACCAACAACAAAATGGCCGCTTTCAATAACTGTCAAAGTGTGGATGTGCCTATTGGAAGACCCTTTATTTCAATCTTAATAAAATAATTATTTGAGACATAACAAAGTGCTCAATTACAATAACGTTATAAACGCAAATAATGTCAACAACATGTACAGTTACAAACATACATATGTATGCACATACATACATATGTACATACATACATGTAGGAAGCGGAAGCAAAGTGATATGCAGATGTATGTATGTGTGGTATGTAGTCTATGTCAAAGTAAGTTTACAGCAATCATTAGTCGTACAATGGCATGAAAAGCACATTAAGAATGAAATTTGCATAACAAAAAAGATTACAAAATAAACTGCATTACAACAGTGTGCATACGAGTATATTGAATGTGTATTCGTATCCTCAACAGAATAAAATCATATTCCCAGCAAACACTCAAGCTGGATCTCAAATTGAGAATGAGTTGAAGTCAAACTTTGTTTTTTCATATCAGATGAAAATGATTAATATGTCTTTGAAGAAACCTAAAATTAAATAAAATATTTTTTCCCAATATATTGAGAAATGTTAAAAAAAAATATTATAAATCTGATCTCAAATTGAGAATGAGTTGAAGTCAAACTTTGTTTTTCATATCAGATGAAAATGATTAATATGTCTTTGAAGAAACCTAAAATTAAATAAAATATTTTTTCCCAATATATTGAGAAATGTTAAAAAAAATATATAATTATATTACATATATCTTATTCTCGTATCGGTCATTTACTGCAATAGTGTCACAACTCAAAATAAACTAGATTTGCAGAAAAAGCGTGGTAGTACAAGTTGTTTATGTATATGTGACCTGCTCCACGAAAAGGGACCTCCGCGCCGAAAAATTTTTTTTTTACTTTTTGAGTGATTCTTATAGGAAAAAAAAAACGCTCGTACAAATGCCGCAAACCGCAAGTTTCTATGTCTTTTCGGTGCAGAGGTCCCTTTTCGTGGAGCAGGTCACATATGCAATTTTTACACAAGATAAAATACTCAATAAACGCACATTTTTAGTTATGACACTTTTGAAGTCAATGAACGATACGTTCTTTTAACTTAGTTTAGAAATAAATGTGATACATATGTAAGTATTGTCAGTAGTTCATAATCGCTCGTCTCTCATAGTCATGATTTTATTCTTTTTTTTTTTAAAGAGAAGTAACAATCAGGCAATGAATGCCTACTACTATTACTAGATGCTACCTTCTTTAGGAAAGGGTTAGTGAAAGAGAAGGCGGGCGGAGAAGGAAGAGATAGAGAAAAGCTTCATTCTTTAACAACTCTGCTTTTGTCACGTTTTTAATAATGCAGTGTTGCAGCGCCTCTGGTGTTAAATGAAGCATATTAAATTTTTTTTGAAGCTATGGTTAGTAGCTATTTTATCGGGATTGAATCCAATACCTTCGGTTTTGTAGTCAACGTGCTAACTACTTCAGCCAACGCCACCCGAGGTATGTATGATGTATCAGAGAATGACACAATTGTAGCGGAAAAAATTTGTACGCTCACATATTTGCTCTCAAGCAACTATGACTATAGCCGATTCCAACATACAAGTGCATATCGACTTCGTTTATACGAAAAACTAAAATACGCTGCTACCAAAAATAAAAAGGCACATGTGTTTCAAGCTCCTTGACTCTCTCTCTCTTATACTTATCGTCTGAGCCCCATATTCATAAAATTTAAAATGAGTTTAAAATGTATTTTATTTAAAATTTTTCATAAAAAATTTTCTTAGAATCGCTTATACTCAGGCTCCGGCAAAAAAATACACTGATACTCGGGATATTTATACATACGTACATTTGAGTATATAAAATGGAATGGAAATTCTGTTATTTGAAAACATGCTTATGTGTGTATGTAAACAAATGAAAAATAAATAGCCCTGTATGTAAGCATGCGTAGCCAATCAACAGCCAGACTATTTTTATACTCATGCGTATTATTGTTGCTCATACAGTGTATACATTTTAGTTGTTGTCGTTTGTGTATAAGTTGTTGGATATTTTTAAATATATATATATAAAAAAACTTTTTATTCAGATACGTGCTTAATATGCTAAACAGTTACCAATGACGTTGCGTTCTATTGCATTGACTATTAGTTATGTATGGAACTGTTTAACTTAATAAACAAGTGTCTAAATCAAATGATTTTTAATTAGTTTTTAGTGGTTACGCTTTTTTGTTCAAGTGTTTGTACAAGTTTGAACATTCCTTTAGCAACTCATAAATTTAGGTCAACCTATTTTCATATTTTTTTGTTTAAGATTTAGAATTGTTTCTTCTAACAAAAAACTAAGAGACGATATAAAATTAAGTTTACTCTTTTATAATTTAAAATTTTAATCTCAAACCTTTAACCAGCTTCAATTTTTGTTTGGTAAAAATGTTTGATACCAAAGGATGAAAACAATTAGATTTAGAGCTTGTGATCGATCGATGTGTTTGTTGGGTATATGCCTGTCTACTTCCATTTCGAATGTAAGCCAAATTGAAGGGATTATTTTAAAATTGAGACAAGTCAATGAACAAATCACAAGTGGGAAAATATGTCAAAGGATGACATTTAGAGATGCGTTACGGAAAAAAATAAAAATAAAAAATAATTGAAATCAAAAAAAGAATAAAAAAGAAATGGATGTGAAATTACAGCAGAAAATCAATGCTAATATACCAAGAAATCTATGTATATATATGCGTACTTGATTATTTGATGTGCTTTTTTCTATCTATTTTAAGCATCTCAAAGGAAACAATTCAAAATAGAAAGGATGACTATTACATGAGGCAATATAGAAAAGCAGGGAACGTACAGGTAGTATTGAAAAAAATTTAGGCAAAAAAGGTGAAACTCATTCTAAAGAAAATACATTTAAATTTTTAAGTAAAGAGAACTTCTACTTATTTAAAGACACAAAGCTTAATTAAGAGTGGTAATTTTCGCCATTAATATTAAAATAGATAATTACAGGGCATTTTTTTTTTAATAATTCTGGGGGTGCACAAGCAATTCTTGGTGGGGCTATGCCGAAAGCTCATTGATATATCTAACCCTAAAACAGTTTGAGCGCCTGCTCTTCACATGTAATGAATATCACATTAATCACCAGGGAAACCAGAAATATGCTCTCAAATAATGTTTTATGCGTATTCAATATGCACTATATCTTTTGACAGGTTATGTTTTTGCCAGAATGTAGAACACATAGTATCTATGAGTGGTTTCATCTATTTCAATCTATAAATATTGATTTTTTATGCATTTATGACGTTATTTAATAATTTCTCACAAACACTTTTTTCATATTTCGAACGTAAAAGCCAACGGAAGTAGTTAGCACGTTGACTACGAAACCCGGTCTCCGACAGTTATTAAATATCAACACCACGCATTTTTTTTGATGTGTATTAGTGTCTATTTGTATCAGTTGTTGTAGAAAATTTCAAGTCATGAAGGCATAGGCACTGATCACTGAACGACACCGGATTCAGCGGATACTAATCCTAATATAGCATCATCCTTCGCCGATATTGCGTAGCTTAATCATCGGCGAAGTAAAATAACCAATAAAACTACTACTAAAGACAGAGTAAAAAATTTAATACGCCTCATTGACACCAGAGGCGCTGCAACATTATTTAAAAAAACGTGCAAAAAGCGGAGTTGTAAAAGAGTGCAGCTTTCCTCTATCTCTTCCTTCGCCACCTGTCTTCTCTATCACTATCCCTTTCGTTAAGAATATAATAGTAGTAGTGTTACTTCTCTTAAAAAAGCATCTTTGCGATCACTTTGTGGTTTGTATATTCTTCGAAAAAGTTTTCAATATATTCGTTTCGCATTTTGAATAGAGGAATATCGTCAGTTTAAAATTGTTTGCACGTAATAACTAAGCCAAATGCTTAGACTATACACTGCATGCATTGGAAATGAGATGTAGACGGAGAAAAATAAAAATATTGAGCGACATATTATTTGTAAGCATATTAAAATAAAAAAATAAAAAAAGTATCAAAACATGCCCTAAAAGCCTTAAAGATACGTTCTAAAAATTAAAAAAAAAATGCTAAAAATATGCGTTTTAGACGTAAATATGCAAAAATATGCTTTAAAAGGAAAAATATGCAAAAATATGCACTAACAAATCGATGACAAAATTCAAAATTCATGAAACGAATAAATATCTTATATCCGCGTTCATAAGTCACATAAGAAAAAACATGCAATTGCATATTTGCGGTTTCCCTGTTGATCACCCAACCAACCAATCACATAAAAATTATAACCTAAGTCAACTTTTCCCATATCAGACAAGGCATAAGCTCTTACTGCCCTGATTAGCCACTGTATGAGAACGCGTTTCATTGCGGAAACAGTTTTCTATATTTATAATTTGATCAGGCTATCGTATCAGTTCGTATCGTTTTGTAAGCCAAATCCTATGTATGTTTGACTAAACTTACAGCTGCTCGCAGACCATCTGCTACAGCACCTGCCGGCAATGGCATCAAAGCTCTAGTGGACCATTCCATAATACAGTAGAATCCCCATTATGCGGATCAAATAAAACCAGGGGTATTCCGTATAATCGAAAATCCGGATAATCGATTTCAAAGCAAATCAAATCAAAAAGTCAATTTACATACATTTAAATTTGTCATGTTTTATATAAATTTTAGTCGTTTAGATAATACGATATACAAAAAACGAGCTATAACGATAGATAATGAATTACATAGTACCTATGTAAGGCAATTAGACAATTAGAGCTGAGACGAATGATGAGTTCGGATAATCGGATATCCGGATAATCGGTGTTCGGATAATCGGGATTCTACTGTACTTACATAAATATTTCTTTTAGAAATCTTCCTTAGATTTTCTACTCTGCTTTTAAAGTATAAAAGCGAGTTTGTTGTCCCACATTAAAAAAGGTTTTTATTTTCTTCTTGTTGCAGTCAGCTGATTTTGACATCATGCCATATTTATTACACAATTACAGAAAAGCCTGTTGAAATTGTTTTTTTTTAGTTGTTGTAGAGTGACATTGTACTTTATAAATTTACTTAAGTGTAGCTAAAGTGAATTTTTTTAAATACTAAACTTGATTTAAATTGAAGTTTCTTTTACGTATTTTCTTCTACCGACTTTGTGGAAAATTTTCATCAATTGAGCACAAAGAAGTGAATCAATCAATCAATCAATCAATGCTCTTTGTAATACTCATAGCTAAGAATTCATGATTTGTAATAATTTCATTTGTACAGTTTCAGGAAAATTTAAAAATTATACGCATGTTGAAGAAACTTGATTGCGCATTGAAATGCATGCAAGTGTATTTTTACATCAATTGGAAATCATAGTTAGTATGACTGAATGGCTTCATACAATTTACCAATGTTATTTTACATTTCACATTTACTTTTTATTTTTATTTTACTTATACATAAATAATAAACCAATATAAATAAAATATGTGGGTTGAAATGCAAATAGTAAACTCTACATAATTTTGCATTTTCAATGCACACTCACTTGTAATAATGAATAAAGCCAATTATACAAGTGCTTTACAACAAAATTAAACTTTTGCGAAAAGTTTTTAATGTTTGATTCCGCCAGAGGAGACTTGTATATAAAATAAATATTTATACTTATAATATAAAGGAATATTGCCTAATTCGATCGATTGGTTGAGTTTACTGGCATCATTGGGTTTATTAATTATTGTCGTTTACTGATTTTATGTTACAAATAAATTTTTTACAATTTCAGTAACATTCACCTCGAGAGTTTTGCACTTCCTTTAACAATTTTTAAACTCCTTAGCAAATTTATTTCCTCTACCCACATAAAATGCACAACATACAAAATGGAATGCATTTTTTTAAATTCATTTAATTGAATGCAGTTGCAAACAGTTGATAAAAATGGTTAACAAAGGTATACACTCGAAGAAAAATTTATCTTTTGATTGATTACGCCGCCCTACCATCAAATTTTTGACATGAATAGTTCCTATTTACACTATGCAAGTCTTATTGCTAAGCTGATTTGTTTTGTGGGAAAGAGAGACGAGGGGAACAGAAACGTTTCTTTCCCCCTCAGCCACGTAAACCAGGGAGGATTGTAGAGTCTCGAGGGCTATATGGCCAAAACTTGACTCAGGAGGATCCAAACTGCTACTGGACATGAATAGGAAGGCGAAGCGAATCGGGATAGGCGCATTAACAGGTCACTGCTCGGTCAGAGCAAAAACCAGCATTTGGGAAACTGGCACTCGAGATTTTTGTAGGATGTGCGGGGATGAAGAGGAATCAGAAACCATTGAACATATTATGTGTCACTGCATGAAACTGCAACGTCATAGGCTTATATGGCTGAGCAGACGTTTCCATGAAAGCATTACTGATATCGTGAAGTGTAATCTAGAAGACAGCAGGGGATTCATCATGGGAATTCGGTGACTCAATGACGGATAATAGGGCCACTTCTGGCTATAAAAGGGCGGGGGGGGGGGGTATAAAACTTACTTTTTTTTGGGCAATAGAAGGGACTCAATTGGGTCTCCGATCGGTGGTGCGGTATAGCACCACCCTTCCTAACCTAACCCAACCTGATAGAAAATGCTTTAAAGGAAAAGTTTGTTTTATTCTTTTTAGTGCATTGAAATAAAATCCTTTTTAAAAGAAGGTTTCTTTTACTTTTAGTTTAGTTTTAACTTTTGAGTGGCATCATCTTAATTTTCGAGTTATCCATATTGTAGAAAGTCATAAAAAAACTTAGTACGACATCTTTAGAAATCCGCCATATTGGATTTAGAGTGACGTCACTTTTTTCGAGGATTTGCTCATATCCTTTCATTTGATACTCATATCGTAGGAGTGTTTTAAAAATAGCTACTTCGCCATCTTGGTTGTTCCGCCATATTAGAATTACAATGACGTCACACAGCTAAAATAAAATTTCAGGTCAATCGGTTAAAGAGATATCTGCTACAAAATTGCAAGATTATACCCGAATAAACATCGTTACATTGCAAATTAAATACATAACAGCTTTTAAGAAAAAATTCATCCAACTAATTTCATGAAAATGTTTTGGTGTGAATTCGGGAATAGTATTTCAAAAGCTTTTTTTTCTATAAATAGTGACTAGTTTTATTTAAATTCGTCCTTATTCTATGTGTACTGTACGAGCGTATGATAGAGTAGAGGTCATTTCCTAGTCCAATATACCAAAATGTTTTGAAAAATTCATTGCTTTGAGAGAAATACAAAACACTTTATAACAACAAGAATTTCAACATTTAACCTTTTGTTATATCAAGAGTATGGAGATCATACCAACCCATTGTACGCCAGATTGTTAATAATAGAAGTGCAGCATCAGATTTTTTTTACACCTGTGCGATTCATTGCAACGTAAAATAAAGAACAAAAGTGTGCTTTGTTCCTGTGTGATAAATAAAGTGCACAATGAAGAAAAAAAAAAAAAAAACAGGAACACAAAGGTGTAACAAATGAGAGGAGCAGACATTCGACCTGCAGAGAAAATTAGTTAAAAGGACAGAGGATAACAAAATCATTTTGCACTATATGGGAACAACAACCAAAAGCAGAGACAACAAAAAAAAAAAAAAAACACCAGAGATAAAGTTCATGATATATTTACTTCTTTATATACATATGTATTTGTGTGTGAATATGAGTATGTACTCAAGCACAGATACACGCTCATCTACAGAAATTAATCCATGGGATGCAAACAATGGGATGTCGAAAGTAATAGTTTCTGCACTACCAAAGTATTTTCATAGATGTGTATTTTAAATAAATATATATTGTTTTCAATTTGGATTAAAGGATAACATGTGGGCATTGAATCAAAGTTTCATTTTAAAAAGAAATAAGATTATTCACTTGAGACTTACAAGAGATTGAAATACAGCAAATGTTTCAAAATTGGTAAATAAATAACTCGTTAAATTTTCAAAATTTCTCATGCATTTTGTTGTACAAGCTAATAAAAAATATAAAAATATTTGTACATTAGGGCGGGTCGATTTTTTTTTTTTTGCAAAAAATCATATAGCAAAAACCTAATCTTTACGAGGTTGGCGTTGGCTGAAGTAGTTAGCACGTTGACTACAAAACCGAAGGTCCTGGGTTCAATCCCTGTATCCAACAGTAATTAAATAACAACACCACGCATTTTTCTCATGTGCATTAGTGTCCCTTTGTATCAGTTCAAGTGATGAAGGCATAGTCACTGGTCACTGAACTATACCGACTTCAGCAGATACTAATCCTAATGTTACATCAGAGCGCCCTCCTTCGTTGTGTAGCAGAATCGTCGGCGAAGTAAAATAATCATTAAAATGGCTACAAAGTAGAGCTTCAAAAAATTAATACGCCTCATTTCACATCAGAGAGGCGCAGCAACACTGCATTATTAAAAACATGCAAAAAGCAGATTTGTAAAAGAATGAAGTTTTCCTCTATCTCTTTCTTCACTGCCTGTCTTCTCTCCCACTATCCCTTTCCTAAAGAAGGTAACACCTAGTAATAGTAGTAGGCATTATTTGTCTGAGTGTTATTTCTCTTTTCTACAAAAAAAAAATCTGAGAAAATTCTGAGAAAATTCTCCGAAGAAACCATGTGCCTAAAATCAATCCCTATACAGTGCCCAATAAAATTAAATCTTAAACTTTACAAACTTGTATTTATTATAATAATTCCCAACAAAATATTCATACAATCATATGTGCTATTACTTTATCCTCTTGCAACAATCCTAATTACAAAAGGAGCGAAAACGTTCCTTCTTTCCGACTTTTATTGATGTTATAAAAGTGTTTGCCCTAAAAATATAATTATTTAGGCTGGTACGAGTTTTACTGCCTATTTTTTTTATAATACTATTTATATTGAAAGCAAAAACAAATTTATTGTTTTCAAATTTCAAATTAAATTGTGCAACGAAAATGCTCTTACGTTTTATAAAAACAGGCAATTAATGTTAATTTAATGCTATTCAGTTTTGGTTATTATATAAATTATTTTTCAACTCAAATATATTGTGTTTGAGAAAGAAGCTGATACCATGCGAACGAAACTCTCAAAAGTTTTCATTTTATGTGAAGGTGAAAGGAAAACATGTTATGGCAATTTTTTTGCTTGTTTTTATGCTCAAGCATTGTCTATATGCATTTCGTTCCCGCTTATGGAACTCGTCAGTAGATTTCAACCCAAACATTTTTGGAATTTAGCTTAGAACAAACTTCTTATGTTTATAGTAAGACTTTTAATATTGTTAGCTAAATTGAAAATTCTTTTGGGTTGAAGTCTACTGAAGAGTTCCACAAGCGGAAGCGAAATGCATATCGACAATGCTTAACCATAAAAAGAAACAATATTTTAAAATTAAAGACTTTATATCAAATTAATATATTTCGGTATTTCATGTACATATGTATGTTATGGCAAGCTTAAATGAAGGTTTTCCTTAGAATATCCTTTTTAGTTATAAACCTAAAGAAACATTTTATAAATTTAAAAAGCAATAAAAAAGTCTCACACTTAATTTAAATGCCAATGAAAGCTGTCACTGTCAGACCGTATGAGCGACACATTGCTAAAAAAAATATGAACTTTTATTGCTCACACAACCTGGTGTCCAGTGAAGAAAAAACGCGTTACGACCCCGACATGGCACAATAAAATTCAAAGTAAATTCTAAAATAAAAAAAAAAATATGGGAATATGCAGCATACCAACACCAAGTGTTACATTTGCATTTTAAATCATTTAGTATTGTGTATACATAAATAAGTATGTACACATTTACATATTGTTACCATAATATAGAAATGTCCTAACTCATTTTATTTTTTTGGAAATTGATATTTCTTCTACAGAAATATTTATATGTACACAAGACCCGTTTAAAAAACAAGTAAGAGTGCTATATTCGGCTGTGCCGAATCTTATATACCCTTTACCAACGTATGTATGTGTAGTATACAGATACAAACATAAGTACATACATACATATTTGTTTTGTGATAAAATTTATAATTTTTTGTTATAGTGCAATTTTTAGTAGGTGACCTCTTGGTTTTTTTCGACTAAAGAATTTGCTTAAGTAAAGATCTTCCTAAAATATGAAATATGTTTAACTAAAAAAATAATTATTTTTGGTTATTTTTTTACCCAATTTTTTTCAATTTACAACCCTGGAACCATAATTTAAAATTTTCTGGTTTTAATACGAGTACTAATTTATTTATTTCTAAAATATAGAATATATTTAATTATCAAAGAAATAACTAGCTTTATTTAATTAGTTTTATATATAAAAAAAGTGTACTTTTCCCAGCACTGGACTCATCATTTTAGATTTTTTTGGTTTCTTATATCAATCTTGTTCTTCAAAAATATATAAAATATGTTAAATGAACAAAGAAAAAAAGAAATAAAGAAAATACTAGTTTTATTTAGTAACTTTAATATCAAAACAAATTCAGTAAAGTACGATTTTTTTAATGTGGCTTTTTGAAGTTTTTTTTCAGTTAAACGATTTTTTTAGTTTTGTCGCTTGTTTTGGGGACCTTTTTCATTTTGGCGATTTTTTTTAATTTGACGATTTTTTCCATTTTTGGGTTTCTCTTTTATTTTGGCGATTTTTTTCATTTTGGCAAATTTTTTCTGTTTTTGGGGTTTTTTTCATTTTGGCGATTTTTCCGGATTTTCTCGACTTATTTTAGTCTTAGAAATTTTTTTAATTTGGTGCTTTTTTTGTTTTGGCGATTTTTTTTGTTTTTGGCGATTTTTTTCGGTTTGGCAATTTTATAATTTTTTGATTTTTTAGTTTTACCGTTTTTGAAAATTTCAAGAGTTTTGCTCTTACGGTTTCCAAGATACAGCAATTTATCAAAATTACATAGTCAAAATTGCATTAACTGATGGTACACCCTTTAATTAAATTTGTTTAAATTTTAGTGTTAATTGTTGTAGTTTGTATAAAAATACACTAACCTTATAAATTTCAAGTGTATATACATACAATTGTATGTATATTACATGGGACTTTAACATTTTTCGTTGCTCGTTTTGGAACACCCTTTAATTTTTAACTCTCATGTATTTGCTGTTGTAGCGGCCAAAGGTCTACACACTGTGTCCAAATTTCGGGTCCGTAGCTCTTACGGTTCTCGAGAAAATACCCTGTGATAGACAGACGGACAGCGTAGCGAAAATAATAGGGTTCCTTTTCACCTTTGGTGTACGGAACCCTAAAATGGTTAAATTTTCCAGCTGTGGAGCTGTGGTTTTTATTTTTCAAATTTTCTATACCCAACTTTCCAAAACATATAATATATATTTATAAATGAAAATATAAAAAAAATTATTAGACCTAGTTAATTTTATATATCACAAAAAGTGTACGTTTCCCAACCCTGGAATCATAATTTAAAATTTTTCTGATTTCTTACACCAATCTTTTGCTTTTAAGAAAATAAGATATTTTAAATTTATAGATAAAAACGAAAAATTAGTTTTAGTAGGCTATTTTTATATAACAAAAAAGTTAAAGTTCCCAACCCTGGAAACGCCTTTTTGATTTTTTATTTTCTTTTCATATTTTTAATGCAAATTTTATTCGTACTGAAATATAAAATAAGTTTATTTAACAAAAAAATTAAAAAATTGTGTTATGCAGTTATATTTATATGGCAAAATCAAGTTTCAGTTTTCCAGCCCTGAAACCGTCTGCTCGATTTTGCTGATTTTCAGACCAATCTAAGTTGGATCATTTCTAACACAACAGTCCAACAACGAACTCTCTAGCTTTTCTGAGAGCTTCGGAAAACCGATTTCACGTACACCATACGGACGGACGGACGGACAGACGGACATCGCTTATTCGTCTTCCCTATTCATAAGGACCCAGAATATATACATTTTATGGGTCGCATATGAATATTATGGAAATTACACACGTAATGACAAACGTATATATACCCTTTTCCATTTTTGGTAAAGGGTATAAAAATAATGAGTTAGGACTTTTCTATATTAAGGTAACGATATGTATGTAAGTTTATAATAGTATTTATATCAAAGTACATGTATGACTTGTATCATTACCTTAGGATGGAAGGAACTAATACAAAATTACTCACGGGACTCGTACCCTCGTATTGCAAAGCGACTTCGAGATCACTGCAGTATTTAACAGACATAAAAGCTTTTCTATTATAGAAGTTGCGAATTGTTTGATAGTGAATGTTATTTTGATAACCGTTATGAATATATACACTGATAGTTGGAACACTTAGGAGAGCCATAGAACTCCCGCTTCTTAGAACAAACTCTTGACTGTTATTTGGATCAGAGTTATTTTAGGGCTGATGAGCTTACAAGAACAGGGACAAGCTTACAAGTTTTACTGGATATGGAATGTAAAGGTTTACTCTTACTCTCGAGCAAACTCAGACTTAGGTGCAAGAATGAGAAGGAAAGAAATAGAAGGTGGCCTTTTTCAATTCAAGAAATAGTGGGTTGGCGTTGGCTGAAGTAGTTAGCACGTTGACTACAAAACCGAAGGTCCTGGATTCGAGCCCGGTCTCCGACAGTCATTAAATAACATCACCACGCATTTTTCTGATGTGAATTAGTGTCCTTTTTTTAAATAAAAAAGAGAAGTAACACTCAGGCAATGAATGCCTACTACTATTAGTAGGTGTTACTTCTTTAGGAAAGAGATAGTGGGAGAGAAGACAGGTAGTGAAGAAAGAGATAGAAAGCTTCATTCTTTTACAACTATGCTTTTTGTTGTGGGAAAAGTTCCAGTGATGCAGGCATAAGGCACTGGTCACTAAAACTACACCGGCCTCAGCGGATGCTAATCCTAATGTAACATCAGAGGGCCCTCCTTTGTCGGTATTGTGTATCAGAATCATTGGCGAAGTAAAATAACAAATAAAATGGCTACTAAGAAAATGGCTTCAAAATTAAATACGCCTCATTTGACACCAGAGGCGCTGCAAAACTGCATTATTAAAAAAGCGTGCAAAAAAGTAGAGTTATAAAAGAATGAAGCTTTCCTTCCTTCACCATCTGTCTTCTCTTTCACTATCCCTTCCCTATCACCCTCTCCCACTATTTTCTCTTCAACTCACAGGTAGCACAAAGGGATCATTGTATTGTACCCAAGTGAGCTGGGGGTCTACTCTGTAATTCGAGACGAAAGCAAATGCTTTCGAATTTTCATGTTATAAGCATAGAAATTCGAAAGCATTTTCTTTCGTTTCGAATTACAGAGTAAAACCCCTGGGCTCCAAATTTCAGCCTTCCTTACCAGCAGCCTGCTAACCTAACTTATTCAAGGTATAGGACAAATCTCGGTTTAATATAATTACTTTTGCAGCAGCTTCCAATAGCTTCCAATAGATTGATGAAGCTAAAAATGCAGAATATTTTAGGCGTCATAGCCCTGGATTAGCAATAAAGAGAATGGCCTTCCTGAACGCTCTTGAGCTCAGAAAACTTTCTGACATTTCCAGGATTAAACTGCAGCCTGTTAGTAGCTTTATATGTAGCTCGATTGGTTTGACTGTGAAGATTAAGCTTAAGCAGAGTCTCCGTGATGTCATCATGGTCCAGACGTGTCTAAGTGAGTCCGGGATTCCGACTGCCATTCTTACCTAACCTAGCTTATTGTAAGTCTTCTAGTTTTTCTAATCTTTTTTATTTATACATACATATAAATTGTTTAAATTTAATTGAAATTATTAACCCCCGTCCAAAAAAGGGGTGTTATAAGTTTGTAGTGTGTGTCTGTGTATCTGTGTGTCTGTCCGTGTCCACGTACAGCCCAAAAGGCTGGACCGATTTTGATTTAGTTCTTTCTGTCTAAAAGGTGACTTGATCGAGATATATATAAACATAAATGTTTATAGAAAATCGGTCCAGCCGTTTAGAAAATATCACATCTTTTCTAGCAATATCGGGGTTTTTTTAAATTTTTAATTTTTGTTATTTTTATGTAACAATAAAAATATTTTATTTTTGAATATTTTTAAACGACCAAGTAACCTTTTACCCATATCTCCTTAACGAATCGTATAGTAATTATCTTCTTATTTAATTTATTCTCCGAAAATTTACTTGCAGAACTTAAAATAAAATTGATTTGGATAATCAATTTTTATCTCCACATTTGCTTTTTCGCTTATTATTGAGTCATTTAAATTAAATATGAGTTATGAGTTACGAGTATAAGTTAAATTTATTAATATTCATCAATATTCACAAAGAAACTGCTGTCATCAACATTCTTTTCTCATTTCTTTACTTTGTCTGACATCTATTGCGGTTTTGTTTTCTTTTTTTTTAACAAACACCAACAAAAGAGAAAATCCTTTTTATGTTGCATGTACATCTTAAGAATTTGCAACATGTTCTGCGATCCTTAATGCCATATTAAATAGTTGTAGTTGTTTTCTATCTGTCTTTGCTCTTCTTGAATGTTTTGCTCATTCTATTGGTGTGTTCCACAATATGCTAAACAAGGCTAAATTACAAAAAAAAAAGAAAAAATAAAAAATCTTCATGAATATCTTTATGCAACAATAACAAGCGCAACTGCATCTTAAGTAAATATTTATTGGCCAGACTTATAAACTTGGTTAAAGCTTGCAACTATTCACTGGCATTTGGCTTATTTTATGTTATGTTATTATGCTTTATGACAGAATTAATAATACGAGTAATGGATGTTAAACGAATAATGTACAAAGTGTAAGATAATAAATACTATTGTATGATAAGGTTAATGAACAAAATTATAACGAGAATGTTAATTTATGTAGAAGGCTTCTCAAAAGAAGTTTATATTGTGCCATAACTGCCAAAAAAGCTTAAGCGACACATACTTTTCGAGATTTAATTTTTTTACGAAAATCGATTATATGCGATTGTAGATAATGGAATTCGTAAAAAAACTAAGTTCAAAAAAATTGGTCTCTTAAGCTTTTTTGGCGATTATGGCTCGATATTTATTTACTGATTAAACGCGTGTGTTGTGTTCTCAATCTGGTGGTTGTGTGTGGCTCTTGGGAATTCAATTGCTATGGAGTGTTTCTGTGGCCGGAGGGCTTATTGGGTGTACGAAAGTTTTGTAAAAATAGTGGGTCTCATTATTAATCTTGTTCCACGATTGCGAAAATATTTTTTTTGTGTAGAAGCAACATTTGTAATTATTTATTCCGTTGCTACGGTATTTTTCCGCAGTTGCGGTATCATTTCTACTGTGACAGTATTGCCATATTATTGATTCCGTTGTACACCTATTTTACTCCATTTTCCTACGCTGAAATTTTATAACGGATTTCTTGCGGAATGAACCAAAATGTAAGGAAAACACATATGGGACCTTCTCCGAGAAAAGGGACCTAGTGTGTGAAAATGAAGTTTTGAGAAAAACGCATTTAAAAAATAAAATTTTAATGTTTTTCTCATTTTTATCGATTTTGACACACTAGGTCCCTTTTCTCGGAGAAGGTCACATATACAAATTTGCATATATAAAATTTACTTTAGTTTATTTTGTTTATTTTATTTAGGAAAATATTTTTAGAGGAATAAAAGATAGAAGTACACAAGTTAATTGCAAATAAAAGTAATGGTAAATGAAATGAAATTTAAAAATCTTAAAAAATAAATTAAACCGACTTTGAATAGCATTATAGGTAACTCATATAAAAATGTTTTATTTACCTTAATTTAAATTATTTATAACTTTTTAGCGATTATTTAGGAAGTCGGTTTAATTATTTTTAAGTTTTATTTTTGAATTTTTAGTGCAAATCTTATATTTCTAGGGAAATTTGGCAAATATTAGTTTCCACCCCCTTTTCTAGATTCTACAGCGCGTCACTTTTAAAGCTCAAGGTGTGTGCCAACTTTCGTGAGCATCGGCCAGGTAGAACCAAGTAAAATATAATATTCATCTTTAATGGGTATAGCCCCGCCCGCTTCTTTAAGCATAAAATTATGTCATTCTAAGAGGTGAAACTGTTTGCCAAGTTTCGTGGGAGTCGGATAAGTAGAAGTACATATAATTTAATACTAAGCTTTCATGGGCGTGGCCCGCCCACTTTTTGAACATAAGATAAAGTATTTTGTAGATCTCAACGTATGCGTCAAGTTTCGTAAAAATTTTTTAAATAGAAGCATGTGAAGTATAACATCAAATTTTACCAGGCGAGGCTCTGCCCACTTTTTTTAATGAAAAATTGTATATTTCTTAAAGCTTAAGCCATGTGTAAATTTTTGTAAAAATCGGTTCAATAAAATAAAAATATTAAATTTTAATAGGCGTGGATCTGACCACTTTTTTAATAAAAGGTTATGTTATGTTAGGTTAGGTTGAAAAGAGCAGCGAGCCATTAAGCTCATATCCAGGGACATGCACATGAACCAGTTTAGGCCTATTGTGCGCTCTCATATAAATTAATAAACGTACCCCATCTTTACAGGAACTCAGTATCATTCACGTAGTCCCTCAAGCTTTTCCAGTCAATACCTCTAAGGTGGGTAATGCTCGGTAAGGAGTTTTTTAATAAAAATTTTGTATTTTTAATAGCTTAAAGTATGTGCCAAGTTTTGTAAAAATCGGTTAAGTACAAGCACCTGAAATAAAATATTAAATTTTAAGGGGTGTGGCTCCGCCCATTTTTTTAACTTCGAGATTGTGTCATTACGAGAGCCTATCGGATAAATAAGATATTATAAAATCAAAGAAATAACTTAGTGGACGCATCCCCGCCCAATTTTTTTTTGACAATGGGACCAAATGGAAGCTATACCCTCTCAGTTAAAAAATTAGTTTTTAAAATCGGTCTAAAAGGTATGGAATTATGAAGTAGCATAAGCAAAAAAAAAAAAAACAGGTGAATCGATAACATGCTTCTTTATTTAAGTCGGTTAATTAAAAGAATATAAAAAGTTTTGACGTTAAACTCCTTGCCAACACTGGCTGCCTGCTTCACGACCATTTTCTAAACTTGCAGACTCTAGCTCATACAAAATATATTTCAATGCTACCTCATTTAAGAGATTTTTTTAAAGCTGTAAAATTAAAGATAAAAATTGTATGCCCCAAACTGTACTTATTCACATTTCTATATTCCAACTCTTTTTTCTACCCAGATTTCTAAGCAATCATCGTCACTACTATCCTCCATAAAAGGCTTTTATATCACTCTAACAATTACATATATTTCTTTCGTGGGTAGATATTCTATATTAACTTCACTTATAATAGTATTTTTGAGCTCACCACTTAAATTTGTTGTACATTGGCGGTATTCAGTGTTTGATGCAAATGGTCTTGCACAAGTGTAAATGCTAAATTTGGTAGCTTTTCTTTAAAATCCAACAACAAAACACACACTCAATCCAAAGAAAAGCTACGTTAAATTGTATTTTCGCTTACGCCAGACCATTTGCATCAATTTCCAAATACCGTCATTATATTAAGCAGTCTACACGTAAAAACAAAGTGGCAATACTGTGATAAAATAGCTTACCTCACGTCTCCACTAGCCATCGACTGGGGCATGACATGAATATGACGACGGCAGAGCAACTGTGAAAAAATCATCAACTTCTTTGTTGTGGTGAATACGTGCGATGTCCATGTTCAGGCATGTAAAAGTATTTTGCGCTAGTGCAATAGAGATGGAATATTTACTAATTTTGTTCGGTCTCTTTTCTTTCTATTGCAAATGGTTGCGAACTGAGAATCTCATGGCGAACATTGTTGCTCAGACATATATTCGGCCATCCATGTCAGAACATGGACGAGAAAGTTGGACATTAGCGGTCTCCATTAGCATGTTCATGGCTAGTGGAGACCGCTAGTAAATACTCAACAATCGGAATTGAAGGCGTTTTCGGTAGAAATTGAGTTCTGTTACATGGCTGATAGTGCAAACGGATGTTTTTTAAGTTTTTGCAATATAAAATGCTGTCAAGGACTCTAGCAAATACAGGGTGTTTTTTTTTAGAGGTATAGAACTTCGAATTGAAATAAAACACAAGAAAATCGTTTTAATGTCCATCAATTTGGCTTTATTGGAAGGACAATTTTATGCCATTAATGTTTAAATATGATTTCGGGCATGTGGCCTGCGCGGCTGGCTCGAATAAAGCCAATTCTACAGGTGAAAATTTTCAACCACTTTTTCGAGCATATGGGGCCGTATGTTGGCAATAACGCCACGAATGTTGGCTTCCGAGTCCCCTAACGTTTCTGGTTTGTTGGCGTAGACGAGCGACTTCACATATCCCCAAAGAAAATAATCCAATGGTGTCAAATCACACGATCTTGGTGGCCAATTGACAGGTCCATTCCGCGAAATTATGCGCTCATCGAATGTTTCCTTCAATAAATCGATTGTGACGTGCGGTGTGTGGCATGTAGCGCCGTCTTGTTGGAACCACAACTCATCCACATTCATGCCATCCAATTCGGGAAAAAAATAGTCGGTTATCAGCTCCAATTGCTGTGCACGGTGGCGAATCGATTCATTCGGGTCCTCTTCAACACTTTGCTCTACAGCGGCAATTGTTTCTTCGGTGCGCACTGTTCGACGTCTCTGCGGATGCGTATTATCACATAGAGTAAACGTAGTGCGAAAACGATCCATGGTTAACCGAATTAATTGCTCTGATGGACGATTATGTCGACCATAAAATGGACGGAGCTTGCGGTAAACTTCGCGAACTGAACCATTATTTTCGAAATAAATTTGCACGATTTGCAAGCGTTGTTCTTTTGTCAACCTGTTCATGATGAAATGGCAAACCAAACTAAATATTAATCACTTGACAGCTGACAAAATGGCCGCCAGTTAAAAAAGTGATGCCAACTTAAAGTTCTATACCTCAATAAAAAACATCCATTACTTAAAAAAAAGCTTCTTCGTTAAAAAGCAGTATTACAATGAAGTAAGACAATTTTCTGATTTCCCTCGTTATTAGTGAAAGTACCAAATCTTTTGAATCCACTGCAGGCTATAAATCATTTTTGATAGGAATAATTTTAAAACTTTATTGTTGTCATAAAAACTCCTAGAAGAGTTACCGCAATATAAAATTTTTATTTCTACCAATTATGCATATGGACACTTCCAAAAAAAAGTCCACCATGACGGACAAATTTAAAGTTCACCAACAGATTTGTTTTCTTGGGGAAAAAGATTTTTTAATCTAGAAGCTTGGAAAATAAGTGTATATCAGTCCAAGTCCTAACAAAAAAGTTTTGTATAAAAATACTTGGCCAATTCGCAGAGTTAAGCAATTTTGTTAGTCAAGTCAAACCCCACTTCTGTTTTTTGTAACGTAACGCCAGGTCATATTTTGCGAATATCTTGAAATCCTTAGGTGTGATTGTTATAATTTTTTCACTAAATATAGACCTATTTAATCACTTCTCAAATGTAAGAAAAAATTTTTTCAAACACAATTTTAAAACTTTTTTTTTCAACCTTTTGTCGTGCAAATGGCATGTAACGCCAGAATGGAATTACCCATATACATTTCTTTTCTTTAATAATTGCTTAAGATCAAAGACATCACTCACCATCCAGACTTTGTGGCCTTGTCTAGTTAGTAAAATATGCTGCATATGATATAAATGATTCTTGGAAATAAAATTTGATACGAAAATTGAACAATATTAAAAGTATAAATCTCAAAAAATTTCTTATTAACACTTCAAAAACATTAAAAAGAGAACAAAAAAAAACAAATAAAAATACTGATGAAAAAATAACAAGTTTATTGTTCTCATCTGCATAATTTAGTATATGAACCACATGTAGCAAATAAAATGGCATATTGAATAAATTTCTGCCGCGAGATGGGCAAAGACAAAACGAAATGTAACCAAATACTCGTATTACTAAACAAAATATTGTATCCTTGCAAACATTTGGAAAAGGGGTATAGGCTTTTGATATCGTTTTAACTTCGCTGATGCACGCATACAACAAATAATGATGAAGCCGAGAAAAAAGAAATTTAAATTTTCTGTTTATCTTTGTGTCTACTGCAGAATAAGCTAAATATTGAACGCCGCGCCGCGCCACCATCATAAAAAGTATTTTAGATAATTTTCTTGAATAACAAAAAAAAAATTTGTTTAACTAACAACAGAAATCAAATAAATTAAGTCGAATCGTTAGCATATATTACCAAGGGCTTAACGCACAGTGGTGCAACAAATTGAGTATTTTTCAAATGAAATTCATAAGCAAAATGTTTCAAATTGCTGTTGAATATTTTTCAACGTAACCTGGTTCTAATCAAGAATGATAAAATAATATTTTATCATTCTTGGTTCTAATGACTATGTAGTTGCTAGGGAGAAGCTTATAAACTATACCAGTGTCGGTATCCTGAAAGCTGACGAGAGATCTTATTATAAAAAGGAGGTTAAAGTTCCCCAACTGCCCTACCCCATTCCGACTTTTGCATTGCAAATCCATGAAATCCAGGCATTTTAGGAAAATCATTTATTCAGTAAATGTGTAAAATTAATCTTACGGGAGGCATTATTGCGGGACATTATAATTTTCTAAAATTTCAGCTTATGCGTATTTTTTTTTCCTTTTCCAAAAAGAGGTCAAACAAGAATCTTTAAATTGGTATATAATGGGCTAAAATATTCTACGAGATTAATTTTACGAGTAAATACCAGAAATTGGTCAAAGCTTGAAATGCGTTTGAGTATTTACTTCGGACTTATTCTCACTTGAATTTTAGGTACAGTAGTGTCCGCTTGATTGCTCCCGGCATAACTGATTTACTTTGTTAATTTCTCTAAAAAAAATATTGAATGAAAATGTTCTATATAATATCCCCGTTTAAATGAGTTCCATTTAAATGCGTTACCCGTTTAATTGATTCTAAAATAAAATCCCTTTTCAGAAATCCCGAACGAACGTGCCGGTTAATTGTTATTTGATAATTTTCATAAATAGTAATGGTAAAACTAAATAAAAGGATGTGGCAACTCCTTGAAATCATCTGTTTTTATTTACTTTTTTTTTAATGGCATATGCCAATGTTTACAAACATACATACATACATTATAATTTTAACCTGTTTGGGCATGCTTCGCATTATTTTTCTCCATGCTTAAACAGGTGTTTTTAGGATTCCGTAAACCAAAGGTGAAAAGGGACCCTATTGTTTTCGCTACGCTGTCCGCCTGTACGTCTGTCTGTCCGTGTGTCTCTCCGTCACAAACTATTTTCTCGAGAACCGTAAGAGCTACGGTCCTGAAATTTGGACACAGTATGTAGACCTTTGGCCGCTACAACAACAAATACATGAGAGTTAAAAATTAAAGGGTATTCCAAAACGAGCAAATGTTGATCCCGTGTAATATATAATACAATTGTATGTATGTATATACACTTGAAATTTGTAAAGTTAGTGTATCTTTATACAAGCTACAACAATTAACACTAAATTTAAAAAATCTAAATTAAAGGGTGTTCTATCAGTTAATGTAATTTTGACAACTTGCTGTATCTTGGAAACCGTAAGTAGCAAACTCTTGAAATTTTCAAAAACGGTAATACTAAAAAATCAAAAAATTACAAAATCGCCAAACCTAAATAAATCGCCAAAAACAAAAAAAAAATGCCATATTAAAAAAAATCTAAAACTAAAAGAAATCTCAAAAAACCGGAAAATCGCCAAAATGAATAAAAAAATAGCCAAAATGGAAAAAACGCCAATAACCGAAAAAATCGCCAAAAAGGGGGAAAAACCCTGCAAAAAATTTGGTGACAATTGATCCAAACGTACTCGTCCTATAACTGGAGAAAATGTGGGTGTTATCAAAAGTACGTAGTAGTGTATGGTGAAAAAAGTCCTATCGTTTAAATGGTGACATATTGACCATTTTCGTAGTGTATCGTCTTGATCTTGAGCCAATTTAATTCGGACTCGGTCTAGTATTGTAGTAAACTTCATTGAACATGTTCGATGTGGTCGAACACAGGACCTATCAAATAGTGTAAATATAATGTTAATTGCTCCCTTCAATGTGACTCTGGGATCAGTCCCGTAACTATACTTAGATATTAACCTAAGCTTAAGTGGTATTTATACTTTTGAAATATGAGTGGCCCTGTGGTCGAGTGGGTAGTGTGCCAGCCTGTCATGCACGAGGTTGTCGGTTCGAATCTCAAAAAATTTTCAGATTAAAAATAAAATAAAAAAAAAATGTCATTGCATTTGTAACAATAAAAAAATATATAAGCGTTAATTGTTACAGTTAAATGTCGAAATTTTATTTATAAATAATTTATATTATTATACATCGAATAGGTCCCTATGGGATAGTTCAGTGACAAGTCACAAGGTGCATACAAAGTATCAATTAACCCCATCCTAGGCCATCCCCATGTAAAAGTGACTGGTCCGATTCATAAGAAGTGTTAGAACTTGGACTGGTCCCTATCACTTGGGGACCGGTCACGTGACTAGTCTTGTGTCAGTTCCATTTCCTGCAGGGAAGCGACAAAACTAAAAAAAGCGTTTAAACTGAAAAAAACGCCATATTAAAAAATCCTCAAAACCGAACGTACGGAACCCTTCGTGCTCGAATCAATGTCGCACTTTACTGAATTTATTTTTAACTGAGTTAATGGATCAATTAACTGCACATTCTTAGAAAATCAATAGAATGTGCCTCGCAGTTTCATGTAGAATCCCACGAGAAATATTTTCATGTTACATTTCTCCATATAGATCTTTTGGACAACCTTTCTCACATAACTTTTGAGCCTAAGAGGAAAATATGTATGTATGTATGTGTGTAGTTCACAATAGATTTTAAATTTAAAGATATTTTTAGGGAAAAAGCCGACTGTATGTAGCAGATATTACTTTTGAGAAAACCAAAATAACTTTTCTAAGGAATAATGAAACCGCAAACGTATCACAGACAACAATATTTCTGTGAAATGATTTTCATTATTTTTATGGTTTAACACAAAATATGTTTGTTGTTAAATTAGTTGGTTGACATTTCTATGTTTAAATTTTCATTTTCTCATGAAAATCTTAAAATAATGTGTGAATAAAATATGTATTTAAGTGTTTCTTTGTTGGTTTTGTGTAAAGTCTTTACAGACACATTTGCATGTAAAATACACAAAAATTAAATGGATCTTCTACAAAACTAAATATGTATTTATGTGTATGAAAACTAATAAGGAGTAACAGAAAATTTTAATATTCTTACTAAAATTGGTTTCACATAAGGTGTTAAAATTTTTGATGGTGAAAACAAATAGTTTGGATTACGAAAACTGGAATAAAATTATATGGGAACAATAGCGTTTTAAAATTTCTCTTAGGTCCTGTTTTACAATAACGAAGCGAAACTTTCGACTGAAGATTTATATTGAAAACAACAATATTTGCTGGTGGTTAAGCATGTCTATATGCATTTCATAGTTCAAAAATATTATTATTTGTGAATTCTCAAATGGTTTTTAAAAGTCTGTGTATACGAGTAATATAAGAGGTTTGTGACTGTTCAAAATGTGTGGTTAAAGGTTACTGACCATTTGTTAAAGCAACAATGAAATGCATATAAACATGCTTAACCACCAGCAAATAAATTTCACTTATACATAATAATAGAATTATGACAATATGTCGAATAATACTTTTGTTAAAAATAATATATTTCAATAAAAATTATCATACAGATGCATGTATAAGCTTAACCAACCATAAATATAAATTTTTCGTACATTAATGTATTGCTTAATTCCTTTAAGCTCGAGGTCTGGTCTTAACTTATGTATGTGTATAAAGATCGAATAATTTTAAATTATATAATGAATTTTTCGTATTATGATTTATCTAAAAACACAACATTCCCTCGAGTTTTAAACTTTGTTTCTGAAAAACTGCCACAAAACTCTTAACTCAATTTCATAAAAAAAAGTTCTTTATCCTGCAATATTAAATCTAGTTTCACGATTTTTCATTTAAGTTAACGATATACACATGACTAAAAAAACACAAATTTGCACAAAATTTAATAATTTATACAATCGATACCAATTAAATTATAACAAAGCATACGAAACACTTTTTTCCTTTTATTCACTACCTTATTTATGAAGAATGGTTAGTTGGTAAAAAAAAAACTGAAGGACCTGCTTGGAAAAGCATTAAATCCCTAAAACAAAAAAATAACAAAATTCTAAAAAGAAAGCAATAGAAATATAAGGGCATCCAAGAAGGTCAATAAACTTTTTTATATGTGTAATATGAATGCCTATGGAATATTTTTTTAATTTGACATTAATATTAACAAAAATATGATTTATTAAAATATACCCTTGTACAAAGGTTTTATGAAAATATGAAGAAACAACACATACAAACATACATTTATTTATATTAACATTCAACAAGTTCCTTTATATTTTTTAGACCATAAAATCACACAGAAGTCCTGGTATATTTAAATTTATTATCACTTAAACCCACTTGTCCTCACATTTCGTTACCACCCCTTCCCACTAAAAAATACATGAGTACTGTTTTTGGGTACAGTTTTACAAAAGGGGAAATTATTGTGGTAATACAAAAAAAAATTAGTTTTAAGAACTGAGAACAGTCACGGATAAAGAGTTTTTCTATTGATACGCGCATGTCTAATTAGCAGGGAAAAGAGAAAATTTATCTGAAAGTAGATGTTAGAGGAGAAAAATAATGGTAACAGAAATAATAGAAAGTTTTTGCTATAAGTAAATCAAAAGAGAAAAATGTAGCTAAAAATATATGCATTACTACAAAAATAATTCAATCTATTCAGTTCCTTTTTAATACTATTATGGCCCAGGACACAACGGAAGAACCTTCTTAACCTTATCATGAAATTTATGTTGGAATAATTTTCGTTATTTTTAAACAAGAGAGGGGAGCATAAAACATAGTTATTAGATGTTTTGATCTTCCAAAAGTATAAATTTTTAATTCAGAAAGATTTCTTGAATAATAACGACATTGAATGAAAATAGCTGTCATGTTGAAAGAACTTTCAAAGTCCTTTCACCAGCCAGCAATTAAAGGAAAAGGGCCGAAATACCAATTATGACAGGAAAATCTACAGTGACGGATCTAGAACAGTGATGTCAAAAATAAAACTATAATTGTATGTGTGAGAAAAGTTGTCTCATTCGTATCAGAAGTGCATAGAAAAAAATAAATATTTGGAACAAATGCCGTTTAGTATAACAGTATAAAAATAAATAAAAAGGAGCGTATGTGATAGAAAATTAAAAAGTAAGAAGAAATAATTAAATAAAAAAGTTGGCGGCGACCGATATTTTCCGAGTTATGGAACTCTGAACTTTTCATAGGAAAGTGTGAAGAATCTGAAAAAAATCAATTTTTTTTTTTAATATGTTATCTGATAGAAAATCGAAAAATAAGAGAACAAATAAAAAAAAAATTGGCTGCGACCCATATTTCACTAGTTATTAATCTTTGAAATTTTATATAGAAAACGCAGTTTAGTAAAGCTGCTCCAAATATATTTTTAATACATATTAATTTCTTTCATTAAACGTTTTGTAACATAAAACACATTGAATGTCGCAAAAAGCATTGGTGATCATGTGATCATAAAATATTTTTCGCATACCACTTTTTATCTTTCACTGTATCTATAAAGAATTTAATACACCCGGTACGCATGTGTTATTGACGACTAAATGAAAGAGAATAAGAATGTGTGTGATTTTATCTACCACAATTGTGCTATGAAACTGACATCAATGATCTAGAATGATCTGGGATGTAGGGTCTTGACTTTCTTCAAGCAGCTATCGTACCGTATTATTCTTCGTTAGTTGGCCGCGATAAGAAGGCAAGTAGTATACTCGTGCGAAAATAAGAATTTTTGTCGACAGCCAGGTAGCACTTTTTGTGCTAAGATTACTTGAGAGAGGATGTGCCATACAGACTTTGTCGCCAGACCAACAACTACTCTACTCTAGGTTGCTGCAGAAGGTAGCTTCATCGGCAATTGCCGGTCATTAAAATTTATACCCTCAAATAATATCTTCAGAAAGCAAAAGAGTAAAAGAGTCTAGGGTCGCAAAGAAAATGATTTTATGCTCAGAAAAGATAGAAAGAGCCACTCGCGCTTCGTAGCGTTATTGACAGATCACTGGTAGGGCGACAGACATGCCAGTAGGCTAGGCTAGGAGCCTTGCCTATAATACATTCCATCGCAGCTGTGAAAAAGACTATAAAGAAGAGCACCGCATTGCACACTAAGTGATATAAAATCCTAGACAAAGAAAACAGTTTCGTTGAGACAAATTTTGAGCTCGTTTGAAATTATTTTTATTTAACCGATTAAAAGTCTTTATTTTACAATAAATTTAGAAATATAACATTTTCTTTTTCCTACAAATACCAATAACACTGTGCAACAGTGAAAAATCCGCACGGTCCTGACAGTATAGGTTCGATAGTACTACCAAAAGGTAGTAAAACCCTGTACCCAGTTGGGCGATTCTGGTGACCAATTTGGAAAATCCAAAGATTTGGAAAATCAGTGCACCCTCAAGAAATAATGTCATAACTTTTTGGCCAACAGCTAATTAAGACTTAGTGATATCGCTTAACTATCTATAGCAATAAGGTAGGTAAGAGTCTACCGAGCAAAAAAATTGTTTCTTAGTGCACTTTTTTTGTGCACACAATAATGGAAAAAAGTTATTTGCAGTTTTTTCCGAATAACTTAAAGGGACTAATAAATTTTTACTAACAATATACATATAGCAAAGTTGTACCTACGTAATGCTGAATGACTTTTTATTATTTACTTATTATTATCATTATTTTAGCTTTAGACGTAACCATGCGACGTTTTGCATTCAGCAAAGAAACGTCTACGTTGTACGTCAGAATTACACAGCTCCCTTGGATTATTTTCCAGTTCCAAATTTGAAAAAATACCCAGGTGGTAAAAGATTTGCTAACAATGAAGAGCAGTAATCTGCGCTTGATGTCTGTTTTAAGAAGAAAGACAGTTCTTTGTATAAACAGGATACGAAGCTATTCAATATCGCGTAGAAAAGTTTATCGTGCTAGAAGATTATGTTGAGAAATAAAGATCAGTTTTATTGCGTTTTCTTTCTTTTCTGTATGACCGCCTTCATACATACGCATATTCACGTGATTCAAACCCGTTCGAAAGACTTTTCATTAATTTAAATATAAATATAACTATTTAATCACCGCAACACAACGACAATAATGTTAGCCACAATAGAGTTATTAACAAATCATGTAGTAAAAATTTATAATCAAATAATTGTGATAATTATGACCAGCATGCTGTGAAAATTATATGAAGCAAAAACACCACACCCATTCAATAATAAATGCATAGATATTATATTAATTTCACTGCATACATCCCTGAAGGAAATGTCGATGGTGAAAATGTACTGAGTCGCTTTTGACTTTGTCACCAGTACTACTCTCTAATTAATCCCCATACAATACTTTGTGCTATAGACATTTAGCATGTGCTTGTCATTGAAAATCTACTAGTAACACTAAAACAATTGACTAGGTAGTGAATACATAGTTCTTATGGGAACATGGAGACATACCAACCAGACATTTAGTGGTACATTTCTATACCTTACGTACATACAATTATATGAATATTGACAAGTTGTTGCAAAAGCCACCAGAAATAGACCACATTTGTTGTCTCTCTTTCTTTTATACTGACGAATAGAAAAGAAATTGTAGACAATGTACCTACTACTAGAAATTTAGTGTTGACATAGAGACATTTGGCCCCAGTCTGACTGCAGGGCATAATAATACAAGTACACATAGATATGTATGTATATACACACATACACATGTATATTAGCACTATAATGCAAAAAGTGCACTATTAATTCGAGTCAACAAATTAATGTAGACAACAGCAGATGCATACAACACAAATGTACCATTAAAACCATTTAGAAAATTACACCAACGAACAGGACTGACTGGCTTGCACAGCACACCAAACAGTAAAATGCATACAAATAAACACACACACAAATAAAATACACGCACACACATATATTGATAGAAATGAGATGAAATTTAAACAACAGAAGAAGCATCAATAATAACGGAGATGCAGCACAAGCAGCACATAAAACACCAGTGTATGTTAATGTTAAAGGAGTAATATAAAGAAAAATTTATCATTCGTCTGCTTAAAAGGGCTCAGTTGTTCATGAAAGCATATCCCTCTATTACCCCACAATACAGCAAAGTCATTTAGAGCAATTTTAATGTTGGTCATTTTACAGAAAGATGATATACTACATACATACACACATGCATATGAATGTACATACAAGCAACACTTAAAACTAAAAGGAATCAAATTGAAATTAAAATGAATGCATTCATAAAATACCACTACTGATGACAAAATTACTTCAAAGGAAGTATAAAAAAACTCATACGGCCTTACTATTTTCCATCAAAGAAATAACTAATTCTTAAGTCCCGGTTCACACACTTCAACTTTTGTTCATCTGGTCGTTATTCAGCTGCAATAAATACGGAAATGGAAATAAAAATATCTCTTTTTTTCTTACAGCTGAATAACGAGTTGATCAACAGAAGTTGAATTGTGTGAACCGGGACTAAGGAGTAATACTTTTGTTGCATTTCAAGATAGCCCTGGTTCACATACGTCAACTTTTGATAATCAACTTTTAATTCAGCTAGTAGAAAAAAAGAGCTATTTGTATATCCTTCTCCGTATTTCTTACAGCTGAATCACGAGTTGATCAACAAAAGTTGAAGTGTGTGAACATATCACTAAAGCTGCTCTCACACACATACGTAGTATGACCTTTAACGCTGCTCACTTTATTACGGTTCGAAAATATCTGGGATGATTCGATTATGGTTCGGCTAACTGCAATACGATAATGTATAAAATCGGTTTAATTATACATTCGTATAACATTCAGCTAGCTGACGAGCACTGAAATCGGACGACACAAACTCTTCAAATATCGTTCGGCTAACTACGATTTGTTAAAATATCTCGGACGGTATAAATTCTTTAAATTTCATTTGGCTGACTAATGTGCACTACTATCGGACGATATAAGTTCTTCGGATATAGTTCGGCTAACTATGACTCGATAAAATAGCTTGGATGATATATATTCTTTAAATATCGTGCATGCAAGAAATTAAATAAACTATACATCGTCCATTTCTTATGAAAAATTAAATGGACTATATATCGTGGTTTTTCATGGAAAAAATTAAATAAACTATACATCGTCCATTTCTTATGAAAAATTAAATGGACTATATATCGTGGTTTTTTCATGCAAAAAATTAAATGGACTCTACTCGTCCATATTTCATGCAAAAAGTTAAGTGGACTATACATCCTCAATTTTTCATGAAAAATATTTTTTTTAAATAATAGACGTCGTCCATTTCTTTCGCAAAAAAATTATACTATATATCGTCCATTTTTCAAACAAAAAAAAATTAATGAACTATACTTCACCCATTTTTCATTAAAAAAATTTTTTTATGAAAAAATTTTATTGGACTACAATTGTAAATTTTTTATGCAAAAATATTTTTTATTAAAAAAATTTCATGGACTATACAACGTCTTTTGTAATATAAAAAATGAAATGAACAATACATCGTCCATTTTTCATGTAAAATATTAAATGAACAATAAATACATCGTCTATTTTTCCTGCAAAAAATTAAATGGACTATACGAGTACATACAAAATTTAATAGACTATAATACATCGTCCATTTTTAGGGTTCCGTAAACCAAAAGTGAAAAGGAACCCTATTGTTTTCGCTACGCTTCTTCTCTAAATATATTCGGGTTTTTTTTTATATTTATGAAATGAAATGAAATTTAAAAATAAATTATAATATTTTTGTTTTTATTGAATAGACCGTTAGAGCTGTGCTTAATAGTGTTGCCAGTTTAGGGGATTTGTCCCCAAATTGGTGTTTTTTTTCGCGAATGGGGATGAACATTTCGTATTGGGTATCTGTGGATTTTTTGGCGATGATAACCAAATTTTAGGGGATTTTTGGGGAGTCTGAAAATATGTGTTGCTATCCATAGTGAATGGTTTCTAATAAAAAAGAAGTATCAAGGCAGACTAACCAATAATGAACACTAGCAAAACAAAAATACGTAACAAAATGTAATATGACTTGTTGGAAGCACTTCTTAGAATACACACACTTAAAAAATAATTTAATTTGTTGTGACAAGTTTAATCCTTCTGCTGAAATGGTAAAGAAAGCTTTTTAATACAAGTACTATGTACAACAAAGTTTGAGGCTGATGAATCAGAAGATTTCGAATCTAAAGTTTTGGAAATGGCTAACTTTGGTTAAAAAATTTTTATACTTATGTGTATTTTTTCTTTACAAGTTTTATAAGTACAAATTAAATTAATACGAATGTAAATATAGCTATCCATATAAATGCATTTTCTTGAATAAATCTGTTATTTTTGTCATTATTTTTTAAATAATATTAAAAAAAAATTTTTTTTACAAAAGAAAAAATTTGAACCAAAAAAACTCAATTTGGGGATTTTTGGGGATAAAAAATCAAAAATGGGGATAAGCTCTAGAAAAAACCGGCAACACTGGTGCTTAATTTAAAGTCCGAATGCATCATTCTGGTATCCAGGGTTGTCAGATACGGCGATTTCTCGCCAAACGTGGCGATTTTTCAACTTGTTTGGCGATTAAATTTTTGATTTGGCGACATGGCGATTTTTTTGGCGATAAATAAATCTGTTGGCGATTTAATGGCTATTTTTTTAACAAAATTGAATTTGAAAATTTTAGTAATTCAAATTAGTTTGTTAAAGGAGTAGTTTCAAAAATAAATCCTACCAAAAAACGTCTGCAAGATATTCGGGTATGTTCTGTATTCTACGTGAAATTAAAAGGTGTGGAATACAGAACATACCCGATTAAAGCAATTTGATTTTGATGATTTTTGCGATTTTATTTCTGCTTTTGCCGATTTGCTGCTAAATTTTTATACGATTATTTTTTAAAAATTTATATTAAAAAAAGTATTATATAAAAACAAATTTATTATCACATATATATTAAGAAAAACCACATAAAATCAATTTTGTCGATTTCTGGCGATTTTTAAAATCAATTTGGCGAAATAGCTCGGAAAAAATCTGACAACCCTGCTGGTATCTGAAATATTCGGTATTTCATTAAATTTTTCTAGTAAATAAATGAATTGTTTATGAAAAAATTTACTTACGGTCGCGAACGTACGAAATTTTGCAACTAAAAAAAACTTTATTTAGTTGTAACACAGAATTTTTTTTTTTTTTTTTGATTTGCAAATTAGTGACACCGAACTTATTTAAAATGTGATATGTGTGGCACCTGTTGACGTTTAATGCAAAGCAATTACAATAAAATGAGGTTTTCGGTCGCGAACGTACGATTAAAACATAGATAAGAAACAAAGTAAAAATTAACCGTTAATGATCAAACAGAATTGCGGCATAAACACATTTTCCATACAAATTGACACAAAAAATCAGCACCAGACAGCAGTCGGTAGATAGAATCTATTTTATTTTGACAACGTTTTTTCTTATGCTCTCATATATAAATAATAATTTTCTCAAGAATGCTACCATACTTTCAGTAAATTTCATAAATTTTGTGAACAAAACTACAAAGAAAAATAAGCACAAAAGAAAATAAAACTAAAATTATAGAGCATTTGAAGTTACTGCCGTGGATTTTATTATGGGCTTTGTTAATTTGACAACGATTTTTCCTGAAGTTGCGGACATATTCTGTTTGATCATTTAATCGAACTATTTTTGTTCACCTTACACTTTCCTCTTCTTAATTGATTGTAATAAAGACGTTTTGAAGAAATATTCCAACCATAACATATATTTTGCATGTAAAATAATTAAATATAAAAATGTCTTTAGAAGTTACTTAAAAATAAAATATCAAATTTTCCAGTTTCCAGCTGAGATATGCTATGAAACTATCCTATTATAAAAATATAGGTTCTTTTTTATAACTATAAACAATAAAACACGATGATTATCAACATTTCATTTTTCCATCCTGGTTGACTCTTCGGAGGAAATCCCCATATACACTTCAAAATTTGAAAAGTTTGTGCATTTTTATACAGACTACAACATTTAACACTTAAATTTAAAAAATCTTAACTAAAGGGTATTCTATCAGTTAATGTAATTTTGGCTATGTAATTTGGACAACTTGCTGTATCTTGGAAACCGTAAGAGCCAAACTATTGAAATTTTCAAAAAAGTTAAAACTAAAAAATTCCAAAATTATAAATTCGCCAAAGCGAAAAAAATCGTCAAAAACCAAAAAAATATCGCCAAGACGAAAAAAAAACGCCCAATTAAAAAAAAATGCCGGAAATCGAAAACATCATCCATTTTCATGGAAAAAATTTTTTGGTGAAAAATTAAATGGGCTATACATCGTCCTCTTTTCAATATTTTATGAAAAAAATTAAATAGACTACAAATCGTCTATTTTTCATGCAAAAAATTAAATCGACTATACATGCAAAATTTAATGGACTATACATCGTTCATTTTTAAATTTGTTATAAAAAATTATATTGACTATAATTCGTCCATTTCGTATGTAAAAAATTAAATGGACTATATACGTCGTCTTGTTGTCATGCAAAAAATTTAGTAGACTATACAACATCCATTTTTCATGCAAAAAAATTTTTTATAAAAAATATTTAATGGACTATATACATCGTATTTTTTTAAATTTTTTATGAAAAAATTTTATCGACTATAAATCGTCCATTTCGTATGCAAAAGATTAAAAAGAGTATACATCGTCTATTCTTCATGCAAAAATTTAATGGACTGACTATACATACAAAATTTAATAGACTATAAATCATCCATTTTTAAATTTTTTATAAAAAATTAAATTGACTATAATTCGTCCATTACGTATGTAAAAAATTAAAAAGACTATACATCGTCTATTCTTCATGCAAAAAATTAAATGGACTCACTATACATACAAAATTTAATAGAATAAAATTGACTATAATTCGTCCATTTCGTATGTAAAAAATTAAGTGGACTATATACGTCGTCTTCTTTTCGTGCAAAGAATTTAATAAACTATACATCATCCATTTTTCATGAAAAAACATTTTTTATGAAAAAAAGTCTTTTTTTAGATTTTTTATGAAAAAATTTTATCGATTATAAATCGTCCGACTCGTATGCAAACAATTGTAAAGACTATACATCGTCTATTATTCATGCAAAAAATTAAATGGACTGGATATATATACAAAATTTAATGGACTATACATCGTCCATTTTTAAAATTTTTATAAAAAATTAAATTGACTATAATTCGTCCATTTCGTATGTAAAAACTTAAGTGGACTATATACATCGTCTTCTTTTCGTGCAAAGAATTTAATAAACTATACATCATCCATTTTTCATGAAAAAAATTTAATTGACTATACATCGTCTTTTTTTCAATTTTTTATGAAAAAATTTAATCGGCTATAAATCGTCCGATTCGTATGCAAACAATTATATAGACTATACGTCGTCAATTTTTCATGCAAAAAATTAAATGGACTGGCTATATATACAAAATTTAATGGACTATACATCGTCCATTTTTAAAATTTTTATAAAAAATTAAATTGACTATAATTTACCCATTTCGTATGTAAAAACTTAAGTCGACTATATACGTCGACATCTTTTCGTGCAAAGAATTCAATAAACTATACATCATCCATTTTTCATGCAAAAAAATTTTTTATGAAAAAAATTGAATGGACTATACATCGTCTTTTTTCAATTTTTTATAAAAAAATTTTATCGACTATAAATCGTCCGATTCGTATGCAAACAATTATATAGACTATACATCGTCTATTTGTCATGCAAAAAATTAAATGGACTGGCTATATATACAAAATTTAATGGACTATACATCGTCCATTTTTAAAATTTTTATAAAAAATTAAATTGACTATAATTCGTCCATTTCGTATGTAAAAACTTAAGTGGACTATACATGTCGTCTTCTTTTCGTGCAAAGAATTTAATAAACTATACATCATCCATTTTTCATGCAAAAAAAAATGTATAGTTTATTAAATTCTTTGCACGAAAAGAAGTCGACGTATATAGTCCACTTAAGTTTTTACATACGAAATGGACAAATTATAGTCAATTTAATTTTTTATAAAAATTTAAAAAATGGACGATGTATAGTCCATTAAATTTTGTATATATAGCCAGTCCATTTAATTTTTTGCATGAAAAATAGACGATGTATAGTCTATATAATTGTTTGCATATGAGTCGGACGATTTATAGTCGATAAAATTTTTTCATAAAAAATTGAAAAAAAGACGATGTATACTCTATTTTTTTCATAAAAAAATTGTTTGCATGAAAAATGGATGATGTATAGTTTATGAAATTATTTGCACGAAAAGAAGACGACATGTATAGTCCACTTAAGCTTTTACATACGAAATGGACAAATTATAGTCAATTTAATTTTTTATAAAAATTTTAAAAATGGACGATTATAGTCCATTAAATTTTGTATATATAGCCAGTCCATTTAATTTTTTGCATGAAAAATAGACGATGTATACTCTATATAATTGTTTGCATATGACTCGGACGATTTATAGTCGATAAAACTTTTTCATAAAAAATTGAAAAAAAGACGATGTATATATAGTCCATTAAATTTTTTTCATAAAAAAATTTTTTTCATGAAAAATGGATGATGTATAGTTTATTAAATTCTTTGCACGAAAAGAAGTAGACGTATATAGTCCACTTAAGTTTTTACATACGAAATGGACAAATTATAGTCAATTTAATTTTTTATAAAAATTTTAAAAATGGACGATGTATAGTCCATTAAATTTTTTCATAAAAAATTTTTTTGCATGAAAAATCGATGATGTATAGTTTATTAAATTCTTTGCACGAAAAGAAGTAGACGTATATAGTCCACTTAAGTTTTTACATACGAAATGGACGAATTATAGTCAATTTAATTTTTTATAAAAATTTTAAAAATGGACGATGTATAGTCCATTAAATTTTGTATATATAGCCAGTCCATTTAATTTTTTGCATGAAAAATAGACGATGCATAGTCTATATAATTGTTTGCATACGAGTCGGACGATTTATAGTCGATAAAATTTTTTCATAAAAAATTGAAAAAAAGACGATGTATAGTCCATTAAATTTTTTTCATAAAAAAATTTTTTTCATGAAAAATGGATGATGTATAGTTTATTAAATTCTTTGCACGAAAAGAAGACGACGTATATAGTACACTTAAGTTTTTACGTACGAAATGGACGAATTATAGACAATTTAATTTTTTATAAAAATTTGAAAAATTGACGATGTATAGTCCATTAAATTTTGTATATATAGCCAGTCCATTTAATTTTTTGCATGAAAAATAGACAATGTATAGTCTATATAATTGTTTGAATACGAATCGGACAATTTATAGTCGATAAAATTTTTTCATAAAAAATTTAAAAAAAGACGATGTATAGTCCATTAATTTTTTTTCATGAAAAATGGATGATGTATAGTTTATTAAATTCTTTGCACGAAAAGAAGTCGACGTATATAGTCCACTTAAGTTTTTACATACGAAATGGACGAATTATAGTCAATTTAATTTTTTATAAAAATTTAAAAAATGGACGATGTATAGTCCATTAAATTTTATATATATAGCCAGTCCATTTAATTTTTTGCATGAAAAATAGACGATGTATAGTCTATATAATTGTTTGCATACGAATCGGACGATTTATAGTCGATAAAATTTTTTCATAAAAAATTAAAAAAAAAACGATGTATAGTCCATTAAATTTTTTTCATAAAAATTTTTTTTGCATGAAAAATGGATGATGTATAGTCCATGAAATTTTATATATATAGCCAGTCCATTTAATTTTTTGCATGAAAAAAAGACGATGTATAGTCCATTAATTTTTTTTCATGAAAAATGGATGATGTATAGTTTATTAAATTCTTTGCACGAAAAGAAGACGACGTATATAGTCCACTTAAGTTTTTACATACGAAATGGACAAATTAATTTTTTATAAAAATTTTAAAAATGGACGATGTATAGTCCATTAAATTTTGTATATATAGCCAGTCCATTTAATTTTTTGCATGAAAAATAGACGATGTATAGTCTATATAATTGTTTGCATACGAGTCGGACGATTTAAAGTCGATAAAATTTTTTCATAACAAATTTAAAAAAGACGATGTATAGTCCATTAAAGTTTTTTCATAAAAATTTTTTTGCATGAAAAATGGATGATGTATAGTTTATTAAATTCTTTGCACGAAAAGAAGATGAGGTATATAGTCCACTTAATTTTTACATACGAAATGGACGAATTATAGTCAATTTAATTTTTTATAAAAATTTTAAAAAAGGGCGATGTATAGTCCATTAAATTTTGTATATATAGCCAGTCCATTTAATTTTTTGCATGAAAAATAGCGGATGTATAGTCTATATAATTGTTTGCATACGTGTCGGACGATTTATAGTCGATAAAATTTTTTTATAAAAAATTGAAAAAAAGACGATGTATAGTCCATTAAATTTTTTTCATAAAAAATTTTTTTTCCATGAAAAATGGATGATGTATAGTTTATTAAATTCTTTGCACGAAAAGAAGTAGACGTATATAGTCCACTTAAGTTTTTACATACGAAATGGACGAATTATAGTCAATTTAATTTTTTATAAAAATTTTAAAAAAGGGCGATGTATAGTCCATTAAATTTTGTATATATAGCCAGTCCATTTAATTTTTTGCATGAAAAATAGCGGATGTATAGTCTATATAATTGTTTGCATACGTGTCGGACGATTTATAGTCGATAAAATTTTTTTATAAAAAATTGAAAAAAAGACGATGTATAGTCCATTCAATTTTTTTCATAAAAAAATTTTTTCATGAAAAATGGATGATGTATAGTTTATTAAATTCTTTGCACGAAAAGCAGTCGACGTATATAGTCCACTTAAGTTTTTACATACGAAATGGACGAATTTAATTTTTTATAAAAATTTAAAAAATGGACGATGTATAGTCCATGAAATTTTATATATATAGCCAGTCCATTTAATTTTTTGCATGAAAAATAGACGATGTATAGTCTTTATAATTGTTTGCATACGAGTCGGACGATTTATAGTCGATAAAATTTTTTTATAAAAAATTTAAAAAAGACGATGTATAGTCCATTAAATTTTTTTCATAAAAAATTTTTTTGCATGAAAAATGGATGATGTATAGTTTATTAAATTCTTTGCACGAAAAGAAGACGACGTATATAGTACACTTAAGTTTTTACGTACGAAATGGACGAATTATAGACAATTTAATTTTTTATAAAAATTTGAAAAATTGACGATGTATAGTCCATTAAATTTTGTATATATAGCCAGTCCATTTAATTTTTTGCATGAAAAATAGACAATGTATAGTCTATATAATTGTTTGAATACGAATCGGACGATTTATAGTCGATAAAATTTTTTCATAAAAAATTTAAAAAAAGACGATGTATAGTCCATTAATTTTTTTTCATGAAAAATGGATGATGTATAGTTTATTAAATTCTTTGCACGAAAAGAAGACGACGTATATAGTCCACTTAAGTTTTTACATACGAAATGGACAAATTAATTTTTTATAAAAATTTTAAAAATGGACGATGTATAGTCCATTAAATTTTGTATATATAGCCAGTCCATTTAATTTTTTGCATGAAAAATAGACGATGTATAGTCTATATAATTGTTTGCATACGAGTCGGACGATTTAAAGTCGATAAAATTTTTTCATAACAAATTTAAAAAAGACGATGTATAGTCCATTAAAGTTTTTTCATAAAAATTTTTTTGCATGAAAAATGGATGATGTATAGTTTATTAAATTCTTTGCACGAAAAGAAGATGAGGTATATAGTCCACTTAATTTTTACATACGAAATGGACGAATTATAGTCAATTTAATTTTTTATAAAAATTTTAAAAAAGGGCGATGTATAGTCCATTAAATTTTGTATATATAGCCAGTCCATTTAATTTTTTGCATGAAAAATAGCGGATGTATAGTCTATATAATTGTTTGCATACGTGTCGGACGATTTATAGTCGATAAAATTTTTTTATAAAAAATTGAAAAAAAGACGATGTATAGTCCATTAAATTTTTTTCATAAAAAATTTTTTTTCCATGAAAAATGGATGATGTATAGTTTATTAAATTCTTTGCACGAAAAGAAGTAGACGTATATAGTCCACTTAAGTTTTTACATACGAAATGGACGAATTATAGTCAATTTAATTTTTTATAAAAATTTTAAAAAAGGGCGATGTATAGTCCATTAAATTTTGTATATATAGCCAGTCCATTTAATTTTTTGCATGAAAAATAGCGGATGTATAGTCTATATAATTGTTTGCATACGTGTCGGACGATTTATAGTCGATAAAATTTTTTTATAAAAAATTGAAAAAAAGACGATGTATAGTCCATTCAATTTTTTTCATAAAAAAATTTTTTCATGAAAAATGGATGATGTATAGTTTATTAAATTCTTTGCACGAAAAGCAGTCGACGTATATAGTCCACTTAAGTTTTTACATACGAAATGGACGAATTTAATTTTTTATAAAAATTTAAAAAATGGACGATGTATAGTCCATGAAATTTTATATATATAGCCAGTCCATTTAATTTTTTGCATGAAAAATAGACGATGTATAGTCTTTATAATTGTTTGCATACGAGTCGGACGATTTATAGTCGATAAAATTTTTTTATAAAAAATTTAAAAAAGACGATGTATAGTCCATTAAATTTTTTTCATAAAAAATTTTTTTGCATGAAAAATGGATGATGTATAGTTTATTAAATTCTTTGCACGAAAAGAAGACGACGTATATAGTACACTTAAGTTTTTACGTACGAAATGGACGAATTATAGACAATTTAATTTTTTATAAAAATTTGAAAAATTGACGATGTATAGTCCATTAAATTTTGTATATATAGCCAGTCCATTTAATTTTTTGCATGAAAAATAGACAATGTATAGTCTATATAATTGTTTGAATACGAATCGGACGATTTATAGTCGATAAAATTTTTTCATAAAAAATTTAAAAAAAGACGATGTATAGTCCATTAATTTTTTTTCATGAAAAATGGATGATGTATAGTTTATTAAATTCTTTGCACGAAAAGAAGTCGACGTATATAGTCCACTTAAGTTTTTACATACGAAATGGACAAATTAATTTTTTATAAAAATTTAAAAAATGGACGATGTATAGTCCATTAAATTTTGTATATATAGCCAGTCCATTTAATTTTTTGCATGAAAAATAGACGATGTATAGTCTATATAATTGTTTGCATACGAGTCGGACGATTTATAGTCGATAAAATTTTTTTATAAAAAATTTAAATAAGACGATGTATAGTCCATTAAATTTTTTTCATAAAAAATTTTTTTGCATGAAAAATGGATGATGTATAGTTTATTAAATTCTTTGCACGAAAAGCAGTCGACGTATATAGTCCACTTAAGTTTTTACATACGAAATGGACGAATTTAATTTTTTATAAAAATTTAAAAAATGGACGATGTATAGTCCATGAAATTTTATATATATAGCCAGTCCATTTAATTTTTTGCATGAAAAATAGACGATGTATAGTCTTTATAATTGTTTGCATACGAGTCGGACGATTTATAGTCGATAAAATTTTTTTATAAAAAATTTAAAAAAGACGATGTATAGTCCATTAAATTTTTTTCATAAAAAATTTTTTTGCATGAAAAATGGATGATGTATAGTTTATTAAATTCTTTGCACGAAAAGAAGACGACGTATATAGTACACTTAAGTTTTTACATACGAAATGGACGCATTATAGTCAATTTAATTTTTTATAAAAATTTTAAAAATGGACGATGTATAGTCCATTAAATTTTGTACATATAGCCAGTCCGTTTAATTTTTTGCATGAAAAATAGACGATGTATAGTCTATATAATTGCTTGCATACGAGTCGGACGATTTATAGTCGATAAAATTTTTTCATAAAAAATTTAAAAAAAGACGATGTATAGTCCATTAAATTTTTTTCATAAAAAATTTTTTTGCATGGAAAATGGATGATGTATAGTTTATTAAATTCTTTGCACGAAAAGAAGACGACGTATATAGTCCACTTAAGTTTTTACATACGAAATGGACGAATTATAGTCAATTTAATTTTTTATAAAAATTTTAAAAATGGACGATGTATAGTCCATTAAATTTTGTATATATAGCAAGTCCATTTAATTTTTTGCATGAAAAATAGACGATGTATAGTCTATATAATTGTTTGCATATGAATCGGACGATTTATAGTCGATAAAATTTTTTCATAAAAAATTTAAAAAAAAGACGATGTATATATAGTCCATTAAATTTTTTTCATAAAAAAATTTTTTTCATGAAAAATGGATGATGTATAGTTTATTAAATTCTTTGCACGAAAAGAAGTCGACGTATATAGTCCACTTAATTTTTTACATACGAAATCGACGAATTATAGTCAATTTAATTTTTTATAAAAAATTTAAAAATGGACGATGTATAGTCCATTAAATTTTGTATATATAGCAAGTCCATTTAATTTTTTGCATGAAAAATAGACGATGTATAGTCTATATAATTTTTTGCATACGAATCGGACGATTTATAGTCGATAAAATTTTTTCATAAAAAATTGAAAAAAAGACGATGTATAGTCCATTCAATTTTTTTCATAAAAAATTTTTTTGCATGAAAAATGGATGATGTATAGTTTATTAAATTCTTTGCACGAAAAGAAGACGACGTATATAGTCCACTTAAGTTTTTACATACGAAATGGACGAATTATAGTCAATTTAATTTTTTATAAAAATTTTAAAAATGGACGATGTGTAGTCCATTAAATTTTGTATATATAGCCAGTCCATTTAATTTTTTGCATGAAAAATAGACGATGTATAGTCTTTATAATTGTTTGCATACGAATCGGACGATTTATAGTCGATAAAATTTTTTCATAAAAAATTGAAAAAAAGACGATGTAGAAGACGACGTATATAGTCCACTTAAGTTTTTACGTACGAAATGGACGAATTATAGACAATTTAATTTTTTATAAAAATTTTAAAAATGGACGATGTATAGTCCATTAAATTTTGTACATATAGCCAGTCCGTTTAATTTTTTGCATGAAAAATAGACGATGTATAGTCTATATAATTGCTTGCATACGAGTCGGACGATTTATAGTCGATAAAATTTTTTCATAAAAAATTGAAAAAAAAGATGTATATTCAATTCAATTTTTTTCATAAAAAATTTTTTTGCATGAAAAATGGATGATGTATAGTCCATTAAATTCTTTGCACGAAAAGAAGACGACGTATATAGTCCACTTAAGTTTTTACGTACGAAATGGACGAATTATAGTCAATTTAATTTTTTATAAAAATTTGAAAAATGGACGTTGTATAGTCCATTGAATTTTGTATATATAGCCAGTCCATTTAATTTTTTGCATGAAAAATAGACGATGTATAGTCTATATAATTCTTTGCATACGAATCGGACGATTTATAGTCGATAAAATTTTTTCATAAAAAATTTAAAAAAAGACGATGTATAGTCCATTCAATTTTTTTTCATAAAAAATTTTTTTGCATGAAAAATGGATGATGTATAGTTTATTAAATTCTTTGCAAGAAAAGAAGACGACGTATATAGTCCACTTAAGTTTTTACATACGATATGGACGCATTATAGTCAATTTAATTTTTTATAAAAATTTTAAAAATTGACGATGTATTGTCCATTAAATTTTGTACATATAGCCAGTCTGTTTAATTTTTTCATGAAAAATAGAAGATGTAGAGTCTTTATAATTGTTTGCATACGGGTGGGACGATTTATAGTCGATAAAATTTTTTCATAAAAATGTGAAAAAAAATACGATGTATATCAATTAAATTTTTTTCATAAAAAATTTTTTTGCATGAAAAATGGATAATGTATAGTTTATTAAATTCTTTGCACGAAAAGAAGTCAACGTATATAGTCCACTTAAGTTTTTACATACGAAATGGACGAATTATAGTCAATTTAATTTTTTATGAAAATTTTAAAAATGGACGATGTATAGTCCATTAAATTTTGTATATATAGCCAGTCCATTTAATTTTTTGCATGAAAAATAGACGATGTATAGTCTATATAATTGTTTGCATACGAATTGGACGATTTATAGTCGATAAAATTTTTTCATAAAAAATTGAAAAAAAGACAATGTATAGTCCATTAAATTTTTTTCATAAAAAATTATTTTGCATGTAAAATGGATGATGTATAGTTAATTAAATTCCTTGCACGAAAAGAAGACGACGTATATAGTCCACTTAAGATTTTACATACGAAATGGACGAATTATAGTCAATTTAATTTTTTATGAAAATTTTAAAAATGGACGATGTATAGTCCATTGAATTTTGTATATATAGCCAGTCCATTTAATTTTTTGCATGAAAAATAGACGATGTATAGTCTATATAATTGTTTGCATACGAATCGGACGATTTATAGTCGATAAAATTTTTTCATAAAAAATTTAAAAAAAGACGATGTATAGTCCATTCAATTTTTTTTCATAAAAAAATTTTTTCCATGAAAAATGGATGATGTATAGTTTATTAAATTCTTTGCACGAAAGGAAGACGACGTATATAGTCCACTTAAGTTTTTACATACGAAATGGACGAATTATAGTCAATTTAATTTTTTATGAAAATTTTAAAAATGGACGATGTATAGTCCATTGAATTTTGTATATATAGCCAGTCCATTTAATTTTTTGCATGAAAAATAGACGATGTATAGTCTATATAATTGTTTGCATACGAATCGGACGATTTATAGTCGATAAAATTTTTTCATAAAAATTGAAAAAAACAAGACGATGTATAGTCCATTCAATTTTTTTCACAAAAAAATTTTTTCCATGAAAAATGGATGATGTATAGTTTATTAAATTCTTTGCACGAAAGGAAGACGACGTATATAGTCCACTTAAGATTTTACATACGAAATGGACGAATTATAGTCAATTTAATTTTTTATAAAAATTTTAAAAATGGACGATGTATAGTCCATTAAATTTTGTATATATAGCCAGTCCATTTAATTTTTTGCATGAAAAATAGACGATGTATAGTCTATATAATTTTTTGCATACGAATCGGACGATTTATAGTCGATAAAATTTTTTCATAAAAAATTGAAAAAAAGACGATGTATAGTCCATTAAATTTTTTTCATAAAAAATTTTTTTCATGAAAAATGGATGATGTATAGTTTATTAAATTCTTTGCACGAAAAGAAGTCGACGTATATAGTCCACTTAAGTTTTTACATACGAAATGGACGAAATATAGTCAATTTCATTTTTTATAAAAATTTTAAAAATGGACGATGTATAGTCCATTAAATTTTGTATATATAGCCAATCCATTTAATTTTTTGCATGAAAAAAAAACGATGTATAGTCTATATAATTGCTTGCATACGAGTCGGACGATTTATAGTCGATTAAATTTTTTCATAAAAAATTGAAAAAAAGACAATGTATAGTCCATTCAATTTTTTTCATAAAAAATTTTTTTGCATGAAAAATGGATGATGTATAGTTTATTAAATTCCTTGCACGAAAAGAAGACGACGTTTATAGTCCACTTAAGTTTTTACATACGAAATGGACGAATTATAGTCAATTTAATTTTTTATAAAAAATTTTAAAAATGGACGATGTATAGTCCATTAAATTTTGTATATATAGTCAGTCCATTTAATTTTTTGCATGAAAAATAGACGATGTATAGTCTATATAATTGTTTGCATACGAATCGGACGATTTATAGTCGATAAAATTTTTTCATAAAAAATTTAAAAAAAGACGATGTATAGTCCATTCAATTTTTTTCATAAAAAATTTTTTTCCATGAAAAATGGATGATGTATAGTTTATTAAATTCTTTGCACGAAAGGAAGATGACGTATATAGTCCACTTAAGTTTTTACATACGAAATGGACGAATTATAGTCAATTTAATTTTTTATAAAAATTTGAAAAATGGACGATGTATAGTCCATTAAATTTTGTATATATAGCCAGTCCATTTAATTTTTTGCATGAAAAATAGACGATGTATAGTCTATATAATTGTTTGCATACGAATTGGACGATTTATAGTCGATAAAATTTTTTCATAAAAAATTTAAAAAAAGACGATGTATAGTCCATTCAATTTTTTTCATAAAAAAATTTTTTTCATAAAAAAATTTTTTCCATGAAAAATGGATGATGTATAGTTTATTAAATTCTTTGCACGAAAAGAAGTCGACGTATATAGTCCACTTAAGTTTTTACATACGAAATGGACGAATTATAGTCAATTTAATTTTTTATAAAAAATTTTAAAAATGGACGATGTATAGTCCATTAAATTTTGTATATATAGCCAGTCCATTTAATTTTTTGCATGAAAAATAGACGATGTATAGTCTATATAATTGTTTGCATACGAATTGGACGATTTATAGTCGATAAAATTTTTTCATAAAAAATTTAAAAAAAGACGATGTATAGTCCATTAAATTTTTTTCATAAAAAATTTTTTCCATGAAAAATGGATAATGTATAGTTTATTAAATTCTTTGCACGAAAGGAAGATGACGTATATAGTCCACTTAAGTTTTTACATACGAAATGGACGAATTATAGTCAATTTAATTTTTTATAAAAATTTGAAAAATGGACGATGTATAGTCCATTAAATTTTGTATATATAGCCAGTCCATTTAATTTTTTGCATGAAAAATAGACGATGTATAGTCTATATAATTGTTTGCATACGAATCGGACGATTTATAGTCGATAAAATTTTTTCATAAAAAGTTTAAAAAAAGACGATGTATAGTCCATTAAATTTTTTTCATAAAAAAATTTTTTGCATGAAAAATGGATAATGTATAGTTTATTAAATTCTTTGCACGAAAAGAAGTCGACGTATATAGTCCACTTAAGTTTTTACATACGAAATGGACGAATTATAGTCAATTTAATTTTTTATAAAAATTTGAAAAATTGACGATGTATAGTCCATTAAATTTTGTATATATAGCCAGTCCATTTAATTTTTTGCATGAAAAATAGACGATGTATAGTCTATATAATTGTTTGCATACGAATTGGACGATTTATAGTCGATAAAATTTTTTCATAAAAAATTTAAAAAAAGACGATGTATAGTCCATTAAATTTTTTTCATAAAAAATTTTTTTTCATAAAAAAATTTTTTCCATGAAAAATGGATGATGTATAGTTTATTAAATTCTTTGCACGAAAGGAAGACGACGTATATAGTCCACTTAAGTTTTTACATACGAAATGGACGAATTATAGTCAATTTAATTTTTTATAAAAATTTGAAAAATGGACGATGTATAGTCCATTAAATTTTGTATATATAGCCAGGCCATTTAATTTTTTGCATGAAAAATAGACGATGTATAGTCTATATAATTTTTTGCATACGAATCGGACGATTTATAGTCGATAAAATTTTTTCATAAAAAATTTAAAAAAAGACGATGTATAGTCCATTCAATTTTTTTCATAAAAAAATTTTTTCCATGAAAAATGGATGATGTATAGTTTATTAAATTCTTTGCACGAAAGGAAGACGACGTATATAGTCCACTTAAGTTTTTACATACGAAATGGACGAATTATAGTCAATTTAATTTTTTATAAAAATTTGAAAAATTGACGATGTATAGTCCATTAAATTTTGTATATATAGCCAGTCCATTTAATTTTTTGCATGAAAAATAGACGATGTATAGTCTATATAATTGTTTGCATACGAATTGGACGATTTATAGTCGATAAAATTTTTTCATAAAAAATTGAAAAAAGACGATGTATAGTCCATTCAATTTTTTTCATAAAAAAATTTTTTCCATGAAAAATGGATGATGTATAGTTTATTAAATTCTTTGCACGAAAGGAAGACGACGAAATGGACGAATTATAGTCAATTTAATTTTTTATAAAAAATTTTAAAAATGGACGATGTATAGTCCATTAAATTTTGTATATGTAGCCAGTCCATTTAATTTTTTGCATGAAAAATAGACGATGTGTAGTCTATATAATTGTTTGCATACGAATTGGACGATTTATAGTCGATAAAATTTTTTCATAAAAAATTTAAAAAAGACGATGTATAGTCCATTCAATTTTTTTCATAAAAAAATTTTTTCCATGAAAAATGGATGATGTATAGTTTATTAAATTCTTTGCACGAAAAGAAGACGACGTATATAGTCCACTTAAGTTTTTACATACGAAATGGACGAATTATAGTCAATTTAATTTGTTATAAAAATTTGAAAAATGGACGATGTATAGTCCATTAAATTTTGTATATATAGCCAGTCCATTTAATTTTTTGCATGAAAAATAGACGATGTATAGTCTATATAATTGTTTGCATACGAATCGGACGATTTATAGTCGATAAAATTTTTTCATAAAAAATTTAAAAAAAGACGATGTATAGTCTATTAAATTTTTTTCATAAAAAAATTTTTGCATGAAAAATGGATAATGTATAGTTTATTAAATTCTTTGCACGAAAAGAAGTCGACGTATATAGTCCACTTAAGTTTTTACATACGAAATGGACGAATTATAGTCAATTTAATTTTTTATAAAAATTTGAAAAATTGACGATGTATAGTCCTTTAAATTTTGTATATATAGCCAGTCCATTTAATTTTTTGCATGAAAAATAGACGATGTACTGTCTATATAATTGTTTGCATACGAATTGGACGATTTATAGTCGATAAAATTTTTTCATAAAAAATTTAAAAAAAGACGATGTATAGTCCATTCAATTTTTTTCATAAAAAAAAATTTTTTCCATGAAAAATGGATGATGTATAGTTTATTAAATTCTTTGCACGAAAGGAAGGCGACGTATATAGTCCACTTAAGTTTTTACATACGAAATGGACGAATTATAGTCAATTTAATTTTTTATAAAAATTTTAAAAATGGACGATGTATAGTCCATTAAATTTTGTATATATAGCCAGGCCATTTAATTTTTTGCATGAAAAATAGACGATGTATAGTCTATACAATTTTTTGCATACGAATCGGACGATTTATAGTCGATAAAATTTTTTCATAAAAAATTTAAAAAAAGACGATGTATAGTCCATTAAATTTTTTTCATAAAAAATTTTTTTGCTTGAAAAATGGATAATGTATAGTTTATTAAATTCTTTGCACGAAAAGAAGTCGACGTATATAGTCCACTTAAGTTTTTACATACGAAATGGACGAATTATAGTCAATTTAATTTTTTATAAAAATTTTAAAAATAGACGATGTATAGTCCATTAAATTTTGTATATATAGCCAGTCCATTTAATTTTTTGCATGAAAAATAGACGATGTATAGTCTATATAATTGTTTGCATACGAATTGCACGATTTATAGTCGATAAAATTTTTTCATAAAAAATTAAAAAAAAGACGATGTATAGTCCATTCAATTTTTTTCATAAAAAATTTTTTTGCTTGAAAAATGGATAATGTATAGTTTATTAAATTCTTTGCACGAAAAGAAGCCGACGTATATAGTCCACTTAAGTTTTTACATACGAAATGGACGAATTATAGTCAATTTAATTTTTTATAAAAATTTTAAAAATGGACGATGTATAGTCCATTAAATTTTGTATATATAGCCAGTCCATTTAATTTTTTGCATGAAAAATAGACGATGTATAGTCTATATAATTGTTTGCATACGAATTGGACGATTTATAGTCGATAAAATTTTTTCATAAAAAATTTAAAAAAAGACGATGTATAGTCCATTAAATTTTTTTCATAAAAAATGGATGATGTATAGTTTATTAAATTCTTTGCACGAAAGGAAGCCGACGTATATAGTCCACTTAAGTTTTTACATACGAAATGGACGAATAGTCAATTTAATTTTTTATAAAAATTTTAAAAATGGACGATGTATAGTCCATTAAATTTTGTATATATAGCCAGTCCATTTAATTTTTTGCATGAAAAATAGACGATGTATAGTCTATATAATTTTTTATGGTCGATAAAATTTTTTCATAAAAAATTTAAAAAAAGACGATGTATAGTCCATTAAATTTTTTTCATAAAAAATTTTTTTGCTTGAAAAATGGATAATGTATAGTTTATTAAATTCTTTGCACGAAAAGAAGTCGACGTATATAGTCCACTTAAGTTTTTACATACGAAATGGACGAATTATAGTCAATTTAATTTTTTATAAAAATTTAAAAAATGGACGATGCATAGTCCATTAAATTTTGTATATATAGCCAGTCCATTTAATTTTTTGCATGAAAAATAGACGATGTATAGTCTATATAATTGTTTGCATACGAATTGGACAATTTATAGTCGATAAAATTTTTTCATAAAAAATTTAAAAAAAGACGATGTATAGTCCATTAAATTTTTTTCATAAAAAATTTTTTTCATGAAAAATGGATGATGTATAGTTTATTAAATTCTTTGCACGAAAAGAAGCCGACGTATATAGTCCACTTAAGTTTTTACATACGAAATGGACGAATTATAGTCAATTCAATTTTTTATAAAAATTTTAAAAATGGACGATGTATAGTCCATTAAATTTTGTATATATAGCCAGTCCATTTAATTTTTTGCATGAAAAATAGACGATATATAGTCTATATAATTTTTTGCATACGAATCGGACGATTTATAGTCGATAAATTTTTTTCATAAAAAATTTTTTTGCTTGAAAAATGGATAATGTATAGTTTATTAAATTCTTTGCACGAAAAGAAGTCGACGTATATAGTCCACTTAAGTTTTTACATACGAAATGGACGAATTATAGTCAATTTAATTTTTTATAAAAATTTTAAAAATGGACGATGTATAGTCCATTAAATTTTGTATATATAGCCAGTCCATTTAATTTTTTCCATGAAAAATAAACGATGTATAGTCTATATAATTTTTTGCATACGAATCGGACGATTTATAGTCGATAAAATTTTTTCATAAAAAATTGAAAAAAAGACGATGTATAGTCCATTAAATTTTGTTCATAAAAAATTTTTTTCATGAAATATGGATGATGTATAGTTTATTAAATTCTTTGCACGAAAAGAAGTCGACGTATATAGTCCACTTAAGTTTTTACATACGAAATGGACGAATTATAGTCAATTTAATTTTTTATAAAAATTTTAAAAATGGACGATGTATAGTCCATTAAATTTTGTATATATAGCCAATCCATTTAATTTTTTGCATGAAAAATAGACGATGTATAGTCTATATAATTTTTTGCATACGAATCGGACGATTTATAGTCGATAAAATTTTTTCATAAAAAATTGAAAAAAAGACGATGTATAGTCCATTAAATTTTTTTCATAAAAATGAAAAATGGATAATGTATAGTTTATTAAATTCTTTGCACGAAAAGAAGTCGACGTATATAGTCCACTTAAGTTTTTACATACGAAATGGACGAATTATAGTCAATTTAATTTTTTATAAAAATTTAAAAAATGGACGATGTATAGTCCATTAAATTTTGTATATATAGCCAGTCCATTTAATTTTTTGCATGAAAAATAGACGATGTATAGTCTATATAATTTTTTGCATACGAATCGGACGATTTATAGTCGATAAAATTTTTTCATAAAAAATTGAAAAAAAGACGATGTATAGCCCATTAAATTTTTTTCATAAAAATGAAAAATGGATAATGTATAGTTTATTAAATTCTTTGCACGAAAAGAAGTCGACGTATATAGTCCACTTAAGTTTTTACATACGAAATGGACGAATTATAGTCAATTTAATTTTTTATAAAAATTTAAAAAATGGACGATGTATAGTCCATTAAATTTTGTATATACAGCCAGTCCATTTAATTTTTTGCATGAAAAATAGACGATGTATTGTCTATATAATTTTTTGCATACGAATCGGACGATTTATAGTCGATAAAATTTTTTCATAAAAAATTGAAAAAAGACGATGTATAGTCCATTAAATTTTTTCATAAAAAAATTTTTTCCATGAAAAATGGATGATGTATAGTTTATTAAATTCTTTGCACGAAAATAAGTCGACGTATATAGTCCACTTAAGTTTTTACATACGAAATGGACGAATTATAGTCAATTTAATTTTTTATAAAAATTTTAAAAATGGACGATGTATAGTCCATTAAATTTTGTATATATAGCCAGTCCATTTAATTTTTTGCATGAAAAATAGACGATGTATAGTCTATATAATTGTTTGCATACGAATTGGACGATTTATAGTCGATAAAATTTTTTCATAAAAAATTTAAAAAAAGACGATGTATAGTCCATTCAATTTTTTTCACAAAAAAATTTTTTCCATGAAAAATGGATGATGTATAGTTTATTAAATTCTTTGCACGAAAGGAAGACGACGTATATAGTCCACTTAAGTTTTTACATACGAAATGGACGAATTATAGTCAATTTAATTTTTTATAAAAATTTTAAAAATGGACGATGTATAGTCCATTAAATTTTGTATATATAGCCAGTCCATTTAATTTTTTGCATGAAAAATAGACCATGAATAGTCTATATAATTTTTTGCATACGAATCGGACGATTTATAGTCGATAAAATTTTTTCATAAAAAATTGAAAAAAAGACGATGTATAGTCCATTAAATTTTTTTCATAAAAAAACTTTTTTCATGAAAAATGGATGATGTATAGTTTATTAAATTCTTTGCTCGAAAAGAAGTCGACGTATATAGTCCACTTAAGTTTTTACATATGAAATGGACGAATTATAGTCAATTTAATTTTTTATAAAAATTTTAAAAATGGACGATGTATAGTCCATTAAATTTTGTATATATAGCCAGTCCATTAAATTTTTTGCATGAAAAATAGACGATGTATAGTCTATATAATTGTTTGCATACGAATTGCACGATTTATAGTCGATAAAATTTTTTCATAAAAAATTAAAAAAAAGACGATGTATAGTCCATTCAATTTTTTTCATAAAAAAATTTTTTTCATAAAAAAATTTTTTCCATGAAAAATGGATGATGTATAGTTTATTAAATTCTTTGCACGAAAGGAAGACGACGTATATAGTCCACTTAAGTTTTTACATACGAAATGGACGAATTATAGTCAATTTAATTTTTTATAAAAATTTTAAAAATGGACGATGTATAGTCCATTAAATTTTGTATATATAGCCAGTCCATTTAATTTTTTGCATGAAAAATAGACGATGTATAGTCTATATAATTTTTTGCATACGAATCGGACGATTTATAGTCGATAAAATTTTTTCATAAAAAATTTAAAAAAAGACGATGTATAGTCCATTAAATTTTTTTCATAAAAAATTTTTTTCATGAAAAATGGATGATGTATAGTTTATTAAATTCTTTGCACGAAAAGAAGCCGACGTATATAGTCCACTTAAGTTTTTACATACGAAATGGACGAATTATAGTCAATTTAATTTTTTATAAAAATTTTAAAAATGGACGATGTATAGTCCATTAAATTTTGTATATATAGCCAGTCCATTTAATTTTTTGCATGAAAAATAGACGATGTATAGTCTATATAATTGTTTGCATACGAATTGGACGATTTATAGTCGATAAAATTTTTTCATAAAAAATTGAAAAAAAGACGATGTATAGTCCATTCAATTTTTTTCATAAAAAAATTTTTTTCATAAAAAAATTTTTTCCATGAAATATGGATGATGTATAGTTTATTAAATTCTTTGCACGAAAGGAAGCCGACGTATATAGTCCACTTAAGTTTTTACATACGAAATGGACGAATTATAGTCAATTTAATTTTTTATAAAAATTTTAAAAATGGACGATGTATAGTCCATTAAATTTTGTATATATAGCCAGTCCATTTAATTTTTTGCATGAAAAATAGACGATGTATAGTCTATATAATTTTTTGCATACGAATCGGACGATTTATAGTCGATAAAATTTTTTCATAAAAAATTGAAAAAAAGACGATGTATAGTCCATTAAATTTTTTTCATAAAAAATTTTTTTGCTTGAAAAATGGATAATGTATAGTTTATTAAATTCTTTGCACGAAAAGAAGTCGACGTATATAGTCCACTTAAGTTTTTACATACGAAATGGACGAATTATAGTCAATTTAATTTTTTATAAAAATTTAAAAAATGGACGATGCATAGTCCATTAAATTTTGTATATATAGCCAGTCCATTTAATTTTTTGCATGAAAAATAGACGATGTATAGTCTATATAATTGTTTGCATACGAATTGGACGATTTATAGTCGATAAAATTTTTTCATAAAAAATTTAAAAAAAGACGATGTATAGTCCATTAAATTTTTTTCATAAAAAATTTTTTTCATGAAAAATGGATGATGTATAGTTTATTAAATTCTTTGCACGAAAAGAAGCCGACGTATATAGTCCACTTAAGTTTTTACATACGAAATGGACGAATTATAGTCAATTTAATTTTTTATAAAAATTTTAAAAATGGACGATGTATAGTCCATTAAATTTTGTATATATAGCCAGTCCATTTAATTTTTTGCATGAAAAATAGACGATGTATAGTCTATATAATTTTTTGCATACGAATCGGACGATTTATAGTCGATAAAATTTTTTCATAAAAAATTTAAAAAAAGACGATGTATAGTCCATTAAATTTTTTTCATAAAAAATTTTTTTCATGAAAAATGGATGATGTATAGTTTATTAAATTCTTTGCACGAAAATAAGTCGACGTATATAGTCCACTTAAGTTTTTACATACGAAATGGACGAATTATAGTCAATTTAATTTTTTATAAAAATTTTAAAAATGGACGATGTATAGTCCATTAAATTTTGTATATATAGCCAGTCCATTTAATTTTTTGCATGAAAAATAGACGATGTATAGTCTATATAATTGTTTGCATACGAATTGGACGATTTATAGTCGATAAAATTTTTTCATAAAAAATTTAAAAAAAGACGATGTATAGTCCATTAAATTTTTTTCACCAAAAAATTTTTTCCATGAAAAATGGATGATGTATAGTTTATTAAATTCTTTGCACGAAAGGAAGACGACGTATATAGTCCACTTAAGTTTTTACATACGAAATGGACGAATTATAGTCAATTTAATTTTTTATAAAAATTTTAAAAATGGACGATGTATAGTCCATTAAATTTTGTATATATAGCCAGTCCATTTAATTTTTTGCATGAAAAATAGACGATGTATAGTCTATATAATTGTTTGCATACGAATCGGACGATTTATAGTCGATAAAATTTTTTCATAAAAAATTGAAAAAAAGACGATGTATAGTCCATTCAATTTTTTTCACAAAAAAATTTTTCCATGAAAAATGGATGATGTATAGTTTATTAAATTCTTTGCACGAAAGGAAGACGACGTATATAGTCCACTTAAGTTTTTACATACGAAATGGATGAATTATAGTCAATTTAATTTTTTATAAAAATTTTAAAAATGGACGATGTATAGTCCATTAAATTTTGTATATATAGCCAGTCCATTTAATTTTTTGCATGAAAAATAGACCATGAATAGTCTATATAATTTTTTGCATACGAATCGGACGATTTATAGTCGATAAAATTTTTTCATAAAACATTGAAAAAAAGACGATGTATAGTCCATTCAATTTTTTTCATAAAAAATTTTTTTCAATAGTCCACTTAAGTTTTTACATACGAAATGGACGAATTATAGTCAATTTAATTTTTTATAAAAATTTTAAAAATGGACGATGTATAGTCCATTAAATTTTGTATATACAGCCAGTCCATTTAATTTTTTGCATGAAAAATAGACGATGTATTGTCTTTATAATTTTTTGCATATGAATCGGACGATTTATAGTCGATAAAATTTTTTCATAAAAAATTGAAAAAAGACGATGTATAGTCCATTAAATTTTTTCATAAAAAAATTTTTTTCATGAAAAATGGATGATGTATAGTTTATTAAATTCTTTGCACGAAAAGAAGTCGACGTATATAGTCCACTTAAGTTTTTACATACGAAATGGACGAATTATAGTCAATTTAATTTTTTATAAAAATTTTAAAAATGGACGATGTATAGTCCATTAAATTTTGTATATATAGCCAGTCCATTTAATTTTTTGCATGAAAAATAGACGATGTATAGTCTATATAATTGTTTGCATACGAATTGGACGATTTATAGTCGATAAAATTTTTTCATAAAAAATTTAAAAAAAGACGATGTATAGTCCATTCAATTTTTTTCACAAAAAAATTTTTCCATGAAAAATGGATGATGTATAGTTTATTAAATTCTTTGCACGAAAGGAAGACGACGTATATAGTCCACTTAAGTTTTTACATACGAAATGGATGAATTATAGTCAATTTAATTTTTTATAAAAATTTTAAAAATGGACGATGTATAGTCCATTAAATTTTGTATATATAGCCAGTCCATTTAATTTTTTGCATGAAAAATAGACCATGAATAGTCTATATAATTTTTTGCATACGAATCGGACGATTTATAGTCGATAAAACTTTTTCATAAAACATTGAAAAAAAGACGATGTATAGTCCATTCAATTTTTTTCATAAAAAATTTTTTTCAATAGTCCACTTAAGTTTTTACATACGAAATGGACGAATTATAGTCAATTTAATTTTTTATAAAAATTTAAAAAATGGACGATGTATAGTCCATTAAATTTTGTATATATAGCCAGTCCATTTAATTTTTTGCATGAAAAATAGACGATGTATAGTCTATATAATTTTTTGCATACGAATCGGACGATTTATAGTCGATAAAATTTTTTCATAAAAAATTGAAAAAAAGACAATGTATAGTCCATTAAATTTTTTTCATAAAAAATTTTTTTGCTTGAAAAATGGATAATGTATAGTTTATTAAATTCTTTGCACGAAAAGAAGTCGACGTATATAGTCCACTTAAGTTTTTACATACGAAATGGACGAATTATAGTCAATTTAATTTTTTATAAAAATTTTAAAAATGGACGATGTATAGTCCATTAAATTTTGTATATATAGCCAGTCCATTTAATTTTTTGCATGAAAAATAAACGATGTATAGTCTATATAATTTTTTGCATACGAATCGGACGATTTATAGTCGATAAAATTTTTTCATAAAAAATTGAAAAAAAGACGATGTATAGTCCATTAAATTTTTTTCATAAAAAATTTTTTTCATGAAAAATGGATGATGTATAGTTTATTAAATTCTTTGCACGAAAATAAGTCGACGTATATAGTCCACTTAAGTTTTTACATACGAAATGGACGAATTATAGTCAATTTAATTTTTTATAAAAATTTTAAAAATGGACGATGTATAGTCCATTAAATTTTGTATATATAGCCAGTCCATTTAATTTTTTGCATGAAAAATAGACGATGTATAGTCTATATAATTTTTTGCATACGAATCGGACGATTTATAGTCGATAAAATTTTTTCATAAAAAATTGAAAAAAAGACGATGTATAGTCCATTAAATTTTTTTCATAAGAATGAAAAATGGATAATGTATAGTTTATTAAATTCTTTGCACGAAAAGAAGTCGACGTATATAGTCCACTTAAGTTTTTACATACGAAATGGACGAATTATAGTCAATTTAATTTTTTATAAAAATTTAAAAAATGGACGATGTATAGTCCATTAAATTTTGTATATATAGCCAGTCCATTTAATTTTTTGCATGAAAAATAGACGATGTATAGTCTATATAATTTTTTGCATACGAATCGGACGATTTATAGCCGATAAAATTTTTTCATAAAAAATTTAAAAAAAGACGATGTATAGTCCATTCAATTTTTTTCACAAAAAAATTTTTCCATGAAAAATGGATGATGTATAGTTTATTAAATTCTTTGCACGAAAGGAAGACGACGTATATAGTCCACTTAAGTTTTTACATACGAAATGGATGAATTATAGTCAATTTAATTTTTTATAAAAATTTAAAAAATGGACGATGTATAGTCCATTAAATTTTGTATATATAGCCAGTCCATTTAATTTTTTGCATGAAAAATAGACGATGTATAGTCTATATAATTGTTTGCATACGAATCGGACGATTTATAGTCGATAAAATTTTTTCATAAAAAATTTAAAAAAAGACGATGTATAGTCCATTAAATTTTTTTCATAAAAAATTTTTTTCATGAAAAATGGATGATGTATAGTTTATTAAATTCTTTGCACGAAAATAAGTCGACGTATATAGTCCACTTAAGTTTTTACATACGAAATGGACGAATTATAGTCAATTTAATTTTTTATAAAAATTTAAAAAATGGACGATGTATAGTCCATTAAATTTTGTATATACAGCCAGTCCATTTAATTTTTTGCATGAAAAATAGACGATGTATTGTCTATATAATTTTTTGCATACGAATCGGACGATTTATAGTCGATAAAATTTTTTCATAAAAAATTGAAAAAAGACGATGTATAGTCCATTAAATTTTTTCATAAAAAAATTTTTTCCATGAAAAATGGATGATGTATAGTTTATTAAATTCTTTGCACGAAAAGAAGTCGACGTATATAGTCCACTTAAGTTTTTACATACGAAATGGACGAATTATAGTCAATTTAATTTTTTATAAAAATTTTAAAAATGGACGATGTATAGTCCATTAAATTTTGTATATATAGCCAGTCCATTTAATTTTTTGCATGAAAAATAGACGATGTATAGTCTATATAATTGTTTGCATACGAATTGGACGATTTATAGTCGATAAAATTTTTTCATAAAAAATTTAAAAAAAGACGATGTATAGTCCATTCAATTTTTTTCACAAAAAAAATTTTTCCATGAAAAATGGATGATGTATAGTTTATTAAATTCTTTGCACGAAAGGAAGACGACGTATATAGTCCACTTAAGTTTTTACATACGAAATGGATGAATTATAGTCAATTTAATTTTTTATAAAAATTTTAAAAATGGACGATGTATAGTCCATTAAATTTTGTATATATAGCCAGTCCATTTAATTTTTTGCATGAAAAATAGACGATGAATAGTCTATATAATTTTTTGCATACGAATCGGACGATTTATAGTCGATAAAATTTTTTCATAAAAAATTGAAAAAAAGACGATGTATAGTCCATTAAATTTTTTTCATAAAAAATTTTTTTCATGAAAAATGGATGATGTATAGTTTATTAAATTCTTTGCACGAAAAGAAGTCGACGTATATAGTCCACTTAAGTTTTTACATACGAAATGGACGAATTATAGTCAATTTAATTTTTTATAAAAATTTTAAAAATGGACGATGTATAGTCCATTAAATTTTGTATATATAGCCAGTCCATTTAATTTTTTGCATGAAAAATAGACGATGTATAGTCTATATAATTTTTTGCATACGAATCGGACGATTTATAGTCGATAAAATTTTTTCATAAAAAATTTAAAAAAAGACGATGTATAGTCCATTAAATTTTTTTCATAAAAAATTTTTTTCATGAAAAATGGATGATGTATAGTTTATTAAATTCTTTGCACGAAAAGAAGTCGACGTATATAGTCCACTTAAGTTTTTACATACGAAATGGACGAATTATAGTCAATTTAATTTTTTATAAAAATTTTAAAAATGGACGATGTATAGTCCATTAAATTTTGTATATATAGCCAGTCCATTTAATTTTTTGCATGAAAAATAGACGATGTATAGTCTATATAATTTTTTGCATACGAATCGGACGATTTATAGTCGATAAAATTTTTTCATAAAAAATTTAAAAAAATACGACGTATAGTCCATTAAATTTTTTTCATAAAAAATTTTTTTGCTTGAAAAATGGATAATGTATAGTTTATTAAATTCTTTGCACGAAAAGAAGTCGACGTATATAGTCCACTTAAGTTTTTACATACGAAATGGACGAATTATAGTCAATTTAATTTTTTATAAAAATTTAAAAAATGGACGATTTATAGTCCATTAAATTTTGTATATATAGCAAGTCCATTTAATTTTTTGCATGAAAAATAGACGATGTATAGTCTATATAATTTTTTGCATACGAATCGGACGATTTATAGTCGATAAAATTTTTTCATAAAAAATTGAAAAAAAGACGATGTATAGTCCATTAAATTTTTTCATAAAAAAATTTTTTTCATGAAAAATGGATGATGTATAGTTTATTAAATTCTTAGTCCACTTAAGTTTTTACATACGAAATGGACGAATTATAGTCAATTTAATTTTTTATAAAAATTTTAAAAATGGACGATGTATAGTCCATTAAATTTTGTATATATAGCCAGTCCATTTAATTTTTTGCATGAAAAATAGACGATGTATAGTCTATATAATTTTTTGCATACGAATCGGACGATTTATAGTCGATAAAATTTTTTCATAAAAAATTGAAAAAAAGACGATGTATAGTCCATTAAATTTTTTTCATAAAAAATTTTTTTCATGAAAAATGGATGATGTATAGTTTATTAAATTCTTTGCACGAAAAGAAGTCGACGTATATAGTCCACTTAAGTTTTTACATACGAAATGGACGAATTATAGTCAATTTAATTTTTTATAAAAATTTTAAAAATGGACGATGTATAGTCCATTAAATTTTGTATATATAGCCAGTCCATTTAATTTTTTGCATGAAAAATAGACGATGTATAGTCTATATAATTTTTTGCATACGAATCGGACGATTTATAGTCGATAAAATTTTTTCATAAAAAATTGAAAAAAAAGACGATGTATAGTCCATTCAATTTTTTTTCACAAAAAAATTTTTTCTATGAAAAATGGATGATGTATAGTTTATTAAATTCTTTGCACGAAAGGAAGACGACGTATATAGTCCACTTAAGATTTTACATACGAAATGGACGAATTATAGTCAATTTAATTTTTTATAAAAATTTTAAAAATGGACGATGTATAGTCCATTAAATTTTGTATATATAGCCAGTCCATTTAATTTTTTGCATGAAAAATAGACGATGTTTAGTCTATATAATTTTTTGCATACGAATCGGATGATTTATAGTCGATAAAATTTTTTCATAAAAAATTGAAAAAAAGACGATGTATAGTCCATTAAATTTTTTTCATAAAAAATTTTTTTCATGAAAAATGGATGATGTATAGTTTATTAAATTCTTTGCACGAAAAGAAGTCGACGTATATAGTCCACTTAAGTTTTTACATACGAAATGGACGAATTATAGTCAATTTAATTTTTTATAAAAATTTTAAAAATGGACGATGTATAGTCCATTAAATTTTGTATATATAGCCAGTCCATTTAATTTTTTGCATGAAAAATAGACGATGTATAGTCTATATAATTTTTTGCATACGAATCGGACGATTTATAGTCGATAAAATTTTTTCATAAAAAATTGAAAAAAAGACGATGTATAGTCCATTAAATTTTTTTCATAAAAAATTTTTTTGCTTGAAAAATGGATAATGTCCACTTAAGTTTTTACATACGAAATGGACAAATTATAGTCAATTTAATTTTTTATAAAAATTTCAAAAATGGACGATGTATAGTCCATTAAATTTTGTATATATAGCCAGTCCATTTAATTTTTTGCATGAAAAATAGACGATGTATAGTCTATATAATTGTTTGCATACGAATCGGACGATTTATAGTCGATAAAATTTTTTCATAAAAAATTTAAAAAAAGACGATGTATAGTCCATTAAATTTTTTTCACAAAAAAATTTTTTCCATGAAAAATGGATGATGTATAGTTTATTAAATTCTTTGCACGAAAGGAAGACGACGTATATAGTCCACTTAAGTTTTTACATAGGAAATGGACGAATTATAGTCAATTTAATTTTTTATAAAAATTTTAAAAATGGACGATGTATAGTCCATTAAATTTTGTATATATAGCCAGTCCATTTAATTTTTTGCATGAAAAATAGACGATGTATAGTCTATATAATTGTTTACATACGAATTGGACGATTTATAGTCGATAAAATTTTTTCATAAAAAATTGAAAAAAAGACGATGTATAGTCCATTAAATTTTTTTCATAAAAAATTTTTTTGCTTGAAAAATGGATAATGTATAGTTTATTAAATTCTTTGCACGAAAAGAAGTCGACGTATATAGTCCACTTAAGTTTTTACATACGAAATGGACGAATTATAGTCAATTTAATTTTTTATAAAAATTTAAAAAATGGACGATGTATAGTCCATTAAATTTTGTATATATAGCCAGTCCATTTAATTTTTTGCATGAAAAATAGACGATGTATAGTCTATATAATTTTTTGCATACGAATCGGACGATTTATAATCGATAAAATTTTTTCATAAAAAATTGAAAAAAAGACGATGTATAGTCCATTAAATTTTTTTCATAAAAAATTTTTTTGCTTGAAAAATGGATAATGTATAGTTTATTAAATTCTTTGCACGAAAAGAAGTCGACGTATATAGTCCACTTAAGTTTTTACATACGAAATGGACGAATTATAGTCAATTTAATTTTTTATAAAAATTTAAAAAATGGACGATGTATAGTCCATTAAATTTTGTATATATAGCCAGTCCATTTAATTTTTTGCATGAAAAATAGACGATGTATAGTCTATATAATTTTTTGCATACGAATCGGACGATTTATAGTCGATAAAATTTTTTCATAAAAAATTTAAAAAAATACGACGTATAGTCCATTAAATTTTTTTCATAAAAAATTTTTTTGCTTGAAAAATGGATAATGTATAGTTTATTAAATTCTTTGCACGAAAAGAAGTCGACGTATATAGTCCACTTAAGTTTTTACATACGAAATGGACGAATTATAGTCAATTTAATTTTTTATAAAAATTTAAAAAATGGACGATTTATAGTCCATTAAATTTTGTATATATAGCAAGTCCATTTAATTTTTTGCATGAAAAATAGACGATGTATAGTCTATATAATTTTTTGCATATGAATCGGACGATTTATAGTCGATAAAATTTTTTCATAAAAAATTGAAAAAAAGACGATGTATAGTCCATTAAATTTTTTCATAAAAAAATTTTTTTCATGAAAAATGGATGATGTATAGTTTATTAAATTCTTAGTCCACTTAAGTTTTTACATACGAAATGGACGAATTATAGTCAATTTAATTTTTTATAAAAATTTTAAAAATGGACGATGTATAGTCCATTCAATTTTGTATATATAGCCAGTCCATTTAATTTTTTGCATGAAAAATAGACGATGTATAGTCTATATAATTTTTTGCATACGAATCGGACGATTTATAGTCGATAAAATTTTTTCATAAAAAATTTAAAAAAAGACGATGTATAGTCCATTAAATTTTTTTCATAAAAAATTTTTTTCATGAAAAATGGATGATGTATAGTTTATTAAATTCTTTGCACGAAAAGAAGTCGACGTATATAGTCCACTTAAGTTTTTACATACGAAATGGACGAATTATAGTCAATTTAATTTTTTATAAAAATTTTAAAAATGGACGATGTATAGTCCATTAAATTTTGTATATATAGCCAGTCCATTTAATTTTTTGCATGAAAAATAGACGATGTATAGTCTATATAATTTTTTGCATACGAATCGGACGATTTATAGTCGATAAAATTTTTTCATAAAAAATTGAAAAAAAGACGATGTATAGTCCATTCAATTTTTTTCATAAAAAATTTTTTTGCTTGAAAAATGGATAATGTATAGTTTATTAAATTCTTTGCACGAAAAGAAGTCGACGTATATAGTCCACTTAAGTTTTTACATACGAAATGGACGAATTATAGTCAATTTAATTTTTTATAAAAATTTTAAAAATGGACGATCTATAGTCCATTAAATTTTGTATATATAGCCAGTCCATTTAATTTTTTGCATGAAAAATAAACGATGTATAGTCTATATAATTTTTTGCATACGAATCGGACGATTTATAGTCGATAAAATTTTTTCATAAAAAATTTAAAAAAAGACGATGTATAGTCCATTAAATTTTTTTCATAAAAAATTTTTTTCATGAAAAATGGATGATGTATAGTTTATTAAATTCTTTGCACGAAAAGAAGTCGACGTATATAGTCCACTTAAGTTTTTACATACGAAATGGACGAATTATAGTCAATTTAATTTTTTATAAAAATTTTAAAAATGGACGATGTATAGTCCATTAAATTTTGTATATATAGCCAGTCCATTTAATTTTTTGCATGAAAAATAGACGATGTATAGTCTATATAATTTTTTGCATACGAATCGGACGATTTATAGTCGATAAAATTTTTTCATAAAAAATTTAAAAAAAGACGATGTATAGTCCATTAAATTTTTTTCATAAAAAATTTTTTTCATGAAAAATGGATGATGTATAGTTTATTAAATTCTTTGCACGAAAAGAAGTCGACGTATATAGTCCACTTAAGTTTTTACATACGAAATGGACGAATTATAGTCAATTTAATTTTTTATAAAAATTTTAAAAATGGACGATGTATAGTCCATTAAATTTTGTATATATAGCCAGTCCATTTAATTTTTTGCATGAAAAATAGACGATGTATAGTCTATATAATTTTTTGCATACGAATCGGACGATTTATAGTCGATAAAATTTTTTCATAAAAAATTTAAAAAAAGACGATGTATAGTCCATTAAATTTTTTTCATAAAAAATTTTTTTCATGAAAAATGGATGATGTATAGTTTATTAAATTCTTTGCACGAAAGGAAGACGACGTATATAGTCCACTTAAGTTTTTACATACGAAATGGACGAATTATAGTCAATTTAATTTTTTATAAAAATTTTAAAAATGGACGATGTATAGTCCATTAAATTTTGTATATATAGCCAGTCCATTTAATTTTTTGCATGAAAAATAGACGATGTATAGTCTATATAATTTTTTGCATACGAATCGGACGATTTATAGTCGATAAAATTTTTTCATAAAAAATTGAAAAAAAGACGATGTATAGTCCATTCAATTTTTTTCATAAAAAATTTTTTTGCTTGAAAAATGGATAATGTATAGTTTATTAAATTCTTTGCACGAAAAGAAGTCGACGTATATAGTCCACTTAAGTTTTTACATACGAAATGGACGAATTATAGTCAATTTAATTTTTTATAAAAATTTTAAAAATGGACGATGTATAGTCCATTAAATTTTGTATATATAGCCAGTCCATTTAATTTTTTGCATGAAAAATAGACGATGTATAGTCTATATAATTTTTTGCATACGAATCGGACGATTTATAGTCGATAAAATTTTTTCATAAAAAATTTAAAAAAAGACGATGTATAGTCCATTAAATTTTTTTCATAAAAAATTTTTTTCATGAAAAATGGATGATGTATAGTTTATTAAATTCTTTGCACGAAAAGAAGTCGACGTATATAGTCCACTTAAGTTTTTACATACGAAATGGACGAATTATAGTCAATTTAATTTTTTATAAAAATTTTAAAAATGGACGATGTATAGTCCATTAAATTTTGTATATATAGCCAGTCCATTTAATTTTTTGCATGAAAAATAGACGATGTATAGTCTATATAATTGTTTGCATACGAATTGGACGATTTATAGTCGATAAAATTTTTTCATAAAAAATTTAAAAAAAGACGATGTATAGTCCATTAAATTTTTTTCACCAAAAAATTTTTTCCATGAAAAATGGATGATGTATAGTTTATTAAATTCTTTGCACGAAAGGAAGACGACGTATATAGTCCACTTAAGTTTTTACATACGAAATGGACGAATTATAGTCAATTTAATTTTTTATAAAAATTTTAAAAATGGACGATGTATAGTCCATTAAATTTTGTATATATAGCCAGTCCATTTAATTTTTTGCATGAAAAATAGACGATGTATAGTCTATATAATTTTTTGCATACGAATCGGACGATTTATAGTCGATAAAATTTTTTCATAAAAAATTGAAAAAAAGACGATGTATAGTCCATTCAATTTTTTTCATAAAAAATTTTTTTGCTTGAAAAATGGATAATGTATAGTTTATTAAATTCTTTGCACGAAAAGAAGTCGACGTATATAGTCCACTTAAGTTTTTACATACGAAATGGACGAATTATAGTCAATTTAATTTTTTATAAAAATTTTAAAAATGGACGATCTAGAGTCCATTAAATTTTGTATATATAGCCAGTCCATTTAATTTTTTGCATGAAAAATAGACGATGTATAGTCTATATAATTTTTTGCATACGAATCGGACGATTTATAGTCGATAAAATTTTTTCATAAAAAATTGAAAAAAAAGACGATGTATAGTCCATTCAATTTTTTTCATAAAAAATTTTTTTGCTTGAAAAATGGATAATGTATAGTTTATTAAATTCTTTGCACGAAAAGAAGTCGACGTATATAGTCCACTTAAGTTTTTACATACGAAATGGACGAATTATAGTCAATTTAATTTTTTATAAAAATTTTAAAAATGGACGATCTAGAGTCCATTAAATTTTGTATATATAGCCAGTCCATTTAATTTTTTGCATGAAAAATAGACGATGTATAGTCTATATAATTTTTTGCATACGAATCGGACGATTTATAGTCGATAAAATTTTTTCATAAAAAATTGAAAAAAAAGACGATGTATAGTCCATTCAATTTTTTTCATAAAAAATTTTTTTGCTTGAAAAATGGATAATGTATAGTTTATTAAATTCTTTGCACGAAAAGAAGTCGACGTATATAGTCCACTTAAGTTTTTACATACGAAATGGACGAATTATAGTCAATTTAATTTTTTATAAAAATTTTAAAAATGGACGATGTATAGTCCATTAAATTTTGTATATATAGCCAGTCCATTTAATTTTTTGCATGAAAAATAGACGATGTATAGTCTATATAATTTTTTGCATACGAATCGGACGATTTATAGTCGATAAAATTTTTTCATAAAAAATTTAAAAAAAGACGATGTATAGTCCATTAAATTTTTTTCATAAAAAATTTTTTTCATGAAAAATGGATGATGTATAGTTTATTAAATTCTTTGCACGAAAAGAAGTCGACGTATATAGTCCACTTAAGTTTTTACATACGAAATGGACGAATTATAGGCAATTTAATTTTTTATAAAAATTTTAAAAATGGACGATGTATAGTCCATTAAATTTTGTATATATAGCCAGTCCATTTAATTTTTTGCATGAAAAATAGACGATGTATAGTCTATATAATTGTTTGCATACGAATTGGACGATTTATAGTCGATAAAATTTTTTCATAAAAAATTTAAAAAAAGACGATGTATAGTCCATTAAATTTTTTTCACCAAAAAATTTTTTCCATGAAAAATGGATGATGTATAGTTTATTAAATTCTTTGCACGAAAGGAAGACGACGTATATAGTCCACTTAAGTTTTTACATACGAAATGGACGAATTATAGTCAATTTAATTTTTTATAAAAATTTTAAAAATGGACGATGTATAGTCCATTAAATTTTGTATATATAGCCAGTCCATTTAATTTTTTGCATGAAAAATAGACGATGTATAGTCTATATAATTTTTTGCATACGAATCGGACGATTTATAGTCGATAAAATTTTTTCATAAAAAATTGAAAAAAAGACGATGTATAGTCCATTCAATTTTTTTCATAAAAAATTTTTTTGCTTGAAAAATGGATAATGTATAGTTTATTAAATTCTTTGCACGAAAAGAAGTCGACGTATATAGTCCACTTAAGTTTTTACATACGAAATGGACGAATTATAGTCAATTTAATTTTTTATAAAAATTTTAAAAATGGACGATCTATAGTCCATTAAATTTTGTATATATAGCCAGTCCATTTAATTTTTTGCATGAAAAATAGACGATGTATAGTCTATATAATTTTTTGCATACGAATCGGACGATTTATAGTCGATAAAATTTTTTCATAAAAAATTTAAAAAAAGACGATGTATAGTCCATTCAATTTTTTTCATAAAAAATTTTTTTGCTTGAAAAATGGATAATGTATAGTTTATTAAATTCTTTGCACGAAAAGAAGTCGACGTATATAGTCCACTTAAGTTTTTACATACGAAAAGGACGAATTATAGTCAATTTAATTTTTTATAAAAATTTTAAAAATGGACGATGTATAGTCCATTAAATTTTGTATATATAGCCAGTCCATTTAATTTTTTGCATGAAAAATAGACGATGTATAGTCTATATAATTTTTTGCATACGAATCGGACGATTTATAGTCGATAAAATTTTTTCATAAAAAATTTAAAAAAAGACGATGTATAGTCCATTAAATTTTTTTCATAAAAAATTTTTTTCATGAAAAATGGATGATGTATAGTTTATTAAATTCTTTGCACGAAAAGAAGTCGACGTATATAGTCTACTTAAGTTTTTACATACGAAATGGACGAATTATAGTCAATTTAATTTTTTATAAAAATTTTAAAAATGGACGATGTATAGTCCATTAAATTTTGTATATATAGCCAGTCCATTTAATTTTTTGCATGAAAAATAGACGATGTATAGTCTATATAATTGTTTGCATACGAATTGGACGATTTATAGTCGATAAAATTTTTTCATAAAAAATTTAAAAAAAGACGATGTATAGTCCATTAAATTTTTTTCACCAAAAAATTTTTTCCATGAAAAATGGATGATGTATAGTTTATTAAATTCTTTGCACGAAAGGAAGACGACGTATATAGTCCACTTAAGTTTTTACATACGAAATGGACGAATTATAGTCAATTTAATTTTTTATAAAAATTTTAAAAATGGACGATGTATAGTCCATTAAATTTTGTATATATAGCCAGTCCATTTAATTTTTTGCATGAAAAATAGACGATGTATAGTCTATATAATTTTTTGCATACGAATCGGACGATTTATAGTCGATAAAATTTTTTCATAAAAAATTGAAAAAAAGACGATGTATAGTCCATTCAATTTTTTTCATAAAAAATTTTTTTGCTTGAAAAATGGATAATGTATAGTTTATTAAATTCTTTGCACGAAAAGAAGTCGACGTATATAGTCCACTTAAGTTTTTACATACGAAATGGACGAATTATAGTCAATTTAATTTTTTATAAAAATTTTAAAAATGGACGATCTATAGTCCATTAAATTTTGTATATATAGCCAGTCCATTTAATTTTTTGCATGAAAAATAGACGATGTATAGTCTATATAATTTTTTGCATACGAATCGGACGATTTATAGTCGATAAAATTTTTTCATAAAAAATTGAAAAAAAGACGATGTATAGTCCATTCAATTTTTTTCATAAAAAATTTTTTTGCTTGAAAACTGGATAATGTATAGTTTATTAAATTCTTTGCACGAAAAGAAGTCGACGTATATAGTCCACTTAAGTTTTTACATACGAAATGGACGAATTATAGTCAATTTAATTTTTTATAAAAATTTTAAAAATGGACGATGTATAGTCCATTAAATTTTGTATATATAGCCAGTCCATTTAATTTTTTGCATGAAAAATAGACGATGTATAGTCTATATAATTTTTTGCATACGAATCGGACGATTTATAGTCGATAAAATTTTTTCATAAAAATTTAAAAAAAGACGATGTATAGTCCATTAAATTTTTTTCATAAAAAATTTTTTTCATGAAAAATGGATGATGTATAGTTTATTAAATTCTTTGCACGAAAATAAGTCGACGTATATAGTCCACTTAAGTTTTTACATACGAAATGGACGAATTATAGTCAATTTAATTTTTTATAAAAATTTTAAAAATGGACGATGTATAGTCCATTAAATTTTGTATATATAGCCAGTCCATTTAATTTTTTGCATGAAAAATAGACGATGTATAGTCTATTTAATTGTTTGCATACGAATTGGACGATTTATAGTCGATAAAATTTTTTCATAAAAAATTTAAAAAAAGACGATGTATAGTCCATTAAATTTTTTTCACCAAAAAATTTTTTCCATGAAAAATGGATGATGTATAGTTTATTAAATTCTTTGCACGAAAGGAAGACGACGTATATAGTCCACTTAAGTTTTTACATACGAAATGGACGAATTATAGTCAATTTAATTTTTTATAAAAATTTTAAAAATGGACGATGTATAGTCCATTAAATTTTGTATATATAGCCAGTCCATTTAATTTTTTGCATGAAAAATAGACGATGTATAGTCTATATAATTGTTTGCATACGAATCGGACGATTTATAGTCGATAAAATTTTTTCATAAAAAATTGAAAAAAAGACGATGTATAGTCCATTCAATTTTTTTCATAAAAAATTTTTTTGCTTGAAAAATGGATAATGTATAGTTTATTAAATTCTTTGCACGAAAAGAAGTCGACGTATATAGTCCACTTAAGTTTTTACATACGAAATGGACGAATTATAGTCAATTTAATTTTTTATAAAAATTTTAAAAATGGACGATGTATAGTCCATTAAATTTTGTATATATAGCCAGTCCATTTAATTTTTTGCATGAAAAATAGACGATGTATAGTCTATATAATTGTTTGCATACGAATTGGACGATTTATAGTCGATAAAATTTTTTCATAAAAAATTTAAAAAAAGACGATGTATAGTCCATTAAATTTTTTTCACAAAAAAATTTTTTCCATGGAAAATGGATGATGTATAGTTTATTAAATTCTTTGCACGAAAGGAAGACGACGTATATAGTCCACTTAAGTTTTTACATACGAAATGGACGAATTATAGTCAATTTAATTTTTTATAAAAATTTTAAAAATGGACGATGTATAGTCCATTAAATTTTGTATATATAGCCAGTCCATTTAATTTTTTGCATGAAAAATAGACGATGTATAGTCTATATAATTGTTTGCATACGAATTGGACGATTTATAGTCGATAAAATTTTTTCATAAAAAATTGAAAAAAAAGACGATGTATATATAGTCCATTAAATTTTTTTCATAAAAAATTTTTTTGCTTGAAAAATGGATAATGTATAGTTTATTAAATTCTTTGCACGAAAAGAAGTCGACGTATATAGTCCACTTAAGTTTTTACATACGAAATGGACGAATTATAGTCAATTTAATTTTTTATAAAAATTTAAAAAATGGACGATGTATAGTCCATTAAATTTTGTATATATAGCCAGTCCATTTAATTTTTTGCATGAAAAATAGACGATGTATAGTCTATATAATTTTTTGCATACGAATCGGACGATTTATAGTCGATAAAATTTTTTCATAAAAAATTGAAAAAAAGACGATGTATAGTCCATTCAATTTTTTTCACAAAAAAATTTTTTCCATGAAAAATGGATGATGTATAGTTTATTAAATTCTTTGCACGAAAGGAAGACGACGTATATAGTCCACTTAAGTTTTTACATACGAAATGGACGAATTATAGTCAATTTAATTTTTTATAAAAATTTTAAAAATGGACGATCTATAGTCCATTAAATTTTGTATATATAGCCAGTCCATTTAATTTTTTGCATGAAAAATAGACGATGTATAGTCTATATAATTTTTTGCATACGAATCGGACGATTTATAGTCGATAAAATTTTTTCATAAAAAATTGAAAAAAAGACGATGTATAGTCCATTAAATTTTTTCATAAAAAAATTTTTTTCATGAAAAATGGATGATGTATAGTTTATTAAATTCTTTGCACGAAAAGAAGTCGACGTATATAGTCCACTTAAGTTTTTACATACGAAATGGACGAATTATAGTCAATTTAATTTTTTATAAAAATTTTAAAAATGGACGATGTATAGTCCATTAAATTTTGTATATATAGCCAGTCCATTTAATTTTTTGCATGAAAAATAGACGATGTATAGTCTATATAATTTTTTGCATACGAATCGGACGATTTATAGTCGATAAAATTTTTTCATAAAAAATTGAAAAAAAGACGATGTATACCATTAAATTTTTTCATAAAAAAATTTTTTTCATGAAAAATGGATGATGTATAGTTTATTAAATTCTTTGCACGAAAAGAAGTCGACGTATATAGTCCACTTAAGTTTTTACATACGAAATGGACGAATTATAGTCAATTTAATTTTTTATAAAATTTTAAAAATGGACGATGTATAGTCCATTAAATTTTGTATATATAGCCAGTCCATTTAATTTTTTGCATGAAAAATAGACGATGTATAGTCTATATAATTGTTTGCATACGAATTGGACGATTTATAGTCGATAAAATTTTTTCATAAAAAATTTAAAAAGAGACGATGTATAGTCCATTCAATTTTTTTCACAAAAAAATTTTTTCCATGAAAAATGGATGATGTATAGTTTATTAAATTCTTTGCACGAAAGGAAGACGACGTATATAGTCCACTTAAGTTTTTACATACGAAATGGACGAATTATAGTCAATTTAATTTTTTATAAAAATTTTAAAAATGGACGATGTATAGTCCATTAAATTTTGTATATATAGCCAGTCCATTTAATTTTTTGCATGAAAAATAGACGATGTATAGTCTATATAATTTTTTGCATACGAATCGGACGATTTATAGTCGATAAAATTTTTTCATAAAAAATTGAAAAAAAGACGATGTATAGTCCATTAAATTTTTTTCATAAAAAATTTTTGTCATGAAAAATGGATGATGTATAGTTTATTAAATTCTTTGCACGAAAAGAAGTCGACGTATATAGTCCACTTAAGTTTTTACATACGAAATGGACGAATTATAGTCAATTTAATTTTTTATAAAAATTTTAAAAATGGACGATGTATAGTCCATTAAATTTTGTATATATAGCCAGTCCATTTAATTTTTTGCATGAAAAATAGACGATGTATAGTCTATATAATTGTTTGCATACGAATTGGACGATTTATAGTCGATAAAATTTTTTCATAAAGAATTTAAAAAAAGACGATGTATAGTCCATTCAATTTTTTTCACAAAAAAATTTTTTCCATGAAAAATGGATGATGTATAGTTTATTAAATTCTTTGCACGAAAGGAAGACGACGTATATAGTCCACTTAAGTTTTTACATACGAAATGGACGAATTATAGTCAATTTAATTTTTTATAAAAATTTTAAAAATGGACGATGTATAGTCCATTAAATTTTGTATATATAGCCAGTCCATTTAATTTTTTGCATGAGAAATAGACGATGTATAGTCTATATAATTTTTTGCATACGAATCGGACGATTTATAGTCGATAAAATTTTTTCATAAAAAATTGAAAAAAAGACGATGTATAGTCCATTAAATATTTTTCATAAAAAAATTTTTTTCATGAAAAATGGAAAATGTATAGTTTATTAAATTCTTTGCACGAAAAGAAGTCGACGTATATAGTCCACTTAAGTTTTTACATACGAAATGGACGAATTATAGTCAATTTAATTTTTTATAAAAATTTAAAAAATGGACGATGTATAGTCCATTAAATTTTGTATATATAGCCAGTCCATTTAATTTTTTGCATGAAAAATAGACGATGTATAGTCTATATAATTTTTTGCATACGAATCGGACGATTTATAGTCGATAAAATTTTTTCATAAAAAATTGAAAAAAAGACGATGTATATATAGTCCATTAAATTTTTTCATAAAAAAATTTTTTTCATGAAAAATGGATGATGTATAGTTTATTAAATTCTTTGCACGAAAAGAAGTCGACGTATATAGTCCACTTAAGTTTTTACATACGAAATGGACGAATTATAGTCAATTTAATTTTTTATAAAAATTTTAAAAATGGACGATGTATAGTCCATTAAATTTTGTATATATAGCCAGTCCATTTAATTTTTTGCATGAAAAATAGACGATGTATAGTCTATATAATTTTTTGCATACGAATCGGACGATTTATAGTCGATAAAATTTTTTCATAAAAAATTGAAAAAAAGACGATGTATAGTCCATTAAATTTTTTTCATAAAAAATTTTTTTCATGAAAAATGGATGATGTATAGTTTATTAAATTCTTTGCACGAAAAGAAGTCGACGTATATAGTCCACTTAAGTTTTTACATACGAAATGGACGAATTATAGTCAATTTAATTTTTTATAAAAATTTTAAAAATGGACGATGTATAGTCCATTAAATTTTGTATATATAGCCAGTCCATTTAATTTTTTGCATGAAAAATAGACGATGTATAGTCTATATAATTTTTTGCATACGAATCGGACGATTTATAGTCGATAAAATTTTTTCATAAAAAATTGAAAAAAAGACGATGTATAGTCCATTAAATTTTTTCATAAAAAAAATTTTTTCATGAAAAATGGATGATGTATAGTTTATTAAATTCTTTGCACGAAAAGAAGTCGACGTATATAGTCCACTTAAGTTTTTACATACGAAATGGACGAATTATAGTCAATTTAATTTTTTATAAAAATTTTAAAAATGGACGATGTATAGTCCATTAAATTTTGTATATATAGCCAGTCCATTTAATTTTTTGCATGAAAAATAGACGATGTATAGTCTATATAATTTTTTGCATACGAATCGGACGATTTATAGTCGATAAAATTTTTTCATAAAAAATTGAAAAAAAGACGATGTATAGTCCATTAAATATTTTTCATAAAAAAATTTTTTTCATGAAAAATGGATGATGTATAGTTTATTAAATTCTTTGCACGAAAAGAAGTCGACGTATATAGTCCACTTAAGTTTTTACATACGAAATGGACGAATTATAGTCAATTTAATTTTTTATAAAAATTTAAAAAATGGACGATGTATAGTCCATTAAATTTTGTATATATAGCCAGTCCATTTAATTTTTTGCATGAAAAATAGACGATGTATAGTCTATATAATTTTTTGCATACGAATCGGACGATTTATAGTCGATAAAATTTTTTCATAAAAAATTGAAAAAAAGACGATGTATAGTCCATTAAATTTTTTCATAAAAAAAATTTTTTCATGAAAAATGGATGATGTATAGTTTATTAAATTCTTTGCACGAAAAGAAGTCGACGTATATAGTCCACTTAAGATTTTACATACGAAATGGACGAATTATAGTCAATTTAATTTTTTATAAAAATTTTAAAAATGGACGATGTATAGTCCATTAAATTTTGTATATATAGCCAGTCCATTTAATTTTTTGCATGAAAAATAGACGATGTATAGTCTATATAATTGTTTGCATACGAATTGGACGATTTATAGTCGATAAAATTTTTTCATAAAAAATTTAAAAAAAGACGATGTATAGTCCATTAAATTTTTTTCACAAAAAAATTTTTTCCATGAAAAATGGATGATGTATAGTTTATTAAATTCTTTGCACGAAAGGAAGACGACGTATATAGTCCACTTAAGTTTTTACATACGAAATGGACGAATTATAGTCAATTTAATTTTTTATAAAAATTTTAAAAATGGACGATGTATAGTCCATTAAATTTTGTATATATAGCCAGTCCATTTAATTTTTTGCATGAAAAATAGACGATGTATAGTCTATATAATTTTTTGCATACGAATCGGACGATTTATAGTCGATAAAATTTTTTCATAAAAAATTTAAAAAAAGACGATGTATAGTCCATTAAATTTTTTTCATAAAAAATTTTTTTCATGAAAAATGGATGATGTATAGTTTATTAAATTCTTTGCACGAAAAGAAGTCGACGTATATAGTCCACTTAAGTTTTTACATACGAAATGGACGAATTATAGTCAATTTAATTTTTTATAAAAATTTTAAAAATGGACGATGTATAGTCCATTAAATTTTGTATATATAGCCAGTCCATTTAATTTTTTGCATGAAAAATAGACGATGTATAGTCTATATAATTTTTTGCATACGAATCGGACGATTTATAGTCGATAAAATTTTTTCATAAAAAATTGAAAAAAAGACGATGTATAGTCCATTAAATTTTTTCATAAAAAAAATTTTTTCATGAAAAATGGATGATGTATAGTTTATTAAATTCTTTGCACGAAAAGAAGTCGACGTATATAGTCCACTTAAGTTTTTACATACGAAATGGACGAATTATAGTCAATTTAATTTTTTATAAAAATTTTAAAAATGGACGATGTATAGTCCATTAAATTTTGTATATATAGCCAGTCCATTTAATTTTTTGCATGAAAAATAGACGATGTATAGTCTATATAATTGTTTGCATACGAATTGGACGATTTATAGTCGATAAAATTTTTTCATAAAAAATTTAAAAAAAGACGATGTATAGTCCATTAAATTTTTTTCACAAAAAAATTTTTTCCATGAAAAATGGATGATGTACAGTTTATTAAATTCTTTGCACGAAAAGAAGACGACGTATATAGTCCACTTAAGTTTTTACATACGAAATGGACGAATTATAGTCAATTTAATTTTTTATAAAAATTTTAAAAATGGACGATGTATAGTCCATTAAATTTTGTATATATAGCCAGTCCATTTAATTTTTTGCATGAAAAATAGACGATGTATAGTCTATATAATTTTTTGCATACGAATCGGACGATTTATAGTCGATAAAATTTTTTCATAAAAATTGAAAAAAAGACGATGTATAGTCCATTAAATTTTTTTCATAAAAAATTTTTTTGCTTGAAAAATGGATAATGTATAGTTTATTAAATTCTTTGCACGAAAAGAAGTCGACGTATATAGTCCACTTAAGTTTTTACATACGAAATGGACGAATTATAGTCAATTTAATTTTTTATAAAAATTTAAAAAATGGACGATGTATAGTCCATTAAATTTTGTATATATAGCCAGTCCATTTAATTTTTTGCATGAAAAATAGACGATGTATAGTCTATATAATTTTTTGCATACGAATCGGACGATTTATAGTCGATAAAATTTTTTCATAAAAAATTGAAAAAAAGACGATGTATAGTCCATTAAATTTTTTCATAAAAAAAATTTTTTCATGAAAAATGGATGATGTATAGTTTATTAAATTCTTTGCACGAAAAGAAGTCGACGTATATAGTCCACTTAAGATTTTACATACGAAATGGACGAATTATAGTCAATTTAATTTTTTATAAAAATTTTAAAAATGGACGATGTATAGTCCATTAAATTTTGTATATATAGCCAGTCCATTTAATTTTTTGCATGAAAAATAGACGATGTATAGTCTATATAATTGTTTGCATACGAATTGGACGATTTATAGTCGATAAAATTTTTTCATAAAAAATTTAAAAAAAGACGATGTATAGTCCATTAAATTTTTTTCACAAAAAAATTTTTTCCATGAAAAATGGATGATGTATAGTTTATTAAATTCTTTGCACGAAAGGAAGACGACGTATATAGTCCACTTAAGTTTTTACATACGAAATGGACGAATTATAGTCAATTTAATTTTTTATAAAAATTTTAAAAATGGACGATGTATAGTCCATTAAATTTTGTATATATAGCCAGTCCATTTAATTTTTTGCATGAAAAATAGACGATGTATAGTCTATATAATTTTTTGCATACGAATCGGACGATTTATAGTCGATAAAATTTTTTCATAAAAAATTGAAAAAAAGACGATGTATAGTCCATTAAATTTTTTTCATAAAAAATTTTTTTCATGAAAAATGGATGATGTATAGTTTATTAAATTCTTTGCACGAAAAGAAGTCGACGTATATAGTCCACTTAAGTTTTTACATACGAAATGGACGAATTATAGTCAATTTAATTTTTTATAAAAATTTTAAAAATGGACGATGTATAGTCCATTAAATTTTGTATATATAGCCAGTCCATTTAATTTTTTGCATGAAAAATAGACGATGTATAGTCTATATAATTTTTTGCATACGAATCGGACGATTTATAGTCGATAAAATTTTTTCATAAAAAATTGAAAAAAAGACGATGTATAGTCCATTAAATTTTTTCATAAAAAAAATTTTTTCATGAAAAATGGATGATGTATAGTTTATTAAATTCTTTGCACGAAAAGAAGTCGACGTATATAGTCCACTTAAGTTTTTACATACGAAATGGACGAATTATAGTCAATTTAATTTTTTATAAAAATTTTAAAAATGGACGATGTATAGTCCATTAAATTTTGTATATATAGCCAGTCCATTTAATTTTTTGCATGAAAAATAGACGATGTATAGTCTATATAATTGTTTGCATACGAATTGGACGATTTATAGTCGATAAAATTTTTTCATAAAAAATTTAAAAAAAGACGATTAAATCCATTAAATTTTTTTCACAAAAAAATTTTTTCCATGAAAAATGGATGATGTATAGTTTATTAAATTCTTTGCACGAAAAGAAGACGACGTATATAGTCCACTTAAGTTTTTACATACGAAATGGACGAATTATAGTCAATTTAATTTTTTATAAAAATTTTAAAAATGGACGATGTATAGTCCATTAAATTTTGTATATATAGCCAGTCCATTTAATTTTTTGCATGAAAAATAGACGATGTATAGTCTATATAATTTTTTGCATACGAATCGGACGATTTATAGTCGATAAAATTTTTTCATAAAAATTGAAAAAAAGACGATGTATAGTCCATTAAATTTTTTTCATAAAAAATTTTTTTGCTTGAAAAATGGATAATGTATAGTTTATTAAATTCTTTGCACGAAAAGAAGTCGACGTATATAGTCCACTTAAGTTTTTACATACGAAATGGACGAATTATAGTCAATTTAATTTTTTATAAAAATTTTAAAAATGGACGATGTATATATAGTCCATTAAATTTTGTATATATAGCCAGTCCATTTAATTTTTTCCATGAAAAATAGACGATGTATAGTCTATATAATTGTTTGCATACAAATTGGACGATTTATAGTCGATAAAATTTTTTCATAAAAAATTTAAAAAGAGACGATGTATAGTCCATCCAATTTTTTTCACAAAAAAATTTTTTCCATGAAAAATGGATGATGTATGGTTTATTAAATTCTTTGCACGAAAGGAAGACGACGTATATAGTCCACTTAAGTTTTACATACGAAATGGACGAATTTTAGTCAATTTAATTTTTTATAAAAATTTTAAAAATGGACGATGTATAGTCCATTAAATTTTGTATATATAGCCAGTCCATTTAATTTTTTGCATGAAAAATAGACGATGTATAGTCTATATAATTTTTTGCATACGAATCGGACGATTTATAGTCGATAAAATTTTTTCATAAAAAATTGAAAAAAAGACGATGTATAGTCCATTAAATTTTTTTCATAAAAAATTTTTTTCATGAAAAATGGATGATGTATAGTTTATTAAATTCTTTGCACGACAAGAAGTCGACGTATATAGTCCACTTAAGTTTTTACATACGAAATGGACGAATTATAGTCAATTTAATTTTTTATAAAAATTTTAAAAATGGACGATGTATAGTCCATTAAATTTTGTATATATAGCCAGTCCATTTAATTTTTTGCATGAAAAATAGACGATGTATAGTCCATTAAATTTTTTTCATAAAAAATTTTTTTGCTTGAAAAATGGATAATGTATAGTTTATTAAATTCTTTGCACGAAAAAAAGTCGACGTATATAGTCCACTTAAGTTTTTACATACGAAATGGACGAATTATAGTCAATTTAATTTTTTATAAAAATTTAAAAAATGGACGATGTATAGTCCATTAAATTTTGTATATATAGCCAGTCCATTTAATTTTTTGCATGAAAAATAGACGATGTATAGTCTATATAATTTTTTGCATACGAATCGGACGATTTATAGTCGATAAAATTTTTTCATAAAAAATTGAAAAAAAGACGATGTATAGTCCATTAAATTTTTTTTATAAAAAATTTTTTTGCTTGAAAAATGGATAATGTATAGTTTATTAAATTCTTTGCACGAAAGGAAGACGACGTATATAGTCCACTTAAGTTTTTACATACGAAATGGACGAATTATAGTCAATTTAATTTTTTATAAAAATTTTAAAAATGGACGATGTATAGTCCATTAAATTTTGTATAGTCTATATAATTTTTTGCATACGAATCGGACGATTTATAGTCGATAAAATTTTTTCATAAAAAATTTAAAAAAAGACGATGTATAGTCCATTAAATTTTTTTCATAAAAAATTTTTTTCATGAAAAATGGATGATGTATAGTTTATTAAATTCTTTGCACGAAAAGAAGTCGACGTATATAGTCCACTTAAGTTTTTACATACGAAATGGACGAATTAAAGTTAATTTAATTTTTTATAAAAATTTTAAAAATGGTCGATGTATAGTCCATTAAATTTTGTATATATAGCCAGTCCATTTAATTTTTTGCATGAAAAATAGACGATGTATAGTCTATATAATTTTTTGCATACGAATCGGACGATTTATAGTCGATAAAATTTTTTCATAAAAAATTGAAAAAAAGACGATGTATAGTCCATTAAATTTTTTTCATAAAAAATTTTTTTGCTTGAAAAATGGATAATGTATAGTTTATTAAATTCTTTGCACGAAAAAAAGTCGACGTATATAGTCCACTTAAGTTTTTACATACGAAATGGACGAATTATAGTCAATTTAATTTTTTATAAAAATTTTAAAAATGGACGATGTATAGTCCATTAAATTTTATATATATAGCCAGTCCATGTAATTTTTTGCATGAAAAATAGACGATGTATAGTCTATATAATTTTTTGCATACGAATCGGACGATTTATAGTCGATAAAATTTTTTCATAAAAAATTGAAAAAAAGACGATGTATAGTCCATTAATTTTTTCATAAAAAATTTTTTTCATGAAAAATGGATGATGTATAGTTTATTAAATTCTTTGCACGAAAAGAAGTCGACGTATATAGTCCACTTAAGTTTTTACATACGAAATGGACGAATTATAGTCAATTTAATTTTTTATAAAAATTTTAAAAATGGACGATGTATAGTCCATTAAATTTTGTATATATAGCCAGTCCATTTAATTTTTTGCATGAAAAATAGACGATGTATAGTCTATATAATTTTTTGCATACGAATCGGACGATTTATAGTCGATAAAATTTTTTCATAAAAAATTGAAAAAAAGACGATGTATAGTCCATTAAATTTTTTCATAAAAAAATTTTTTTCATGAAAAATGGATGATGTATAGTTTATTAAATTCTTTGCACGAAAAGAAGTCGACGTATATAGTCCACTTAAGTTTTTACATACGAAATGGACGAATTATAGTCAATTTAATTTTTTATAAAAATTTAAAAAATGGACGATGTATAGTCCATTAAATTTTGTATATATAGCCAGTCCATTTAATTTTTTGCATGAAAAATAGACGATGTATAGTCTATATAATTTTTTGCATACGAATCGGACGATTTATAGTCGATAAAATTTTTTCATAAAAAATTGAAAAAAAAGACGATGTATAGTCCATTAAATTTTTTTCATAAAAAATTTTTTTCATGAAAAATGGATGATGTATAGTTTATTAAATTCTTTGCACGAAAAGAAGTCGACGTATATAGTCCACTTAAGTTTTTACATACGAAATGAACGAATTATAGTCAATTTAATTTTTTATAAAAATTTTAAAAATGGACGATGTATAGTCCATTAAATTTTGTATATATAGCCAGTCCATTTAATTTTTTGCATGAAAAATAGACGATGTATAGTCTATATAATTTTTTGCATACGAATCGGACGATTTATAGTCGATAAAATTTTTTCATAAAAAATTTAAAAAAAGACGATGTATAGTCCATTAAATTTTTTTCATAAAAAATTTTTTTGCTTGAAAAATGGATAATGTATAGTTTATTAAATTCTTTGCACGAAAAGAAGTCGACGTATATAGTCCACTTAAGTTTTTACATACGAAATGGACGAATTATAGTCAATTTAATTTTTTATAAAAATTTAAAAAATGGACGATGTATAGTCCATTAAATTTTGTATATATAGCCAGTCCATTTAATTTTTTGCATGAAAAATAGACGATGTATAGTCTATATAATTTTTTGCATACGAATCGGACGATTTATAGTCGATAAAATTTTTTCATAAGAAATTGAAAAAAAGACGATGTATAGTCCATTAAATTTTTTCATAAAAAAATTTTTTTCATGAAAAATGGATGATGTATAGTTTATTAAATTCTTTGCACGAAAAGAAGTCGACGTATATAGTCCACTTAAGTTTTTACATACGAAATGGACGAATTATAGTCAATTTAATTTTTTATAAAAATTTTAAAAATGGACGATGTATAGTCCATTAAATTTTGTATATATAGCCAGTCCATTTAATTTTTTGCATGAAAAATAGACGATGTATAGTCTATATAATTTTTTGCATACGAATCGGACGATTTATAGTCGATAAAATTTTTTCATAAAAAATTGAAAAAAAGACGATGTATAGTCCATTAAATTTTTTTCATAAAAAATTTTTTTGCTTGAAAAATGGATGATGTATAGTTTATTAAATTCTTTGCACGAAAAGAAGTCGACGTATATAGTCCACTTAAGTTTTTACATACGAAATGGACGAATTATAGTCAATTTAATTTTTTATAAAAATTTTAAAAATGGACGATGTATAGTCCATTAAATTTTGTATATATAGCCAGTCCATTTAATTTTTTGCATGAAAAATAGACGATGTATAGTCTATATAATTTTTTGCATACGAATCGGACGATTTATAGTCGATAAAATTTTTTCATAAAAAATTGAAAAAAAAACGATGTATAGTCCATTAAATTTTTTCATAAAAAAATTTTTTTCATGAAAAATGGATGATGTATAGTTTATTAAATTCTTTGCACGAAAAGAAGTCGACGTATATAGTCCACTTAAGTTTTTACATACGAAATGGACGAATTATAGTCAATTTAATTTTTTATAAAAATTTTAAAAATGGACGATGTATAGTCCATTAAATTTTGTATATATAGCCAGTCCATTTAATTTTTTGCATGAAAAATAGACGATGTATAGTCTATATAATTTTTTGCATACGAATCGGACGATTTATAGTCGATAAAATTTTTTCATAAAAAATTGAAAAAAAGACGATGTATAGTCCATTAAATTTTTTCATAAAAAATTTTTTTGCTTGAAAAATGGATGATGTATAGTTTATTGAATTCTTTGCACGAAAAGAAGTCGACGTATATAGTCCACTTAAGTTTTTACATACGAAATGGACGAATTATAGTCAATTTAATTTTTTATAAAAATTTTAAAAATGGACGATGTATAGTCCATTAAATTTTGTATATATAGCCAGTCCATTTAATTTTTTGCATGAAAAATAGACGATGTATAGTCTATATAATTTTTTGCATACGAATCGGACGATTTATAGTCGATAAAATTTTTTCATAAAAAATTGAAAAAAAGACGATGTATAGTCCATTAAATTTTTTTCATAAAAAATTTTTTTGCTTGAAAAATGGATAATGTATAGTTTATTAAATTCTTTGCACGAAAAGAAGTCGACGTATATAGTCCACTTAAGTTTTTACATACGAAATGTACGAATTATAGTCAATTTAATTTTTTATAAAAATTTAAAAAATGGACGATGTATAGTCCATTAAATTTTGTATATATAGCCAGTCCATTTAATTTTTTGCATGAAAAATAGACGATGTATAGTCTATATAATTTTTGCATACGAATCGGACGATTTATAGTCGATAAAATTTTTTCATAAAAAATTGAAAAAAAGACGATGTATAGTCCATTAAATTTTTTTCATAAAAAATTTTTTTCATGAAAAATGGATGATGTATAGTTTATTAAATTCTTTGCACGAAAAGAAGTCGACGTATATAGTCCACTTAAGTTTTTACATACGAAATGGACGAATTATAGTCAATTTAATTTTTTATAAAAGTTTTAAAAATGGACGATGTATAGTCCATTAAATTTTGTATATATAGCCAGTCCATTTAATTTTTTGCATGAAAAATAGACGATGTATAGTCTATATAATTTTTTGCATACGAATCGGACGATTTATAGTCGATAAAATTTTTTCATAAAAAATTGAAAAAAAGACGATGTATAGTCCATTAAATTTTTTCATAAAAAATTTTTTTGCTTGAAAAATGGATGATGTATAGTTTATTGAATTCTTTGCACGAAAAGAAGTCGACGTATATAGTCCACTTAAGTTTTTACATACGAAATGGACGAATTATAGTCAATTTAATTTTTTATAAAAATTTTAAAAATGGACGATGTATAGTCCATTAAATTTTGTATATATAGCCAGTCCATTTAATTTTTTGCATGAAAAATAGACGATGTATAGTCTATATAATTTTTTGCATACGAATCGGACGATTTATAGTCGATAAAATTTTTTCATAAAAAATTGAAAAAAAGACGATGTATAGTCCATTAAATTTTTTTCATAAAAAATTTTTTTGCTTGAAAAATGGATAATGTATAGTTTATTAAATTCTTTGCACGAAAAGAAGTCGACGTATATAGTCCACTTAAGTTTTTACATACGAAATGGACGAATTATAGTCAATTTAATTTTTTATAAAAATTTTAAAAATGGACGATGTATAGTCCATTAAATTTTGTATATATAGCCAGTCCATTTAATTTTTTGCATGAAAAATAGACGATGTATAGTCTATATAATTTTTTGCATACGAATCGGACGATTTATAGTCGATAAAATTTTTTCATAAAAAATTGAAAAAAAGACGATGTATAGTCCATTAAATTTTTTCATAAAAAATTTTTTTGCTTGAAAAATGGATGATGTATAGTTTATTGAATTCTTTGCACGAAAAGAAGTCGACGTATATAGTCCACTTAAGTTTTTACATACGAAATGGACGAATTATAGTCAATTTAATTTTTTATAAAAATTTTAAAAATGGACGATGTATAGTCCATTAAATTTTGTATATATAGCCAGTCCATTTAATTTTTTGCATGAAAAATAGACGATGTATAGTCTATATAATTTTTTGCATACGAATCGGACGATTTATAGTCGATAAAATTTTTTCATAAAAAATTGAAAAAAAGACGATGTATAGTCCATTAAATTTTTTTCATAAAAAATTTTTTTGCTTGAAAAATGGATAATGTATAGTTTATTAAATTCTTTGCACGAAAAGAAGTCGACGTATATAGTCCACTTAAGTTTTTACATACGAAATGTACGAATTATAGTCAATTTAATTTTTTATAAAAATTTAAAAAATGGACGATGTATAGTCCATTAAATTTTGTATATATAGCCAGTCCATTTAATTTTTTGCATGAAAAATAGACGATGTATAGTCTATATAATTTTTGCATACGAATCGGACGATTTATAGTCGATAAAATTTTTTCATAAAAAATTGAAAAAAAGACGATGTATAGTCCCCATTAAATTTTTTTCATAAAAAATTTTTTTCATGAAAAATGGATGATGTATAGTTTATTAAATTCTTTGCACGAAAAGAAGTCGACGTATATAGTCCACTTAAGTTTTTACATACGAAATGGACGAATTATAGTCAATTTAATTTTTTATAAAAGTTTTAAAAATGGACGATGTATAGTCCATTAAATTTTGTATATATAGCCAGTCCATTTAATTTTTTGCATGAAAAATAGACGATGTATAGTCTATATAATTTTTTGCATACGAATCGGACGATTTATAGTCGATAAAATTTTTTCATAAAAAATTGAAAAAAAGACGATGTATAGTCCATTAAATTTTTTCATAAAAAATTTTTTTGCTTGAAAAATGGATGATGTATAGTTTATTGAATTCTTTGCACGAAAAGAAGTCGACGTATATAGTCCACTTAAGTTTTTACATACGAAATGGACGAATTATAGTCAATTTAATTTTTTATAAAAATTTTAAAAATGGACGATGTATAGTCCATTAAATTTTGTATATATAGCCAGTCCATTTAATTTTTTGCATGAAAAATAGACGATGTATAGTCTATATAATTTTTTGCATACGAATCGGACGATTTATAGTCGATAAAATTTTTTCATAAAAAATTGAAAAAAAGACGATGTATAGTCCATTAAATTTTTTTCATAAAAAATTTTTTTGCTTGAAAAATGGATAATGTATAGTTTATTAAATTCTTTGCACGAAAAGAAGTCGACGTATATAGTCCACTTAAGTTTTTACATACGAAATGTACGAATTATAGTCAATTTAATTTTTTATAAAAATTTAAAAAATGGACGATGTATAGTCCATTAAATTTTGTATATATAGCCAGTCCATTTAATTTTTTGCATGAAAAATAGACGATGTATAGTCTATATAATTTTTTGCATACGAATCGGACGATTTATAGTCGATAAAATTTTTTCATAAAAAATTGAAAAAAAGACGATGTATAGTCCATTAAATTTTTTTCATAAAAAATTTTTTTGCTTGAAAAATGGATAATGTATAGTTTATTAAATTCTTTGCACGAAAAGAAGTCGACGTATATAGTCCACTTAAGTTTTTACATACGAAATGTACGAATTATAGTCAATTTAATTTTTTATAAAAATTTTAAAAATGGACGATGTATAGTCCATTAAATTTTGTATATATAGCCAGTCCATTTAATTTTTTGCATGAAAAATAGACGATGTATAGTCTATATAATTTTTGCATACGAATCGGACGATTTATAGTCGATAAAATTTTTTCATAAAAAATTGAAAAAAAGACGATGTATAGTCCATTAAATTTTTTTCATAAAATATTTTTCATGAAAAATGGATGATGTATAGTTTATTAAATTCTTTGCACGAAAAGAAGTCGACGTATATAGTCCACTTAAGTTTTTACATACGAAATGGACGAATTATGGTCAATTTAATTTTTTATAAAAATTTTAAAAATGGACGATGTATAGTCCATTAAATTTTGTATATATAGCCAGTCCATTTAATTTTTTGCATGAAAAATAGACGATGTATAGTCTATATAATTGTTTGCATACGAATTGGACGATTTATAGTCGATAAAATTTTTTCATAAAAAATTTAAAAATAGACGATGAATAATCCATTAAATTTTTTTCACAAAAAAATTTTTCCATGAAAAATGGATGATGTATAGTTTATTAAATTCTTTGCACGAAAGGAAGACGACGTATATAGTCCACTTAAGTTTTTACATACGAAATGGACGAATTATAGTCAATTTAATATTTTATAAAAATTTTAAAAATGGACGATGTATAGTCCATTAAATTTTGTATATATAGCCAGTCTATTTAATTTTTTGCATGAAAAATAGACGATGTATAGTCTATATAATTTTTTGCATACGAATCGGACGATTTATAGTCGATAAAATTTTTTCATAAAAAATTGAAAAAAAGACGATGTATAGTCCATTAAATTTTTTCATAAAAAATTTTTTTTCATGAAAAATGGATGATGTATAGTTTATTAAATTCTTTGCACGAAAAGAAGTCGACGTATATAGTCCACTTAAGTTTTTACATACGAAATGGACGAATTATAGTCAATTTAATTTTTTATAAAAATTTTAAAAATGGACGATGTATAGTCCATTAAATTTTGTATATATAGCCAGTCCATTTAATTTTTTGCATGAAAAATAGACGATGTATAGTCTATATAATTTTTTGCATACGAATCGGACGATTTATAGTCGATAAAATTTTTTCATAAAAAATTGAAAAAAAGACGATGTATAGTCCATTAAATTTTTTTCATAAAAAATTTTTTTCATGAAAAATGGATGATGTATAGTTTATTAAATTCTTTGCACGAAAAGAAGTCGACGTATATAGTCCACTTAAGTTTTTACATACGAAATGGACGAATTATAGTCAATTTAATTTTTTATAAAAATTTTAAAAATGGACGATGTATAGTCCATTAAATTTTGTATATATAGCCAGTCCATTTAATTTTTTGCATGAAAAATAGACGATGTATAGTCTATATAATTTTTTGCATACGAATCGGACGATTTATAGTCGATAAAATTTTTTCATAAAAAATTGAAAAAAAGACGATGTATAGTCCATTAAATTTTTTTCATAAAAAATTTTTTTCATGAAAAATGGATGATGTATAGTTTATTAAATTCTTTGCATGAAAAGAAGTCGATGTATATAGTCCACTTAAGTTTTTACATACGAAATGGACGAATTATAGTCAATTTAATTTTTTATAAAAATTTTAAAAATGGACGATGTATAGTCCATTAAATTTTGTATATATAGCCATTCCATTTAATTTTTTGCATGAAAAATAGACGATGTATAGTCTATATAATTTTTTGCATACGAATCGGACGATTTATAGCCGATAAAATTTTTTCATAAGAAATTGAAAAAAAGACGATGTATAGTCCATTAAATTTTTTCATAAAAAAATTTTTTTCATGAAAAATGGATGATGTATAGTTTATTAAATTCTTTGCACGAAAAGAAGTCGACGTATATAGTCCACTTAAGTTTTTACATACGAAATGGACGAATTATAGTCAATTTAATTTTTTATAAAAATTTTAAAAATGGACGATGTATAGTCCATTAAATTTTGTATATATAGCCAGTCCATTTAATTTTTTGCATGAAAAATAGACGATGTATAGTCTATATAATTGTTTGCATACGAATTGGACGATTTATAGTCGATAAAATTTTTTCATAAAAAATTTAAAAAAAGACGATGTATAGTCCATTAAATTTTTTTCATAAAAAATTTTTTTGCTTGAAAAATGGATAATGTATAGTTTATTAAATTCTTTGCACGAAAAGAAGTCGACGTATATAGTCCACTTAAGTTTTTACATACGAAATGTACGAATTATAGTCAATTTAATTTTTTATAAAAATTTTAAAAATGGACGATGTATAGTCCATTAAATTTTGTATATATAGCCAGTCCATTTAATTTTTTGCATGAAAAATAGACGATGTATAGTCTATATAATTTTTGCATACGAATCGGACGATTTATAGTCGATAAAATTTTTTCATAAAAAATTGAAAAAAAGACGATGTATAGTCCATTAAATTTTTTTCATAAAATATTTTTCATGAAAAATGGATGATGTATAGTTTATTAAATTCTTTGCACGAAAAGAAGTCGACGTATATAGTCCACTTAAGTTTTTACATACGAAATGGACGAATTATGGTCAATTTAATTTTTTATAAAAATTTTAAAAATGGACGATGTATAGTCCATTAAATTTTGTATATATAGCCAGTCCATTTAATTTTTTGCATGAAAAATAGACGATGTATAGTCTATATAATTGTTTGCATACGAATTGGACGATTTATAGTCGATAAAATTTTTTCATAAAAAATTTAAAAAAAGACGATGTATAGTCCATTAAATTTTTTTCACAAAAAAATTTTTCCATGAAAAATGGATGATGTATAGTTTATTAAATTCTTTGCACGAAAGGAAGACGACGTATATAGTCCACTTAAGTTTTTACATACGAAATGGACGAATTATAGTCAATTTAATATTTTATAAAAATTTTAAAAATGGACGATGTATAGTCCATTAAATTTTGTATATATAGCCAGTCCATTTAATTTTTTGCATGAAAAATAGACGATGTATAGTCTATATAATTTTTTGCATACGAATCGGACGATTTATAGTCGATAAAATTTTTTCATAAAAAATTGAAAAAAAGACGATGTATAGTCCATTAAATTTTTTCATAAAAAATTTTTTTTCATGAAAAATGGATGATGTATAGTTTATTAAATTCTTTGCACGAAAAGAAGTCGACGTATATAGTCCACTTAAGTTTTTACATACGAAATGGACGAATTATAGTCAATTTAATTTTTTATAAAAATTTTAAAAATGGACGATGTATAGTCCATTAAATTTTGTATATATAGCCAGTCCATTTAATTTTTTGCATGAAAAATAGACGATGTATAGTCTATATAATTTTTTGCATACGAATCGGACGATTTATAGTCGATAAAATTTTTTCATAAAAAATTGAAAAAAAGACGATGTATAGTCCATTAAATTTTTTTCATAAAAAATTTTTTTCATGAAAAATGGATGATGTATAGTTTATTAAATTCTTTGCACGAAAAGAAGTCGACGTATATAGTCCACTTAAGTTTTTACATACGAAATGGACGAATTATAGTCAATTTAATTTTTTATAAAAATTTTAAAAATGGACGATGTATAGTCCATTAAATTTTGTATATATAGCCAGTCCATTTAATTTTTTGCATGAAAAATAGACGATGTATAGTCTATATAATTTTTTGCATACGAATCGGACGATTTATAGTCGATAAAATTTTTTCATAAAAAATTGAAAAAAAGACGATGTATAGTCCATTAAATTTTTTTCATAAAAAATTTTTTTCATGAAAAATGGATGATGTATAGTTTATTAAATTCTTTGCATGAAAAGAAGTCGATGTATATAGTCCACTTAAGTTTTTACATACGAAATGGACGAATTATAGTCAATTTAATTTTTTATAAAAATTTTAAAAATGGACGATGTATAGTCCATTAAATTTTGTATATATAGCCATTCCATTTAATTTTTTGCATGAAAAATAGACGATGTATAGTCTATATAATTTTTTGCATACGAATCGGACGATTTATAGCCGATAAAATTTTTTCATAAGAAATTGAAAAAAAGACGATGTATAGTCCATTAAATTTTTTCATAAAAAAATTTTTTTCATGAAAAATGGATGATGTATAGTTTATTAAATTCTTTGCACGAAAAGAAGTCGACGTATATAGTCCACTTAAGTTTTTACATACGAAATGGACGAATTATAGTCAATTTAATTTTTTATAAAAATTTTAAAAATGGACGATGTATAGTCCATTAAATTTTGTATATATAGCCAGTCCATTTAATTTTTTGCATGAAAAATAGACGATGTATAGTCTATATAATTGTTTGCATACGAATTGGACGATTTATAGTCGATAAAATTTTTTCATAAAAAATTTAAAAAAGACGATGTATAGTCCATTCAATTTTTTTCACAAAAAAATTTTTTCCATGAAAAATGGATGATGTATAGTTTATTAAATTCTTTGCACGAAAGGAAGACGACGTATATAGTCCACTTAAGTTTTTACATACGAAATGGACGAATTATAGTCAATTTAATTTTTTATAAAAATTTTAAAAATGGACGATGTATAGTCCATTAAATTTTGTATATATAGCCAGTCCATTTAATTTTTTGCATGAAAAATAGACGATGTATAGTCTATATAATTTTTTGCATACGAATCGGACGATTTATAGTCGATAAAATTTTTTCATAAAAAATTTAAAAAAAGACGATGTAAAGTCCATTAAATTTTTTTCATAAAAAATTTTTTTCATGAAAAATGGATGATGTATAGTTTATTAAATTCTTTGCACGAAAAGAAGTCGACGTATATAGTCCACTTAAGTTTTTACATACGAAATGGACGAATTATAGTCAATTTAATTTTTTATAAAAATTTTAAAAATGGACGATGTATAGTCCATTAAATTTTGTATATATAGCCAGTCCATTTAATTTTTTGCATGAAAAATAGACGATGTATAGTCTATATAATTTTTTGCATACGAATCGGACGATTTATAGTCGATAAAATTTTTTCATAAAAAATTGAAAAAAAAAAGATGTATAGTCCATTAAATTTTTTTCATAAAAAATTTTTTTGCTTGAAAAATGGATAATGTATAGTTTATTAAATTCTTTGCACGAAAAGAAGTCGACGTATATAGTCCACTTAAGTTTTTACATACGAAATGGACGAATTATAGTCAATTTAATTTTTTATAAAAATTTTAAAAATGGACGATGTATAGTCCATTAAATTTTGTATATATAGCCAGTCCATTTAATTTTTTGCATGAAAAATAGACGATGTATAGTCTATATAATTTTTTGCATACGAATCGGACGATTTATAGCCGATAAAATTTTTTCATACAAAATTGAAAAAAAGACGATGTATAGTCCATTAAATTTTTTCATAAAAAAAATTTTTTTCGTGAAAAATGGATGATGTATAGTTTATTAAATTCTTTGCACGAAAAGAAGTCGACGTATATAGTCCACTTAAGTTTTTACATACGAAATGGACGAATTATAGTCAATTTAATTTTTTATAAAAATTTTAAAAATGGACGATGTATAGTCCATTAAATTTTGTATATATAGCCAGTCCATTTAATTTTTTGCATGAAAAATAGACGATGTATAGTCTATATATTTGTTTGCATACGAATTGGACGATTTATAGTGGATGATGTATAGTTTATTAAATTCTTTGCACGAAAGGAAGACGACGTATATAGTCCACTTAAGTTTTTACATACGATATGGACGAATTATAGTCAATTTAATTTTTTATACAAATTTTAAAAATGGACGATGTATAGTCCATTAAATTTTGTATATATAGCCAGTCCATTTAATTTTTTGCATGAAAAATAGACGATGTATAGTCTATATAATTTTTTGCATACGAATCGGACGATTTATAGTCGATAAATTTTTTTCATAAAAAATTGAAAAAAAGACGATGTATAGTCCATTAAATTTTTTTCATAAAAAATTTTTTTGCTTGAAAAATGGATAATGTCCACTTAAGTTTTTACATACGAAATGGACGAATTATAGTCAATTTAATTTTTTATAAAAATTTTAAAAATGGACGATGTATAGTCCATTAAATTTTGTATATATAGCCAGTCCATTTAATTTTTTGCATGAAAAATAGACGATGTATAGTCTATATAATTTTTTGCATACGAATCGGACGATTTATAGTCGATAAAACTTTTTCATAAAAAATTGAAAAAAAGACGATGTATAGTCCATTAAATTTTTTCATAAAAAAATTTTTTTCATGAAAAATGGATGATGTATAGTTTATTAAATTCTTTGCACGAAAAGAAGTCGACGTATATAGTCCACTTAAGTTTTTACATACGAAATGGACGAATTATAGTCAATTTAATTTTTTATAAAAATTTTAAAAATGGACGATGTATAGTCCATTAAATTTTGTATATATAGCCAGTCCATTTAATTTTTTGCATGAAAAATAGACGATGTATAGTCTATATAATTTTTTGCATACGAATCGGACGATTTATAGTCGATAAAATTTTTTCATAAAAAATTGAAAAAAAGACGATGTATAGTCCATTAAATTTTTTTCATAAAAAATTTTTTTCATGAAAAATGGATGATGTATAGTTTATTAAATTCTTTGCACGAAAAGAAGTCGACGTATATAGTCCACTTAAGTTTTTACATACGAAATGGACGAATTATAGTCAATTTAATTTTTTATAAAAATTTTAAAAATGGACGATGTATAGTCCATTAAATTTTGTATATATAGCCAGTCCATTTAATTTTTTGCATGAAAAATAGACGATGTATAGTCTATATAATTGTTTGCATACGAATTGGACGATTTATAGTCGATAAAATTTTTTCATAAAAAATTTAAAAAAAGACGATGTATAGTCCATTCAATTTTTTTCACAAAAAAATTTTTTCCATGAAAAATGGATGATGTATAGTTTATTAAATTCTTTGCACGAAAAGAAGTCGACGTATATAGTCCACTTAAGTTTTTACATACGAAATGGACGAATTATAGTCAATTTAATTTTTTATAAAAATTTTAAAAATGGACGATGTATAGTCCATTAAATTTTGTATATATAGCCAGTCCATATAATTTTTTGCATGAAAAATAGACGATGTATAGTCTATATAATTTTTTGCATACGAATCGGACGATTTATAGTCGATAAAACTTTTTCATAAAAAATTGAAAAAAAGACGATGTATAGTCCATTAAATTTTTTCATAAAAAAATTTTTTTCATGAAAAATGGATGATGTATAGTTTATTAAATTCTTTGCACGAAAAGAAGTCGACGTATATAGTCCACTTAAGTTTTTACATACGAAATGGACGAATTATAGTCAATTTAATTTTTTATAAAAATTTTAAAAATGGACGATGTATAGTCCATTAAATTTTGTATATGTAGCCAGTCCATTTAATTTTTTGCATGAAAAATAGACGATGTATAGTCTATATAATTTTTTGCATACGAATCGGACGATTTATAGTCGATAAAATTTTTTCATAAAAAATTGAAAAAAAGACGATGTATAGTCCATTAAATTTTTTTCATAAAAAATTTTTTTGCTTGAAAAATGGATAATGTATAGTTTATTAAATTCTTTGCACGAAAAGAAGTCGACGTATATAGTCCACTTAAGTTTTTACATACGAAATGGACGAATTATAGTCAATTTAATTTTTTATAAAAATTTTAAAAATGGACGATGTATAGTCCATTAAATTTTGTATATATAGCCAGTCCATTTAATTTTTTGCATGAAAAATAGACGATGTATAGTCTATATAATTGTTTGCATACGAATTGGACGATTTATAGTCGATAAAATTTTTTCATAAAAAATTTAAAAAAAGACGATGTATAGTCCATTCAATTTTTTTCACAAAAAAATTTTTCCATGAAAAATGGATGATGTATAGTTTATTAAATTCCTTGCACGAAAGGAAGACGACGTATATAGTCCACTTAAGTTTTTACATACGAAATGGACGAATTATAGTCAATTTAATTTTTTATAAAAATTTTAAAAATGGACGATGTATAGTCCATTAAATTTTGTATATATAGCCAGTCCATTTAATTTTTTGCATGAAAAATAGACGATTTATAGTCTATATAATTTTTTGCATACGAATCGGACGATTTATAGTCGATAAAATTTTTTCATAAAAAATTGAAAAAAGACGATGTATAAATAGTTCATTAAATTTTTTTCATAAAAAAATTTTTTTCATGAAAAATGGATGATGTATAGTTTATTAAATTCTTTGCACGAAAAGAAGTCGACGTATATAGTCCACTTAAATTTTTACATACGAAATGGACGAATTATAGTCAATTTAATTTTTTATAAAAATTTTAAAAATGGACGATGTATAGTCCATTATATTTTGTATATATAGCCAGTCCATTTAATTTTTTTGCATGCAAAATAGACGATGTATAGTCTTTATAATTGTTTGCATACGAATCGGACGATTTATAGTCGATAAAATTTTTTCATAAAAAATTTAAATTTTTTTCATAAAAAAATATTTTTGCATGCAAAATGGATGATGTATAGTTTATTAAAGTCTTTGCACGAAAAGAAGTCGACGTATATAGTCCACTTAAGTTTTTACATACGAAATGGACGAATTATAGTCAATTTAATTTTTTATAAAAATTTTAAAAATGGACGATGTATAGTCCATTAAATTTTGTATATATAGCCAGTCCATTTAATTTTTTGCATGAAAAATAGACGATGTATAGTCTATATAATTGTTTGCATACCAAACGGACGATTTATAGTCGATAAAATTTTTTCATAAAAAATTGAAAAAAAGACGATGTATAGTCCATTCAATTTTTTTCATAAAAAATTTGTTTGCATGAAAAATGGATGATGTATAGTTTATTAAATTCTTTGCACGAAAAGAAGACGACGTATATAGTCCACTTAAGTTTTTACATACGAAATGGACGAATTATAGTCAATTTAATTTTTTATACAAATTTTAAAAATGGACGATGTATAGTCCATTAAATTTTGTATATATAGCCAGTCCATTTAATTTTTTGCATGAAAATAATTATAATTGTTTGCATACGAATCGGACGATTTATAGTCGATAAAATTTTTTCATAAAAAATTTAAATTTTTTTCATAAAAAAATATTTTTGCATGCAAAATGGATGATGTATAGTTTATTAAACTCTTTGCACGAAAAGAAGACGACGTATATAGTCCACTTAAGTTTTTACATACGAAATGGACGAATTATAGTCAATTTAATTTTTTATAAAAAATTTAAAAAATGGACGATGTATAGTCCATTAAATTTTGTATATATAGCCAGTCCATTTAATTTTTTGCATGAAAAATAGACGATGTATAGTCTATATAATGGTTTGCATACGAATTGGACGATTTATAGTCGATAAAATTTTTTCATAAAAAATTTAAAAAAAGACGATGTATAGTCCATTCAATTTTTTTCACAAAAAAATTTTTTCCATGAAAAATGGATGATGTATAGTTTATTAAATTCTTTGCACGAAAGGAAGACGACGTATATAGTCCACTTAAGTTTTTACATACGAAATGGACAAATTATAGTCAATTTAATATTTTATAAAAATTTTAAAAATGGACGATGTATAGTCCATTAAATTTTGTATATATAGCCAGTCCATTTAATTTTTTGCATGAAAAATAGACGATGTATAGTCTATATAATTTTTTGCATACGAATCGGACGATTTATAGTCGATAAAATTTTTTCATAAAAAATTGAAAAAAAGACGATGTATAGTCCATTAAATTTTTTCATAAAAAATTTTTTTTCATGAAAAATGGATGATGTATAGTTTATTAAATTCTTTGCACGAAAAGAAGTCGACGTATATAGTCCACTTAAGTTTTTACATACGAAATGGACGAATTATAGTCAATTTAATTTTTTATAAAAATTTTAAAAATGGACGATGTATAGTCCATTAAATTTTGTATATATAGCCAGTCCATTTAATTTTTTGCATGAAAAATAGACTATGTATAGTCTATATAATTTTTTGCATACGAATCGGACGATTTATAGTCGATAAAATTTTTTCATAAAAAATTGAAAAAAAGACGATGTATAGTCCATTAAATTTTTTTCATAAAAAATTTTTTTCATGAAAAATGGATGATGTATAGTTTATTAAATTCTTTGCACGAAAAGAAGTCGACGTATATAGTCCACTTAAGTTTTTACATACGAAATGGACGAATTATAGTCAATTTAATTTTTTATAAAAATTTTAAAAATGGACGATGTATAGTCCATTAAATTTTGTATATATAGCCAGTCCATTTAATTTTTTGCATGAAAAATAGACGATGTATAGTCTATATAATTTTTTGCATACGAATCGGACGATTTATAGTCGATAAAATTTTTTCATAAAAAATTGAAAAAAAGACGATGTATAGTCCATTAAATTTTTTCATAAAAAATTTGTTTTCATGAAAAATGGATGATGTATAGTTTATTAAATTCTTTGCACGAAAAGAAGTCGACGTATATAGTCCACTTAAGTTTTTACATACGAAATGGACGAATTATAGTCAATTTAATTTTTTATAAAAATTTTAAAAATGGACGATGTATAGTCCATTAAATTTTGTATATATAGCCAGTCCATTTAATTTTTTGCATGAAAAATAGACGATGTATAGTCTATATAATTTTTTGCATACGAATCGGACGATTTATAGTCGATAAAATTTTTTCATAAAAAATTGAAAAAAAGACGATGTATAGTCCATTAAATTTTTTTCATAAAAAATTTTTTTCATGAAAAATGGATGATGTATAGTTTATTAAATTCTTTGCACGAAAAGAAGTCGACGTATATAGTCCACTTAAGTTTTTACATACGAAATGGACGAATTATAGTCAATTTAATTTTTTATAAAAATTTTAAAAATGGACGATGTATAGTCCATTAAATTTTGTATATATAGCCAGTCCATTTAATTTTTTGCATGAAAAATAGACGATGTATAGTCTATATAATTTTTTGCATACGAATCGGACGATTTATAGTCGATAAAATTTTTTCATAAAAAATTGAAAAAAAGACGATGTATAGTCCATTAAATTTTTTTCATAAAAAATTTTTTTCATGAAAAATGGATGATGTATAGTTTATTAAATTCTTTGCATGAAAAGAAGTCGATGTATATAGTCCACTTAAGTTTTTACATACGAAATGGACGAATTATAGTCAATTTAATTTTTTATAAAAATTTTAAAAATGGACGATGTATAGTCCATTAAATTTTGTATATATAGCCATTCCATTTAATTTTTTGCATGAAAAATAGACGATGTATAGTCTATATAATTTTTTGCATACGAATCGGACGATTTATAGCCGATAAAATTTTTTCATAAAAAATTGAAAAAAAGACGATGTATAGTCCATTAAATTTTTTCATAAAAAAATTTTTTTCATGAAAAATGGATGATGTATAGTTTATTAAATTCTTTGCACGAAAAGAAGTCGACGTATATAGTCCACTTAAGTTTTTACATACGAAATGGACGAATTATAGTCAATTTAATTTTTTATAAAAATTTTAAAAATGGACGATGTATAGTCCATTAAATTTTGTATATATAGCCAGTCCATTTAATTTTTTGCATGAAAAATAGACGATGTATAGTCTATATAATTGTTTGCATACGAATTGGACGATTTATAGTCGATAAAATTTTTTCATAAAAAATTTAAAAAAAGACGATGTATAGTCCATTCAATTTTTTTCACAAAAAATTTTTTTCCATGAAAAATGGATGATGTATAGTTTATTAAATTCTTTGCACGAAAAGAAGACGACGTATATAGTCCACTTAAGTTTTTACATACGAAATGGACGAATTATAGTCAAATTAATTTTTTATAAAAATTTTAAAAATGGACGATGTATAGTCCATTAAATTTTGTATATATAGCCAGTCCATTTAATTTTTTGCATGAAAAATAGACGATGTATAGTCTATATAATTTTTTGCATACGAATCGGACGATTTATAGTCGATACAAAAAAAAAAATGGATAATGTATAGTTTATTAAATTCTTTGCACGAAAAGAAGTCGACGTATATAGTCCACTTAAGTTTTTACATACGAAATGGACGAATTATAGTCAATTTAATTTTTTATAAAAATTTTAAAAATGGACGATGTATAGTCCATTAAATTTTGTATATATAGCCAGTCCATTTAATTTTTTGCATGAAAAATAGACGATGTATAGTCTATATAATTTTTTGCATACGAATCGGACGATTTATAGCCGATAAAATTTTTTCATAAAAAATTGAAAAAAAGACGATGTATAGTCCATTAAATTTTTTCATAAAAAAAATTTTTTTCGTGAAAAATGGATGATGTATAGTTTATTAAATTCTTTGCACGAAAAGAAGTCGACGTATATAGTCCACTTAAGTTTTTACATACGAAATGGACGAATTATAGTCAATTTAATTTTTTATAAAAATTTTAAAAATGGACGATGTATAGTCCATTAAATTTTGTATATATAGCCAGTCCATTTAATTTTTTGCATGAAAAATAGACGATGTATAGTCTATATATTTGTTTGCATACGAATTGGACGATTTATAGTCGATAAAATTTTTTCATAAAAAATTTAAAAAAAGACGATGTATAGTCCATTCAATTTTTTTCACAAAAAATTTTTTTCCATGAAAAATGGATGATGTATAGTTTATTAAATTCTTTGCACGAAAGGAAGACGACGTATATAGTCCACTTAAGTTTTTACATACGATATGGACGAATTATAGACAATTTAATTTTTTATAAAAATTTTAAAAATGGACGATGTATAGTCCATTAAATTTTGTATATATAGCCAGTCCATTTAATTTTTTGCATGAAAAATAGACGATGTATAGTCTATATAATTTTTTGCATACGAATCGGACGATTTATAGTCGATAAAATTTTTTCATAAAAAATTGAAAAAAAGACGATGTATAGTCCATTAAATTTTTTTCATAAAAAATTTTTTTGCTTGAAAAATGGATAATGTCCACTTAAGTTTTTACATACGAAATGGACGAATTATAGTCAATTTAATTTTTTATAAAAATTTTAAAAATGGACGATGTATAGTCCATTAAATTTTGTATATATAGCCAGTCCATTTAATTTTTTGCATGAAAAATAGACGATGTATAGTCTATATAATTTTTTGCATACGAATCGGACGATTTATAGTCGATAAAACTTTTTCATAAAAAATTGAAAAAAAGACGATGTATAGTCCATTAAATTTTTTCATAAAAAAATTTTTTTCATGAAAAATGGATGATGTATAGTTTATTAAATTCTTTGCACGAAAAGAAGTCGACGTATATAGTCCACTTAAGTTTTTACATACGAAATGGACGAATTATAGTCAATTTAATTTTTTATAAAAATTTTAAAAATGGACGATGTATAGTCCATTAAATTTTGTATATATAGCCAGTCCATTTAATTTTTTGCATGAAAAATAGACGATGTATAGTCTATATAATTTTTTGCATACGAATCGGACCATTTATAGTCGATAAAATTTTTTCATAAAAAATTGAAAAAAAGACGATGTATAGTCCATTAAATTTTTTTCATAAAAAATTTTTTTTATGAAAAATGGATGATGTATAGTTTATTAAATTCTTTGCACGAAAAGAAGTCGACGTATATAGTCCACTTAAGTTTTTACATACGAAATGGACGAATTATAGTCAATTTAATTTTTTATAAAAATTTTAAAAATGGACGATGTATAGTCCATTAAATTTTGTATATATAGCCAGTCCATTTAATTTTTTGCATGAAAAATAGACGATGTATAGTCTATATAATTGTTTGCATACGAATTGGACGATTTATAGTCGATAAAATTTTTTCATAAAAAATTTAAAAAAAGACGATGTATAGTCCATTAAATTTTTTTCATAAAAAAATTTTTCCATGAAAAATGGATGATGTATAGTTTATTAAATTCCTTGCACGAAAGGAAGACGACGTATATAGTCCACTTAAGTTTTTACATACCAAATGGACGAATTATAGTCAATTTAATTTTTTATAAAAATTTTAAAAATGGACGATGTATAGTCCATTAAATTTTGTATATATAGCCAGTCCATTTAATTTTTTGCATGAAAAATAGACGATTTATAGTCTATATAATTTTTTGCATACGAATCGGACGATTTATAGTCGATAAAATTTTTTCATAAAAAATTGAAAAAAGACGATGTATAAATAGTTCATTAAATTTTTTTCATAAAAAAATTTTTTTCATGAAAAATGGATGATGTATAGTTTATTAAATTCTTTGCACGAAAAGAAGTCGACGTATATAGTCCACTTAAATTTTTACATACGAAATGGACGAATTATAGTCAATTTAATTTTTTATAAAAATTTTAAAAATGGACGATGTATAGTCCATTAAATTTTGTATATATAGCCAGTCCATTTAATTTTTTTGCATGCAAAATAGACGATGTATAGTCTTTATAATTGTTTGCATACGAATCGGACGATTTATAGTCGATAAAATTTTTTCATAAAAAATTGAAAAAAAAGACGATGTATAGTCCATTCAATTTTTTTCATAAAAAATTTGTTTGCATGAAAAATGGATGATGTATAGTTTATTAAATTCCTTGCACGAAAAGAAGACGACGTATATAGTCCACTTAAGTTTTTACATACGAAATGGACGAATTATAGTCAATTTAATTTTTTATACAAATTTTAAAAATGGACGATGTATAGTCCATTAAATTTTGTATATATAGCCAGTCCATTTAATTTTTTGCATGAAAATAATTATAATTGTTTGCATACGAATCGGACGATTTATAGTCGATAAAATTTTTTCATAAAAAATTTAAATTTTTTTCATAAAAAAATATTTTTGCAGCAAAATGGATGATGTATAGTTTATTAAACTCTTTGCACGAAAAGAAGACGACGTATATAGTCCACTTAAGTTTTTACATACGAAATGGACGAATTATAGTCAATTTAATTTTTTATAAAAAATTTTAAAAATGGACGATGTATAGTCCATTAAATTTTGTATATATAGCCAGTCCATTTAATTTTTTGCATGAAAAATAGACGATGTATAGTCTATATAATTGTTTGCATACGAATTGGACGATTTATAGTCGATAAAATTTTTTCATAAAAAATTTAAAAAAAGACGATGTATAGTCCATTCAATTTTTTTCACAAAAAAATTTTTTCCATGAAAAATGGATGATGTATAGTTTATTAAATTCTTTGCACGAAAAGAAGTCGACGTATATAGTCCACTTAAGTTTTTACATACGAAATGGACGAATTATAGTCAATTTAATTTTTTATAAAAATTTTAAAAATGGACGATGTATAGTCCATTAAATTTTGTATATATAGCCAGTCTATTTAATTTTTTGCATGAAAAATAGACGACGTATAGTCTATATAATTGTTTGCATACGAAACGGACGATTTATAGTCGATAAAATTTTTTCATAAAAAATTGAAAAAAAGACAATGTATAGTCCATTCAATTTTTTTCATAAAAAATTTTTTTGCATGAAAAATGGATGATGTATAGTTTATTAAATTCTTTGCACGAAAAGAAGACGACGTCTATAGTCCACTTAAGTTTTTACATACAAAATGGACGAATTATAGTAAATTTAATTTTTTATAAAAATTTTAAAAATGGACGATGTATAGTCCATTAAATTTTGTATATATAGCCAGTCCATTTAATTTTTTGCATGAAAAATAGACGATGTATAGTCTATATAAATGTTTGCATACGAATCGGACGATTTATAGTCGATAAAATTTTTTCATAAAAAATTTAAAAAAATACGATGATTAGTCCATTCAATTTTTTTCATAAAATTTTTTTTTGCATGAAAAATGGATGATGTATATTTTGTTAAATTCTTTGCACGAAAAGAAGACGACGTATATAGTCCACTTAAGTTTTTACATACGAAATGGACGAATTATAGTCAATTTAATTTTCTATAAAAATTTTAAAACTGGACGATGTATAGTCCATTAAATTTTGTATATATAGCCAGTCCATTTAATTTTTTGCATGAAAAATAGACGATGTATAGTCTATATAATTGTTTGCATACGAATCGGACGATTTATAGTCGATAAAATTTTTTCATAAAAAATTGAAAAAAAGACGATGTATAGTCAATTCAATTTTTTTCATAAAAAATTTTTTTGCATGAAAAATGGATGATGTATAGTTTATTAAATTCTTTGCACGAAAAGAAGACGACGTATATAGTCCACTTAAGTTTTTACATACGAAATGGACGAATTATAGTCAATTTAATTTTTTATAAAAATTTTAAAAATGGACGATGTATAGTCCATTAAATTTTGTATATATAGCCAGTCCATTTAATTTTTTGCATGAAAAATTGACGATGTATAGTCTATATAATTGTTTGCATACGAGTCGGACGATTTATAGTCGATAAAATTTTTTCATAAAAAATTGAAAAACAGACGATTAAATTTTTTTCATAAAAAATTTTTTTGCATAAAAAATGGATGATGTATAGTTTATTAAATTCTTTGCACGAAAAGAAGACGACGTATATAGTCCATTAAAGTTTTTACATACGAAATGGACAAATTATAGTCAATTTAATTTTTTATAAAAATTTTAAAAATGGACGATGTATAGTCCATTAAATTTTGTATATATAGCCAGTCCATTTAATTTTTTGCATGAAAAATAGACGATGTATAGTCTTTATAATTGTTTACATACGAGTCGGACGATTTATAGTCGATAAAATTTTTTCATACAAAATTGAAAAAAGACGATGTATAGTCCATTAAATTTTGTATATATAGCCAGTCCATTTAATTTTTTGCATGAAAAATAGACGATGTATAGTCTATATAATTGTTTGCATACGAATCGGACGATTTATAGTCGATAAAATTTTTTCATACAAAATTGAAAAAAGACGATGTATAGTCCATTAAATTTTGTATATATAGCCAGTCCATTTAATTTTTTGCATGAAAAATAGACGATGTATAGTCTATATAATTTTTTGCATACGAATCGGACGATTTATAGTCGATAAAATTTTTTCATAAAAAATTGAAAAAAAGACGAGTAGTCCATTCAATTTTTTTCATAAAAAATTTTTTTGCATGAAAAATGGATGATGTATAGTTTATTAAATTCTTTGCACGAAAGGAAGACGACGTTTATAGTCCACTTAAGTTTTTACATACGAAATGGACGAATTATAGTCAATTTAATTTTTTATAAAAATTTTAAAAATGGACGATGTATAGTCCATTAAATTTTGTATATATAGCCAGTCCATTTAATTTTTTGCATGAAAAATAGACGATGTATAGTCTATATAATTGTTTGCAGACGAATCGGACGATTTATAGTCGATAAAATTTTTACATAAAAAATTGAAAAAAGACGATGTAGTCCATTAAATTTTTTTCATAAAAAATGTTTTTGCATGAAAAATGGATGATGTATAGTTTATTAAATTCTTTGCACGAAAGGAAGACGACGTATATAGTCCACTTAAGTTTTTACATACGAAATGGACGAATTATAGTCAATTTAATTTTTTATAAAAATTTTAAAAATGGACGATGTATAGTCCATTAAATTTTGTATATATAGCCAGTCCATTTAATTTTTTGCATGAAAATAATTATAATTGTTTGCATACGAGTCGGACGATTTATAGTCGATAAAATTTTTTCATAAAAAATTTAAAAAAAGACGATGTATAGTCAATTCAATTTTATTCATAAAAAATTTTTTTGCATGAAAAATGGATGATGTATAGTTTATTAAATTCTTTGCACGAAAAGAAGACGACGTATATAGTCCACTTAAGTTTTTACATACGAAATGGACGAATTATAGTCAATTTAATTTTTTTATAAAAATTTTAAAAATGGACGATGTATAGTCCATTAAATTTTGTATATATAGCCAGTCCATTTAATTTTTTGCATGAAAAATTGACGATGTATAGTCTATATAATTGTTTGCATACGAGTCGGACGATTTATAGTCGATAAAATTTTTTCATAAAAAATTGAAAAACAGACGATTAAATTTTTTTCATAAAAAATTTTTTTGCATGAAAAATGGATGATGTATAGTTTATTAAATTCTTTGCACGAAAAGAAGACGACGTACATAGTCCATTTAAGTTTTTACATACGAAATGGACAAATTATAGTCAATTTAATTTTTTATAAAAATTTTAAAAATGGACGATGTATAGTCCATTAAATTTTGTATATATAGCCAGTCCATTTATTTTTTGCATGAAAAATAGACGATGTATAGTCTATATAATTGTTTGCATACGAGTCGGACGATTTATAGTCGATAAAATTTTTTCATACAAAATTGAAAAAAGACGATGTATAGTCCATTAAATTTTGTATATATAGCCAGTCCATTTAATTTTTTGCATGAAAAATAGACGATGTATAGTCTATATAACTGTTTGCATACGAATCGGACGATTTATAGTCGATAAAATTTTTTCATAAAAAATTGAAAAAAAGACGATGTATAGTCCATTAAATTTTGTATATATAGCCAGTCCATTTAATTTTTTGCATGAAAAATAGACGATGTATAGTCTATATAATTGTTTGCATACGAATCGGACGATTTATAGTCGATAAAATTTTTTCATAAAAAATTGAAAAAAAGACGATGAAAATGGACGATGTATAGTCCATTAAATTTTGTATATATAGCCAGTCCATTTAATTTTTTGCATGAAAAATAGACGATGTATAGTCTATATAATTGTTTGCATACGAATCGGACGATTTATAGTCGATAAAATTTTTTCATAAAAAATTGAAAAAAAGACGATGAAAATGGGCGATGTATAGTCCATTAAATTTTTTATATATAGCCAGTCCATTTAATTTTTTGCATGAAAAATAGACGATGTATAGTCTATATAATTGTTTGCATACGAATCGGACGATTTATAGTCGATAAAATTTTTTTCATAAAAAATTGAAAAAAGACTATGTATAGTCCATTAAATTTTTTTCATAAAAAAATTTTTTTCATAAAAAATGGATGATGTATAGTTTATTAAATTCTTTGCACGAAAGGAAAACGACGTATATAGTCCACTTAAGTTTTTACATACGAAATGGACGAATTATAGTCAATTTAATTTTTTATAAAAATTTAAAAAATGGACGATGTATAGTCCATTAAATTTTGTATATATAGCCAGTCCATTTAATTTTTTGCATGAAAAATAGACGATGTATAGTCTATATAATTGATTGCATACGAGTCGGACGATTTATAGTCGATAAAATTTTTTCATAAAAAATTGAACAAAATTTAAAATTTTTTTGTCATAAAAATTTTTTTGCATGAAAAATGGATGATGTATAGTTTATTAAATTCTTTGCACGAAAAGAAGACGACGTCTATAGTCCACTTAAGCTTTTACATACGAAATGGACGCATTATAGTCAATTTAATTTTTTATAAAAATTTTAAAAATGGACGATGTATAGTCCATTAAATTTTGTATATATAGCCAGTCCATTTAATTTTTTGCATGAAAAATTGACGATGTATAGTCTATATAATTGTTTGCATACGAATCGGACGATTTATAGTCGATAAAATTTTTTCATAAAAAATTTAAAAAAAGACGATGTATAGTCAATTCAATTTTTTTCATAAAAAATTTTTTTGCATGAAAAATGGATGATGTATAGTTTATTAAATTCTTTGCACGAAAAGAAGACGACGTATATAGTCCACTTAAGTTTTTACATACGAAATGGACGAATTATAGTCAATTTAATTTTTTATAAAAATTTTAAAAATGGACGATGTATAGTCCATTAAATTTTGTATATATAGCCAGTCCATTTAATTTTTTGCATGAAAAATGGATGACGTATAGTTTATTAAATTCTTTGCACGAAAAGAAGTCGACGTATATAGTCCACTTAAGTTTTTACATACGAAATGGACGAATTATAGTCAATTTAATTTTTTATAAAAATTTTAAAAATGGACGATGTATAGTCCATTAAATTTTGTATATATAGCCAGTCCATTTAATTTTTTGCATGAAAAATAGACGATGTATAGTCTATATAATTGTTTGCATACGAATCGGACGATTTATAGTCGATAAAATTTTTTCATAAAAAATTGAAAAAAAGACGATGTATAGTCCATTAAATTTTTTTCATAAAAAATTGTTTTGCATGAAAAATGGACGATGTATAGTTTATTAAATTCTTTGCACGAAAAGAAGTCGACGTATATATTCCACTTAAGTTTTTAAATACGAAATGGACAAATTATAGTCAATTTAATTTTTTATAAAAATTTTAAAAATGGACGATGTATAGTCCATTAAATTTTGTATATATAGCCAGTCCATTTAATTTTTTGCATGAAAAATGGATGATGTATAGTTTATTAAATTCTTTGCACGAAAAGAAGTCGACGTATATAGTCCACTTAAGTTTTTACATACGAAATGGACGAATTATAGTCAATTTAATTTTTTATACAAATTTTAAAAATGGACGATGTATAGTCCATTAAATTTTGTGTATATAGCCAGTCCATTTAATTTTTTGCATGAAAAATAGACGATGTATAGTCTATATAATTGTTTGCATACGAATCGGACGATTTATAGTCGATAAAATTTTTTCATAAAAAATTTAAAAAAAGACGATGTATTCATTTTTCATTCAATTTTTTTCATAAAAAATTTTTTTGCATGAAAAATGGATGATGTATAGTTTATTAAATTCTTTGCACGAAAAGAAGACGACGTATATAGTCCACTTAAGTTTTTAAGTACGAAATGGACAAATTATAGTCAATTTAATTTTTTATAAAAATTTTAAAAATGGACGATGTATAGTCCATTAAATTTTGTATATATAGCCAGTCCATTTAATTTTTTGCATGAAAAATAGACGATGTATAGTCTATATAATTGTTTGCATACGAATCGGACGATTTATAGTCGATAAAATTTTTTCATAAAAAATTGAAAAAAATACGATGTATAGTCCATTAAATTTTTTTCATAAAAAAATTTTTTGCATGAAAAATGGATGATGTATAGTTTATTAAATTCTTTGCACGAAAAGAAGACGACGTATATAGTCCACTTAAGTTTTTACATACGAATCGGACGATTTATAGCCGATAAAATTTTTTCATAAAAAATTGAAAAAAAGACGATGTATTCATTTTTCATTAAATTTTTTTCATAAAAAATTTTTTTGCATGAAAAATGAATGATGTATAGTTTATTAAATTCTTTGCACGAAAAGAAGACGACGTATATAGTCCACTTAAGTTTTTACATACGAAATGGACGAATTATAGTCAATTTAATTTTTTATACAAATTTTAAAAATGGACGATGTATAGTCCATTAAATTTTGTGTATATAGCCAGTCCATTTAATTTTTTGCATGAAAAATAGACGATGTATAGTCTATATAATTGTTTGCATACGAATCGGACGATTTATAGTCGATAAAATTTTTTCATAAAAAATTTAAAAAAAACGATGTATAGTCCATTAAATTTTTTTCATAAAAAATTTTTTTGCATGAAAAATGGATGATGTATAGTATATTAAATTCTTTGCACGAAAAGAAGACGACGTATATAGTCCACTTAAGTTTTTACATACGAAATGGACGAATTATAGTCAATTTAATTTTTTATAAAAATTTTAAAAATGGACGATGTATAGTACATTAAATTTTGTATATATAGCCAGTCCATTTAATTTTTTGCATGAAAAGTAGACGATGTATATTCTATATAATTGTTTGCATACGAGTCGGACGATTTATAGTCGATAAAATTTTTTCATAAAAAATTTAAAAAAAACGATGTATAGTCCATTAAATTTTTTTCATAAAAAATTTTTTTGCATGAAAAATGGATGATGTATAGTATATTAAATTCTTTGCACGAAAAGAAGACGACGTATATAGTCCACTTAAGTTTTTACATACGAAATGGACGAATTATAGTCAATTTAATTTTTTATAAAAATTTTAAAAATGGACGATGTATAGTCCATTAAATTTTGTATATATATAGCCAGTCCATTTAATTTTTTGCATGAAAAATAGACGATTTATAGTCTATATAATTGTTTGCATACGAATCGGACGATTTATAGTCGATAAAATTTTTTCATAAAAAATTGAAAAAAAGACGATGTATAGTCCATTAAATTTTTTCATAAAAAAATTTTTTTCATGAAAAATGGATGATGTATAGTTTATTAAATTCTTTGCACGAAAAGAAGACGACGTATATAGTCCACTTAAGTTTTTACATACGAAATGGACGAATTATAGTCAATTTATTTTTTTATAAAAATGTAAAAAATGGACGATGTATAGTCCATTAAATTTTATATATATAGCCAGTCCATTTAATTTTTTGCATGAAAAATTGACGATGTATAGTCTATATAATTGTTTGCATACGAATCGGACGATTTATAGTCGATAAAATTTTTTCATAAAAAATTGAAAAAAAGACGAGTAGTCCATTCAATTTTTTTCATAAAAAATTTTTTTGCATGAAAAATGGATGATGTATAGTTTATTAAATTCTTTGCACGAAAGGAAGACGACGTTTATAGTCCACTTAAGTTTTTACATACGAAATGGACGAATTATAGTCAATTTAATTTTTTATAAAAATTTTAAAAATGGACGATGTATAGTCCATTAAATTTTGTATATATAGCCAGTCCATTTAATTTTTTGCATGAAAAATAGACGATGTATAGTCTATATAATTGTTTGCATACGAATCGGACGATTTATAGTCGATAAAATTTTTACATAAAAAATTGAAAAAAGACGATGTAGTCCATTAAATTTTTTTCATAAAAAATGTTTTTGCATGAAAAATGGATGATGTATAGTTTATTAAATTCTTTGCACGAAAGGAAGACGACGTATATAGTCCACTTAAGTTTTTACATACGAAATGGACGAATTATAGTCAATTTAATTTTTTATAAAAATTTTAAAAATGGACGATGTATAGTCCATTAAATTTTGTATATATAGCCAGTCCATTTAATTTTTTGCATGAAAAATAGACGATGTATAGTCTATATAATTGTTTGCATACGAATCGGACGATTTATAGTCGATAAAATTTTTTCATAAAAAAATGAAAAAAGACGATGTATATTCAATTTTTTTCATAAAAAATTTTTTTGCATGAAAAATGGATGATGTATAGTTTATTAAATTCTTTGCACGAAAAGAAGACGACGTATATAGTCCACTTAAGTTTTTACATACGAAATGGACGAATTATAGTCAATTTAATTTTTTATAAAATTTTAAAAATGGACGATGTATAGTCCATTAAATTTTGTATATATAGCCAGTCCATTTAATTTTTTGCATGAAAAATAGACGATGTATAGTCTATATAATTGTTTGCATACGAATCGGACGATTTATAGTCGATAAAATTTTTTCATAAAAAATTGAAAAAAAGACGATGTATATATAGTCCATTCGATTTTTTTCATAAAAAATTTTTTTGCATGAAAAATGGATCATGTATAGTTTATTAAATTCTTTGCACGAAAAGAAGACGACGTATATAGTCCACTTAAGTTTTTACATACGAAATGGACGAATTATAGTCAATTTAATTTTTTATAAAAATTTGAAAAATGGACGATGTATAGTCCATTAAATTTTGTATATATAGCCAGTCCATTTAATTTTTTCCATGAAAAATAGACGATGTATAATCTATATAATTGCTTGCATACAAATCAGACGATTTATAGTCGATAAAATTTTTTCATAAAAAATTGAAAAAAAGACGATAGTCCATTAAATTTTTTTCATAAAAAAATTTTTTGCACGAAAAGAAGACGACGTATATAGTCCACTTAAGTTTTTACATACGAAATGGACGAATTATAGTCAATTTAATTTTTTATAAAAATGTAAAAAATGGACGATGTATAGTCCATTAAATTTTGTATATATAGCCAGTCCATTTAATTTTTTGCATGAAAAATTGACGATGTATAGTCTATATAATTGTTTGCATACGAATCGGACGATTTATAGTCGATAAAATTTTTTCATAAAAAATTGAAAAAAAGACGATGTATAGTCCATTAAATTTTTTTCATAAAAAATTTTTTTGCATGAAAAATGGATGATGTATAGTTTATTAAATTCTTTGCACGAAAAGAAGACGACGTATATAGTCCAATTAAGTTTTTACATTCGAAATGGACGAATTATAGTCAATTTAATTTTTTATAAAAATTTGAAAAATGGACGATGTATAGTCCATTAAATTTTGTATATATAGCCAGTCCATTTAATTTTTTGCATGAAAAATAGACGATGTATAGTCTATATAATTTTTTGCATACGAATCAGACGATTTATAGTCGATAAAATTTTTTCATAAAAAATTGAAAAAAAGACGATAGTCCATTAAATTTTTTTCATAAAAAAATTTTTTGCACGAAAAGAAGACGACGTATATAGTCCACTTAAGTTTTTACATACGAAATGGACGAATTATAGTCAATTTAATTTTTTATAAAAATGTAAAAAATGGACGATGTATAGTCCATTAAATTTTGTATATATAGCCAGTCCATTTAATTTTTTGCATGAAAAATTGACGATGTATAGTCTATATAATTGTTTGCATAGGAATCGGACGATTTATAGTCGATAAAATTTTTTCATAAAAAATTGAAAAAAAGACGATGTATAGTCCATTAAATTTTTTTCATAAAAAATTTTTTTGCATGAAAAATGGATGATGTATAGTTTATTAAATTCTTTGCACGAAAAGAAGACGACGTATATAGTCCAATTAAGTTTTTACATTCGAAATGGACGAATTATAGTCAATTTAATTTTTTATAAAAATTTGAAAAATGGACGATGTATAGTCCATTAAATTTTGTATATATAGCCAGTCCATTTAATTTTTTCCATGAAAAATAGACGATGTATAGTCTATATAATTGCTTGCATACGAATCAGACGATTTATAGTCGATAAAATTTTTTCATAAAAAATTGAAAAAAAGACGATAGTCCATTAAATTTTTTTCATAAAAAAATTTTTTGCACGAAAAGAAGACGAGGTATATAGTCCACTTAAGTTTTTACATACGAAATGGACGAATTATAGTTAATTTAATTTTTTATAAAAATGTAAAAAATGGACGATGTATAGTCCATTAAATTTTGTATATATAGCCAGTCCATTTAATTTTTTGCATGAAAAATAGACGATGTATAGTCTTTATAATTGTTTGCATACGAGTCGGACGATTTATAGTCGATAAAATTTTTTCATAAAAAATTGAAAAAAAGACGATGTATAGTCCATTCAATTTTTTTCATAAAAAATTTTTTTGCATGAAAAATGGATGATGTATAGTTTATTAAATTCTTTGCACGAAAAGAAGACGACGTATATAGTCCACTTAAGTTTTTAATACGAAATGGACGAATTATAGTCAATTTAATTTTTTATACAAATTTTAAAAATGGACGATGTATAGTCCATTAAATTTTGTATATATATCCAGTCCATTTAATTTTTTGCATGAAAAATTGACGATGTATAGTCTATATAATTGTTTGCATACGAATCGGACGATTTATAGTCGATAAAATTTTTTCATAAAAAATTGAAAAAAAGACGATGTATAATAAATAGCCCATTAAATTTTTTTCATAAAAAATTTTTTTGCATGAAAAATGGATGATGTATAGTATATTAAATTCTTTGCACGAAAAGAAGACGACGTATATAGTCCACTTAAGTTTTTACATACAAAATGGACGAATTATAGTCAATTTAATTTTTTATAAAAATTTTAAAAATGGACGATGTATAGTACATTAAATTTTGTATATATAGCCAGTCCATTTAATTTTTTGCATGAAAAATAGACGATGTATAGTCTATATAATTGTTTGCATACGAGTCGGACGATTTATAGTCGATAAAATTTTTTCATAAAAAATTGAAAAAAATGTATAGTACATTAAACTTTTTTCATAAAAAATTTTTTTCATGAAAAATGGATGATGTATAGTTTATTAAATTCTTTGCACGAAAAGAAGTCGACGTATATAGTCCACTTAAGTTTTTACATACGAAATGGACAAATTATAGTCAATTTAATTTTTTATAAAAATTTTAAAAATGGACGATGTATAGTCCATTGAATTTTGTATATATAGCCAGTCCATTTAATTTTTTGCATGAAAACTAGACGATGTATAGTCTATATAATGGTTTGCATACGAATCGGACGATTTATAGTCGATAAAATTTTTTCATAAAAAATTGAAAAAAGACGATTCAATTCAATTTTTTTCATAAAAAATTTTTTTGCATGAAAAATTGATGATGTATAGTTTATTAAATTCTTTGCACGAAAAGAAGACGACGTATATAGTCCACTTAAGTTTTTACATACGAAATGGACGAATTATAGTCAATTTAATTTTTTATAAAAATTTTAAAAATGGACGATGTATAGTCCATTAAATTTTGTATATATAGCCAGTCCATTTAATTTTTTGCATGAAAAATAGACTATGTATAGTCTATATAATTGTTTGCATACGAATCGGACGATTTATAGTCGATAAAATTTTTTCATAAAAATTGAAAAAAAAGACGATGTATAGTCCATTCAATTTTTTTCATAAAAAATTTGTTCCATGAAAAATGGATGATGTATAGTTTATTAAATTCTTTGCACGAAAAGAAGACGACGTATATAGTCCACTTAAGTTTTTACATACGAAATGGACGAATTATAGTCAATTTAATTTTTTATAAAAATTTTAAAAATGGACGATGTATAGTCCATTAAATTTTGTATACATAGCCAGTCCATTTAATTTTTTGCATGAAAAATAGACGATGTATAGTCTATATAATTGTTTGCATAGGAATCGGACGATTTATAGTCGATAAAATTTTTTCATAAAAAATTTAAAAAAAGACGATGTATAGTCCATTCAATTTTTTTAATAAAAAATTTTTTTCCATGAAAAATGGATGATGTATACTTTATTAAATTCTTTGCACGAAAAGAAGACGACGTATATAGTCCACTTAAGTTTTTACATACGAAATGGACGAATTATAGTCAATTTAATTTTCTATAAAAATTTTAAAAATGGACGATGTATAGTCCATTAAATTTTGTATAGATAGCCAGTCCATTTAATTTTTTGCATGAAAAATAGACGATGTATAGTCTATATAATTGTTTGCATACGAGTCGGACAATTTATAGTCGATAAACTTTTTTCATAAAAAATTGAAAAAAAGACGATGTATGTCCATTCAATTTTTTTCATAAAAAATTGTTTTGCATGAAAAATGGATGATGTATAGTTTATTAAATTATTTGCACGAAAGGAAGACGACGTATATAGTCCACTTAAGTTTTTACCTACGAAATGGACGAATTATAGTCAATTTAATTTTTTATAAAAATTTAAAAAATGGACGATGTATAGTCCATTAAATTTTGTATATATAGCTAGTCCATTTAATTTTTTGCATGAAAAATAGACAATGTATAGTCTATATAATTGTTTGCATACGAATCGGACGATTTATAGTCGATAAAATTTGTTCATAAAAAATTGAAAAAAAGACGATGTGTATGTAGTCCATTAAATTTTTTTCATAAAAAATTGTTTTGCATGAAAAATGGACGATGTATAGTTTATTAAATTCTTTGCACGAAAAGAAGTCGACGTATATAGTCCACTTAAGTTTTTACATACGAAATGGACGAATTATAGTCAATTTAATATTTTATAAAAATTTTAAAAATGGACGATGTATAGTCCATTAAATTTTGTATATATAGCCAGTCCATTTAATTTTTTGCATGAAAAATAGACGATGTATAGTCTATATAATTGTTTGCATACGAGTCGGACGATTTATAGTCGATAAAATTTTTTCATAAAAAATTGAAAAAAAGACGATGTATAGTCCATTAAATTTTTTTCATAAACAAATTTTTTTCATGAAAAATGGATGATGTATAGTTTATTAAATTCTTTGCACGAAAGGAAGACGACGTATATAGTCCACTTAAGTTTTTACATACGAAATGGACGAATTATAGTCAATTTAATTTTTTATAAAAATTTAAAAAATGGACGATGTATAGTCCATTAAATTTTGTATATATAGCTAGTCCATTTAATTTTTTGCATGAAAAATAGACAATGTATAGTCTATATAATTGTTTGCATACGAATCGGACGATTTATAGTCGATAAAATTTTTTCATAAAAAATTGAAAAAAAGACGATGTGTATGTAGTCCATTAAATTTTTTTCATAAAAAATTGTTTTGCATGAAAAATGGACGATGTATAGTTTATTAAATTCTTTGCACGAAAAGAAGTCGACGTATATAGTCCACTTAAGTTTTTACCTACGAAATGGACGAATTATAGTCAATTTAATATTTTATAAAAATTTTAAAAATGGACGATGTATAGTCCATTAAATTTTGTATATATAGCCAGTCCATTTAATTTTTTGCATGAAAAATAGACGATGTATAGTCTATATAATTGTTTGCATACAAGTCGGACGATTTATAGTCGATAAAATTTTTTCATAAAAAATTGAAAAAAAGACGATGTATAGTCCATTAAATTTTTTTCATAAACAAATTTTTTTCATGAAAAATGGATGATGTATAGTTTATTAAATTCTTTGCATGAAAAGAAGTCGACGTATATAGTCCACTTAAGTTTTTACATACGAAATGGGCAAATTATAGTCAATTTAATTTTTTATAAAAATTTTAAAAATGGACGATGTATAGTCCATTGAATTTTGTATATATAGCCAGCCCATTTAATTTTTTGCATGAAAAATAGACGATGTATAGTCTATATAATTGTTTGCATACGAATCGGACGATTTATAGTCGATAAAATTTTTTCATAAAAAATTGAAAAAAAGACGATGTATAGTCCATTAAATTTTTTTCATAAAAAATTTTTTTTTATGAAAAATGGATGATGTATAGTTTATTAAATTCTTTGCACGAAAAGAAGTCGACGTATATAGTCCACTTAAGTTTTTACATACGAAATGGACAAATTATAGTCAATTTAATTTTTTATAAAAATTTTAAAAATGGACGATGTATAGTCCATTGAATTTTGTATATATAGCCAGCCCATTTAATTTTTTGCATGAAAAATATACGATGTATAGTCTATATAATTGTTTGCATACGAATCGGACGATTTATAGTCGATAAAATTTTTTCATAAAAAATTTAAAAAAGACGATTCAATTCAATTTTTTTCATAAAAAATTTTTTTGCATGAAAAATGGATGATGTATAGTTTATTAAATTCTTTGCACGAAGAGAAGTCGACGTATATAGTCCACTTAAGTTTTTACATACGAAATGGACGAATTATAGTCAATTTAATATTTTATAAAAATTTTAAAAATGGACGATGTATAGTCCATTAAATTTTGTATATATAGCCAGTCCATTTAATTTTTTGCATGAAAAATAGACGATGTATAGTCTATATAATTGTTTGCATACGAATCGGACGAATTTATAGTCGATAAAAATTTTTCATAAAAATTGAAAAAAAAAGACGATGTATAGTCCATTCAATTTTTTTCATAAAAAATTTTTTCCATGAAAAATGGATGATGCATAGTTTATTAAATTCTTTGCACGAAAAGAAGACGACGTATATAGTCCACTTAAGTTTTTACATACGAAATGGACGAATTATAGTCAATTTAATTTTTTATAAAAATTTTAAAAATGGACGATGTATAGTCCATTAAATTTTGTATACATAGCCAGTCCATTTAATTTTTTGCATGAAAAATAGACGATGTATAGTCTATATAATTGTTTGCATACGAGTCGGACGATTTATAGTCGATAAAATTTTTTCATAAAAAATTGAAAAAAAGACGATGTATAGTCCATTAAATTTTTTTCATAAAAAATTTTTTTTTATGAAAAATGGATGATGTATAGTTTATTAAATTCTTTGCACGAAAAGAAGTCGACGTATATAGTCCACTTAAGTTTTTACATACGAAATGGACAAATTATAGTCAATTTAATTTTTTATAAAAATTTTAAAAATGGACGATGTATAGTCCATTGAATTTTGTATATATAGCCAGCCCATTTAATTTTTTGCATGAAAAATATACGATGTATAGTCTATATAATTGTTTGCATACGAATCGGACGATTTATAGTCGATAAAATTTTTTCATAAAAAATTTAAAAAAGACGATTCAATTCAATTTTTTTCATAAAAAATTTTTTTGCATGAAAAATGGATGATGTATAGTTTATTAAATTCTTTGCACGAAAAGAAGACGACGTATATAGTCCACTTAAGTTTTTACATACGAAATGGACGAATTATAGTCAATTTAATTTTCTATAAAAATTTATAAAATGGACGATGTATAGTCCATTAAATTTTGTATATATAGCCAGTCCATTTAATTTTTTGCATGAAAAATAGACGATATATAGTCTTTATAATTGTTTGCATACGAGTCGTACAATTTATAGTCTATAAAATTTTTTCATAAAAAATTGAAAAAAAGACGATGTATGTCCATTCAATTTTTTTTCATAAAAAACTGTTTTGCATGAAAAATGGATGATGTATAGTTTATTAAATTCTTTGCACGAAAAGAAGACGACGTATATAGTCCACTTAAGTTTTTACATACGAAATGGACGATTTATAGTCAATTTAATTTTTTATAAAAATTTTAAAAATGGACGATGTATATATAGTCCATTAAATTTTGTATATATAGCCAGTCCATTTAATTTTTTGCATGAAAAATAGACGATGTATAGTCTATATAATTGTTTGCATACGAATCGGACGATTTATAGTCGATAAAATTTTTTCATAAAAAATTGAAAAAAAGACGATGTGTATGTAGTCCATTAATTTTTTTCATAAAAAATTGTTTTGCATGAAAAATGGACGATGTATAGTTTATTAAATTCTTTGCACGAAAAGAAGTCGACGTATATAATCCACTTAAGTTTTTACATACGAAATGGACGAATTATAGTCAATTTAATATTTTATAAAAATTTTAAAAATGGACGATGTATAGTCCATTAAATTTTGTATATATAGCCAGTCCATTTAATTTTTTGCATGAAAAATAGACGATGTATAGTCTATATAATTGTTTGCATACGAGTCGGACGATTTATAGTCGATAAAATTATTTCATAAAAAATTGAAAAAAAGACGATGTATAGTCCATTAAATTTTTTTCATAAACAAATTTTTTTCATGAAAAATGGATGATGTATAGTTTATTAAATTCTTTGCACGAAGAGAAGTCGACGTATATAGTCCACTTAAGTTTTTACATACGAAATGGACAAATTATAGTCAATATAATTTTTTATAAAAATTTTAAAAATGGACGATGTATAGTCCATTAAATTTTGTATATATAGCCAGTCCATTTAATTTTTTGCATGAAAAATAGACGATGTATAGTCTATATAATTGTTTGCATACGAGTCGATAAAATTTTTTCATAAAAAATTGAAAAAAAGACGATGTTTCATAAAAAATTTGTTTGCATGAAAAATGGATGATGTATAGTTTATTAAATTCTTTGCACGAAGAGAAGTCGACGTATATAGTCCACTTAAGTTTTTACATACGAAATGGACAAATTATAGTCAATTTAATTTTTTATAAAAATTTTAAAAATGGACGATGTATAGTCCATTAAATTTTGTATATATAGCCAGTCCATTTAATTTTTTGCATGAAAAATAGACGATGTATAGTCTATATAATTGTTTGCATACGAGTCGATAAAATTTTTTCATAAAAAATTGAAAAAAAGACGATGTTTCATAAAAAATTTGTTTGCATGAAAAATGGATGATGTATAGTTTATTAAATTCTTTGCACGAAAAGAAGTCGACTATACATCATCCATTTTTCATGAAAAAAATTTTTTATGAAAAAAATTTAATGGACTATACATCGTCTTTTTTTCAATTTCTTATAAAAAAATTAAATTTGTTTATTTTAATTATTTATTTATTTGAAGTATGAAAAAGTTTTGAAGTTTAAATTAGAAAATAGTCTTTGCTGTTCAAAGTTTTAAAAAGGAATGAAAAAATGGAAAATAATTTAATATATAATGACTGATAATTCAAAGCTAGAATAATCTAGTAACATACACGTTGTATATGGTTGCCATCTACTTTCAACACGCCCATTCAACGTGGATTTAACTTTACAATTTAAAAATATTAATTTATTTTCATTAAAGATACACAATTGTTATGTTTTATCTTCGTTAAATTCTTAGTTAGGATACCCGCCACCATATCATTCGTTGGACAATACTTCAGAGTAATTTCATTGCCCCGGATGACCTCCCTTATATGATGGTACTTTATATCGATATGCTTGCTTCTCTTATGGTAGACTGGATTTTCTGCTAACTTGTGCGCCCCTTGGTTGTCAATGTGCAGAATTACTGGTTCGCCTTTAGAATAACCTAACTCCATTAAAAGTTTCCGCAAGTATACTGCTTCTTTTGCGGCGTCAGAAGCGGCCATATATTCCGCCTCAGTACTACTGAGCGCCACAGAGTTTTGTTTTCTGGATTCCCACGATACTAAGCATTTACCCACAAAGAATGTTAATCCTGTGTACGATTTACGATCAGAAGCATTGCCTCCCCAGTCTGCATCTACGTAGCCTGTTACAGATGCATCTTTTGTTGGTGTATATTCCAACTTATATTCAGTTGTACCTGCTAAATAACGTAACACGTGCTTTACCGCTTGTAAATGTTCCTGATGAGGATCTGAATTACGTTGAGCCAATTTTGAAACTGAATGTAATATATCTGGCCGTGTTGTTATGGCCAAATACATTAAAGTACAAATCATTGATTGATAATGCTGACGATCAAATTTCTCACAATCATCTGTACACTGCACTTGATGTCCTGCATCTAGTGGAACCGAAACTGATTTACAATTATTCATATCAAATCGATTTAGCATATCTTTAATGTATTGCGTTTGACTCAATCGTATAGCTCCTGTTTCTGCACATCGATCTATTTCGATACCCAAAAAGTGACTTAAAGTTCCTGTATCAGAAACTTCAAATTCTTCACATATCTGTTTCTTTACATCTAAAACAATAGATTTTTCCTTGCACCCAATAATTAGATCATCCACATACACGGCAATTAATATTAAATTACCATTACGATCAGACTGGTAGAGGCATCACTTTGGTTAAAACCAAATTTTTTCAAAACTCCATCGAGTTTGGCATTCCATTCCCTGCCTGACTGTTTCAGTCCATATAATGCCTTATTAAGCCGTAGAACTTTGTTCGGGTGGTTCTTATTTTCCACTAACTGTGGCTGACGCATGTAAACCTCGTCGTGTAAATCACTATTAAGATATGCTGTACTTACGTCAATTTGATGAAGGTGCATTTTCAATTCAACAGCCAATGCCAATAATGTACGTATAGTAGAGTACCGGATTACTGGAGAAAAAGTTTCTGTATAGTCAATTCCGTATCGTTGACTACACCCCTTAGCCACCAATCGCGCCTTGTAACGCTCAACTTCACCTTGCTTATTTCTTTTCAGTGCAAATACCCATTTACAGGATATTGCTTTATGACCATGAGGTAAATCTACTAGCGACCAAGTTCGTTTCTTCTCAAGTGAAGAAACTTCCGCCTGCATAGCTTCTAACCATGCGTCACTATCAGAACTTGAAACAGCGTCTTCCACAGTCTGAGGAATATTAATTTCCACTAAACTATTGAGTTCGTTAAACTGTTTACGTGGTCTTTCAGGTTTGTTACTGCGTACAATTCTTGGTCTTCCTCTTCCAATTAGTTTTGGTTGTGGGTTTTCATGGTCTTGCTGCCGGTTATTTTGACTATTGCTTTCTTCTTGATCTATTTCTTGTTGCTCAGTTACCACATCTTCATCTTTCTCCAAGTTTTCCTCTGTTTGAGAATCTTCATCTGCTGTATAAAACTCTTCTTCTTGTTCTCTATCGTTATTTAAGTTTTCAGTTGGTTGTAATACAAATGTGGTATTATTACTCGTATCTTCATTTTCAACGCATATTGTTAAATAATCCTCTGGTCGTTGTTGTTGTTGTTGTTGCTCATCACCGTTGCAACGCGTTGGTATCAGTGTTGTCAGATTTATTTTCGGCCTCCTCGCCAAATGAATTGTCGAATATCGCCAAATATCGCCAATATAATAAAACATTAAATTTTAGCTGCAAAAATATTTTTATTATGTAATTATGTACATTACAAATATCGTTAAATTTTAAAATCAGTAGGTAACGTCTATCGTAAAACATAAAAAATAATTATTTAAAGCGGCCCACCCAGTTGCAATATAATTGTGCAATTTTTCGTATTGTACAATAATATAGCCAAAGTATATGTCATATTCGAAGGTGGCACAATATATTGGCAAATACCAAAAGACTTTTGATTTTTATTGTACAATCAAGAGAATTGTGTAATGTGGTGACATTACTTACAACATTTACTTTTTGACTGTCAGGAAAATTGGGCAATATTTTCTTTTTAGAACAACATGTGCAATAATATTGCAAAGTATTTAAATTGGCATATAAAAAATACTGACGTATAAAAAGACTGAAAAATAACTTATTCCAAAAATCAGTCTTAATAGGATAAATTGAAGTTGAACACCAAGATCAAAATTATTATTTAAATCTTGTGATAAAACGGAATTAACGTTTAATTAAATGTGTGTTAAAGTACACATATCATATCCCTGAAGTAGTAAGTGCCAGCAACATCGTCGTAATCATACAATTTAAGCGATAGCTATTGCAGCCTTTTTCCTGCTTCATTATCAAAATGTTGGTTTCAATTTATAAAAGGAAGTTTTCCCCACTGTTTTTCATAAACACCAAATGATATTTTTTGGTCCATAATTTTTTTTTTAAACTTCTTGAGTTTCAGAAAATTTTTGTTTGAGATAAAGAGTCAACATTTGGAATTTTTTCACGAAATATTTTATGTTGGAGAAGAAATTGCTTATATAAAAAATTTCATAGTTTTAACATTATTATATTTTATTGAAATCGTAAAAATATAGCCAAAAATATCGCCCAGGAGTTCAAATATCGCCAAGTAAATCGCCAATCGCCATTTCACAATTTTCATCGCCAAAAACAAATTTTTGTCGCCACGTTTGGCGAGATATCGCCATATCTGACAACACTGGTTGGTATTATTCACACATATGTTTTCATCAAACAAAACATCTCTATGCTCAACCACTTTTTGTGTTCTTTTGTTAAAAAGCCTGTATGCTTTTGCTACTGTTGAATAGCCCACCAAAAAGAACTGCTTACCCTTTGGCTCGAATTTCGATTTCTTGGTCTTATCCAATGCTACAGCGTATGAACCAAATGTTCGAAGATGTTTAACACTGGGCTTCCTACCACACCAAACTTCAAATGGCGTTTTATTTTCGTTGTGTAATATTTTTGTTGGACATCTATTACGAATGTACGCTGCAGTACTTACAGCCTCTGCCCACAAGCTTTGCTGCAAACCAGAATAAAATAACATAGAACGACTCATCTCCACAAGTGTTCTATTGCAACGTTCAGCCACACCGTTCTGTTGTGGTGTGTACGGTACCGTAAGTTGTCGCTGTATGCCTTGTTGTTGTAAATATTTTTCAAATTCGGTATTTACATATTCCCTGCCGTTGTCCGTTCGCAAAGTTTTGATACTGCGGCCTGTTTCATTTTCAACCTGAGACTTGAATATTTTAAACTTCTGCAAAGGTTCACTTTTTGCCTTCATGAAAAATACGTAGACTTTTCTGGATTTGTCATCGATAAAAGTGATGAAATATTTGGCTCCACCAACTGACTTAGTTCTAAATGGGCCACAAACGTCGGAATGTACTAATTGCAACAATTCCGTCGAAACACTTTCACTTTCTTTTGGAAATGGCAATGCATGAATTTTACACATCATACATGTCTTACAATTAGTTTTATTGTTGCCTCTAATATGCATGCCAGCCACCATTCCCTTTTTCGATAAATCGGTTAAGCTTTTCTTATTCAAGTGACCAAACCTGTTGTGCCAAACATCATCCGTTGTAACATTTAAAGCAAATGCTTTCTCTGTAGAATTTTTTACAATGAACAAATTATTCTCTCGATTAGCCACAAATACAACTGTACCATCTGGTCTTCTAACAATTGCCTGGCGAGCCTGAAATTTTATTGTCAAACCTCTGTCGACGATTTTACTGACTGAGATAAAATTTCTGAGTCCCCTTTTGCTAACACCACAGACCATACGCCAAAAGCCACTATGCACGAGAACGCTTTTCATCTGCACAGACCAAGCTTCAAAGTTGACGTCATCCAACTTTTCGATTTGAAATAAGTTGCTCATTCTGATTATTTTATCTAATCCTTTATGATACAAACTGAATATACTTCACGGCTACGCTCCTGGGCCCATAACCTGTTTATTTTAATTATTTATTTATTTGAAGTATGAAAAAGTTTTGAAGTTTAAATCAGAAAATAGTCTTTGCTGTTCAAAGTTTTAAAAAGGAATGAAAAAATGGAAAATAATTTAATATATAATGACTGATAATTCAAAGCTAGAATAATCTAGTAACATACACGTTGTATATGGTTGCCACCTACTTTCAACAAAATTGTATGTAAAAAATTATATAGACTTTACATCGTCTATTTTTCATGCAAAAAATTAAATGGACTGGCTATATATACAAAATTTAATGGACTATACATCGTCCATTTTTAAAATTTTTATGAAAAAATTTAATCGACTATAAGTCGACCATTTCGTATGTAAAAACTTAAGTGGACTATATACGTCGACTTCTTTTCGTGGAAAGAATTTAATAAACTATACATCATCCATTTTTCATGAAAAAAAATTTTTTATGAAAAAAATTCAATGGACTATACATCGTCTTTTTTTCAATTTTTTATGAAAAAATTTAATGGACTATAAATCGTCCATTTCGTATGCAAAAAATTAAATAGACTATAAATCGTCTATTTTTCATGCAAAAAATTAAATGGACTATACATACAAATTTTAATGGACTAAATACATGGTAAATTTTAAAATTTTTTATAAAAAAATTTAATGGACTATAAATCGGCCATTTTGTATGCAAAAATTAAATGGACAATATATGTACGTCGTCTATTTTTCGTTCAAAAAAGTTAATGGACTATAAATCATCCATTTTTTATGCAAAAAATATTTTTATGAAAAAAATTTAATGAACTAACTAACATTCGTCCAAGTTTTGCATGAAAAATGGACGATGTATATAGTCAGTTTCATTTTTAGCATGAATTTTTGCATAAAAAACAAATTAAATCGTTAATTTTTCACAGAAAAATTAAACGGGCTATACATCGATCATTTTTATTTAAAAAACTTAAATGGCCTCTACACTGAGAAAATTAAAAGCTTTAAAATCAAAGAAAAAACGTCTTTGTAAAATTGTAACGAAAATATCTTTGTTAGAAGGAAAAAATCCTTGCATCAATGATTTATTCTTTAAACAAGCAAATTTTGCGTCTTCAACACAAACGACTAAAATTCTTTGAAGCTCAATCAAAGAAATTATCTTTTCCGTAAAGATAAAATATTTGCTACAACGATTAATTTCTTTGCTAATAAGGGATTGAAAAACGCATTTAAAATTAAAAACTTTTCTTTGTTTTTTTAAAGCTAAGCATCCTTGCTACAAAGACAAAGTCTGTAACTTTAAAGAATTTTGTCTTCAATGCATAAGTGAACATTTTTGCTTGTTCATACGTGTTGGCTTGCAACGGTAAACAAGAGCGGTTAAAAAAAAATAAAGATAAAGTCTGTATCTTTAAAGAATTTAGTCTTCAAAGTTAAATTTATTTACGTTTATGTAAAAAATAAAAAGAATTGTTTTCGTGGTTGTCATTAATTGTAAGTCAGTCGATAGGAACGCTCAATTGTGCATGTGCGCCTTGGCTTTTTTTCTTCTTTTTCGTCAAGTGATTTAATATGTAATTTTAATATAAATTGAAGTGTTGTGTTTTTTTTAAATATATTATAATAACAATATAAAATATATAATAATAACAATATAAAAAAATAAAATAAAAAAACGCTCTATCGTCGTGGCAGCGCTTGACCTTTGTCAATATACTTATAACTATTAGTAGGTGAAAAGTGAACTATGTATATGAACTATTTTTTATTTTTATTCTATTAAACTTAAATAAAAAAATGTATTATAACTCTTTTAACATTAAATATGTCTAGAGTCAGTATTAAAGTCAAAGTCTAAAAATGTTATTAGATTTTAATTAGTTAAGTAAAGTTATGCTGTATATGAACTATTTTTTTATTTTTATTACATTAAACTGAAATAAAAAAATTATTATAATTATTTATATAATTATAAAAATTCTGTGTTTGGTTTCATTAAATATTTTATTTTGCAGAAAAATTTTAATTTTTTAAAACATTTCTATAGCAGATTTCATAGAAAATTGCCTTTGTTCCTACATATCAGTCTTTAGTATTTCAAAGAATTATTTCGTTGAATTTAATTGCATTTCTTTGTAATAATGTTAAAATTACGTCTTTGTTACAATGAAAATTTTACTTAAAATCAAAAATTCAAGTCTTAAGACTAACGAATGAAAGTCTTTGTGCCAAAATACTTTTTCCTTAGTTTAAGGACTTTTTTAAGTGTTTCCAAAGACGTAAATCCTTGCCACAAGATTTTAAGTCTTCGATTTTAAGTATATATTTCATGGGAATCTAAAGAACTTTGCACCTTTCCGGTAAAGTTGTTTTGTCTTTGGGCACAATCTGACCAATAAAAGTCTTTGCAACAAAGTGTATTTTCTTTGATTTTACGATTTAATTTTCTCATTGTATCTACATCGCTGATTTTTGATGTAGAAAAGTTAAATATGAAATACATACATCGTTCATATAGAAAAATTAAATCGTTCATTTTTTATGTATATAGAAAAATTAAATGGGCTATATAACGTATACTTTTCATATAGAAAGATCAAAATTAAATTAAATTAAAATTAAATCCCTTATAGAGCTCAAAGTAAGAATTTTTCACAAAGTTGTATTTACAAAAGTTTGTAAAAAAAATCATAAATACAATTCAGATATACTATGTGCATGCAAATTAATAATATGATTTGTTTTCTTTAATTTCCTTCAGGTTTGATTCGCTGAGGAAGATGGGTTTGGTCACAGTGGGCATTTCCTTGTCCAAGTCGAAGTCAGAATTTTTACTTAGTCGTATTTGGAAGAGTTTCTAAAAAATTCAAAAATGCAATTCCGATACAAATACAATTTCGATATACTGTTACTGCCTGGCTCACGATGTCGACAAGAAATTTTCGTTCGCTTATTTATATTGAAAACAAAAACAAAATAAGAAAATTTGTTTTTGTTTTCAAATTTTCTTATTTTGTTTTTGTTTTCAATATAAATAAGCGAACGAAAATTTCTTGTCGACATCGTGAGCCTGGCAGTTAATGTTTTTCCATAGTATGATTTGTGTTCTTTATTTTCCTTTTTGTTATACGTTGAGGGTGAACAGTTTGGTTGCAGTAAAAATTTTTATAAAAAAAACCATATAAAAGAAGAAGAAAATAAATAACACATGCGATATTTTTCAAAAACATATTTAGCTCTCGATGAATTTATCTTCACACGTACATATGTATGTCATATCATACAATTAATTATATTAAGATTAAAACAATTTTACTTGCAATATCTTTATTAAAAATTATATATAGGGGTATATACATATGTATATATACATATATGTATGTATATGTTTGTATGTGTTGCTTAATCAGACAAAATATATACAACTACATACATACATTTATACAAAACAAACACATAAATACTTTTTAATGCCTGACAACCTTTTACTTTGAGGTCTTCTTTAATATGAAATGCAAATTTAAACATTATTTACCTTAACAAAACGTTTTTATTTATTAAGAACCAGCAATGGTCACAATGGGACCTCTTAACCCAAATCAATTTAAGCCAAATTTTATTAAATTTTTTTTTTTTTTTTTTGGTTTTTCATTTTACTTTTTGCAGTTTTCTTTTGATTTTTTAAGTTGTTTTTATAAACAAAAAAAAAATACATTAGAAAAGAAAGATTAGATTTTATATAAAATTAAATATTTTAATATGACAGTGAGTGGGGCTAAAGCTTTACGTTGAAATATATTTACGAAAATTCAAGGAGAAACTGAAAAAATGAAACCTTTATATTTGAATTATACCATCAACATTTAAACCAATTATCATCATTGTCTTTATTACGAACAAACACAGACTGAAACGTTAAAGGACAAGTACAGCTAGACAATCGCAAATAGAGTTATGCTATAAGCTACGTGATACAATTGGGTATGAAAATATTTTATTTGTTTCTTGTTTAAACAATTGCGAAAAATCTTGCACAGATAATATCTAAATATAAAAACAGAGGAATTTCTATTTTTGGTTTTTACTAAAGGAGTGGCAAAAATGTATGGAAATTATTTTATTATTTTAAACTTCAACACAAAGAATTCTTTAGTTTACGCACACTGTTGAAATGTAGAAAAAAAAAATAACAAAGCAAGTAGACCATTTCTATGGTTTTTGTTTATAGCATTTTGTAATCGTATCAGCAGTCAAATCGTAGTTGCTTTACACTCTACGCTATCAACTTTTGTGCTAATTTTAAATAAATATAAAAAACAAATTGAAAAAATAGCTACTCTTAAAATATTGTGGTTATTTTTGAACTTCAATGCGTATTAAGATTTTTTCAATATTTTTGTCCCTGGCATTGAGTAAATTTCTTTAGAAATAAAATAACAAAAATGAAAAATTTTAAAAACCCCCAATGTATGTGACAGCGCATAGAGAAAGGGACCTAAGGGTAAAAAAATAAATGTTCACTTTTTTTTGATGTGGACAACATCTGAGCATCGAATTAGACCGATACCATGCCCCAAAAGTGTTCCCTCCCAGAGATATGCGCGTTTTATGAAATTGAAGTCGATGATTCTAAGGTTATGTGAAAAAATTTTCGTACTTACAGAGTGATATTCACGATTTAAAAGAATTATAAATGAGTATTTATTATAATTCACAATTAATAATTTCAGAAAATAAACCTGGATTCGAAAAACTGCGAACAAAATTGATATCAAACTCATGGAAACAGCGCGTTAGGTAGAAAACAGTAAAAACCAACTACACAAAACAAGAGGTAGAGACGACCTATGCGCGTTTTCAAGGTTGACCAACACGTTCCTGACGTCATGAGATGTGTCGCTTTCAAATGAGACCAATACCAACACGCTCAGTGATGGTACACCAAAGATACACGTATTTAAATCTTTAAAATGGCTCTCCTGAACAAAACCGGTTTTTACCCTTAGGTCCCTTTCTATTTTGCGCGTCACATATCTAGAAAAGATGTGATATCTTCTAAACGACTGGACCGATAGTTAAGAACCTTCTCGATCAAGTAACCTTTCAAACAAGAAAAAAACTAAATCAAAATCGGCCCAACGTTTGGGCTGTACGTAGACACGGACAGATACCCAGATACACAGAAACACACTACAAACTTATAACACACCTTTTTTTGGTCGGGGGTTAAAAAGAAACTAAAAAATAGTAAATGGGTGTGTTCGTAAATGCATCACTGCGTTGCAAATGGAATTTTAAATGTCCTAAACTGCTTCACTGAAGTAGATAACGCACAAATAAATGTCAAATATGGGCTTCAAACATCGTTACTACTAAAAAATATTATCAGCGAAATTTTATTGCATTTTAAATTAACGTTTGCTCGTGTGATGCAGACCAGTGATGCATTTACGAACACACCCAATGTCTTGAAAAACATTTTTTTTACAAGGAGCTGTACGAGGATTAAAAATTTAGTTTCGCATTTATCTTCAAACTACGGCAGACTGATTGTTGAGAGAGATATTTGATCGAGGGGACAGCAAAAATTATTTCATTAGAGGAAACCTTCAATATGAAAATTTGCACATAAAAAAGCAAAATAAGAACAAAATATCAAAATCGTGTTGGTATTCATATAACAATCATTAGAAAAAAATTCATTAGTTTTCCCCTGTTTATTTCTTTGCTCAAAATAAGGAAATAAGTAAGTTGGTGAATTATAATGCGCATATCGCTTATTTACTAAAAAATTACATTTTTGAGCAGGGACCGCAACGGTTATAATTTTTATTTTAAAAATTACTTTTTAATCATTATTTCTTCATTTTTATTTATTACTCAGAAAATAATAATTATCTCTTGATTTTTATTTATTCCTCAGAAAATAATCACCCCTATCGTGAATAACAAGTGGAATTTTCATTCACGTGAAATTTTCATTCCCCTCGAAGGGAAAAATGCTATCCTGAATCTCCCGTGACATTTTTTTCCCGCTATCAGTCCCAGTGAATGTAAAAAACGGAAGAAGATCTGTAAAGCTTACAAATTAATTGAAAATCAAACAAATTTAAGTTAAATAATAAGAAATACACAAATTTTATGTTTCAAATGATTTTTTTTTAACTTTAAAGTTTTTTTTTATATATTAAAGCTTCAAGTAGAAAAACAATTCTTAAAGCCCCCCGTAGACGACATGTTTTTTGCGTCTGACTTGTCAAATTTCCCAGTGTAAACATGTACATGTCGTGTGGTACCTTTAAAACTTTGCTTCTGTAAAAGTCAGACGCAAAGTCTTCTGACAAAATTTCAATTAGAGCGTGTTCTATTTTCTTCTGACAAAGCCTCTGACATCAGCTGTTTTTGTTATGCAAAATATGTCGGCAAAAATCTATGCCGTGAGGAAACATTTAGCGGCGTTCCGCTATTGACGGAAGGATTAGCCGGCTGAAGTTGATATATTACAACACCTATATATTTATGTTTTTTTAAACTATTAAATAACAATAATGCAATAAAATTGCGTTGCATTTTTATATTCTAACATGATTCTTCGAATTTAAAGAAAAATTCCTTAAAATGACTGAAGTTTTTACGGCGTAAAGAAACTTTTTTGTGCCGCCAACACTTCATTTTGAAACAGAGGCCGACATAGGTTTGTGCAAAAGAAAAAAAAAACAAAAAAAAACAAACACAGACAATGTCAGACGTATTTGTACATACACGTTTGTGATCAAATATTATAAACCGTCTGTAAAACAACAATTTTGACAGACATGCAGAATTACATCTGAGTTGAAAAGTTGAAATGTCAGACGTAAAAAACATGTCGTGTACGACCTGCTTTAGTATGCCACCGCCATGCACTGCCATGCAATTTACTGTATGTGAACCAAACAGATTCATACTCTATGAAAAAATGTGTTGCAGGTAATTATTGTTAACAATCGTAAAGGTTACTTACTAATCTTGTCCTAAAAATAAATATTTATAACTTTTAATATACTATAATTCGAAGGAAAATATCGAAATTATTCCATATATTAATTCATTTCGCTTGCAAAAATAAAGTGAAAAAAACCAAGGGAAAATTTAAAAAATTCACGTGGAAAATATTATTCACGATAAGGGGAATATTATGATGAATAAGTATGATGAATATTATGGTGAATAGTTATTTCTTGATTTTTATTTATTCTTTTCAAAATAAAAGTTATTTTGTGACTTTTATTTATTCCTCACTAAATAACAGTTACTGTGATTTGATTTTTATTTTTTTGCTTAATTTTTAAAATGTTGGAAGCGTAAATTTTGTGTTAAAATTAATATTAACCGATTTAAAATTTAATTTAGCGCCAGAGTATGTATAAAACAACTCTTATATGTTAAATTAAATTTACTTTTTTTAGTTTATAGTTTTTAAGAACTAAACAAAAGAATATAAAAAAAAAATAAAATACATAAATAAAAAAAATTAAAAATTTTAAAACGCCCGACTATATCTAGAGAAGATGTGATATCTTCTAAGCGGGTGGACCGATTTTCTTGAAACATAGATAAGAACCATCATCAAGTCACCTTTCAAACAGAAAAAATTAAAACGAAATCGGTCCAACCGTTTGGTCTGTACGTGGACACGGTGGCGCAGAATGAGCTATATGGTTTAAGTGGTTTATAACTTATTATTGGGGAATTTTTTGCAATTAGCTTTGAAAAAGGATATGTCCATTTTCTGTGATGTCCATTTTCTGCTTCGCACATACGTACTCGTTTTAGCATATTTTCCATAACTTTTCGCAAAATTTCGGGTGTAATGGCCATGATTTCATTTCGAATGATGGTTTTTAGTTGGAATATGGTTCATGGATGGTTAACGTACACTCTTTCTTTCAAATATCCCCAAATACATCTGTCAGGAGCTGTTAAATCTGGTGAACGTGGAGGTCAGTTAAAATCGTCAACATAATAAAATAAAATTCAATTACTTTTGTACGTTGTTCGATCGTGTAATGATTCATAATTAATTCCCCAAGTCTTCTTCACAAAATGCTGAAAAAAAACAAAGAATGAATAATAAATAAAAAAGTTATAAAGAATTCAAACCATATAGCTCATTCTGCGCCACCCTGTAGCTTTTAATATTTATATATACATACAGGCCACAGTATTAATAAACATTTTTTTTTCATATTTAATTATCTTATTTCCACTGTACTTAATAGTGTTTTCCCACCTATAGTTAATACCTGGTTTTAACGTTAAAACCATAAACAGCTGATTATGCGTTCACACTGCATGTTTGATAAATTCAGGTTTTAACTCACAGACTGTCTAACAAATTTGTTCAAAATAAAATAAATCTCCTGCAGAAATACGTGTATTTGCTGCTGTATTTTTGTCTTCTTTTTATAACACTTTTTTGACAAACTGTACAAGAATTGTTTTAATTTATTAAAAATAATCATTTTAAAATTATATAAAGTGAAGAAAAGTGCTTGCAAATCAAGCAATTGTATATAAAAAATGCACAAATACATTACAAAATAAAACTTGTTTTCACCGGCAGATAAATGTCAGTCTTATTGTCTATTTTCACTTCCCAGAGGTCAATGAAAATATTACGTTGTTTTCCTTTCAAAAGATTCTTTTTTGTCCGCATTTTTTTATTATTATTGAGTCTGTATCCATTTTTAAGTTGAAAATGTCTATTCTTATTCACGGGCATAAAAATTATCAGCTGCTTCCGGTCATTTTAACTTGGCAGCACTGAATTTAGCACAGCGAAATCAAGGTTGCATTTCATAAAACCAATTCTAAAACCAACTTTTATTAAAACCATGTCAGTGTGAAAACGCTATAAAGAATGAAACGGCAAAATTAACGGCTGCTTTATAAACTAAAATACGATAGGGAACGTAATAACTTGTCGTGACGTTAAAGACAGAAATCCTGGCGTTAATTGTCATAAAAAAATTTTATAACAAACACAACTGCGAATCTACTATTTTGGCAAGTCTACAGACTTGCTGGTTTATCTCAAAACAGAGTTGAAACAGTGGAAACAAAAAACCAACATTTAACTTTCACCTAATGTGCTGTTAACACACATATCAAACAAAACATTGCATCAAACTTCATTGTAACTTGTTTATTTATTAATAAAGAAAACAAAAACCTTTAACTAATTGGCTAAAAATAATCAAAAAGGAGAGAATGAGAGTACAAAGTTACAACTTCTTCATTTAAAAGATAGTGTACGCTGTACTCGTATACTATATATTCTCTAAATAAAATTTAAATTTAAATATTTTTAATAGATTTTTTACAAAAATAAAACTAAAACAGTAAAAATAATCGAAAAGCTTTTTGACTGTAGAATGGGAGTGCGAAGTTGCAACTTTTTCATATAAAATATAGTGTGCACTGTATACTACTCGTATACACTAAATAAAATTTAAATTTTAATTTGCAAACGATTTTGAAAAAAAAAATGTATTAATAAAAAACTCTTTGCCAATAATGTTTAATTGGTTTTGGTTCTAAATGGTGTTTTTTTTTATAGAGTTACACATGTTTAAATCATCGTAAAAAAAGGAAATATATTTTTAATATCAATAAAACGGGAAAGAAATTTTTATGAAATTAATGTTTAAATATGATTTCTGTCATGTGGCTGCCACGGCTGGCGCGTAGCAGGCGCAATCTGGAACACCAATTTTAAACAACTTTTCGCAGCATTTGCGGCCGTATTTCGCCGATAGGTCTACGAATGTTGATTTCCAGGTGTTCAATTGTTTGTGGTTTATCGACGTAGACAAGTGACTTAAGATAAGCCCAAATTAAATAATCCAAATACCGTTCACCATTGACAGTAACATTCTGACCATCATCGTTTTTGAAGACAAATGGGCCAATGACTCCGCCAGCCCATGAAGCGCATCAAACAGTAATAATGGTGTAAATGGATTCATAATGAAATTTCAAAGCAAACTAAACAAACAGCAACTATCACCTGTTAAATGGGTGCTCAAATAAAGCAGAGATGTCAACTTAAAGCTGCGACACTATAAAAAAACAAGATTTATGTGCAGTATATTTTTGAAAATTTACTTCTGAACCCAACCCATTATAAAAGGGTGATTGAAGTTCCCATCCCCTGCCAGAATCAGTCGCTAAAATCTTTGGCATACACAAAAAACAATTCCTGCAACAAACAACTTCAATTGAAAATAAAACCAAAAATCAATTAAAAGTGTATTTAATCACTTAAACTTTATTATTTATTATTATTTATGTATTACACAGACTTGACTTCTTAAAGACCACTTGTTAAAGGTCTGTGGAAAATTAGCAGAAATTCAAAAAAAAACATAACGAGAGCTTTTCGTTGAGTAGTGGTGGTCATAAAAATGATTCATTATGAGTGATTTATCAAAATAAAAGGATTTGTGAAATGAATATTAAATTATACTTTCAGTTTATTTTGATTAAAAAAAATGCAATTGGTCCTTAAGTTAATTGGGCTGATATTAAATATATGGGCTAGTCATCATAAGAGTACAGTTCATATCATTTGCTTAAGAACCACTATATTTCCAGTTAACAATTACAAATATAATAGTGGGTGAATATAGATGAATATTTTTTTATATGCCAGTCTGTGCTAAGTGGATATCCAAATAATAACGACGCGCTCTACCATTAAGGCTCAGTTTGGTTTGCCGATTGTAATGGAATGTAACTGTAACGGTAGGAAACAGCTGATCGATATTGCTATGTGAAAAGAAGGAATAAGAAAAATAATATTCTCTAATACAAGAAGGAATAACTCGATATACTTATAGCTATGCTATTTACTGCGCGATACAGGAGTTAGGACGTGATTTTCGTAACAAAAATAATCGACACTATTACAGTTATAAATTTATTTTTGTTTTGATTTCTTTTCACTTTCCGTCCATTTCTTTTATGTTTTGTTTGTTGTTGTCTGCAGAAGAAGAATATGAAATATAGATGAGATATGAAACCCAGTTTTAAACAAGATTTTGTTTAAAATAAATTAATTGACAGACACGAATAAGTTTGTTTTATATAGCTAAGCAGCATAGCAATAACCGGGTGTCCTAAGGTGTTCCCTTATTTAAATTTCAAACCGTCTTTGGTATTTCTTCCATCCTTAAACTATATTTTTTAGGTTCTATGTTGTATTTAAGAACTTTTAAACACCAGATAATAATAACATTATTGCAAATAACGAACAAAGTAGTATGTATGTATGTGTACCAGAATCAACTATTTTATTTAAAAATCAAACAAGTAATAAGAGTAAGAAATGTTAATCAAGCAAAAAAAAATATTTATACGAAATGACACAATCTGCGCAAATTACTATTATAACTAGAGATGTGCGCATGAGTGTATTTTTTTTTTTGCCGCACGCTCGCTCAAGCGACAATCATGCATAACTCGAGAAAATCACGACATTTTCCCATCTATAATTATAATAAGGGTATTCATTTCAGTTTTTTTCTGTTGGAAAAATGGAAAAGTGTAATTTTTTTTACAAAAAACACAGGAAAAACAATTCCACCAAAAGTTGAATTTATAAACTCAACTTTTGGTGAATTTTTTTTTCCTGTGTTTGTCGTAAAAAAATTAAATTTTTCAAAAAAAAAACTGAAATGAATACCTTTAATGAAACAAACAAAAATAAATTTTTTTGTTCTGCATCAATTTTTTAAAGACCAAATTTTTCTATAAGGCAAGAAATATTATGCAAATAAAATTTTATCTAATAGAACTTAGCCCAATTAATGCAAATACATAGCCAAAAAGCATTTTGTAACAAAATGAAAAAAACCACGTTTTGTTCTGCGACTCCTCAAATATATAAACATATGCACATCTATATACATATTATATCTGTCGCATTAAGGAAAAAGTGCTTAAGTCATATTTTACTGTTTTGCAGGAGAGCTCTTTTAAGCGTTCAAGCCGATTTTCAGAAATTTATTTTTTTTTTACAGTTAAATTGGGAAAATTCCTGTTAACCTTGATTTTTTAAGCAAATATCGTTCCTCACATTATAAGTAATACATTTAAGTTGAAATGTACAAAAGTATAACCTAAATTAAGCTATTATTTCAAATGAGATTAGAAGTCTAAAAAATTTAAGTCGTAAATCATAGTGCTATAACTTCCTAAGAAATCACACAAATTAATTGAAATTTTGACCAGGGGTACTTTCAAATATGCAGATTCCGGAGGTACTCAAAATCAGCTTATCTCGACTTAAGCACTTTTTCCTTTTTGCCACAGATATATATCATTCGGGCAAGCACTAGCAAAATTAAGGAACGTGCGGTTTTCTGAGGCCGTTACACCTTCAGCATTCAGAGTTAACGTATATGATGTCAGTTACGGCAATTTTTCAATCCAAATAGAATTCTAGAATTGTTTTGATTCATTATATTAAAATTTGTTGAACACACAAAAAAGTTATATGAATGATTTTGTAATATTAATTCAAATATTTGTAATATCAATTAAAAAATTAATTAAATTTTCACCTATAAAGAATTTGATAATATTAATTAAGTTTTTCCATTCAAATTAATAAATACAATTAAAAATTTAGTTAATTATTATTTTTCGAACTGTATTTGTTTCTAAATTCTTATGAATTGAATTAGGCTACTGTTCGTGACGCTTTTAAGCCAAATTACATGTGATAATTATTAATGAACAAATAACATCAAAGTTAGTTGTAAATATTCTGACAACAACACATAGTTGAACGGAACAGCCAGCCGTTTTCGAAGGCCACTAAACCTTCCTCATCAGGCGTTCTTCTGTGTTTTGGTCCACTGTGTGTGGTGTCAGTTGATGTAGATGTCTGCTGGCTGTTCCGTTCAACTATGTGTTGTTGTCAGAATATTTACAACTAACTTTGATGTTATTTGTTCATTAATAATTATTATAATTATCATATGTAATTTGGCTTAAAAAGCGTTACGAACAGTAGCCTAATTCAATTCATAAGAATTTAGAAACAAATACAGTTCGAAAAATAATAATTAACTAAAATTAATAGTCATTGGCTTGTGGCAAAAATCAAAAATAAAAATATACTTAATAGTAACAAACCAAAAAAGTTTGTCTTAAGTAGAACAAAAAATAAGCAAATTAACTAACATGTGCATAATTAGTAAAAGAACAAACGACAATGGCAAGACTGTTGTAAATTTAGAGGTGGTAAAATTGAGCTTTCATTTCCAAAAATGTATATAAATGAGTATACTGGGACCAGTTTTATATTTAATTTATACTTGTGATATGCCTGTGAGCAATAGTATCCATACTTCCACATTTGCCGACGATACAGCCTGCCTTAGTATGCATGAAAACCCTGATGAGGCATCCCGCAAACTCCAGGAACACATTAGCCAGATGGAGCTTTGGTTAAACTTATGGAGAATCAAGGTAAATGAACAAAAGTGTGTTCAAGTAACATTTACTTTACGAAGAGATACTTGTTCCCCCATTCGGATTAACAATCAAGTTGTTTCTCAACATTCACATGTGAAATATCTTGGTATACACCTTGATCGACGAATTACATGGAAACACCACATTGATTCTAAGTTAACTCAAATGAAACTTAAACTAACTCAGGTACATTGGCTGATTGATCGAAATTCAACACTTAGCCTAGACTGTAAACTTTTAATATACAAGTCGCTTTTAAAGCCAATATGGTGCTACGGAATTCAACTATGGGGCACTGCTTCAGCTTCAAATGTAGAGAAAATTCAACGCAGGCAAAATAAAATTTTACGCATGATAACATCGGCTCCATGGTACATCAAAAATTCAAATATACATCGTGATTTAAATATGCCACTAGTGACTGAAGAAATTGCAAAATACGCTGGCAAATATTTAACAAAACTCGAGTCACATCCTAATCCGCTTGCCCGTAATATTTTGAACTTTACTGGACACATCCGCCTAAAAAAGAGGGACACAATGGCTCTTATTCACAGCACTCCAGATGGGACTTCTTGAAAATACTTTTATTTTTTCCTTTATTATCACTACTTACATATGTATTATATATAACTACTACTAAGCTTATGTCCGACATTGGTCGGGCCTAATTATATTTTTTAGATTTAAGATTTGAATACTTATTGTTAGTTCATATATGAAGATACAATAAATAAAAAAAAAAAAAAAAATTAAAAAAAATTTCCAAAAATCTTTCAGCAAATTGAATACGATGAATCAAAACAATTCACATATTCCATTTTGCAATAATGGCTGAAATCTACACCAACTGACACCACACACAGTGGACCAAACACAAAAGAACGCTGATTATGAAGGTGCAGTGGCCTTCCAAAACTGCTAGTTGTTCCATTCTACTACGTGTTTATCAGAATAATTACAATTAACTTTGGTGTTATTTGTTCATTAATAGTTATCACATATACATTAGGGGTATAACCAAAAAAATACCTATCACGACGGGGTGGCCACTGATGTGTATATCAAGAAAACAGTTTTTTGAGATCAATTTCGATTAAAAAAAACCCTCCCCCCCAAACCGTTTTTTCTAAAAGCTTCCAAAAAATAATAATATTTGAATTTTTATTTTTTAAATACCATACATACAATTGGGATTGTGAGATTGGTTCCATTTTGTTCAAAAAAAGAGTTTTCGTGTTGTATTTTTATTGTATTGTATTATTGTATTTAGAATATTGTATTTTTAATAAACAAAAAAAATTCTATATACTAAACTTCAAAGTGATTTGGGGGGGGGGACTTTTTTAACGCCCCCGAAAAAGTGACACCACTTTTCATCATAGATTTTCTTGGTCTATACGGCATGGATAGGTATTTTTTGATCATATAAAAAATTTTTCAAAAGTTATACTCCTAATATACATGTTTGGCTTCCAAAGCGATACGAACTTTAGCCTGATCAAATTATAAATATAGAAACAAATCAAGTTCGAACCATAATAATTGAAATTAACTGAAACTTCCTCAAATGTACATGTTTTTCTAAGTTTAACATTTGTTAAATCACTAATAATCCTAAATTATTATTTTCTTTATTCAATAAAATATTTTTTTATTAAAAATACATTGAAATTGATTATTGAGGAGTTAGCTGGATTCTATGAGCATTTCACTGTTGCTAATGGGAACCTTTATCCAAGCATTTCTTAGAACAATTGCAGATATTATGTTAAACTTTCATTTAAACAAATGAAAAGTTCAACTAATATCAAACTTGAAAGAAGAACTTAATAATCAACATGTCTTTTATATTCTTACTTTTTCTCAAGAAAAATAAATTTATTCAATGTCACTGAATTCATTCAACCTTTTGGTTTAAACCAAATTTTTAGTTGAGTTTTTATATGTAGTATGAAATTTTTTTTGTATAAAAATAAATTTGTCCGGACAAAAATTTTGTCTGAAGCAAATGGATGAATTCAGCTTAACATACGAAAATAATTCAACTAAAGCACAGCTTTTACGAAAGACTTCTTTCTGTGGATTTAAATAAATTATTAGTTAATGGTATAAATTCTTGAAAATTCAGTTGGTTTTCATTTAAAATCAACACACAAATTTTTAATCAATATTAACCAACAGATTTGGTACAGTGTATTCATAATTATCGTTGTACATACATACATACCGGCATGAAAGCCTTTTGATTTATAATTATCTCATAACCTTCAATATCACTCAGCTCTGCGAATTACATTACAATTGTACGTATGTAAGTATGTCGTAAATTCGCATTTCATGTACCAGACTTTTAAGTTTATGGACAAACATGCAATTAATTAGTCTTTCAGTAATACGAGTACGCGTGAATTAATGTTGATGCGACTATATATCATTGAAATTCTTTACTACACCTCAATTCAAGAGCATTAAAGCCTTATTATATGTGTGCATTATATGGTAATTAATTGAATTAGGAAAAAGTGCTTGTGTGTTGTTTTAGAGCAAAACCAAACATATACCATAAGATAATCATATTTTTTTTTGTATGAGAACTCTTTAATAATACGATTTTACATACTACTTGCAGGGCAGGGCCAATTACGGCGTTCGATATCGATTGTAATTTCCGTACAAACACAATTAAAATTGTATGAAATGCCGTAATTTTCCCCCAGATTTATTTTTTGCTTTACAAATCATGGTTTTTCACATTTTGCTATACACAATTGATATGAATGTAAAAAGTTTGTTTGATTTGGATGCATCATTTCATTTATACATATGTAAGTATGTACAAAGTTCATTTGGTTATTGATATTGGAATATTTGTTGTAGGAGTAGAATTAGGGGTACCTGATTGATCTGCCTAAGAATCACACAAACTAAATATCATTCATACGCACACTTCACAAGCTAATGCAGAACAAAATTGTTGTTAATTTGTAACAGACAAACAACCTATTGTAATGTATTAAATTTAATTAAAATTTTTAATTTATATATACGAATTCGGTACGACAAGTGTGACTTCAGAAAACGTCGAAACATTTGGTTTGGGGGGAAATCACATATTACTATGCACATTCTTTAAGAATTGTTCATACCCCTCGTTAAATTTCTTTGAAAATCATTATACGATTACAAAAATACCTTAAAACAATTTATTTTAATAATACCTTCGGCGCTCTCCTGGGACCGGATTCCCGATTCCACAACGATGAATTTTGAAGTGTTCACCAATTCCAGTGTACATTTGTTGCTTTGTGCATCCGCAACGGTGAGAATGAATAATTTTGATAGTTATAGTGAACACTAGCGTCAAAATTTATCACTGGAAAAAGTGTGGTGAATTGTGAACACTGAAATTGGTGAACATTTCAAAACTCATTGTTGCGAAATCTGGCCCCTGGGGTAAATATTTATTCAGCAAATTGTCAGGTGCCAAAAAAAACTTTGTTTTAGGACCTGTCCCACGATGTCGACAATGATCGACTTGTCGCACAGTTACATTTTAAACAAAAACAAAATTTTAAAATTTGTTTTTGTTTTGAATGTACGTACATAAGTAAGTGTGCGACAAAGCGAACGTTGTCGACATCGTGGTCTTTCAACAGAGTCAATTTTGACGTATGAGTGATATTTAATTATTTATTTCATTGGCACTCATACGCTTAGGAGATTGAAATATGCATATTATTAATTAGAATGACAGTTTTTGATATTCGCGAATGCAAATACGAATACGATCTATTAAATTTATAAACATTTAATTCAGGTGTTATTTATTTATTTTTTTTTATTAATTTGTTGAAAATCGGTGTTCCAGATTGCGCCTTATACGCGCCACATGGCAGGAATCATATTTAAACAATAATTTTGTAAAACTTCTTTTCCAATAAGGCCCGTTTCATTGATATTAAAAATATATTTCCTTGTTTTATTATGATTTACACTTGTGTTACTCTATTAAAAAAACACCCTTTACAAGATGTTTGTTTTAAGTTGGCTTCAAGAATATTATTATTTATTCTTTGAACTTTTTTTTTTTTTTTTTTTTTTACACACATATATTTATTTATTGTATCTTCAAAATATGAACTAACAATAAGTATTCAAATCTTAAATCTATATATAATTATTAGGCCCGACCAGTATCGGACATAAACTTAGTGATAGTAATTAATAATACATAAATTTCGTATTAAGCACAATAGATAATTATTTTCAAGAAGTACCATTTGGAGTGCTGACTATTAGGGCCCTTGTGTCCCTCTTTTTTAGGCGGATGTGTCCAGTAAAGTTCAAGATATTACGAGCAAGCGGATTAGGATGTGACTCGAGTTTTGTTAAATATTTACCTGCGTATTTTGCGATTTCTTCAGTCACTAGTGGCATATTTAAATCACGATGTATATTTGAATTTTTGATGTACCATGGAGCCGATGTTATTAACCGTAAAATTTTATTTTGCTGTCGTTGGATTCTATCCACATTTGAAGCTGAAGCAGTGCCCCATAGCTGAATTCCGTAGCACCATATTGGCTTTAAAAGCGACTTGTATATCAAAAGTTTGCAGTCTAGACTGAGTGTTGAATTTCTGCCAATCAACCAATGTATTTGAGTTAACTTAAGTTTCATTTGAATTAGTTTAGCGTCAATATGATGTTGCCATGTAAGCCTTCGATCAAGGTGTATGCCAAGGTATTTCACTTGAGAATGTTGAGGAATATTTTGATTATTGATTCGAATGGGGGAACAGGTATCTTTTCTAAGGGTAAACGTTATATGAACACACTTTTGTTCATTTACTTTAATTCTCCATAAGTTCAACCATCTTTCAAGCTGGGTAATGTGTGCTTGGAGATTGCGGGATGCCTCATCAGGGTTTTTGTGCATACTCATACAGGCTGTATCGTCGGCAAATGTAGAAGTGTGGATGTTATTGCTCACAGGCATATCACAAGTATATATTAAATACAAGACTGGTCCCAGAATACTACCCTGAGGCACACCAGAAAATATAGATTCGGGCACACTCATGAAGTCTCCTTCCACAACAGTAAACTTCCTATCAACAATGTAACTTTCCAAAAGTTGTTCTATATTTATTGGAAAATATGTCTTCAATTTTAAAAATAGGCCTTTGTGCCATACTTTGTCAAATGCCTGAGAAACATCAATAAAAAGGGCAGAACAATACTTCTTTTCTTCAAAAGTCCTCCTTATAACTTGAACCAATCTATGCGTTTGCTCAATAGTGCTATGCTGACTTCTAAAGCCAAATTGATGGTCCGGGATGCACCCATTATCAGCTAAAATTGTGGACAATTTAGTCATGAGCAGCCTTTCGAAAAGTTTTGAAACTGTTGATAGTAAGCTTATAGGCCTATATGACTCAGCCTTGGTAAGATCTTTGCCCGGCTTCGGAATCATTTTAATCTTGGCAAGTTTCCAGTTATATGGAAAATACTGCATTCGTAAAATGGCATTAAAAATAAATAGCAGGATTCTTATTGCAATATGAGGCAAGTTCATCAGCATCTTGTTGCTAATTCCATCAATACCTGGAGCTTTCTTCGGATTAAGTTCAGCAATTAGTTTTTGTACATCGCGCATCTTAAACTTTATGGGTCGCGGGGGTAGAGCAACTACAGTCGGCAAATCAGAAACACCAGTACATGTGTTTGGGGTAAATACGTATTTTAAATGATTTGCAAATATGTTAGCTTTTTCAGTATCGCTTCTCGCCCAACCTCCGGTAGATGTGCGCAGAGGTGGTTTAAACTCAACGGGGGTTTTCAGCTTTCTAGCAGCGCGCCACAAGGAGTAATTAGATGCTGGAGTGACATCAAGACCTTCCAGATAATTTTTAAGAGATGCAGTTTTTTCAATTGCAAGTAACTCTTGGAGTCGTTTAGTGCACTCTTTAAATCTGATTTTAAGTTGTGGTGATCTGTGCTGTTGCCATTCCCTTCTAGCCCTTCTTTTTTCACGTACGAGACGTTCAATGTCTGTAGAATAAATTTTATTAAATCCAGTCTGCGGATGGGAGGTAGTAGCATGCTCAGCAGCCTGTGTAACCATTTCGTTAAGGTTGACGATGTTGGCTTCAATATCCTCGGGTGTTCTTAGAGTAATGTTTTCCGTGCAATGACTACTAAGATATTTTTTGAATCGCAGCCAATTTACACTACTGATCATCTTCACATACGAGTGAGGTAAATCACTTCTCTGTGGGCTACAGATTGTAACAATCGTGGGAGAGTGATCGGACGAGAGATCTAAAGAAGCTTCAACGTTAACTAATTCCCTAGAAATGTTTTTCATGACGCCAAAATCTATAACATCCGGAATTTTATTTATGTCAGTAGGCCAGTAAGTAGGCTCCCCACTCGAAATGACGTCCAAGCCCATTTTTGAAATTGTGTTGAACAACGCTCGACCTCTGGGTGTAATATGACGCGAACCCCAGAACGTATGCTTAGCATTATAGTCGCCAGCTGCCACGAAACAAGGGCCAAGAGATCTATAGAAATCCTCGTATTGATTCTCAGTAATTCCGAATCTGGGAGGGGAGTAAATTGATGATATCACAAAATTTGTGCAAAAATTTTCAACACAAATATTCGTTGCTTGTAGATGTTCCTCACAAATGTTGTCAATAATATAATGTTTGAGTCTTGACTTTATTAGAATTGCTGATCCACCGCATGCTCTTCCTCTCGGGTCCTTTGAATCATATAAGGTGTAGCCAGAAATTTTAAAAAGGCTTCTCGAAGTCAAATGAGTCTCTGAGACCAACATTATATCGATATTTTTTTCCGTGAGGAAGTGCTCAAGTTCATTTTTATGTTGGCGAATGCCGTTTGCGTTCCAGAAACATAGTTTTAACGTGTTCATGGTTTGTTGACTAATGCTTGAAGCAGAGTATTCTGCATTCTTAGCATTTCTTGCATCATGCTAGTCATATTTGTTGTAAAGTTGTTTATAGTTAGCACCAGATTCTCAATAGTAGCTTCAAGACGACTAAAGTTAAGGCTAGAGTTTGCATTCGTTGAATTACTTGGCGGTGGAACATTTTGTGTGGGAATAGAACTAGTCTTAGCAGCATCGGCATACGATACACGTGAAGTAACTAGTTGGCTAGTTTGGGGAAGAGTAGCGGAGTAAGCGTTTGCTGATTGAGCTGGAACTAGTTTAGGTTTTTGACCCATAGCCTGTTTAACAAAAGAATATACAGGGCATCCTCTGTAGTTAGCGGTGTGGTTACCTCCACAATTACTGCATTTTTTTTCTGCTTGATCTTTTGGCTTCGTGCAGCTAGCAGTACCGTGCAATTCACCGCAGATAACACAAACTGTAGGTAAATTGCAGTAAGCCTTTGTGTGACCATATTCTTGGCAATTGTGGCACTGTACGGGACCTGAACGCTTATGTGGCTCTTCAACTGTAATTTTTCGGTATAAAAGGTATTTTAGGCTATAAATTGGATGTGTCTCGTTTTTTTTCAATTGTATATCATTTGGCTCCAGTTCAACACGAAATAGAGGCTGGGGGATCTTCTCTCTATTGATTATATTAGTAACACTTTTTACTTTAAATCCTTGTATGATGAGTGCATCTTTTATTTCGTCGGGATTAACATAAGCATCAATGCCCTTCAATACGACCTGCATACCTTTAGCACTTTTAAGCTGATAAGTATAAAAATTAGTTTTATTTTTTTCGAAATCAGTAATAATTTTGCGGAAATCTTTTTCTTCGTATATTTGAATTTTTGTTTCATCAATTTTACCACGTTTTATTGGAATAACGTGAAATGCGTTCTCACCAACTGCCGAGACTAATTTTTTAATAAGGGCGTTCGAATTTTTTTCTCTCAGGTATATTGGTGGTGGCTTGGAAGTTTTTTTGGATGAAACAGCGGGTTGGTCGTTATTTGCTTGCAATATTGAAAAACGATTTTGACGGTTAACTGCTGCGACATCGTTATCCCTGGATATCTTGGGAACCGATGAAATTTTTGATGAATTTGGGCTTCGCCCGCGCTTTAAAATTGTGATATATCTGTCCATTCCGACTTGGACCTTGGGTTTTGTGCTACTCTTATCTTCAGTGACAACTTGGTTAAGTGATGACCCCGAGCCCGAAGCGGGTGATATCGCTGAGTTAAATGCAGATGTACTAGGCAATAATGTCAACGATTCACTAGTTGGCATTGGACAAAGCGAAGTTGATCGCTGACGAAACTGTGGTTTTGCCGTTAGAAAAAGTCTATTATCAGATTTTTGATACTTATTAAGAGCTTCAGAACTCACAGCAAGTCTATTATCAGATTTTTTATTTTTATTGTTATCATTATGAGTATCAAAACTCACAGTAAAATAGGCATTTCTGCCGTTAGAACTCACTTCACTATTTTTTTCCTTTGGGGTACTCATAAAGAGTATTCCTCAAGGGTACTTTGTATGTTTTTTTGTTTACGGTTTTTTTTTTGTTTTTGTTGTTTCTATATGTAAAAAATATTTGCAAAGCAAATAAAGCTTATTTATTAAAGTCAATATGTACTACGAATATTTTTTGTATTTTTTTTTGTTTAGTTTGTATGTAAGAAAAAATTCCGCTATTACGTCTGTTCACTATGAAGGTACAACGAGAACTCCATTTTCTTTGAACTGAAATAAATTTATTATTTTTTTTATTATTACGGACTAATATTTGTATGCAATTTATTTAAACTTCTTTTAGGATTTATGCAATTATTTATTTTTTATTTTTTTTTCGGAAAAATTTTCTTATTCATATTCACCTGAATTTGGCGTCGAACATTGTTGTAAAACGTTGTAGCCCCTAACTCTCTTTCATATGAGTCTGTGTTGTATTTGTTTTATTTAATTTTGTAATTTGGTTTAAATGTTGTTCGTATTTTTAACAAACTTTTAAGTTCATCTATTTTCGTTGGCAAAAAAATAACGGGGAAAAAGTGCATAAAATGTTTAACAATATTTTTCAGCAACAAAAGTAATAAAACTTATTATCAACGAACTAGTTTCCTTTCTTGACTAGAAAATTTTCATTGATACAAATTGAATTTAAAATCAATGCTGTAAAATTCTGTGACATCATTGCGATTGTATTTTATCTTCTTATTTTTGTATGAAATCAACTTTTGAAAAGCTTAACAAATACTTTAACTTTAAAGGGGTACAAAAAGAATTGGGGAGAAACAAGTATTAATGGATTTTACTGTCATCTTATTTAAGCTTAAAAATTTTCTTTCCATTGCTTTTATGCATTGTTAAATTTGGACAGTAATGATGGTAATCATGTTTGAGTATTGTCCTTTTGTTATAAGATTATTATGAATAAAGCGAATTTAGAAAAATATGTATGCATATATTTTAAGTACTCGTATGTATGTATGTACATTGTACTTCGTTTCTTTTTTCTAACTAAGGACATATCTACATATCGTTACACTAATATAGAAAAGCCCTAACTCATTATTTTTTGAAATCAGATTTTTGCATATTTTGATACATTATTATTATTATTAATAATACTCGTATGTTCTTCTATCGAAATATACAGAATAACTCGATTTCAAAAAAATAATGAGTTGAGGCCTTTCTACATTGAGGTAACGATATGTATGCATGTATGTATTTATATATACATTAGGGTGGTTATTCCTGAAGTACGGAGAAAATTCTCTGAAGAAACCATGAGTCTAAAATCAATCCCTCTCTACATGAAAATATAATTCCTCTTGTTTAGAAAAACGATTTTTTTTTCAAATTACAATTTTTTCAAATCGAAAAATGTATGTACTGAAATAAATGCTACTAAATTCGAATCATTATTCTTCCTCCCACGTACGTGCTCCCGCGAGCTGCCTTAGATTTATCCACAATAATTGGTTCGCTTTTTGCATCTTCAAAGTTAATGTCTTTAAATAAGGCAGGCAGTAGCCAAACTAAAAGCAGCTCAGGACCCGGCCTAATGTGTGCACACACATATCGTTCCATAAAATATATACCACCAAGATATCTAGCATTTTAAAAAATTTTTAATTAGAAATAAACTACACTTCTAAATAAACATACTAGCGCATGAGAAATTTTTATTATAAATCATATATCGTTATTTTAAGATGGAAAGGCCCCCTAACACATTATTTTTTGGAAATCGAGTTTTTTGTATATTTCTATAGAAGAATATCTAACCTATCGAAAAATGCAAAAATCTCGATTTCAAAAGAAAAAATAACGAGTTAAGCCCTAACTATGTTAAGGTAGCGATACATAAAATCATTATTCATTGCCAAAAGAATTTGAAAATTCGCGAGTAGATATACATATGTATGTGTTTCGACTAGCCGGACCGAAATACAAAAAATAAATATAATTTTTATTTTATATTTTTGTTAGCTACGGAGGTTTGCGTTTCTTCTAACTATATGTACGTACATTTGTATATACCCAGCAAACACGCAGTCAAACATTTGTAATAGGATACATTTATCATTTGATATGAAGCACAATTATTGACCTTTTTTAAGGAAAGCAGAGGTTTGAGTTTTAAATTTCAATTCAAGTTGATAATGACGTGAATATAAACACTTGACAAACAAGCTTTCATCAACTTGTTATCAATTATTGCAGCCATTTTATAGCAGAGGACTTGCCGATAATACACGCTAACATTTAAACGATTTTTAGTGTTCCGTACAACAAAGGTGCAAAGAAACCCTATTGTTTTCGCTACGATGTCCGCCTGTCCTCCACAGACTGTTTTCTCGAGAACCGTAACAGCTACAAACCTAAATATGTAAAACTTTGTCCGCTACAACAATACAATACGCTACAAATACGTGACAGTTAAAAATTAAAGCATGTTCTAAAGCGGGCCACGAAAAATGTTGAAATTTGAATGTAATACGAGTATACATACAATTACATATAGACTTTTAAAATTTACATAGTTAGTGTATTTTTATGCACACTACAACAATTAACACTGTAAAGGGTATTCTATCAGTTAATGTAATTTTTACTATATAATTTTGACAACTTGCTGTATCTTTAAAACCGTTAGAATCCAACTCTTTCAAAACTTTCAAAAGTGCTAAAACTAAAAAATCTCAAAATAAAAAATTGCCAAAACGAAATAATCACCAAAAACCGAAAATCGCCAAAACAAAAAAGAGCGATAAGGGTAAAAAACTAAAATAAATCGAAAAAAAAACCGAAACAAAGAAGAGAGGTGTCTTAGGACACCCGGTTATAGCTATGCTGCTTAGCTATATAAAACAAACTTAATGTGTTAAATAACAATACAATAAAATTATTATTATATTATATTATGATGTCAAAGTCGCCACAAATATTTAAAAACGTTTCCATTTATTTCCCAGTATTTTCTTTTCTAGCGGTGTACGATTGAATTAATGTATTGTTTGTGGCCGATGGCGGCTATTAGCTGGCTTAAAACCTATCGGATGTGTTCTCTGGTTTGTGCTCCTGTGCAAAAACAATACAAAAACGAAGTGAGCAATCCTTCTTATGGTTTTTGTTTCACTCGCTTCAAAGAACAAAACCAAAATAAAACCATTGGTTTCGTTTAATTTCGTGCTCTGATTTTAAGTACAAAGAAATCAAAACAAAAATATATTTATAACTGTAATAGTGTCGATTATTTTTGTTACGAAAATTACGTCCTGGCTCCTATGTCGTGAAGTAAATAGCATAGCTATAAAAATCCCTAAAGCTCAAAAAGCGCCAAAACTAATAAAAATCATAAAAAACCGAAAAAATATTTACCGTGTTCTTAAAATTGTTTAAAAATTGTTACAACAGGTAAGATATTCGATTATATAGGCTAAGGTTCATATAGCATTACGTATGTACATATGTAGGGTCCGTACGGAACCCTTTGCTTACGAGTCAAAGTTGCACTTTACTGAGTTTATTCTTTTTTGGGTTTCCGATCGCTATTGTGGACGTTTTATTTAACAACATAATTAAACATAAAACTTACGTGTTTTCTGAAAAATTCAAATTTTTTCTTCTCCCGATTCTTATCGAGCTTCCTCAGGGATCGCACTATAAAAGTGGGATCTCATCAAAGAACTTTAAGGTAAATTCAAGAATACCCCAAGGTTCCGCTCTTTCTCCTATTCCGTTGCTTATTTAGTCTATGGCGTACATGAGAGGGCGAAGAAGCTCATCGATGACAGTATGATCGCTCGACGCAGTGTGGTTTATTTCGTTGTTCTATAGCTGGAATGTGTTATAATGAAATCAAGGAGCTTGTGTATAAGACCCGCACATTTTTACGCAAATCTTTCTCGTTTGAGAAAGAGTTTGATTTAAAATCGTTCCTTCAGCATTTGAAATCAAACCTGCGTGATTGCTGGGCAAATGTACATATGTATATGTATGTGTGTATGTACATATATGTATGTACATATATGTATGTATATTGTAGAATATTCTTTTATTATTATTGATGTATAGAAACATCAATTTATAGCATTATAATAAATGTTACGGCATTATAGCAGACAGAATGACAAGAGAATTTTATAATAATCCACATGGATTGATTTATAACTTTAAAAATGTGAACAAAAACAACTGAAATATTTTTAGCTCTGGCCAAAATAAAAGTGAAGTCTGAAACTTAGTAGACTCAAAACTGATTAAACTTAAAGAAAATGCTAAATTTGACTTCATACAATTTTTCATACTATAAATAACCAGGGAAAATAAAAATAATAATAAAAACATAGTACATATGAATTTTTGCAATAATTTTTATATTAAAAACGAGATAAAAATAAACTAAATTAAACAGCAAAGATATCCACATGTGTAAATAAATTTTTAAAATTTTTATTATTCATTTTTATTTTCCCTTTGTCATATTTCATTCAACTATTGTCCTTTTGGGTTCAATTCTCAACTTAATTATTTTCTTTATTAAACCGTGGGTCATGATTGGGTTTTCATCTGAACCTTTTGTTCTTTTGTAATAGTTTTCATTCATTTGTTTTAATACCATAAATTTGTTTACAATTTCTGATTTTAAATACATATGTATGTATGTGCATATACATAGATATACATATGTATGTACAGTCGAACTTCCATAACTCGAATCACCATTATCCCAAAAAAAAACTTTGACTTACGGAGACTTCGAGTTACAGAATTGTATGTGATTTGTTCTTTCAACGACACTGCCAACCAAACTAGTTCGAGTTACAGAAAATTCGAGTTAGAGAAGTTCGGAAGTTCGGAAGTTCGACTGCATGTATTTATTGCTTAGGGACAATTAACTATAAACAAAAAAGAGAAGACATTATTTTTATATTCGCGCATGTTTTGTAACAGGATTAACTTAAATAATTTTAATGTATAAACTAAATGAAAAAGTAACATCATTGACAGGAATTTTTGAAAATTCAAACGTTAAATGTGAAACTAAGATGAGAATATAAGACCTCAAGCTGCATTATAATTTAATTTATTCCAATATTATTGCTTTTAGAAGTTAAAAAAAAGAATTTTGGTACCTTTTCGCACCCCATTTATCTTCTAAGGTATTAAACATACACCGAAAGAATTTTGCTTCATAAGTCCAATGAAACAATTTCATTAAAATTTTTTCACAAATCTAATGATAATTTCACAAATCAAATGAAAATTTCATGAATATTGTGAAGAAATTTCATTGGAATTGCTTCGTTGGTATTCTGGTTTCGTAAGAATATTTTATTGGATTTATGACAATATTTTCTAATTATTAAGAAACCCCTTTATATTTAAGTTATTTCATTCTTTTATTGTTTCGATGAAGTTATAGCACTGCATTAATTGCACTGTTAAATAAATTTGATGAAGTTTTCAATAAAATAATTTTAACGAAACTGGTTTCATCAATCCAACGAAGCGTGACGTTAGTTGAATTTTAATGAATTTTTCGTTAGATTAATGTCGAAATTCATAGAATTTACGCCTAAAATTCTTTCAGTGTAGAAATAATGTTTTATTTGTTTTGTTTTTCTTATGTTGAACAAATGTGGGATAAGTTTTGTCACTTTCATGAATTCAAACGCTTAAGGGTTGAAAATGGTACCAATTTTAGATAACTTTCTTATACAATCCTCGTTTTATGAAATAAAAATATCGTCAGAATGAAAAAACGCCCAATCATCAAAACGAAAACCAGCAAAGCAAAACGAAAGTTTTGAGAAAACAAAAATGCCGCTAAAATGAACAACACTAAAATTAAAACAAAACCGAAAACACGAGAGAAGTCTCTAAATGCAAAAATCGCAAGTTTCCAAAGCGAATAAAAATAAATGAAAAAAAATCAAAATGAAAATATCGCGCAAACAGGAAAATTTTCCATAACCGAGAACGAAGAAATAACTTTTTTGGCATAAAATGGTAGCAAGATTTGATCGGTTGACTCTTAGCCATATTATTACTAAGCGCTATCACTAAGTCTGAATTAGCAGTTGGTCAAAAATTTATGACACCATTTTTTTAAGGTGCACTGATTTTCGAAATCTTTGGAGGCCCATAACTAAAAAAAATTGGTCACCAAAATCGCCAAACTGGGTACACGGTTTTAATACACTTTGGTAGAACTATAGAACCTATACTTTCAGGACCGTGCGGATTTTTCACTGTTGCACAGTGTAATGAATAGTAAATGTGTAAAACAGAAATTGTATGAGCTCAATTAAGGAAAAATCTATTTATGTATATTCACACTTATAAGTCCTAATTTACAATAAGCAAGTCTTATTGCTAAGCTGATTAGTTTGTAGGAGAGAGAGAGAGACGAGGGGAACATAAAAGTTTATTTTCCCCTCGTCTCTCTTTCCTAAAAAAATAATCAGCTTAGCAATAAGACTTGCTGAGTGTAAATTAGGACTAAGTAGATATACAGAAAAGACACATGCAAAAGGTATGAATGTTTTTATAAAAAAGTCGAGATAAGCTGATTTTGAGTTAATGGCACCGCCGTAATCTGCATACTTGAAAGTATCCCTGTTTGCTTAAAAAAATTAGGGCTAACAAAAAATTTCCCAATTTAACTGTAAAAGAAATAAATTTCAGAAAATCGACTTGAACGCTTAAAAGTGCTCTACTGCAACACAGTAAAATATGACTTAAGCACTTTTTTCCTTATTGCCACAGATATTATAACAGACATAAATACTGTATATTCTGCAATGATTGATCTTATATGGATGTACATGCTTTTTAAAAATCTTTCTCATTTTGTTACAAAAGCAAACCCCTTCTTACATCGAAAGCATAAAATTAGCACTAATAAAGCACACATGAGCTGAAGAAGAACATAGCTTATTGCAGTAAATAGCCACAAAAAAAAGCACGAAAAGAATTGAATATCATCGGTATCCTGCAAAAAAGTTCTAAGTCCATTTTTTTGCGAAATGGAGTTAATGATGCAGAAGTGTCCCAAAACTCATATTCTATGTGCTGTAAAAAAATGCCATGTCTTTTTAGAATATTTTTGTAGCTATTGTATCAAAACAAATTATTCTATGTGTAAAACACCCAAACATGTAGAGCAAAAAACTCCCAAGTGTAATTGGGACTTTTTTGCACAATTTGTTTTCTATAGTTTATTTATATTATTGCTGCAAAAAAAGCTCAAGCTTATAAAAAACAAAAATTTAGATGAAAATAGGGCTAAAATAAACTGGTTGAAAGTAAAATCTTTTAGGTACCAAAAGATTAAACCTGGTGTAATAGAGTATAAATACGCCCATAGTGAAACCTATAAAGAAATACGATTTTTTTTTATAAAGGTCGGCCCATGAAAAAAAAAGTCAACATTAAAAAAAAAGCAACCTTCCTATAAGTATCGAAAAGAAGAAAGATTTACTTAATCTTTGTACATCAGCAGCCATACCGGAGGAGTTTCATCACTGGTACCAAAGTTTGAAGGCATGCAAAACCGTCAGAAATAAGCCAGAACCGATATATATGATGAATCAGATCAAGATGAAACAATTTAATACAAAGATTATAAAAACCCCATTTTCTTAAAAAAAAATCCATGTCCATAAAATAATATTTGTTAATACAAAAAAAGCCTATGTCCAAGATTCATTTCATTTTTGTATAAAAAGCAATTAAATAAATGAAACTGAATTGAATGTTTTGCTTTTAAAGTTGAGCCATTTAATTATTATATTCTAATATAAATTTTCAAATCTATACTCAAAAAAAGTTAACTAAAATTAAGTAAATTTAACTTAACTTAAAAGAAATTCGGCTCCAAGGAAAATTTAACATAAATCAAGTATACAATTTTCATAAGAAGTTATTAGTAAAAAGAATTCATGCTTTTAACCAATAAAATAAGAATTAGTTGCAGAATAAAGTGAAAACAAGCAGATGGTGTATAAGAAGAGGATATCTGTCGTTATTTTTAGCATGTGTCTCACGTAGCCGAGCAAATGTCACGGATTAAGATTTTAATTTAGAAACTCTCGACATGTGTAAAAAAAAACGAGCAGTATAATTCATACAAACAAATAAAACACACACAAGAAAAATAAAGCAAAATTTCTCAACTGCAAATGGGAAAAGAAAAAGAAGTAAAAATACTGGAGAAAATTTGGCTTTTTGCCTGTTTGAATGGTTTAATGGCTGACTAACTATATAACCGTTTTCACTTTACTCCAAGAGACCGCCTCTACTGTAAAGATGTGTTACTGACAATTCTAAATTTATTTAAAAACAACTTTCAACATAAGCAAAATTAATTAAAGCGGACACTTCGCAATTGGAGTCGGATTTTTCTCTCTCCCTTTTTTTGTTATCATTACCAGGTGACCATTATTATACCCCGTTACACTACCAGTGATTTTGTGCATTACCCAAAATAACACTTCACCCTGTAAAGGAATAATACTCGTACTTGACTCCAAAGTGTATTAAAAAGGCATTTCAAATGCAAGCTAGCATAAAGTTTATTTTTTATATTCCTCATTAAATTGAAAGTGATGAAAAATTTTCTTTGGCGATGTTTTTTTTTTTTTGATTAGAATATAAACAACAAAAAATATTATTTTGATTTTAATATGAACCAAATGAGAATTTTATCATGCATAATTATTGAGGTACCCATAGGCTACACAATATTATTGAGCACTTTATTACTATTATTGTGGTCGCTTTCAATAAGTTGCACAATATTTAAAAACAAGAAGAGAGATGTCTTAGGTTATCCGGTTAAAGCTATGATGCTTAGCTATGTATATAAAACAAACTTAATGTGTTAAATAACAATACAATAAAATTATAATATATATTGATGCCAAAGTTGCCGCAAATATTCCAAAACGTTTCCATTTATTTCCCATTATTTTCTTTTCTAGCGGCGTACGATTAAATTAATGTATTGTTTGTGGGCGGTAGTGCTGGGATACTATCGATATCTATCGATAGTTCAGATTTCACTATCGATACTATCGATATTACTATCGACTGAATGTTTGTACTTGAGAAAGTAAAATATAACAATTTTTGATCGGGTTAAAGTTAGTTTTTTATCACTTTATTGAAAGTATATAGTCTTATATATATTTTAATATGTATGTATGTATTTGCGAACGCTATATCAGGTGACAGTTTTTGAAAAATTTCGCTGATGTCAGTTGAAAATTTTTTACGTTTTCAAAACTGCATTTGAAATAATATCGATGTCGATATTTTTTCTATCGATATTTTCGATATTTTAAAACTATCGATAGTATCGATAGTCTATCGATAGTATCCCAGCACTAGTGGGCGGCGGTGGTTGTTAGCCGGCTTACAGCTGATCGGCTGTGTTTTCTGGTGCAAAAACAATACAAAAACAAATTGAGCAATCCTTCTCATTGTTTTTGTTTCACTCACTTCAAAGAACGAAACAAAAAAAATCAAACAATTTGTTTCGTTTATTTTCGTACTCTGGTTTTAAATACTAACACCCTTATGCAAAAACGATTGTTAAACTTAAAGTTGGTTTAACAAACGAATTTTGTATGGCAAAACCGGTTTTAAGGCATGCTTCAACTTTAACAATCGTTTTTGCATAAGGGCATAAGAAATCAACACAAATATAAATTTATAACTGTAAGTGTCGATTATTTTTGTTACGAAAATCACGTCTTAGCTCCTGTGTCGTGACATAAATAGCATAGCTACAATAATATGTAGCTATGCTATTGACCAGTCAATTAAGTTTGTATTTTAGAGAAAATTAAAGTTTTTCTTTATTTACTTGATACCTTTGGTAAAATAAAAGGAAAAATCTAACCGCATTGATCTGAAATACAAGCTTAATTGATTGATCAACGTGACATCATATGTGACATTCTGTGGAATTGCCCATACGTATGGCCAAATTTTTCATACAATGTATAGGGGTATGTTCTGCATTCCATGTGAAATTAAATCATCCGGAAATACATATTTCTAAAAATAATTCTATAGCAATTCCGCACGTTTTAATTTCACGTAGAATACAAAACATACCCGTTAGTCACCACAACCATAAAAAAAAATTTCGCTCAAGCTTTTTTTAATTTTCCCATTTCTCCTATTATGAATATTTTTTCCCCTTTTTTACTAAATGCGAGAAGAAATGATTCGCCGGGAAAAAGTACGTATTATGAACGCAGTTCAACAACAACAAAGCGAAAGGGAGTGTACACAAAACTATAATTAATACTCTAGTAAAACAAAATTTATATATTTAAAATGGTATTTTATAGTTCTTGTATTTCTAAAAACACAAATAATACCCAAATACATCATTTGTAATTTTTTACATATATTTTTCAAACACCGAAAATAGTGTTAGGTAATATGTGAAGAGCCCCTTATCAAATCGATTTTTAGGAATCCGTTGCTTTTTCGAAAAAAAAATTATATTTTTAATAATACCAATAGGCCTTATCATATGGATTTTCTACGTTCAAATTTAATATACGTTCGAATATAATATTTTTTAATATCTCTGTCAAATGGAATTTTCCGTTTCAGTTGTATGTGACCAAAAAAAAGGTCGAATTATTTGTTAATCTGATATGAAAAATGTTGCTACCTCAAACAAAAAAGAAAAGAAATATTCGAATTATTCGTCATCGAATGAAAACTCTAAAAAACACATATTACTCGTATCTATTCAAATAAAACAGCGAAGGTAAAAAAACTTTAATAGAATCAATTGTCATAGCCAGACAAAATGAATAAAACCTAGAAATAAATAGCAAATTCAAAACTAGCTAAAGCTGCCAAAACATTCCTTAATTCATTTCTAAATGATATGAAAATATTAAATAGATGTTCGTGAAAGTGGCAATAATCTAAAAGTTGTCGTAGGATATGTTTTCTTTTATTATCTTACTTTTAAGTCTATTGACCTTGAAAAATTTGTGCCGACAATTTATATTGAATAACGATACGAAACACATTCTCCAGTACATTTTTGCAGTGCCATCATGCCCTTGATTTTTTCTTTCACATTAGAGATGGTACCATGACTAATATTTAGCTTAACATCATTTTTACTGGCCAGAGTAAATAAGAAAATTATAATTTTTCATTTACAAAATATTTAATAGCTGGAAAATTCCACACACGCACACTCACGTTTAGTTGAAATGCAGGGACCATATTACGGCACTCGATGTCGAACGAAATTTCAAAATATTGCAATGGAGAAGAATTTAAAAAAATGTTCTTTGTTGTTGGTTAAGCACGTGCTGCTTAGGCAATAGTTTATTGGGAGTTTGTCTATAAGCATTGGGGTTTTGTAAAATTTATTTAATTGTGGTTGAAGTCTAATTATAACTCGCAGCTTTTAACTTAATATTTAAGTACGTAATTAGCTCATTTTTATTTAAAATTAAGTTTCATTTAAATACGATTTAATTTTTTCAGTGATTGATTAAAGTTCTTATTAAATTAAGTTGAAAGTACGGAAGCACTGCAAAATTCCCAAGGAACAGCTGTTTAACATAAACAAAAAGTTAAGTTATCAACATGTAGAAAATTAAAATTGCATAAAAACTCATTTTATGAAACCAAACGAACGATCATAATGCATTTTTCTATTATTTTATTGTATCCCAGCAAAAAATTTTCGAAATTTTGTAATGTGTAGTACTCTTTTAATGGCTTACAAAGTAATGACTGATACTTATTTATGTAATTATTTTATGTGCATAATAATGACTGCCCTGTAATGAATAAAACAAGAACTTATTTATATCATTACGTGAAAGTACTTATTGTAGTGCTTTCCAGTTAATAAGGAAATATATCTAGAAAAAAAGTTATTGATCGGGAAAATTATTTTAATTAGAAAAATTAGCAAATTAATTTAGAATAAGTTTAAGCAAAAATTAATATATAAAATATTGCATATTTGTAAGCAAAAAATAACCCATTAAATTTTGAGTAATTTTAGGCAATCAGTAATATATTAACTTTTGCATGTTTGTAGGCAAAAAGTATAGAGTACGGCATACTTTTTGAACTTCTCAAACAAAACTAATGGGTTATTCAGTCAAATTGTATGTAAAGGGTGTTTTTTATTGAGGTATAGAACTTTAAGTTGGCATCACTTTTTTAACTGGCGGCCTTTTTGTCAGCTGTCAAGTGATTAATATTTAGTTTGGTTTGCCATTTCATCATGAACAGGTTGACAAAAGAACAACGCTTGCAAATCGTGCAAATTTATTTCGAAAATAATGGTTCAGTTCGCGAAGTTTACCGCAAGCTCCGTCCATTTTATGCTCGACATAATCGTCCATCAGAGCAATTAATTCGGTTAACCATGGATCGTTTTCGCACTACGTTTACTCTATGTGATAATACGCATCCGCAGAGACGTCGAACAGTGCGCACCGAAGAAACAATTGCCGCTGTAGAGCAAAGTGTTGAAGAGGACCCGAATGAATCGATTCGCCACCGTGCACAGCAATTGGAGCTTTGTCCATCAACTTTATGGAAGATTTTGAATGTGGATGAGTTGTGGTTCCAACAAGACGGCGCTACATGCCACACAGCGCACGTCACAATCGATTTATTGAAGGAAACATTCGATGAGCGCATAATTTCGCGGAATGGACCTGTCAATTGGCCACCAAGATCGTGTGATTTGACACCATTGGATTATTTTCTTTGGGGATATGTGAAGTCGCTCGATCCAGCCGCGGCGGCCACATGCCCGAAATCATATTTAAACATTAATGGCATAAAATTATCCTTCCAATAAAGCCAAATTGATGGACATTAAAACGATTTTCTTGTGTTTTATTTCAATTCGAAGTTCTATACCTCTAAAAAAACACCCTTTACTTACGACTGAGGAGTACATACACTTTTTTGCATTCTAGTAGGCAAAGTTTTTTGCTGGGATATGTTATATATTTATGAAATTTAAACGAAATTTTTTTAATACGACCACATGATGTTTTCAACCCGACCACATGATGTTCATGTGTATTTTTTCAATAAACACACACAGGCATAAAAACATATGGTACGCTCTTAAAACTTAAGTAGTATTTAATTACACAAGATTGGATATTTAATTATAATTTTTTTTTTAAGAGAAGTAACTAACACTCAGGCAATTAATGCCTACTACTATTACTAGATGTTACCTTCTTTAGGAAAGGAATAGAGATAGAGAAGACAGTTGGTGAAGGAAGAGATAGAGGAAAGCTTCATTCTTTTACAACTCTGCTTTTTTGCACGTTTTTAATAATCCAGTGTTGCAGTGCCTCTGATGTTAAATGAGGCGTATTAATTTTTTGAAGCTGCGTTTAGTAGCCTTTGTTTATTGGTTATTTTACTTCGCCGATAATTCTGCTACACAACGAAGGAGGGCGCTCTGATGTTACATTAGGATTAGTATCTGCTGAAGTCGGTATAGTTCAGTGACCAATGACTATGCCTTAATCACTTGAACTTTCCTACAACAACTGATATAAAGGGACTCTAATACACATCAGAAAATGCCTGGTGTTGTTATTTAATGACTGTTAGATACAGGGATTGAACCCAGGACCTTCGGTTTTGTAGTCAACGTGCTAACTACTTCAGGCAACGCCACCCTTAAATATGTACTCAAAAACACAATTTCGTATGTAATTATAACTTAAAAACAATTACAGTTTGATTACCAAGTCAAGAAATGGTCATAAGTTGCCTAATCAGCAACGAAATGTATCTAGACATGCATAATCAGCCACAAACAAAATTTTTTTAATTTGTATTAATTTTGCCACGCTTTATATAACAATAAGAAATTAAAACCTTCTTTAGGAAAGGGATAGTGATAGAGAAGACAGGTGGTAAATGAAGAGATAGAGGAAAGCTTCATTCTTTTACAACTCTGATTGTTTTTAATAATGCACTGCTGCAGCACCTCTGATGTCAATGAGGCGTATTAAATTTTCGACGCTGTGTTTAGTAAACATTTTAATGGTTATTTTCAAAATTTCGATCATTACCGAATCCCGAATTTGCCCTCAGAACGTGAGTCATTATTCATTCACACCAATCACCTGAACAGCGCCCATCTCTATTTCACATTCATATGTACATAGTACATGTAATCACATTCCTGACTGGAATAAAATAAAATCTACACGATGTTGCTAGTTTATTGCTACAATAAAAATGTTGACAATGTCTAAGATATTGTTACACGAGTAGTCACCAAACTCTTAACAAAGGAACAACAGCCACAAGGAAACCTAAACAATCTGATAATACTTTTCTCGTTTGTATGTATATTACAGCCTCAATCTCACACTAAGTCACAGACAGTCAATGGCATTAAGGACTATGTAATATGTAGCAGTAAATAGTAGGGATTGGTGGAGAATGTTTTAATGTCATTAAATAAGTAGTGGTAAAACGATTTATGGATGTTTAAAGTATGTAATTTATATGTAATGTAATAAAATGCAGTGCTTTCTAATTTAAAATCACTTCTAAATTGGCAAGCAGACTTTTAATAGAATTAATCTTTACTACGATTAAAAAGAGATGTCTGCATGCTTGTGGGTATAGCCTTCGAAACCACTCATCCGATTTAAAACATTTTTTCCAATGCTTAGAATGCAACTTCTAGAGGAACATGGTATATATTTTTTCTTTTGAGTTTTTGGAATAAATACAGGGTGGCCAGCAAAGGTTTCATATTTTCAAAATAATTATTATATGATTTATCTTGAGAACTATTGATGGATAGTTTTCACAATAGCGAACTGCAAGAAATAACAACGTTCCATTCTCTAACTGTCATAAAATAGTAAAGGATTTTGTAAATTCGTATCCTTGCGAAAACTTAAATGTGAAAAATATTTCGGCCGTCAAAATTACTGAGATCAAAATTTGGACCAAGTTCTTCTTTTTAAATTCAAAGAGTATTTAGATTTGATTTACATACACACACATAAATATATATTTTTTATGGGCGCACAGAGGAGCATTTGAGCCAAAAAAAAAATGGCCATTACTTTTTTTTTAGTTTATATTACTTGTGGAAAGTTATTGAATGCCCCTAGATTGGCAGAAATACATATGTCTTAAATCGCACAAAGGGGAAAAAAGTTCCCCTCAGAGGAACCAATACTATCACTGAAAATTAATTTTTTTTTCAGTTTTCTCATACTTTTGTTTAGGAAATGCAACTTTTAACGTCGGCGAAATTCAAAAACCTAAAATTGGACCCAGGGGATCGTAAAATGCCATTTTCATTCCCGCCTCCTGTTGTGGGCGGTGGCAAAAATATTATTTGCACAATACTAAATAAAAATGTACTACTTATGACTTAATATCATAAAAATTAATCTTTTGACCTTTTATGGGCAAGGGGAAGTACCGCTCCCCCCGGAACGGCCGATGTCAAAACAAAATTTTTTTGTTAATTTAATTTTTAATCTTATTAGTTTTTTTCTCTGGCTTCATTCGCTCAAAAAATAATAACTTGGGATTATTAGTGCGTTTAAAAAATTGTAAACTTATGTAGTCGTTTTGAAGACGAACTGCCAAATGCAGGTATTGTCACTGTTTCTTCCAGCCATCCAGCATGTGAGTTTAAAAATCGGTCCGTTTTCCTTTGTGCTGAATGCAAATATATATTGAAATGTTTTTAGATATTCTCTAAGCACTGTACTACTGCTAATACGTGATATATGTATGTATATAATATCACCATATCCTTCACATTTAGAAATTTCGCAAAATTTTCAATTGGCAATTTCTCTTCAACGGGCTTAGCGTTACATTTCCCTATTACTTGGAATAACTCTTAATCTTGTATGTATACACTTTTTCCATTTTACTCTCGAAGCTTCAAAAGGGTTCTAATAACAATTTTGTGCAATAACCACAATACATAAGTGTTTTTAATAACAATTTTGTGCAATAACCACAATACTCTTAAGTGCCCAGGAGACGATCAAATAAGACCATCAATCTGTGAATGTGTACTAGTATCGTTTAATTTTCGCTTTTTTGGAAACGTTCAAATAAAATCGTCAATCAGCATTTTAATTTTGTGCTCGTCGTGTGCGGTTGCAAGTATGTCTTCGTTGGATGATGAATTTTTGTTATTAGCAGCAAACAACAGTTTAATAAGTATGCACTTCTCCATGGCATCACAAAGCAAATAACACAAGGCAAATGAAATTTGTTCGTCAATCAGATTTGGCACGACAACGCGTATGTCTAGCCGAAAACACGACTGCACGCACACAACTATGTGATTGATGGTTTTATTTGATCGTCTCCTGGGCACTTTACAACATTTTCTTATTAATATACTTCATTATACTTCATTTTTAAGGCTCTAATACTCGTATGTTCTAAAATTTCTTGGCAGTTCAATTCAAAGATTGATTCTGTCAATTAAATTTAATGTGTAATTTGAATATTGCCTTAAGGCTTTAAATATTTAGAAAATTAAGTAATTTAATTATTGTAAGTTTTTTCATTGCTTGAAAGGAATTACAAGATTTTAACACTGATTGCAAATACATACTTATGTAGGAAAATACAACAAATTGTAAGGAATTAAGATTTTAATTGGATCACAAATCACCAATTTAAATGTACTGTTAAAACACTCAATTGTAAATTTTTGAAATGAATATGTGCTGTATGTATGTTACATGTATAAAAAACTTAAATTAAAATATATACATACGTGCTTCCATTTAAATTAAAATTATAAAAAAGAAGATTGAGACACGAATATGTTTGCTTGTTGTTCTTAATATAAAAATATACGTGACTAAAAGGACATAAAACACTTCCTACAACAAAAACTTTTAAACTGATATATAAAATATTTGACAAAAAATATTCGTTTTCACAAAAAGTGAGGCTTTTAGTTTAAAAATTAAATAGCAGTAGTTTGCAGAGCAAATGTTGAAGTTTTATGCCTCAGATCTGCCTTTCCGGGCAGTGGTGACAGCGTGGTTTCCACCATACTGTCGGTACCGGCAGCGTAGAACTCCCCTCTCAGGACAAACCAATGGAAGCCTTTGGCCTCAATGGATTGTAGAGAGATTTTCAATTTGCCGTAGATCAGGAATCTCTAAAGAGACTACAGTTATTGGGGGGTGATTTGAAGTTCTGCTTGGGGACTGTCAGATTTAGATTTACTAAGTCGGATGATCCCAAGAAGGCTGAGGGTGGTACAGGTTTACATAGTGAGGCAGCCTCGACCGAACTAGCAATACAATTCAATAGCTCGCAAGTAGGCGTGGCTCTTATTCAAGAACCCTGGATTAATAAAAAATAGGGTTTGCGGATTAAGAGTCACAGGCTACACATTGTATGTCCCTGTCACAGAGGATAAGGTAAGAACTTGCATTTTAACAAGGGATGAGCAAAGATTAACTTTATTTAATTCTTTCAGTAGACCTTTCTGCCGTTATTGGAGGTGCCAGTGGTAAGCAGGAAATTGTGCTTCCATCGGTTTATATGCCCTATGATGCTGTTGATCCACCGGGTATGCAAGGTTGAGAGGGGTTGCATTGGTACTCGGCTGCGACGAACATTGAACAGATGATAATAAATATAGATAGAACGTATCAAATATACCTAATTAAACCTAAAGTCAACTAATTTTTTCAAGAAGTGGACTTTCAAAAATAACAGCTCAAATATTAATTAGATATACATATGTATATATATAGTCGCAATACAATAGTGTCACTTTTATTGAAGTTGTGCGAAGAACATTGTTACCCTAAAAGGACAATTTTTTATGGGAGTTTTGAGCACCAGTAGTAAATAATAGAGATGTGCACGTGAGTATTTTTTGACTCACGACACGCACGCTCACGCAGAAAAATATTTTACTCCCGCACTTTCACGCACGAATGATATTGTAAATTTTCACGACTAAAATATTTTTAATTACACACCAGTGATTTACAACTTATCACGATCACGCACGCTCACGAAAAAGTAGATAATCCAGTTATGGTATGTTTTTTGAGTTGAAAAATAGGTTCTTACACACACATATGTATGTTTGTAAATATGTATGTATGCACGTGTATTAGGGCGGGTCGATTTAAAAATCGCACAAATTACAAGGAAAATCGTATTCTAGGGACCAAAATAAGAAACTTTGCCGAAGGAACTAACCTCTAAAATGTATTTGGATGTCCCGACGTTTGATCAGAAGAGTCGAATTTTCTTGAAGGGTCAAATTTTGAAAAATCTCAATTTGACCCAGTTAGAGTTCCTCAATCGAGTCAAAATGTATGACCGACCCCCACTAATTTTGGAGGGCCGACCTACCTATGCCAGTGGCACACCCCCTGGAACAACCCGGGGGGGTTCCCCATATTTAAAAAAAATCACAAATGTTTGTATGGGGAACCCCCCAGGGGTGGTTCCAGGGGGTGTGCCACTGGCACAACAAAATTAGTAGGGGTCGTTCATACATTTTGACTTGATTGAGGAACTCTAAATGGGTCAAAGTGAGATTTTTCAAAATTTGACCCTTCAAGAAAATTTGACCTTTCGGATCAAAAGTCGGGATATCAAAATACATTTTAGAGGTATGGTTCCTTCGGCAAAGTTTCTTATTTTGATCCCTAGAATACGATTTTCCTTGTTTCCTTCAAGAAAATTTGACCTTTCGGATCAAAAGTCGGGATATCAAAATACATTTTAGAGGTATGGTTCCTTCGGCAAAGTTTCTTATTTTGATCCCTAGAATACGATTTTCCTTGTAACTTGAGCGATTTTTTTTCCTCCATACAAATCGACCCGCCCTAACGTGTATATTTAAAATTTACATTGCACAGTGGGGACTTTTACAAAATAAATGGTAATAAATCTGGAACTTCTAAACTACTGTTACATTTATATGAAACTTCTAACATCCGTAGAAGAGGATCTAGGCTTTATAACAAAAGCCATGACAGCCTTCTGGCTAGAGCTGGAGAGAAGTTACAGTGGGCCAAAGTTGACCAACTGGGACTCAAAAAACTTCTGAAGCTTGTAGCTTTTTTAAAAATTATCCGATTTTTACCAGATAAAGCATTTTGAGCTAAGCTTAAAATTCTTAACAAACAAATAATTATTTTACTTAATATAAAAAAAAATTTTGTGTTGACTTTTTTTGGTATTTCGTCTATAACTTTTTAGTTTATTGCTGGATTTTAAATTAAAAGATAAATGCCCTTATGCAAAAACGATTGTTAAACGAAAGTTAAAGCATGCTTTTAAACCAGTTTTGCCATACAAAATTCGTTTGTTAAACCAACTTTAAATTTAACAATCGTTTTTGCATAAGGGGGGAAAATTCTAAATAGTCTTAATTTACACTAAGCAAGTTTCATTGCTAAGCTGATTAGTTTCTTAGGAGAAAAATACGAGGGGAAAATAAACGTTTCTGTTCCCCTCGTCACTCTCCAACAAACTAATCAGCTTAGCAATAAGACTTGCTCAGTGTAAACTAGAACTAATTAATAACTGCATTCGTGAAAGCGGGAAAAGGCCAAGAAATCAAATTTGTTTTTTAATTATCTTCATTTATTTAAATTTTTAAAAAGCTTTGTTTAACGCATTCACTTTTTAACCACATAGCGCTAAAGGCAATCCAATAAGAATGTGTTAAAAGCCATTATTTTTATTTTGGACATGTATACCCTACATTCAGCAATGTTCCGAAATAGTCAATTTGAAAAATATTTTTTGTGTTTAAGCGCGTATAAAAAGTTGTGACGGTAGATTTTGAAAATTTCAACTACCAGATTTTATTATGTAGATAGTTTTAAAATTTTTAACTAAAATTAAAGAGTGCCTTTTCATAAATGCGAATATATGCGCAGATTTTCTGAAAAAATTCAATATTTAGGGAAAATATAGTTGTGTACCATAAAAAAAAAATATTAAAGTAATTTTATTTTCATAAATTGGTATTTTTGAATTTTATGAGTCTGTTTACTACGCCTGGAAAAATTATAACAATATATTTAACTACTCTCGAGATATTCCGATTGTAGGGTGCAGTTCAAAAAATATATAGAATGCATTTAACTCATTTCCTTTTATTCATACATTAGCTGTTGTGATTTCTAAAATTCTACCTAAATAGAAAAACAAAACTAAATTTGGAATATTATACAATAAGTATATGTATACTTTTCGCAATAAAAAATTCTCATAATTATACGATATGTTTTTCCATGTAAGTGTAGTTAATGCTAATAAGAGCTACCTGATTATGCTACTACTGGGTATTGTATATGTTTATGAGCCTACTACAGTGTGCACACTTCTACCGATATTCGGTAGATTCTACCGAATATGTTTGTGAATTTAACGATATACCAATTCTACCGAACAAGGCTTGAAATCTACCGAATTTTGAACGAATATTTTGATTAACAATGATGCTACAAGATCAAGTTGATCACACATACGGAAAATTAATCACATGTATGTTCTAAAATGTGGAAAGCTTTCCGCGGAGAAGAGAATATTTTTAACGAATTGTAATTAGTAATTTAAGTCGATATATGTGTAAATTGGATATTTTGCCACATAGCATTGCGGCCGCACAGCGGTCATTTTCTGCCATGAAAATCATTAAAACAGTACATAGAATTATGCTTGGGGTTGAAATATATTAAATTCATAAATGGATCTTACATATAATCTTTGTAGTAGCAAATGTTTGTCAAATAAAAGTTATTTTAGTAGCTTTATAAAACCTATGTACAAAAACTGAATTCCTGTTATTTATGTATATTATTTTATGTATGCATAGCATATCTATATAAAGGGTAAGGGCAAAACTGGGGATGACACTTTTTTTATTGGAAATGCTTCATTGTTTATGGCAGTTTAGTTTCCAATCACATGTGAAGTTTTAAATGCGATTTTGGAACCTGTTTAGTTTGATACTCCTTACACTTACTCTTTATATATAAGTACATACATATATTTTGTTATTTTTTATGTTTCTTTGAATAAAAAATATTTTCTACCGAATTTCATTCAAATCTACCGACTTTTTTTGTCGATTCTACCGAATTAAAAAAAAATTAAGTGTGCACACTGGCCTACTATGCTTATTTTGCTTTTGTGATTTTCAAAAATATTATTATTTGTGAATACTCAAATAGTTTTTGAAAGTCTGTGCATAAAATAAGAAGTTTTTGACTGTTCAAAATATGCGGTTGAAGTCTACTGACGATTTCTTAAAGCAACAATGAAATGCATATAGACAACGCTGAACCACCAGGAAATAGATTTCAAATTATAACATATATACTTATTTATTATTATAAAATAATTTATTTCAAAAGATTCAATACAGTTACAGATGGACCTATGCAGGAATGATATCTCGTGAGAGCGTGAAATTCGTGCGTGATTCTTAAAAATAGCTCACGCACGATCATGCACGAGTAATTTTTTTTAAGTCACGCTCACGCACTAACGTGTGATTAATTATAAATTTGATCACGATCACGCGTGACACGATCAAATCACGACATTTGCACATCTCTAGTAAATAAGTACGAAATTAAGGGTAAATTTCTTGACTTATTTCTCTACTTTATGTTGAATTTTCAGATTCTCGATTTTTAGAAACTCAGAGCAAGTACTATTTTATTTAAGGTTATTTTTTGGCCTTTTTGCACAGCCGAGAAAAAAGTAGAATCACACATTGAATAATTAAAGCATCCAAGTGTTCAACAAACATGTTCCTGGTATACGTAAAGCGCAAATTATTAATGAATTCGTGTTTATTTTGTTATTCCACACAATTGAAGTAATTTAAAATAACGGTCTTAAATTATAAAATTCTATTCAATACATCTTTGTGAATGCAAGCCTCGGACAGCTGTTGCATCAGCTGACCCCAACCAGACTTTAGTCACCCAAAAAAAATCTTGACGCCCACAAAACAACTTAAAAAAACAATAAAAATTAAAAACAATTTGATATAGAAATTTTTTTCTTTTATTTGCACAATGTCCTGCTTCGGATGCAGTAAAAAATATGGTTTATTTTGCAAAGAGGCAAGTAATAAACTTGTTAACATGACTCATTTGTACTGAGATTGTCCAAATAATTGACTAATTCAATAAAAAATTTAGCATGGCTGTCCGAATTGTGGGTATTCCTATTGCGCTAAGTGCCTCAAAAGACCAGTTGCAGTACCCAGGCATAATAACAAAATATTAAATGTTTGTCTAATATGCTACGACAAACTCTCGAAATTACAAGCTGTAGAAAAGGTAATCGATGTAGAGACATTACCCGGAACAATAGTAACGAAAGCAAATAAAGGAATAGTTAATGAACAAATAATTCAAAAAGATATTAATACTCTGCTAGAGGTAGAACCTTCAGCAGCATTAGTTGGTGAGGTACTAGAACCCATATCGCCAGCAAAACTAACGACTTCAACACATTCCAGTGGTGAGAATTCGGATATCACCGAAAATCTTGACAGTGTATTATTAGAGCGTTTAAGGAACTTAAAAGCCAACGATCCCTCCTCATTTCCTAGTGATGATGAGATACGTTCACGTTTATCTAAACTTAATGGTATGCCTCAAAAGGATTATTCGAAAAAAGATTTACTTCTGAGCACAGACCAACGTACTGATCAAGAGAAGATGAATGATTTGTTAGCCCAATTTATGGGCGAATCTCAGTTGGACAAGGGCTTGGAAACAGAAAGAAAAAATACATTGTCAGACATAGAACGTAGATTAAAAGCTTTGAGAGATGATCCGATACAGTCGACAGGAAGGGGATCCTCAGCTCTGGAAACCACTTCGTCCGATAATAATACTCCGAGTGACAACGAGCTTGATGATGAGACTTTACTTAAGGGTATTATGGAAAAGGTGAGAAAGCTGGTTATGTTGAGTTTTGTTCATGTTATTTTCATTTATTGGTAATTATTCTTGTTTATTTTTCGAAAATTATTGGATAAATGAAGTGAGTTGAACGCAAATCACACATACTCTACTAATATTTCATTTAAAAGTTGTATAAACTTTAAATAGAATTAAAAAAATGTGTATCTGCTTAACTCTCTTTCCCGAGACCACTATATAATTAAGTGAACAACAGCTTGTGGTTGTGAAGCACAAAAATTTTCAAATACTTCACTTGCGTGCGTAATTTGTCCGAAATTATTAAAAATATGTTGAAGAATTCACAAATGTATCTGCAGGTCTCAAAGTTCATCTAAATTTTAAGTTTTGTTGATTTCTGTAAAATTATTCAATATCGCCAAATTTGGGAATCAGACTTATAAATACTGCAAACCACATATGTACATATAAATGTGCACAACTTAACGTAACTTTAAAGAGAGAATGTTGCATTGGTCTCTTGGATAGTTTTTATTTTTCTACAATCATTTCTTTTCAACAATTTTATTGATTACAAAAATTAATTATAGTATTTGGCCGAAGCTCGCTTACCTGAGGCTCCCAGCAGTTTGGAAACAGAACTAGCAGATAGTATTCCACAACCGCCGACTGGTGTTGCAACTGAAGAATTGCCATGGTGTAATATTTGCAATGAAGATGCTGCGTTTCGCTGTAAAGGATGTGATGGTGAGCTTTTCTGTTCTCAATGTTATCGTGAATGTCATGATGATGATGAAGAATATCGGATTCATGTTAAAGAGCCCTACAGTGCACCACCCAAATTTAAAGAGGATCATTTTTAAACATCCAACTTCGTCGCCTTTATAATATTTTTATAAATATTTTGTATTCTTAACAGTAATTTTTAAACCTTTATCTAAATAATGGAAATTAAAAGAGGAAAAAAAACTTAATAAGCAAAATAAACGAATAACCAGCTGTAATAAAAATTATTTTAATTTTAGTCAAAAACCTAAACCAAATTTAAAATCTCTTTAATAACTAACTATACGCTTTAATCTCACAAGAAATTAAAATTTAAATATTTAAGCAATCATTTAAAATTGGTCAAGTTGTGTTACGTAAGTTTCATGAAAAGTTTATGGACCCACAGCTTTTCATTTAACCTTTCAATACCAAAATATATTTATGCTTGAAGTATATTTTACAATATCAGACTTACATGCTAAATTCGAAGTATTGCACCATGGCATTTTGTAAAATTTAGGCTGATGTGCGTTTTCTGAACTGTGACCTTGTTGTTAAAATCTTAATTTTTCCAAATATTTTGGTACTAAATGCTGTGCTGAATAACGGTCGAATGTAAAATATTCAAAAAAATGCTCACGCTGCTTACGAAACAATGCCGGGTTACGGCACCAGTTGTATAACATTTTAATTAATTGATTGGAAGTATTATAAAGGTTTTCTTTGGGATACAATTCAGGATAAACGAGTTTATTTGGTGCAATCGGCATGCAGCCACAATATGTTGCTTCTAACCTGTAAGAAAAAATACGCAATTAATTTTATGATTAAGACTAGTAGATAAATTTATTGTTTTATGGAATTAGTTAGTATGTTTTCAGATATATTTTTGTCGAATCTAATTTTGAATATAGTCCACATACTCAATTGAAGAATTGGATATACACATATACATATTGCTTGAATTTAATTGAAAACTTTAAACGCGTTTTCTGCAAAACCAGTTTTTTTGAGTTGTGACACTATTGAAGTAAATGAGCGATATATAGACATATCTCGAAAAATGCGTTTTTGGAGTGCAGAAAACATCCACATATCATATTTAATAGTGTACAAATTTCATATAAAGTATATTCCATTAATTTTAATTACAATTTGTATTGTTTGTAATTGTTCTTAAGATTTTTCAATTACAATTCCAAAAATTGTAATTTAAAACTTTTTTATTATTTTTAGATTACATCCGATTGTAATCGATTTTTGTAATTGTAATTGTAACTGCAATCAAGCAAAGAATGCGTGAGTAATATATTATAAAGAAATTTTGCTTGAGCTAGTTTGAAATGAGTGAATTATTATTTTAACCCCCAGGCGACAGCATTCAACAGATGACAATTTTGAAAAAAAAAAATTCCGCTTTAGCGCTGATAAATTTTATACGTATTTAATTAAAATTTAAAAATATATAATATAACAGTCGTTAAGCAGCTCTGGGTCGAAGAACATCATTTCGTAATTATTTCTTAAGTGCGGTCAGACTTGTGTCTGTTGTTTGGCCTTCGAGAATTTTTCGTCTCGCTCGCACTGGTTGACTGATCTGCCACGGATAAACGTATAATCTTGCGGTTTCTTGTGGAATTTCTTTAACAACCATGTCGCTACTTCCTATGTGAAGGCATAGGTCGTACAGTCAGTCACGAAACTTTTTTTGAAAATACTGCTAATAACATATTGGGTATAAGGTCTAGTTACTCCGCCCATATTCGTGCAACACCATACTATGCAAATTTACTTTGTACAGTATGTTCCAATAAATAAATAAATAATAAATATAATATAAAAAATATAAAATTTGTCAACACTAAATTTGGCGTTGACAAAATTACGATGTGTAATCAATTACAAAGCGCAATCATAACTGCCCTAGTCTGTGCACGCACATCTTGAGAAAAGAAAATATTTTTACATCTTCATTCAGTTGTATATAAATTAAAAAGTTAAAACTTAATTTCGATAAAACTACCTTTTTGGAATTATGAGCGATATGTACATATTTACTTTTCGGAAATTTGAAAATTGTTTTGAACCAAAAAACATAAGTTTATATCTTGAATTACATACAAAAACAGACAACAAATAAACATTACTTACATAGCCACACCATAGAATTCATGCCCAGCCGTCGATATAACTACATCACCGTCCAGCAGTGCTTTAACATATTTCTCACGCGACAAATAGCCAAAATTGACCAACTTCGAACCCAGCTTATCCTGCAAGCCTTCAAAGGCCTCTGGCGAAGTCTGATAACTTTCACCACATATTGTCACCCTGAAATCCACTCGACGTTTATTCAATTCCAATAAAACTTCTACCAAAAGTTTGGGATTTTTATCGTGTTCCCATCGATGGGGCCATATTAAATGTAGGCAATCAGTATCGTTACCCGTGGTCAGCGAAGACATTTGCACATCTCCGCCCACTATAAGGCGCTTATTGGGGAAGGCATGAAACTTAATGGGAAAATACAATACTTCACATTTGCTTTCAAGTTTTTCGCGTAAATGCTTGAGTTTTAGATCTGGCTGTATATTAAGGAACGGGGTTATATTGTCCAAAAAGGAATTACGGTTAAAATTGGAGTTGAAGATGATAAAATCGGCTGATAGGCTGGAGTATGATAAACTATTGATCAATATCATACTTTGAAATTTCACAAAAACTCACCAAGTCAATATTTGATTAAGACCATATTGACAGTCTCTTTCTTTCACCTCTCTCACTGGATACACCAATTGATTTTCATGAAAATACACAATTTTCTTGCACACATTCAAATCCGGCCGGCAACCTAGAAGTTCGGCCAAGTTCAATACCGAACTGGTAAACAAAACTTTGTAATCGTGATTGTGCGGTATCATCTGAGAAAAGTACAAGGCTCCTGTACGAGCTCGCCAGTGCCATTTTTTAGCAGACAAACTAAATATTTCATAGTCACATACATTTAAACCTGAAATGATAAAAACATTTCTCACAAACATATTACCACGAGTCAATAAAATTTAATTTACATACATTCTACTAGAGTATCAATTAATTGTTTATGACTGCCACCATAAAATGGTTCTATAATTAAAATAGAAGGCTTGGACATAGTCTTATCAATTATGCAAAATTTATTTATAAAATAACACAACTTTTAATAGAATTTCATTTTATTCATAAAAAATTCAACTTTCTTGAAAATGAACAAAATTGCACTTTTCATGTGGAAATGTTTTTTTTTTTTTATTGAAAGTAAATCAGACGATGCTCCACCTACATGTCACTAAAGTGATTAAGTAAAAGTCCAATTGGTACCACGATAAAATTAAGTCTGGCAGCTTTATAGTATATAACCTCGAAAAAAAAAGTTGACATTTAAACCAGTTCGGAAAAAAGTCAACACCAGGAAGGAAATCTTTTTCAGGAGATTACACAAAAAGTAAATACAAAATGTCATTAGTTTCAGTTAAAACCGATGAAGAATATAAGCAAATCATCAGGTAATTAAATGAATTATAAATTGCGAGCATAAAAATTACCTTTTTGTTTGTTCTGTCAAGTTCCGACAAAACCTCTGTTGTATTGTTTTCTGCCGACTGGGCTGAACAATGCAAACAGGTACAGGATGTTTTGGAGGATTTAACAAAACTATTGACAGACAAATTAACTTTTGTTCAAATCACAGCCGAAGACTTTCCTGAAATAGCCATGAAACATCAGGTTTGTGAAGCAGTCTAAAGAAATTCGAACTCCTTAAAATTTTATATAAAATACGAGCTTGTCTATAGATTGACGCTGTTCCTACCGTGATATTTTTTGCAAAAGGTGTTGCTGTAGATCGCGTGGATGGTGTGGACATTGCCAGCTTAACAGCGAAATGTAAAAAACTGGGAGCTGCGGTAGTTAGTGAACAACCCTTAGAAGAGCGCTTAAAGACTCTTATTAACAAAGCCCCTTTAATGATATTCATGAAAGGTGATCGTAATGCCCCAAGGTGTGGGTTTTCCAAGCAATTAATTGCTATCGTCAATGAATTGGGGTATGAATAATTTTATATTTACCATATTTAAAATAAAATTAAGTTTTATTATTCAGGCTTCCTTATGAAACATTCGATATATTGACTGATGAGGAAGTACGTCAAGGATTAAAAACTTTTTCAGACTGGCCAACGTACCCTCAGGTCTATGTGAAGGGCGAACTAATTGGTGGTCTGGATATAATTAAAGAACTTAAAGCCAACAATGAATTAGAACAGGTTTTAAAAGGTGAATAAATAAAGTTGTAGAAACTATTTAATTCATGAACAATTTCTTTATTTTTATAAAAACATATAAATGTGTGAACAAATGCAAATACTGTCTGTTTTTTATCTTAATTTCACTTGAAACTTTATGCAAAGTTTGCGCGTTGACAATAGGCTGTAGTTTAGGTTATTTTCATTTTCTTTAATTTACAAATCAAGTAATAAAAGTTAGACTAAATTTTAAAAAATAAATTTTCAAGGCCAAAAAATTTTATTTGTATATAATCCAGGTTCAGTAGCCATAGGCAGCAATATAATCCACGCTATAAAACCAAAAAAGTAGCACATAATCAGTGTTATACGTTTCCATAAATGTTGCTGCCAGAGATCTTGTAAATCAGGAAGTCCCATATGATTACAAAACGCATGAACTAAAAACGGTGCTACAAAATGGCCAGTACGAGCAAATAGATATGCCGAATAAAAACCAAATAATGTTGTATATGTTAATTGTGATACTATGATAAAATAATATGGTAGTTAGCGACCATGGACATGAATATACTATATTAACCATTTACATACAAGAAATAATCAATGCTGTAGAAAAGTTCATCCCCATACTCAGTCTCTCAACAATGTGATGAATGTGTGCAACTCCGAAAAACAAAGGCGTTACGAATACAGCAGTCAAGGGAGTAAAACTTTGCAATATTAAAGGCATCATGCACGCCCGAAAAACAAATTCTTCACTTAAAGGAGCCATAACGTGATTACGAATCCATAAAATGTTTTTAAAATTGTTTTTCCAGAAGTCTGCATCTATAAACGACATTATTTACATTCAGAGTAAAAAACGATTTACAATTTTTGTCTTACCTAGAAACACCTTCAGAGTATCATTTTGCAATTCTACACACAGCGGACCCAAAAACAACATCATTGTCAAAAGATAAGGCACTACTATAGCTACCAATAATCCCGGCCATCTCAGACCTAACAATTCATTAAATGCTACTTTCTCCAACAAATCATTGGAAGAAAATTTGAACACAAATATTGGTGACAAGAACATGACAGCGGTAACACTTAGAAATCGTCTTTTTACAGTGGCCGGATGATCACGATTATGTTTATTATTCCAAATATATAAGCTGGACACATAAAGAACTGACATTGCCAGGCAGCAGCTCACCGTTATTAGTTTTGGTACATGAGGTACATCATCAAAAACGTATTTCAGTTCCATTATAGTTTCATTGGTTTCATTCATAGCGATATAATTTCTTCTGTGTGGAGTTTTTAATAACAAGATCTACTCATCGCTAAAAAAATAAACAATTTTTTTCAATATTCAAAGCAAAACACAGATGTTCACTTTCTTAATTAACTGTCAAAAAAGTACAGTGATGCCTGATGAATGTAGATTTTTATGCCCGATTGGGAGTTTGTCCAATTTAAAACTTATATAAGACAATTTATTTCGGTGATACATATTTCTTTCTTTTTAAATTTTGCACAAAATCGTATTTATGTATTTTTGTTTTTCATCCAAAAAAGAGTACAGTGATAAAATTAACTTGTGCAGTTAAGAACATTTGGAAAAGGCTACCATACTGCACCAACGGCTTAACAACTCTGTGATAATTACCGGATGGGAAATTTCACTACTGATAAGAAAATCTCTGATGTTGTTTTTCTTCTGCCTGGAGTTCAAAGTTCTTTATTTTATTAATTTTCTTAAATAAAACGTTATCACATAACAAAATAAATTAGCGAATAAGAAACAAAACTCAAATTTTCTATTCAAAAGACCACAAGAAAATGAATATCGCTGCTTATACACTTTGCCGAACTGCGAACAGAAAGGTTATTTTTTTGTACTCAAAATTAATAATAAGGTTCCTATTTGTTATTTTAGCTTACAGTACAGCACGTACGCCACTTGAATTTATTGGAATTCCAAAGCAAAGACTTGTTACAAAAATACAATGTAGCCATACAGAAGTTTAAAGTATTGGATAACTCCAATGAAGATAAAGAAGTCTTAAAGCAATTTGGTATGCTATTGTGTTTCGCTATTACGAAACTTTGTTTCGGAAAATAAGTGAATTTTTATTATTTTAGAATGTCCTGAATATGTTGTTAAGGCTCAAATATTGGCTGGTGGTCGTGGCAAAGGTGTTTTTGACAGTGGTTTCAAAGGTGGAGTTCACATAACCACAAAGTGAGTAAAGTTGAGAAAACTGATCATTCAAGCATGTTAAACTGAAAGTACATATGTATGTAGGTATATAGTACATATCCATCTGCAGATGCAGAAAGAAAGAAAAAACGATTTCCAATCGAATGCCGAGTTTACATCTGGCACACATGTGCCCAAAAAGCGTAACCACTAATTACAAACGAAAAACTGTTTGATTCAGACATGTATGTATATATTGATTTAATCAGTCATTCAGGTTGGATTCTATCAAATTGTTTATTAGTTATGTATGAAACTGTTTATCCTTAATAAATAAGTGTCTGAATCAAACAGTTTTCATTAGATGTAAACTCGACAATATTCATATGACGGAGCGTTTTAATAATTCGGTCAATGCATATAATGTAGTACATATACATACATATGTATGTACATATTCATATGCAGTAATAATTCGATTCTTGCATGGAATTGAAATTGTCCTCTGTCCATGTTTCGAGGTTGTCCCAAGTGTGCAATACACTTATTTATAATACCTATGTAATTTAATTTACTAGGATTAATGATTTGGTTTACATATAGAAATCATACTTATGGATATTCACGAAAAATTTAACTTGTTTCCTTTGTTCATATTCCCTTCGCTAGTAACGCATCTCATCCAAGTATTTATGGTGTAGATTTATAAAATTGGACCTAGCAATTCAAAAAATATATTCCTTCGCTGTTCTAGTGTTCGGAAAGATTCATTAACATGCATAACAAATTGTGGATAACGTGTTTGCTGTATAATTGTGTTCCAGTTTTATTTTTCAAAATCTAATAATTATTTTTCTTTAATTACTACTAGGTAGTAACGTTTTTATGAAGTCTTACAATTAGCAATCATGTACCTATTTATGTACATAAGTAATTACATATATCGTAACTTTTTTTTATGTTCCAAGTACTGATTGAATAATGCAAAACATTAGTGGTTACAACAATCGGGGACGTGCAACAATGAACATAATTATAAACGTATTATAGTCATATCGCATTAATGAAACGTTATGATTATTATGACAAGTATTGTTCTACTAACACTGCGTATACATACGACAAAACCATGAACCAACTGTTTAAACTTTAAAGCATTCAATTAAATTTTTTTATAATTACGGTTTGTAAGGTTTCCATTCTGACTACTCAACCCATCAGGAACCACGATAGCTGGTTTCTCATGAAGGTGACCTGTAAAAACTAGCATAAACTATGATATAAAGAATTTGTCTGCATTATTAATTCCAAATTCGTTCATCAATCTATGCTATATGTACATAAGGGGTATAACCCCTTATATTAATTTTTTTAACCAAAAAGAAAATTAAAAATTTTCAAAACTCCATCACGGTTGGTGTGTGAACTTTATTGAGGTTAGCGAAAAAATAAATATACGTTCCCTTATAGTTTTTTATGTTCTATCGGACTGTGCTATGCCAATTTTGATATTTTAAATAATTGTTAAAAAGTTATATCCCTAATGTACATATGTATGTGTGTATGTATGTATTTATACTTTTTCTAATTTCAGAAAAGATGATGTTTTAACTCTTAGCAAAAAAATGATTGGCCATCGTTTGATAACCAGGCAAACTCCCAAATCTGGCATTATGGTGAAAAAAGTCATGGTTGCTCGTAGTGTTAATATTGTGCGAGAGACATATCTTTGTATTTTATTAGATCGTGAATACAATGGGCCGGTACTGATTGCTTCACCTGCCGGTGGTGTTGACATCGAAGCTGTGGCGGAACAAACCCCTGAAAAAATTAAAACTATTCCCTTAGATATCGAAAAACCTATTCCTTACAATACTTTAGTGGAAGTAGCAAAATTTTTGGAATTCAAAGGTGAATCCATTGACACATGCGCTCAGGAAATACAAAAATTGTTTGATCTATTTAAGGCCGTAGATGCAGTACAAATTGAAATTAATCCTTTGGCAGAGACTGACAAAGGAGAAGTTATCTCTATTGATGCCAAGCTTAATTTCGACGATAATGCTCAATATAGACAAAAGGAAATCTTCGCCATGGACATCAGTGAAGAAGAAGCTGACCCGCGTGAAGTAGAAGCAGACAAACATAATCTGAATTATGTCGCTATGGATGGTAATATAGGTTGTTTGGTCAATGGTGCTGGCTTAGCCATGGCCACAATGGATATTATTAAATTGAATGGTGGTGACCCAGCAAATTTCTTAGATGTGGGCGGCGGGGTGAAGGAGGACCAAGTCCTTAAAGCCTTCGAAATTTTAACATCCGATCCCAAGGTTAAGGGTATTTTAGTAAATGTATTTGGTGGTATTGTCAATTGTGCTACAATTGCTAATGGTGTAGTTGCTGCCTCGAAAAAACTTAACCTCAACTTACCTCTTGTGGTACGTCTGGAAGGTACAAATGTAGACGAAGCTCGTAAAATATTAAAAAGCTCTGGTTTAGCTATACAGACTGCAACAGATTTGGACGATGCTGCTCAAAAGGCAGTTGCGTCTCTAAAGTAGATTATAAACTTTAAATATTGATTAAGTTTTTCCTATGAACCATAAAGTTACTTTCAAAAAGTGTTCGTTTAGATTTTTATTTACCAAAGTAAGAATTAGTGCCAGATGTGCATTTTCCTTTTTGTTAATTATTGTATAAAAAAATAAAGCTTTTTAAAAGTTTCAAAAAGTCTTTTTTTGGCGGTTTCAAAGTTGGTTGGCTGTTATAAAGGAAGACATATAATTGAGGGTGAAGCTGTAGTTATAATTTATCTGCTATAATTCTAATTGAAATCTACAAAAATTTGTAAAATCGAAGTCTTTTGGATGCCATCTGGTGTTGGTTCTTCTTATGTATACTTCTTTAGTTACTGGAAATGCAAACCGGATAATTATGGCAACCCACTGTTAGCATACCTTATCCACAAAGACGAAAATTAATTTTGTAACAGTACTAAAAAGCTAAAATGAATAAGCTTTTTATGTAGACTACTGGAAATGCAAAGGTAATTCAAGAAGATGAGGCAACATGAAAATTAATCTAAAATATAAAGGAAATTTCAACTTTTTGTAACAGTGCTAAAAACTTGAACTGAGCAAGCTTTTTATGATTTGTTGTTATGTTAAAATATTTCTTAGCGTTATGTACTAGATCAAAGGATAGACAACAATATTTTCTTTAATCTAGGACAAAATGTATAAGCTGCAATTTAATTTTGAAAATATAATAACAAATAAAATGTCAGATCAATATCACGTTGTCCTAAACAAATCATAAATAATAAAAACTCGAAAAAATTAAATTCTAGGTTGAAGTCTATTGAAGTGTTGATTATAAGCAACGAAATGCATTTAGACATGATAAACCAATAACAAATAAATTGTTGAAGTCCGTATCCAAAAAAAAATATATATATATATAAAAGCATCTAATCAGGCTAAACAAACAACAAATAAGTTGTTTAAATCCTTAAATATTTAATTTTAACGCATGTCAAAATGAATACGATTCAAAAAAAATTATTTGTTGTTGGTTTATTATATCTAGATTCTAGATGCATTTCGTTGCATTAAGCGGTTGACTATAAACATTGGGGTTTCTTAAGTTTTTTTGAATTGTAGTTGAAGTCTATTGAAGTGTAGCTTAGTCCCAGTTCACACTAGTCAAGTCTTATTGCTAAGCTTATCACTTTTTCTTCTTTGAACTTTCATCGACGTCCAGACAATTCAAGTCTTATTTTTCAGTTCATTTTCTTATGCATAGTTTTGTGCATACACGAATGGGAAAGCAAAACGTTTTGAGTCATAGTTTACACAATGCAAGTCTTATTGCTAAGCTGATTAGTTTTTAGGAGAGAGAGGGAGACGAGGGGAAAAGAAACGAGTACTCAGCTTCAGACTTGAATTGTGTGGACGACGATGAAAGTTCAAAGAAGAAAAACTGATAAGCTTAACAATAAGACTTGACTAGTGTGATCTGGGACTGACAGTACATGAAGCTGAGTACTCGTTTCTTTTCCCCTCGTCTCTCCCTCTCCTACAAGCTAATCAGCTTAGCAATAAGACTTGCATTATGTAAACTAGGACTTAGCATCAACAAAATGCATCTAGACATTATAAACCAATAACAACTAAATTTTTTTAATTCGTATCCAAGAAAAAAAAAACAATTAAACGAACTGAAATCAGCACTTTAAGAAAAGTTTGCGTCATAGCTTGTTTTTGTAAGATAGACTTCAAAATGTTTTTGATAAGCCAAATCATTGAACAAATCTCTAGGGACTGCAAATATTTATTTTGTAACACAGTCTTATTGAACAAAATAAAATAACATATGTATGTACGTCATTTGTACCGTATAAACAGTTTTTTTGTCACTCCTGAATAACTGGGATTTTTTTAGTTGTGACTGTTTATGGTTTACTGTGCGATATGTATGTATGCACATAAACATGTCTCCTTAAACTCACGTCCGTGCATCTGCTAAGATAGCATGAAAATACAAAGCAATAATTTAACATAGATTTTGTAACAGAGTGAATAAATACCCCTTCATGTTAAAATTAAAATCAGCAGTTTCCTTTTTTACATACATACATACTTCACTAAATACTGTTAACTTTTGTTTATTTCTGTTTAAACTGTTACGGCAGGAATGGAAAGTAGTATTGTACTTAAGATTCCAGGCAAGAGTAGCTGCCTTGGAGATTCGTGAGAATTCTGAGAGATAATGGACGCAACAATCGCGTGAACCGAAGTTGGGGTAATTCAGCATTTCCAACCATAAACCTTTAGCCGGTTACTCGCAGAACTTATGTACATATGTATGTATGTATATTTCTATGCAATTTCTGCAATGACATATTAACATCTATTCAAGGACCTAAACTGTCGGCATATTTAGTTCTCACCCTAACCTCAGTAAGAGGTTATGTACATGGGCCTCTAGTGTCCGTGGCCACTCCGGCGCTCGGTTTAAAGGCCGTAGTGAGGTTAAGCCACAATTTTAGATACATCTTAAATATTTGGAATTAAGAATGAGTAAATTATTCATGTTTGTTGTTCACGCCATAAATTCAGAATGGGCATACTACTTGTGGTTCTTATAACAAAAGTGTTTTAATTCAGAAAACCCAGAAAATTTAAAACATACATATCGTTACCTTAATATAGAAAGGTCCTAACGAAATATACAAGAAACTCGATTTCATGAAAATAATGAGTTATGGCCTTTCTATATTAAGGTAACGATATGTATATCTATAATATAGTAGAATCCCGATAATTCGAAATTGCAAGGGACCTGTAATTTTTTTACGAACATACATACATATGTACATTATTTTTATAAGTGTTGATTGTTTTTCGTTCCATTACGAATTATAAGAGGTCATCAACAGCCAATTACGATTTAAAGGAGGTTCAACAGACTTTGTATTAAAATAAAACTGAATTAAAGAGGATATCGAAATACATATATGAAATTATTGGGACTTAAGGCAAATTTTTCAAGAGAAAACAGCCTGTGAGGGACAGCGTTCGGAACCTTAAAAATCCCAAAATTAAAAAATGCCGAAACGAAAAATCGCCAAAATGAAAAAAGCGCGTAAATGAAAAATATCACACAAAATAAAATAAATCTCTAAAATTTAAAAAATCACCAAAAGTAAAAAGATAGCCAAAAAACTCAAAAAATCATCAAACCCGAAAAATATCGCCAAAACGAAAAAGAGGCGCCAAAACTAAAAAATCCATACAACTGAAAAAATAGGGAAAAGCCGAAAAAATCGGCGAAACAAAAAAACTGCTGCCTTCGACTATAGTAAAAAATTGGCAAGTTGAAGTTTGGTACCATTTTAAAATCTTTGTTTTCCATTTCCGTTTATATGACAAACTATGAATATGCATGTGTGATAAAGAGAGTGAGACAGAGAGAGAGAGAGACAGAGAGAGAGAGAGAGAGAGAGAAATCAATTCAGCATAACAACAAAACTTGTCGAAAATGTTGTCCACATAAAACGAAACTGTAAACTGCATTTTAATGTGCACTCTTACTGTAATGACCCTATATAAAATTGTTGTAAATTGTTAGTAATTCGTAACTTTACTAGAGGAAGCAAGGAATGTGAGATGCTTTAAAAGCATATTCCCCGGTTGTGTTAAAGTGTATAATTAAGCAGATACATATGTATGTACATATGTATATTTATAAAGTGCATCTAGTTGCTAGCATCTAGTTGCATCTAGTTGCTACATATATTATATATAAAGTGCATCTAGCTTCTAGCATGATACATATGGTAAATCATTTGTAAAATAACAAAAACACAAACAAAAAAATAAATAATAAAAGGATACATACACACATAAGTACATACATACGAGTACATATGTATTTATGTATGCATATATCTATATGCACGCATTAAACTGTGTCGACATACATATCGCTCATTTACTCAAAGGACGTCATAACTCAAAAAATGGAATTTTTGAGTTAATGATGCAGAATTAATCGTCATATCGTTCTTCATATTGTGTAAAAATTTCATACAAATATCTTGTATAATAAACTATTCAGGAAAGAAAAAATGTTCTTTTCCCACTAAGTTGTGTGTAAATTGAAAACTTTAAACTCGTTTTCTGGCAAACTAGTTTTTTCAGTTATGACGTTCTTTGAGTAAATAAGCGATATGCGTGTACATAAGTATGTATGTACATAAAAGTTGTAACAGTCACCCATTGGGATGAAAGATATTTCAATGACGATTTTAAAGCTGTAAAAGAGATTCTGCCACGCCTCACTTAGTTTTTACACCCTTTACCAAAAAATGGAAAAGGGTATATACATATGTATGTATAGGGGCATTTCTTGTGTGTCATTTGCCCAAAAAAGCGTAACCAACTAATTACTAATGAAAAACTGTTTGATTCAGACATGTATTTATTGATTTAAACAGTTTCCAATCATACTGGATTCTATAAAATTGTCTATTAGTTATGTATAGAACTATTTAACTTAATAAATACCTGTCTGAATCAAGCAGTTTTTCCTTAGTAATTAGTTGGTTACGCTTGTTTTACGCTTGCGTGACATTTGGCACACCGACGTAACCCGGCCTAGGTTTGTCATTCCGTGTGTAATTTCCATAATATTCATATGCAACCCATAAAATATATATGTATATTCTGTACCCCATTTCTGTAACTTGTGAGAAGTTCTCGCATCGAGAAAAATTAAATAATTATATTGGTTGTCCTATTTTACACAGGGTTACTCACATAAAAACTTATATAAACTTACAAAACATATCAACAAATACAGTTTTTTTCTTACTCGCCCTGTGTTTCACAGGATGATAACAATTTATTCGACTCGGAAAAGTTCTCACATTCCTTACAGAAACGAGGCACTGGGTCCTTATGAATAGGGAAGACGAATAAGCGATGTCCGTCTGTCCGTCCGTCTGGTGTACGTTAAATCGGTTTTCCGAAGCTCCCAGAAGAGCTAGAGACTTCGGTCTTGGACTGGTGTACCAGAAATGGTCCAGAATAGATTAGTATTGAAAATCAGCGAAATCGAGCAGACGGTTTCAGAGCTGGAAAATTTAAACTTGATTTTGCCATATAAAAGTAACTAGATAATAAAAATTTTTCGATTTTTTTGGTTAAATAAACTTATTTTATGTTTCAGTACGAATAAAATTTTTATTAAAATTATAAAAAAAAATAAATAAAAAAGACGTTTCCAGGGTTGGGAACTTTACCTTTTTGTTGTATAAAAATCACCTACTAAAACTAATTTTTCCTTTTTATCTATAAATTTAAAATATCTTGGGAAACTTACACTTTTTGTGGTATATAAAATTAACTAGGTCTAATGATCTTTATATTTTTATTTATATTGTATATATTTTATGTTTTGGAAAGAAAAGTTGGGTATAGAAAATTAGAAAAATTAAAACCGCAGCTCCACAGCTGGAAAGTTTAAACTTTTTTGATATTAAGGTAACTAAATAAAACTAGTACTTTCATTATTTCTTTTTTTCTTTGTTTACTTAACATATTTTATATATTTTTTAAAGAACAAGATTGGTATAAGGAACCAAAAAATCTAAAAGCATGATTTCCGGGGTTGGGAGAAGTAGACTTTCTTTGATATGCAAAACTAATTAAATGAAGCTAGTTATTTCTTTGATAATTAAATATATTCTATATTTTGTAAAGAAATAAATTAGTACTCGTATTAAAACCAGAAAAATTTAAATTATGGTTCCAGGGTTGGAAATTGAAAAAAAATTTGGGTAAAAAATAATCAAAAATAATTTGTTTTTTCAGTTAAACATATTTCATGTTTTAGAAAGATCTTTACTCAAGCAAATTACTAAAAATTGCACTATAACAAAAAATTATAAATTTTATCACAAAACAAATATTTATGTATGTATGTACTTATGTATGTATATGTTATACATACAGATACATACGTTGATAAAGGGTATATAAGATTCGGCATAGCCGAATATAGCACTCTTACTTGTTTTATATATTTTCTTTATTGAAGTGACACAAACAATCAACGTTAATGATTTTTTTTTTTTGCTTTTAATATTAACAGCGACTGTACGAATTAATACTCGAGACTTTAAAGGTTCAGTTAGCCGACTGTATGGAATTTAACTACAATGGTAGGAAACAGCTGATCGATATTGTTATTTGAAAAGTAATGAAAATGGTTATAGAGATGTAAAGTAACGTAACCTACTTTTTACATAAAAATATCGATCAGCTGTTCCCTACCGTGGCAGTTACATTCCATTACGTTCGGCTAACTGAGCCTTAATTTATTATCCAATTACGTACATACATAGTAGCATTGTCATTAGAACAATAATTATTCAAATATTCTATTAAGGTAAACGAACAAAAGTGTGTTCAAGTAACATATACATTACGAAGAGATACTTGTTCACCCATTCGGATTAACAATCAAGTTGTCCCTCAACATACTCATGTGAAATATCTTGGTATACACCTTGATCGACGGCTTACTTGGAAACACCACATTGGCTGTAAGTTAACACAAATGAAACTAAAATTAACTCAGGTACATTCGCTGATTGGTAGAAATTCAACCCTCAGTCTAGATCGCAAACTTTTGATATACAAGTCGCTTTTGAAACATATATGCTATGGAATTCAACTATGGGGCACTGCTTCAGCTTCCAATGTCGAGAGAATCCAACGAAGACAAAACAAAATTGTACGGTTAATAACATCGGCTCCAGGGTATATAAAAAATTCGAATGTACATCGTGATTTAAATATGCCACTAGTGATTGAAGAAGTTGCAAAATATGCAAGCAAATATTTAACAAAACTCGAGTCACATCCTAATCCTCTTGCTCGTAATATTTTGAGCTTTACTGGACACATCCGCCTAAAAAAGAGGGAACAAGGGCTCTTATACTCAACACTCCAGATGGGACTGCTTGAAAATACTTTTTTTTCCTTTTGATTATCACTACTCGTACTTGTGTATTATTTATTTAGTGATAGTTCTAAATTTATGTCCTACAATGGTCGGTCCTAATAATTATATTTTAGATTTAAGATTTGAATACTTATTGTTAGTTCATATTTGAAGATACAATAAATAAAAACGTGTATAAAAAAATATTCTAAAATTTTTTGTTGATTTTTGATCAAACTAACAAAAAAAAATTAATTTATAATAAAAACAAAATCAGAAGTTTAGCAACTAAAACTGATGTGTCTAAAACTTGACTCAGTAAAATATACATACATACATATGTATGTATGTATGTATATACCTAAAAGAAACCAAATAGACTCAAGTCATTACTCTATTCCTTGTTATCAAATAATATTGTCTTATTTAACACTTACATATGTACATATGTATATACATACATACATGCAGAATCATTTCATGTCAAGCTTAAGGTCATAGATTACAATGTCTTCTAAGGTTGTCAATCTGCATTTTGTTCGTATATACATATGGATTGTCTGCGTATTTGCAGTACAACCCAGTCAGCAATTGGAAGATTGTTTTTGAAAATATCACCAAATTAGCCTTTTAAGACTACAGTCTTAATTAATCAGTTGTGCGCTCAAAAAAATACTAAAAAAAAGACTTACATATTTGAAGAACAAAAACAAAATTTGCAGAATGTGGTGAATCATAAAACAATCGTGCAGCTGTTTGTAACACGACTGTTTTAAAAGTTGTTTGGCAGTCATATTTCGCTCCGAAAACCGGGTCACAAAAGACTTTTTCAGAAAAATGGCAGCTAGGATACAATTTTCTTCAGACAAAACAGTCTTCTTTGACTCCAAAGCGACTGCATAGATGATTATTTTAATCACACAGAGGATTCGAAGAAGACTTGAGTTTGATTAAAAATTTCTTGTTGCTGCCCCACAAATATAACGCCAAACATTGAAAATGTGATAATTTTTAGGGTTTCGTACACCAAAGGTGAAAAGAAACCCTATTGTTTTCGCTACGCTGTCCGTCTGTCCGTCCGTCTGTCACAGGGTATTTTCTCGAGAACCGTAAGAGCTACGGGCCTGAAATTTGGACAAAGTGTGTTGTCCTTTGGCCGCTACAACTCCAAAACGAGCAACGAAAAATGTTAAAATCCCATGTAATATAAATACAATTGTATGTATGTACATATGTATATACACTTGAATTTTGTAAGGTTAGTGTATTTTTATACAGACTACAACAATTAACACTAAAATTTAAAAAATTTTAATTAAAGGGGTTACCATCAGTTAATGTAATTTTGACTATGTAATTTTGACAACTTGCTGTATCTTGGAAACCGTAAGAGCAAACTTCTTGAAATTTTCAAAAAGGGTGAAACAAAAAAATCCCAAAATTATAAATTAAAAAAATCGCCAAAACGAAAAAAAGCAGCAAATTAAAAAAAATTCTAAAACGAAAACAAATCGTGAAAAACCGGAAAAATCGCCAAAATGAAAAATTCGCCAAAATGAAAAAAATCGCCAGAGATAAAAAAATCGCCAAAATGAAAAAAATCGTCAAAATGAAAACAAAATCGCCAATATGAAAACAAATCGCCAAAATTAAAAAAATCGCCAAAATGATAAAAAAGCGAAAAATAAACAAAAAAAAATTATTTTAGCTGAAAAAACGTCAAAAACTTGAAAAAAAACCCACATAAACATAAGTCCCAATCCAATTTTATGAACATGCAGAACTTTCAGATTGAAATTTGAATTAAAGCAATGCTACATTGTAAATAAGGCTTAAATTTGATATTTTATACTATGTTCACACTTATGATCTTAAACGTGTTTAAGGCAAGTATTTTAAGAAACTAAACACAGCCGTTGCATTTGTAACAATTATGCTTTTTTATTGGTTTATTATTTTCAAACAACAAATGTTTTTGTAAATAATTGAGTATTTTTTAAGTAATTACTTGCTTACCAAATAATTTTTCACGTGCCGCCATTTAATAACAACACAAAGTTGCCAGAGTTATACAAAAACGGACTGAACATAGTCCATTTAAGTGTTTAAGGAAGTGTTTAAATTTAAAACACCGTTTTTGAGATGTTAAACAAAACAAGTCAATGTATGGTAAAACATCTCAAAATTGTCGTGTTTAAGCTCTTAAACACGAATGAGGCGTTAAACACGTTTAAAGACATAAGTGTGAACATAGTATTAAACACTTCATTTGGTAAAACATCTCAAAATTGTCGTGTTTAAGCTCTTAAATACGAATGTGTGAACATAGTATTAAACACTCAAATTACGTTTGCACAAACGCGTTGCTGCATGCAAGGCAACATGCGTTTCCGAAAGAAACCGAAAGCAACAATTTTAAAATCCAACCTGTGTCCTTGCTTGTCTTTTGTTACGAGTACTACTCGCCTTCCAGATATATGAAATTGCAACCTTTAAGTGCTGTTTTTGTTGCTGGAAAACAAGTTAGACTTTTATAGTTACTGTTTTTGTTGCTGTTGTTGTTGTTGTTGTTGTTGTTGTTGTTGTTGTTGTTGTTGTTGTTGTTGTTGTTGTTGTATTGTCATTGCAATTACGATTGCTGTAGTTGTACTTGAAAAATATAAAGGATGTTGTAAGGATAGATATAGGATATATGTATATTGTTATTTTTCACATTTTCCTTTTTTCTAAATTTTTATTACATATCAGGTAACTGCTTGTTGCAATTACTCGTTTTACCAAACTTTTAGTAACTAAAGTGATGATGATGATGATGATGATAACTGAATAACTCAATGTTATTGTGTTATTATGCATAGATCTGTAGTATAAATACATACGTACATATGTATGTATGTATGTTTACCCAAGTTTTTCGGTGGTATAAAAAATAAATGTAATTGATTCGACTGTTTTTGAGTTATTGATGCCAAATTATTTGACTTACGTAAGGCAATAGTGAGCTTTTATGTTGATTGGATGAACACTTTCGTATCTCGCTTAATTTGTGTGCAAGTGAAAGGCATTCACTCCACAAATGCGGCAATGCATTTGAAAATGTATACTAGGTACGTATATGAGGTGGTGTGCATTACTGTCTTACATGTGTGCATCGAATCATCGCTTCTGTAATCGACATTTTCGCCGCTGGGACAATGCTCTTTGCATGGCTCTCAAATAAGTTTGGTTACTTAAAAAAATGGCAATCCTGGCATTGCCTTTATCAGTTGCGTTGATATAATCCTTGATGTCTTTTGCAGTGTAGAAATCGTGTTCATTTTGTGGAACTCAAATCCAGTAGATTGTATTTGTATCACTTTCTATATCCTTAAAACCACACGTACATACATACACACATACATACATACATACTATGCTTTTCGCTCTTGCATGCATGTGGGTAGGGGTGTATCTTTTAATGTGTGTCTACAATCGTGTTATTTTAATCGTACAGCGTGACCGTTTGACCGACTAAAGTGGCAAATTGTTACTTTTTCGATATATCGCTTCAACTTTTCCACTTTTTCAACTTCCTTGCCACTTTTTTTCCTCCTTTTTTTAGGGTGAGTTATATAAAAATACATTAAAAATAAAAAGTTTAGTGTAGTTTTCTCGTTTATTTTCAATTTTGCCGCTTTTTAATGATAAATCCCCTATTTGGTGCCACTTTTTGAAAAATTTCATCGGTCACCCTGTATTCGTATTCTTTTAATGTGTTACTTCGAGCCGTCGTCTGCAGTTTAATGCTATGTTTAGACGACGAGTTGAATCACCTGCTTCGCTCTCTGAATCATGTTTATGAACCATGCTGTTTAGACTACGCATTCGTGCTTCGTGTGCATCGTGCCAATTTAGTGCTTTTCGTACTAGATTTAGAGTTTTTTAATTCATAACAGTGCGGAATTTTTCAAATTGTTGCATTAAAAAGAAATTAGTGCCTTTTTTTGGTGCTTTTCACCTTTGATTTTAGTGCGTTTTACAAATCTACTAAATATTAATTTGTTAAAGTGTGGTGGCTTTATTTTCACTTTCAAAAACTATCTGCTTTCACCCCTTTTAGACATGCAAAGTTTCCTTTGCAGAATGTTAATTCAGCTGCGTGAAATACAAAGGAAGAAAAACTTTCTCTTTCACAGTTGGAAAAAAGAAAATATTTCTAGATATTACAGAGGATACCATACACGTAATAAAATAACTTAATTACAATAATCGAATCTACTAACCACTAAGGGAAGCAATGTATTGCTTTCTTGATAACGGTGCTTCCAAAAATGCTTCTGAAAAGTAATAACGTAAGGCTCTCTAACAAAGTGGACAGAAGTAAGAAAATGTAAACCAGTAACTTTTGCATCTGAGTACACAAAAACTACACATTATTGCTTCTGTAAAACGAATTAGTAAAGCAAAAAATTAACGGCTTTTTGGAAACTGAATGCATTGCTTCTAGCTGGCTTACAAAAACTCTTCTGGGAAGCGGTAATTTTTGCTGGGATGGTGAAATTGAAGAAATAGAACGAAGTATCAGAAATTTAAGGATACATAAATGGACAAATTTGCTCAAAACTGATCAATTTTGGATTGAAGTTTATAATTATAGAAATTCAACTTATCATAATCCATTTCTAATACTGTCAATATTTTCTCAAGACTATAAACATTACCATGTTCAAATGTTGTAGTAGAAATGACTTTTAGCGCTTATAAATATTTTAAAAGTAAGTTAGAAATACAATAATGATTTTATAAATCAAATTGTTTCATTCATATAAAATACGGTCTAAAAAGAAAAGGCTTATGTTGTTCAGAATGTAACATACTGAACCATGTTCATGTAAAAATTAATTCAGACGAAACACCTAAAAATCTAATTGTTTTATTAAAACAGTTTTATGGCCAGAGGAAAAAGATGAAACTGCATTTCCTGAAACGAGGAGTATAATTCTCGTTGATCATCTTTTGTTAAAATAGTACACCATAATTGGAGTGTCTTCCCAAATGAACTTCAATTATTTTCCTACTCATATTCTACTTATAAGCAAAATCGAAATATGGCTCGATATATGTAATTGAAATTATTACAAAAACCTATGAAATGCAGGGACCGAAAATAACTGTTATTTTTGAATTTTTGATTAAAAAAAGCAACCTCAAGGAAATGTCGGAGAATGAAACCAAGTATACCATTTTGCAAGTATTGGACCAAATTGTCAGAAAATACGATGCTTTTTAAAAATCTGACTTTTATTTTTTCAAGCAAAAATAAAAGTTATTTTTTGACTTTTATTTTTTTGAGCAAAAATAACAGTTATTTTTGACTTTTATTTTTTCGAGCAGAAATAAAAGTTATTTTTTGACTTTTATTTTTTCTAGCATAAATAACAGTTATTTTTGACTTTTATTTTTTCGAGCAGAAATAAAAGTTATTTTTTGACTTTTATTTTTTCGAGTAGAAATAAAAGTTATTTTTTGACTTTTATTTTTTTGAGCAGAAATAAAAGTTATTTTTGTGTTTTCAACCCCTTTGACAAAGAAATTATTATTTAATATTCCAAATATTCTTTTCTAAATAAGTAAATTTAACGATTCACTATTGCAAAAGCGCCAAAATTTATAATAAATATAATGAATTTATCACAAAATAACTTTTATTTCTGCTCAAAAAAATAAAAGTCAAAAAATAACTTTTATTTCTACTCGAAAAAATAAAAGTCAAAAAATAACTTTTATTTCTGCTCGAAAAAATAAAAGTCAAACATAACTGTTATTTTTGCTCAAAAAAATAAAAGTCAAAAAATAACTTTTATTTCTGCTCGAAAAAATAAAAGTCAAAAATAACTGTTATTTTTGCTCAAAAAAATAAAAGTCAAAAAATAACTTTTATTTCTGCTCGAAAAAATAAAAGTAAAAAAATAACTTTTATTTTCTGACTTTTACGATAAAAGTTATAACAGTTACGGTCCCTGATGAAATGTAGTAAATTTAAAATTGTAGTTAACTTAAATTTTTAATTTTTACTAATTCAGTACATTTATAATTAGCCATATGGGCTTTCTTTGTATTGCAAATAAATAGATAAATATAAAAAAACAAATAAAAATATATTTATGTACATACATACATATGTACATATATACGAGTACTTATTTCATTTAGTGTTTTTTTATGAACACACAGTGCTTTTTGCTCTGAAAAAGTTGGCATCACTGTTCGCGTGGCATTTTTTTATGTATATTCACACAACATACGTATCATACGCACGTATATACATGCATACACATAAGCATACATACTTTACATAAATTCCACTCATGCGAAATCTTGTTTTTGAAGGCATCTCTATATTTTCTTCTTATTTTTTCTTTTTATATTATTCATAACTTAATTAAATTTATTTATATTAAACTCACCTCTATGTTTTTTGGTTTGTTTTTATTTGTTTACAAACACACACATACACATATACCTATTTTGTTTTGATAGCTAGTTCAGATAAAGTGGCGATTAACTGCGATAAAAGTTAGAGAAGATACCAATTTTACGTGCTTCGCAAGTAGATTCATATTGAATCTACTTGATTCGCTCTCATAATTTTGTATGGCGAAGCAAGTGGATTCGGTCATGATTGGGGCGTGAAGCATGAATAGAGAGCGAAGCACGTACCGTCTAAACATAGTATAAAGTTGAATGTAAAAATAAGACATTCAACACCTGCATCAAGGACTTTGTCAAATGATGTATTTGTGTTCAAGTAAAAACAAGTGTTATGCCTATTGAAATTTATTTACAAAACGTTCAAATGTGTACTCTTAATGTTAAATGATGCCATATCGCTCATTTACTTAAAGAACGTTTTGAGTTAATGATGCAGAATTAATCCTCATATCTTTATTCATATTGTGTAAAAATTACATAGAAATATCTTGTTTACTCAGCTCTTGAGAGAAAAATAAAATGTTCTTTTACCATTAAGTTGTGTGTAAATTGAAAACTTTAAACTCGTTGTCTGGCAAACTAGTTTTTTTAGTTATGACGTTATTTGAGTAAATGGGCGATATATAGTTGCATAATTAGTTAGCTTAAGCGTATGAAAGTTATTTCTTTTTAATGGGTTTTTTGGCAAAGAAAATTTTAATTGCTCATAGGTACATCTATTGGGTTGAAAAAATAAATATGCAAACATCTTTTTTTTGAAATTAATTGCAACAATGCAATTAATTAATTAGAAGTTTTAAAATAGGTCAGACATTTTTTCTGTAAGAGGTAGAAATTGATATGGAAACTTAAAATTATTAAAGCATAAGGTTATAAACCATATTAAATTTTAATTTGCCAAAAATATTATTTCAAATTTGTACTATTAAATATGAAGTACAAAAATAAAAGTATATTTTTTTTGACAGCATCCAATGTGAATTGTTTTATAACATCTTATATTAGCACAAAGGTTTTATTATTATTCCAATAATTATTCAAATAAGCGTAATTTAGAACGCTCTATTTTCAGTTATTAAGCTATTTCATTCCAAAACGTTTGCAATCACTTAAAATGCGAAAAAAAAATTTTGGCCCGAAACTATAAAGCGCTTTTATCTAGCACTTTTTAAAATTATCTTTCAGCCCTTTTAGCCCCTTTAAACTTTTTGCTCGATATGTCTACATTTAAATTTTTACGAACTTTTTTCTTCCTTTAATCTAGCAATATCGACTAATGAAATAACGTGACAGCATTCTTTTACTAAGTTTGTTCTCTTATTTTGCTTTACCAATTTAAAAAAGAAGAAACAATATGGAAAAATGTTCTATTTCTTCAAAATTTTTTGTGCTTTCAAAGATTTTCAGTATAGCCTAAAAACACATTTTTATTTAATAAATTTAAAATTTACTTACGTAGCCATATGTATGTATACTACTACTGTATGTGTGTATACCACAACTGTATGTACCCTGCAGGAGAATAGGTGTCAATTGTCTAAAAGCTACTAGTATAATTACTAGAACAGCAAGAACTAGTGCCAAAAGGATTAAATTTGTTGTATAAAATTACTAGTTCTGATGAGTACTAGTATATGAAGTAGTTCCATGGCACCACATTGCAAAATAAATTTTGACTGTCTAACAGAGCACTTGCACTGTACGAAAATTGGTATTATACAATTATTAAAGTTTTAGGTTCACCTATAAATAATTATAATCAAATAATTACAATTAAACTTTTGTATTTTTGAATTTTGATAAATAATTGCGAGTTTTAAGTAGCAGTTGTCACTGGGTAACAAAGGAATAAAACCACCAATTTTATAAAATTTTTCTTTGCAAAAGAACTGGTAATTAACTAGTCCTAAACTAGTACCAATGGCACTAGTAATTTTCTAAACACACTCAATGCTAATTTGAGCATTAACATGTTATAGAAAAGTTTACAGTTGGGAACTAGTGGTCGTGGCTTCTGTACTAGTAAAATACCAGTTGGACACTAGTTCGATCTCCTGCAGGGTATGTATACTACTACTGTATATATACATATACACTATTTAATCTACGTGTGTCCCTTATTGAAATGTAGTATGAAATGTAAATGAAATATGTATGTACCTTATTGAAATTTTGTATCATCTTATGGTAGTTATTTATTTTCTCACAAATTACTTTACTTTGGCTTTGATTTTCAACAGAAACATTTAAAACTAGCCCCTTTTCGCCCTTTTTCCAAAAAATTTACTTTATGTTGCATTAAACGTATATTTTTTCAGTTTAGCCCTTTTAAGCCCTTTTTTCAAAAATTTTTACGCGTTTTGAGTCTAAAAAGTTGGCATCATTCCCATCATAAAACTAACAACATCTTCACTGTTGCCAACTTTTTTCCAACGAATATCGCTAAAGTAGACAAGGAAATAGCTAGAAAATAGCTAAACTTCAAAAATATTTGAAAACTTAGCGATAAATAGCTAAAAAAACAAATTTATTTTTAGGATGTTTCAAAAATTTTACGGTAACTTGTTAACTTCTTTCATATTTCCCCAATTTCTCTACAAATTTTATAAAATATCAAATAAAAGGCTTATTTTAGTAAAAACATGTACATCCAGCCTGCCCAAATCAGCACCAGAGTGCCGAAAATCAATCGGCTTCTTATACAAATGAATACACATACGCGAATACATTACTCTTGTGTTTTTCTCGGTGGCCAGCTCTGATATACATACATACATATGTAAATGTAACATATTCATTATATATTCCTGTGTATAAAAAAAAATATAAGCGGTATTATTTTTAACTAAAAATTTTAAGCGAATCTTCCAGATTAATATCTTCGTAGGTAGAATTGGTACCTAATTTGCTAAGTACTGAATTCGGTATTTCCATAGTAAAAAAATTGCTTCAAATAAAGCTGGCTTCTGCAATTATAGAGTAAAAGTAGCGCTCACAAGCTTGCTGATTTTTGTATGACGAGTTCACTGTTTGGAGTACTACATTTTTGCTCACAAAAACCCATTTTTTAATTGTTGTGGCGCTTATCAATCACCTTTTTCCCATAGTTTGCTTCATATACGTTCACTATTTCTGAATAAGCTCACATTTTAAAGCGAATTATGATGCACAAAAAATCGCTAGATTTCCCGCTAATAGCTAAATCATATTTTTTCCCGCAAAATGTACTTAAAAATCGCTAGATTTGACGAGAAAATAGCTGAATTGGCAACAGTGAACATCTTAAAGTTTTAGTTTTAAAATATAACTTATCGAGTCCCAATTCAGAGACTGGCAATAAGTACTCAAAAGAATATGAGTTCTTAAGTATTTACTCTAAATTTTAGTAATTGCGTATGCTCCTAATTGTAGCACAAACAATTCATATGCTTTGCTTTAACCAACTATAACTATAGCCGATTCTAACACACAAGAGTACCTTCACTTCATATATACGAAATAAATAATCTACAACTATAAACAAAAAGGGACAAGAGCATTCCCAGCGGGAAAAAGAAGGAGTAAGGATGCCTTCTAGAGGCACAAAATGAAAGCACCAATGAAATGCATATAGACAATGCTTGGCCACCAGCAAATAAAATTTAATTAAAATAAACTTGTGACCAGGGAGACCGCAAATATACAATTTTTCTTATATGACATATTAATGCGGAAATAAGTTATTTATCTGTTTCAGACCTTTTTATAAATTTTAGCACCGATTTGTTAGTGTTAGTTACCTTTTAAAGAAGTTTTTGCATAATTCCGTCTCACATATGTAATTTCAGCATATTTTCTTTTAGGGCATATTTTAATACGAGTACTTTATAATTTTTTTTTGTTTTTATATGCTTACAAGCGATATGTTGTTGTATGCATGGTAGAGTATACATTTGGCCTATGCCATAGTGAGTGACCGAAAAAAAACAGTATTATGTAGAAGCAATATTTTGCTAACCATTATGAAGTTAGAAAAAGTTGAAGTTAATATTTTTTCGTTTTTAGGTTTTTTTTAATTTTGTTTTTATTATTGAATTGTTCAATTAAAAATATATTTTTATTTCCAAATAAATCACTTTTTATATTTTTTGAATTTTTGGTGCATATTTTCCAGTTTTTAGTGCATATTGAATGCGCATAAAATACTTTTTTATAGCATATTAATGGCTTCGCTGCTTATGACAATAAATTTCTGAAAGAAGTTTATCGTATATGATTTTAAAAACGTATGCATGGACCATTATTACTTGGGATGTGATGTGAAAAGTGTTATTTTCAGAACACACCTGTATTTAAAATTGTTCATGAAAAATTTTCTTAACATGCATTTAAAATATGTATATTATCGTGGCCGTTATTTGTATCGAGAATTGTTTTTTTATTTCTTATATTCTCTCCCCTCAAATCGGTTCAGTTTTATGTAAAAAAAAATTACAAAAGAAAATTCATAGCGATAAGTTTTGTTTTAGGGTGTGCTTCCGGCCCTCAAGCCCATTTATTCAATGTTTTTTTTTTGTTTAGTTTTTTCTTTAATAAATGTATATGTATGAAATAATTTAATAGATTAAGCTCTTATTGCACATGCTTAATATACATAATTTCCATATAAATATAATTTTGTTATATAAAATTTTTGGTATTTTGTTGGTTATTTTCTTCATTATTTTCTAAAATATTAATTTTAGCAAAAAACTTTCTTTGAGACTAATGTTGCTGACTAGAAGAGCTAAAACATTGCTACATATCGTATTTTTGTAAAATTATTTTTTAAAAAGATAGTCATATGCAAACAAATTACATTGAAAAATGGGCTTGAAGACCAACTTTGAGGAGCGAACGCACACAATTTATTGCTATGAAATTTTTTGTACCGATTTAGGGGGAGAGAATATAAGAAATAAAAAAAATATTAACGCTAGTGTGCATGTTACTTTTTTATTTACATATAAAAGCCAAGACAAACATAACCTTTAAACAACTGGGTATTATTCCTACAAATTATTCGTAAAACTTGCAACTAAAAGTCCTTAATAATTTGCAATTTGTAAAGTGATAAATATATTTTTAGTAAAGAATCGTTTAGTTAGAATCGTTTTAGAACAGTCGAGAGTTGTTGAATCGCATTTTCAGGGATCGCAAATAACGATTATTTTCCAAATTTAAAGTGAAAAAATCACAATAATAGAGAAGTGCTACGTGCACAAGGAATATACCAAGATACTCCATGTTACATGGACTACCTATAGATGCAATGATTTTTATTTTTTTGATTTTTATTTATTCTTCACAAAATAACTCTTATTTTGTGACTTTTATTTATTCCTCAGAAAATAACAGTTATTTCTTGATTTTTATTTATCCCTCACAAATCAAGAGTTATTTTGTGACTTTTATTTATTCCTCACAAAATAACAGTTACTTTTTGATTTTCATTTTTTTGCTCAAAAAAATTTTAATTTTGAAAATTAATAAATAATAAAAAAGTAAATTTAATTTAACATATAAAAGTTTTTTTTAAATCGGTTAATATTCATTTTAACGCAAAAATTACGCTTTCTACATTTTAAAAGTTAAGCAAAAAAATAAAAATCAAACAGTAACTGTTATTTTCTGAGGAATAAATAAAAGTCACAAAATAAGAGTTATTTTGTGAGGAATAAATAAAAATCAAGAAATAATGATTAAAAAGTGATTTTTAAAATAAAAATTATAACCGTTACGGTCCCTGCGCATTTTACATCCCTGTTATGAAACCAGTTGAACACCGTTGCCGTTTTAGCATTTTAAAAATACACTTTTCTGGCAGCACTGATTCTTTGAAATTGTGCATATGAAATACTCCGGCATATACTCAAGCGTAGCCAAATAAATACTCAGAGTATTTTTGTAACTAACAAATGTCAAATTTTGCATAAAGCGTGTTTCACACCCAACAAAATGGGTGTGTTTTTTTGTGTTGTAATTTTGTAGTGGAACTGGTTGGTGGTAGTTGATTGAGCTGCCTTGACAACTGATAAGATGTAAAGCCTATAGTAAGTACACGACATGACGTCACTAGAATTTCCAGGCTGTTGGTTGGATTTTTTTTTGAATAACTAGTAGTGACTTGACAGCGCTGTGTAGAAAATGTAGTTTCATGACGACGTCAAAATTACATCAGAGCCACATTCACCTGTGACTTTTTACATGCCGTGTACAGCAGTCTTAAAAAGTTGTATATTAATAAAAATGTGAGCTCGCATCTATTTGCGTAGCAATCATCTCTAATTTAAGCTATTCAAAGCATTTACATATTTATTCATCACCCATATCGTGAATAAAATGTGAAATTTTTGTTCCCATGATATTTCCATAACCCATGAAGGGAAATTTGCTATCGGGAACATTATGGGAACGTTTTTTCCCGCTATCAATTCGTAGTGAAAGTAAAAAACGAAAAGAAGATTTGTAAAGCTTCAAAATTAATTCCAAATAAGATAAATTTATTTTTGATATCAAGAAATACACATATTTTTTGAACCAAATGCAGCGTTTTAATTATAAAGTTGTGTTTTTATATATTTTAGGTGACGTGGAAAAAATTCTTAAGTATGCCATCGCCATAAAATTTACTGCATGTGACCCAAGGAAGTTCATATTCAATGAAAAAAGGGGTTGTACGTAATTATTATTATTAATCGTGGATATTATTTACATATTGTCCTAAAATAATAATTTATGACTTTTAATACATAATTGGAAGTCTAATAATGAAATATCGCTATGTATTGATTTAGTTCGCATTGAAAAATCAAGTGAACAAAACCAAGGGAAAAGTGAAAAAATCTATGTGAAAAATATTGTTCACGATAAGGGGAATCAAAAAAGGGAAAAATTATTCACGATTGCAGTTTTGGGAAAAGGGAAAATATTTTGAGGGAAAAACTGTTCACAATAGGGATGCACATTTTTTTTTTCTTTTTCATTAAAGCTACTGACGTAAATGATTTAAATAATAGTTCGTGAATATTGCTGTGACCGCAAACACAAGAAAGTTATTGGAGAAGTAGTTTAAAGAATTAGCTGAACTTTTCCTTTTGTCATTGTTAAAGAAGCCAGTTTTCTTAGAAATAACTGCAACATGTGAAGTAGCATTTGAATTATGTGCAGGATAAAATGGATAAAATGGTTGTTGACGTTCTACAGTTGGACTAACTGGATACGATGCCGCAGGTGCAGCTGGTGGCGTCATAAAGCCGACGGGAGCAACTTGAGGCACATATGAAACATTGTGTGGAGAATTCGTAAAATTTGGAGAATGTAAAACAGCTACAGGTGGTGTGTTATTAGCTGGTATAAAATATCTCGTGTGATTTGCTGAGTTATTGCTTTGAAGTTGTTGCGTTAGCACTGTAAAAGTGGAAGCGTTTACTGCGGGTGGGCATATTAATTGTTCAGTTTCAAAAAATCTTTTTGCATTCCATAAATCAGGTTCAATGATTCGTTGCTTGTAGCAGCCATTTGTAAATGTTGCAACACGTTCTATTGTAATTGGATAACTAGCGTTCAAGTTATCTAAAAACTTTTAAGTTAATACGTTTGTCGAAGATTTTCACATTAAAACATACATACCCAATGACTCAACTTGTAGTATTCCAATATGATGGAATATTTTTGTTATTTGTATAAATAAAAGTAAAATTGCTGATAACAATTTCATTTTATCTTGTTTAATTTAAATGGAAGCTACAATTTCAATTACAACTGCTGTTCATGCAAATTTCAATTTAGGACTAACTCATTAAACGAGTAATTCATAATTAGTATCTCTTACTCTTTAGATAAGTTTACTGATTATGTACCAGTAAATACTCGTATTTATTGCACTTTAATACACTTAGTCCCGGTCCAGACTTGAAATTTTTGTTGCAACAATTTTTGACTATGTGGGAGGGTGTTGAAATAGAAATATATACATTTTGTGTTCCTTGTTCGCTCTTTTTCACTAAAAAAAAATAAAAAGTTGCTGCAACAAAAATTGCAAGTCTGGACCGGGACTTACTTACTTTCTTTTAAACAGTTGGATTTAGAAAAAAGTTAATAGATCACGTACACACCATTATTTAATTAAATGAAACAAAGATGTTCGTATAATAAGAGCAGAAAGACGGCTGAGGGCGACTGATCTGACACTAGGTTTTAATCCATATCTCATGCTATTATTATTATTATTATACTGAAAAAATTATTATTAACAAATAAATATTAACAAATAAAACATCACAAACTAATAAGAAAATTGCAAACACAACTTATGCATACGTAAAAGGAAAAGATTCACTCACATTATTAATATACCCAGCGGGAAAAGTGGTCATTGATTACTTACATAATGGGAGAAATAATGTATTGTTTTCTGAAGCAGGACAATGCATACCTTTAGAAGGTAATTGGATCAAACATAATAATTACACATTGATTACCACTTGCATTACCACATCTGCAGAAGAGGGAATGTATTGTTTTTGATTGTGACGAGTGTTCGTATTTTCCTTATAATTTGTTAACAAAAGAGAAGTTCGTTATTTCTTACTGGTTTTATGTCGCTTACAAACTTTTTTTTATTTTTATTAAACGACGAAGTTCTATGAAGGTAAAAATTTTATACATATTTTTTGCAAAAATTTTATTTAAAAACTATGGATTGTAAAATATTGATAGCAAAATACAAACGAACAAATGTTTAGTCTACTAATTAATGAATTAATAATTAATTAATTACATGAATGTATAATAAATTATGAATGCAATCAATTATATATTTCACTAAAATAAGTAGAATTCATTCTTCGGATGCACTAAAATAATCCATTAGTCCCAGTCCAGACTTGCAATTTTTGTTGGTGCAACTTTTTATTTTTTAGTGCAAAAGAGCGAGAGAGGAATACAAAAAGTATATATTTCTATTTCAACACTCTCACACATATTCAAGAATTGCTGCAACCAAAATGCAAGTCTGGATCGGCACTTACTTTCCTGGGACATGTTCTGTGTTAAAAGTAATGAATTCTGTAATGAAAAATTTAACATGCTGCGCATCGTTTCCTAGTCGATACATTTTTTCCGTTGGGTATTTTCTCCCAAAATAATATTTCGCTGATTTTTTTAGTCGTGAATAGTTTCAGAGAATATAAGTTTCACTTCTTACCGTTGGAAAATTAAAAAATTTGGCACAAATACTTTTTTTACAAAAACAAATTCGCCTTAAAAAGTGTTTTAGTCTTTTAAGAAAAATTAAGTGTCTTTTTTTGATTTTATAGATAAAGCAACTTTGGAATAAAAAGTTCTGTTTCAATCGTTTGGAGTTTGTTTACCTTTGAGAGACTAAAGTTTATATACACACCCCAAATCTGTAGTTTCAAGAAAACTTAAGTTTATCTAAAAAATTTTACAATGTAGTTTTATTTATCTTCATTGATAAATAATAAATACTCGGTTTAATATTCCGAATATTTTTTTATATTCCGAATATTTTTATATTTGCACAATCTATAAATTTTAGTTGTCGTTTGGAGTTTCTATTACATCAACCACAACTTTTAGATATGTACATATGTATGTATATGTATGTAAAACAAACTAGATTGAACCCAATACTGAACAGTGGGGTCGTATAAGTATACAGAATTAATTCGTTTTTAAAATAATATTTTGGTATGAGGTAAAGCTAAGAGTTGCCATGGAATATCTAACATTATGATGGGTTTAGCTAACAGAAGGAATCGTTGCCGGTTAAGGTAGAATTTGCTGGTGGCTGGAAATAACTTTCTGTTCTGTCATAAATAACACAGTGTGACAAAAATAAAATACCTGCGAAGTGTTACTATTTTTCTGGCAGGTATTGTGGAGTATAACAACAATCTGTATTTGAAATTTTCCAAACACCTCCAAAATCTTGAGTTACAGGTAAAAAGACGAGTCTTCGTACCCGGAGGCACTTATCAAACCTCTAACTAAGTTAAATATCAACCGATTTTAAATTTATAAACGGATTTAGAAAGAAGAGACTAAGACCTTTCGAATCAATATATTTTGTTTTAGTTCATTTCAGATATATTTCTGCATTTTTTCAACACTTTTCTACTTTGGACACGTTCTTAGGCAGTATTTTTGTACTAGAACCGCACTATTTATAACTTTATTTATAAAACATAAATAAATAAGAGTAAATCGCAGGTTCGTTTAAAAAATTATCTAGAAAATTACTGAGTTATTAAACACTTTGTTAGAAGACTTTTTTTTTAACTACCTGCATAATGTATTTCGCTTTCTATTTATGACCTTTCTGTATATTTAAGGTTCCAGAATGATTAGAGTACAAAAATACCAGAAAAATGGTAACACACATCGATTTCATCAAAATTTGTCACACAGGTTAATTGATGAAACTTTGTGGCTATTTGTTTCTAATATTGTACATCCGCAGCCTTAACCTATTTCAGTAACTTTTTTGGCCACAAAATAGTTTTCAATGGTCTATGCCTTAATGTAATAACACTAATAACAAGAAAAACTTTTGCTGTTTAAATTGCACTTTTCATCTCATGTTGTTAGATCTCATTAATAGTCCAAATTTAATGAAATTATTTGAATACATACATACATAGTTCTCTTTTCAATGGAATTTAAAGCGAAAAAAGTAACATAAATTATATTATTTACTCTTATGTACTAACGACCGTAGATCAAAAGCAGAAATAAAAACAAGTGTTTTAGAAAAACCACTGTTTGAACAATTAAACAAATAATATGTAGAAAAGTATCAAAAATACTTAAATTTTTTTTGTTGTTTTCGAGTTAAAATTTTGTCTATTCAAGGGAATATAATTGACGATTAAGTTCAACTTTAGTTTTGCTTAAGACATAGAATTGAAATTATTTGTATTAAGAATATACTGTATTCAGAGCATACTTGTAATATGTGGAATAAATTAATAAAATTATTATTATATTTGACGGTTTTGCAAATATTTCAACAATTTGTTGCAGTTGAATGTAAATCGATATTTGGAAAAGGAAGGGGAAAAGCAATGGGTAAGTATTGTATTGAATAGAAATTCACGAGTAAAATCTGAACAAAATCGAAAATCATAGTTGGGAGAAAAACCACTTTTAATGCAAGAACGTTTTTTTCGAAAAAAATTAAAATGGGCAAATTAAAATAATTTTGTCGTAAAGTAGAGATTAATGTGTTAACAAATGCCCCCAATATTTTATGACAATCTAGTTTTAGCATATAATTTCGCGCTTATTACAAATTTTAGTGAACTTTTTTTAAAGACTTCGTTCAATATTGTTTTGCGTACGTCCAAGGCGAATTCACATAAGGTGATCATCAGGGAAACCAGCAATATGCTCTAAAAAAAGAGTTTTATTCGCATTCAATATGCACTAAAAACTTGAAAATATGCACTAAAAAGTAAAAAAATATGCTCTTAAAAATAGAATAAATTGGTTTATTTGTAAATGAAAATAAATTTTTAATTCAACATTATTTGCATATAAAATAAGACAAAAAAATAAGCAAAAAAAGGAAACAAAATTAACAGAGAATAACTGGGTGGGAAGTGCAAGTTAAAACTAAATTACCATAAAAATTTTGACTAAAACAAATAATACAAATTATTTTTAAACAACTAAATAAATGATTAAACAGAATAAGTCCGCAACTTCAGGAAAAATCGCTGTCAAATTATCAAAGCCCATAATAAAATCTACGGCAGCAACTTCAAATGCTCTATAATTTTTGTTTCATTTTCTTTTGTGCTTATTTTTCTTTGTAGTTTTGTTCACAAAATTTATGAAATTTATTGAAAGTATGGTAGCATTGTTGAGAGATTATTAATTTATAGTGAGAGCATAAGAAAAAACGTTGTCAAAATAAAATAAATTCTATCTATCGACTGCTTTCTGGTGCTGATTTTTTGTGCCAATTTGTATGGAAAATTTGTTTATGCCGCAATTCTGTTTGATAATTATCTCTCGACTGCTTTCTGGATATACTTTTTTGTGTCAATTTGTATGGAAAATGTGTTTATGCCGCAATTCTGTTTAATCATTAACTGCTCTCATAAGCAGTGTGACCAGATTTTAAAATAACATTAAGCTAAATCACTTTTGAAAAATAGCTAAAATAAGCTAAGGCCCCTTTTATATTAGGCAACTTTAATTTTCATTTTTATTTATTTTCTTTTGAACTTGCTCTTATGTTCACATTCAATAACTTTGTTGAGCAAGTTTAATTTTCTTATTCTCGAATTTTCTTAATTTGTTGACGTTTTGTTTCATTTCTGTATTCATTGTAATTGTGAAAGTGATTTGAAATTTGGTGTATACAATGGAAGTTGAAGAAAAAAATAATTTGGTTAAATATATACTTGAATATACATAATTGCCAAGTACAAGTACAGAATTGCCAAGTACAAGCAAGTCTGTACTCAAATCTCGGCAATTCTCTCCCCTTCAAACCGACCTCTCCTCTCACACCCACAAACACAAGACTTGCGCAAGTAAATTTGACTAATCTGAAAGGGGCCTAAACAGTTAAATTTTAAGCCAGAAAATAATGCTTATCTTTTTTCGACTTCTTTCACCTTGCAATAATTTCTTATTGCTAAAATAACGTTAACGTTATAACGTGTTATAAGTTTGTAGTGTGTGTCTGTGTATCTGTGTGTCTGTCCGTGACCACGTATATGTTTAAGGAAAATAGGTCCAGCCGTTTAGAAGATATCACATCTTTTTTAGATATATCGGGGGTTTTTAAAATTTTTAATTTTTTTATTTTATTATTTGAAACAAAAAATATTGAATAATTTTTTTTTTAAATTATTTATTCATTATTAGATTTTAGTTTTAAAGAAAAACAAAACAAAAACTTCTAAAAATAAGCTTATAGCTCATTCAGGATGACGCCAAATTAAGTAATTTCGTGATTTCGGTCAAGTTGAAATTAAGTAATTTCCCATAAAAATTAAGTTATTTAACTTAATTTCGATGAAATTAACTTTTATTAATTTTTGTATTAAAACTACGTTTTTTCAAACACGAGTAAATTTACAACTATGAGAAACAACAATTAAAAGAAATGAAATTTTTAAATTCAATATGAAATTAAACGAAGGTTGAAAATTATTATATTTATTAAAGTATTTTAAGGAAAAATTTGTATAAGAGTCTCGTTGCGGGAGAGAAAAATAAACATAATACAACGGAAGACGGCTATGGCAATACTTGTCATTGTTTGTTTAAATTTTTATTAATTTTTTTGTTGATACATTTATATAAAATTTTCTAAAAAATTTACTCTTTGTTTAATATTTTGGAGGCCCTATGCTCCTTTTAGGAACGACGGGAACAAATATACATATATAATATTTTGTATTGGCAGTAACTAAAAACAAAAAACGATTAACATTTTATACATTGTCAGATATATAAATGTTTAAAATATAACTTTTATATTTTATGACAAAAGTTTTTGAACTTCAAAATAATTTTTTTGTTCACAATAATGTTGTGAACACCGCCAATTATTCAAAAACTATGGCAACATCAGAAAGGGAAAGAGAGTAAAAAATTGAGAGAATAAGAAAGTCCGAAGAAGAAATAAAATAGATTTTAATGATTAAACAGAATAAGTCCGCAACTTCAGGAAAAATCGCTGTCAAATTAACAAAGCCCATAATAAAAACTACGGCAGTAACTTCAAATGCTCTCTAATTGTTGTTTTATTTTCTTTTGTGCTTATTTTTCTTTGTAGTTTTGTTCACAATATGTATGAAATTTATTGAAAGTATGGTTTGAGAGAATATTTATTTATATGTGAGAGCATAAGAAAAAAAGTTCTCAAAATAAAATAGATTTTATCTATCGACTGCTTTCTGAGGCTAGTTTTTTGTGTCATTTTGTATGGAAAATGTGTTTATGCCCCAATTCTGTTTGATCATTTAATTTCATATCGTTCCACACTGCGGTTTTTTACTTTAAAATCGTATGAAAATCCGCACCGCAATAAATTATCGTTACATTGTGTTCAGCCGCTAAGTGTAACAAAAAATTTACTCAACTGAAAAAAGTACTTCAATGCCTGCCGCAGTGAATAAGATGTTTGCGAAATCAACTCAAATGTCATTCAGTACCTGTATAAACACTTCTTATTTCGTTCGTAATTTAAACTTGAAATGACTTAATTTCTTGTCAGCCTGAATGGGCTATTAACCAATTTTCAAAAATGTAACAGCATTTATACTGAAATACGAAACCTTTTTTAGTGAAGTATTGCTATTTACAGTAAATAGTATATTTCTAATTTTTGCTTTAAGTAAATTCATGCTGCTGACGTTGAACTCAACTCTAAGATAATTCTTTAAAAGTCTTATGGGTAATATTAATTTAACTTTTGCCGTTGTAATTCCAAAATTGCAATTAATGTCCCCTATTTTTAAATGTCCCATTTCTCTTATAAATAAGCAATTAACATTATGTATTTTCTAAACTATTTTCCAAATTTATATTTTTAACCTTAACAAATTATAATTCTTACAAAAATTTTATGTCTTTAACAATTTAGATTAAAAAAGGCTAAATGAGTTTTTAAAAAAAGGTAAAAAATAATCTAAGAGCTAAATGAAAATTTTGAAGATAAATCTAAAAAAAATAATCTAAATTTAGCTTAAAATAAGCTAATATGGTCACGCTGGTCATAAGAATTTAACTTCAATTTGAAAAGATCATTTTGGAAAAATAAGACAAGCTTTTTATTTTTAATTTTTATTGCAATAAATAACAAAATATTGACCTAGAATTTCAAATAAAAATCGTTTCTGTCTCATCTAACTAAACTTTTATACATTGCCAATGTTCCTTCAACGTCTACTCCGGGCAGGGTCCGTCACAAATAGCAAATCTGAATATTGAAACTAACGTCCGTAAAACTAATAAAAATGTTGCCCAACCCCTTAACTTGTAAGGATATTAACCCAGATAGCGCCGGAAAATTTGTTTCTTTAAAACCAAAATTTTTATTTCGAAAGTGAAATTTTAATAAGTTTTTAGAAAAAAAATTTTATATAATTTTTTTCGGAATGGGGTGTTCTTTTAAAAGGACTGTTGCCCCAAGTTATAATACAAAAAATTCTATAAAGTATCAAAATATGCTCTAAAAGCGTAAATTATGCTCTAAAAATTCAAAAATATGCTTAAAATATGCGTGTAAGACTGATATATGCAAAAACATGCTTTAAAGGGCAAATATGCAAAAATATGCACTAACAAATCGATGCCAAAATTCATAAAAAAATTCTGAAACCCACATTTATACGTCGCATAATAAAAAACATGCATTTGCATATTTGCGGTTTCCCTGGTGATCATAATTCACCAGTTGACATAACTTCTCTGCTGTCAAATCAACCAAAACGTTAGGAAATATTCTGACAGCAGGAAAATTTACACCAACAAATATACAAGGCGAATATCCAGAGTTGCAAATTAAGACCATCTTGTATCAATTCGCCTTGCGTACGTCTTTATAATCAATTTCGTGGAGACATGGAGATTTCACATAAATACAAAGCTTCGTTTGTAGAGTTTTGTAGCTTATATAATTCGATTTTCAGTAGTTAAGCAGCTCTGGGCTGAAGAACAGCTCTCGCGTCATCGTAATTATTTCTTGAGTGCGGTCAGGCTTGTGTGTGTTGTTTGGCCTTCGAGAGTTTTTCGTCTCGCTCGTACTGGTTGACTGATCTGCCACGGATAACCGTATAATCTTGCGGCTCTTCTGTGGAATTTCGTTGACAACCACGTTGTAAATTCCTATGTGAAGGCATAGGACGTGTATAGTCAGTTACAAAAACTTTTTTAGAAATTCTGTTAATAACACCTTCGGCATATGGTCTAGTTAGTCCTAATTTACACTAAGCAAGTCTTATTGCTAAGCTGATTAGTTTGTAGGAGAGCGACACGAGGGGAACATATAAGTTTATTTTCCCCTCATATCTCTTTCCTAAAAAACTAATCAGCTTAGCACAAATATATTTTATAATTTTACATTTTTATAAACTTTATATTTAAAATATTTTTTTAAGGTGCCGGTTTCGCAGCTGGACTTGTTACAGGCCATCTTTTAACAGGACATAATAAACCGCAAGTTCATCATCACCATTATATAGAAAATTCCACTCCGAGTGTTTCCAACCTAACCAAACCAACTACTATTATTGAGAAAGGTGAAACTTTGCCAAATGGTTGTTATAAGCAAATAATCAAGCAGCCAGATGAACATGACGCAAGAAGATATATTGAAACGGAACAATTAGTATGTCCACAAAATGTAGCTACAACGCCTACACCAACATATATGCACGTAGTACCATACATAACAATACAACAGCCTCAACCAGTTCAACCTGTTGTGCACACGATCAATGTGCCAATTCATATAGAACCTGTACCACCAAATGGCACTATTCTATATCCACAAATCAGCAATAATAGTGTTTATGTGATACCAACGCCAGAAACCGTTCAAACACCTCCACAACCCCAGCCAACCACTCCTCATCATCCTTCTAATGTAGCGCCAATTGTTAATAATCAATTACCTCAACCAGTCTTCGTACAGCCTGTACAACCAGTAGCTATACCATCTCCCACAGCTGCCCCACCGCCACAGGTTATAGTTCTATCCAAGAAGACCGGATTTTATGGCGATGATAAAAAGAAGAAGAATGCAGCAAATGTTTTGTTGGCAAACAGTTTCTGTTTCCTGCTGGCAGCGGTTGTAATTACCTTTTTCTTTTAAGTCCTGCATATTTCAATCAATTGAAAATACATGCGGGCATTTTGCTAAATTTAAGCGGAAAAACTAACTAACTAACTTTATACGTTCGTAAATTTTTTCAAAATGTAATATTTTTTACTATTAAAGAATTGCAAAATTTTTTATAAAAAACAAAATATTTATTAATAACTTTAATTGATATCAATGCTACACTGAAATTTTGCAAATATGTGCCTAGTTTCTGTAAGGAATGTGAGAACTTTTCTTTTTTTTTTAGAAATTTTTATCATCCTGTGAAACACAGATAGCCGTTAATATATCAATCATGTTTCCTTCACTAAATGCCATTGACTTTGAATTAAGTAATGTCAAAATGAAAGATAAATATATTGAATATTTTCGAGACATTTGTTTTTAATTAATAAATAGATTTCCTTTAATAAAAGCTTTTATACAAATAAAACAACTCCACACTATTTACGGCGCTCATATGCTTTTTTTTTGTTGCTTATGCATTTTATTTCATTTGTACAATAAATTAAATATTCAACATACGTCAGCACACGGAAATAAAAATTTAATTTAAATAATTAAAATAATTCAATATCCCTTATGCAAATGTCAATATGTATATTGATGAAATCAAGGTAAAAATTATATTATGTAACATTTCTTATATTTCAATATGTATACATACATACATACATACATACATACATACATACATGCATACATACATACTAAAGGGTTGCATTTGTATACTTATAAGTACCCTCTAGTCTAGCGACAATTGCACTAGTTGAAATGTCGACAACTTTCCTTTTATGCGCGAGTAGAGATACGTTAGACACAACAGTTCTAGTATATTTCTGGTGACATTGTCAATGAACGCGTCAACAGTTTGTTTTTCTTTTTTATTATGCTATGGAATTATGTTAAAAACTTACGTACATATGTATGTATGTATGTATGTATTTAAGTTTGTTGCCCAACCCTTATAAAATTGTAGACGAGGGTCACTAAAATGTACTAGTGAGTCCTTAGTTCAAATGTCTCCATATGGTCGATTACATTGGCTGCGGTACAACTATTCAGTTGTACTATTGACAATGTCACTAGTAAATCACTACTATTGACATCGAGCGAGGAAATATCGATATTGTAGACAAGAGCCCCTAAAATTTACTAGTGAATCTTTGGTGCCAATGTCTCCATGTGGTCACAAAAGAACTACTTTGTCAGTATTGCTACAGTCTAGTGGTGGATTTTCAATGACAAGCTAATGTTAAATGTCAATAGATAATTACATTGGCTGGGGTACACTTGGTCAGTAGTACTACTGACAATGTCACTAGTAAATCACTACAATTTCACTATTCGCATTTTCTGCAGGGTATAGACAAACCACATACACCATGGTATGTACCATGTAATTGTGGTGAGAGCGAGAGAACTGGTATAACAGTTCTTGTGTGTGTTTGCATTTCGAAATGGCCATACAATTAAAACAGATAACAATTGCTTGTTGTATTGCTGCTTAGGAACTGTTTGTATATGTTTTTGCTCACAAAAACCTATTGTAACACAGGTATATGAAAAAAAAACACTGGTACAACAAATAAATGATGAGCAGCAGAAAGCCATAGGAAATATTTCTTACGCTTTGTTCACATTATGAACATACACATTTACTATGCAAAATTACACTTTTTTGTACACATAACATTTTATATTGTATATGCAAAAAATGGTTCTAATTTTACAAAATATGCATAGAAAATTCAAGTTAATTGGATTTAGTCAGTATTTTTAATAATTTGTGTAATTTGTGCATGGTATTAACACTTGCCAAGTAAATAATTATATCAATTATATTTTGGTTTGTTTTTTTACGCAGATATTTGAAGCTTTTCTTGATTAATTAATTATACTTGACAGTATAGGTTCTATTATACTATCAAAGGTTAATAAAACTATGTACTCAATTAGTGATTTTGGTGACCAACTTTATGGGCCATAGACTTAGAAAATCAGTACACGCTCAAGTTTTTGCCCAACAGCTAATTCAGGCTTGGTGGTAGTACTTATATAAATATGTGACTATACATACCATGATGTAGCTAAGAGTTCACTAAAGGCCGAACCCACGATGTCGACAACGTTCGACTTGTCACACATTTACATTCAAAACAAAAACAAATGTACATTTTTTGTTGTTGTTTCAAATGTCAGAGAGAGTACGACAAGTCGACCTTGTCGATATCGTGGGTCAGGCCCTAAATGTTAATATTAAACGAAAAAAATAATTTCTATTTGCCTTTTTTTAGAATAACAAACAGGGACTTTTAACGTATTGCTAACAATATTTGACAAAGTTGTAACTAAGTTAGACCTGAACTAGTTTTGTAAACATATCAATATAACCTGAACGTGTCTAGGCAATTTTGTAATCAATTGCAAGTTTAAAGTTTAAAAAAAGATATTTTGTATACAACCTATAGATAAGACTGATTCTAACAAAAATTTAATTGAAAAGGAAGTTAATAAATATAAAAATACTATTATACACCTACAGTGTGATTTAAATATTTTGAAATGGTGGGATGATTGAAAAAATGAGTTTCCGCTGTTATATAAGCTAAGCTGCCGAATATTCTCTATACCAGCATCTAGTGCTCCTTCCGAAAGGATATTTTCTGTAGCTCGGGCACTAATAACAGATAAACGATCACAAATTGGTACTAATGAAAAATCATTCAATGAAATTTTATTTGTGAATATAAATTCAAAGAACCGAATTTCGTTTAAGCCTATCATATACATATGTATATATGTACATACATACCGACACCTTAATGTAGAAAGCTCTAACTAATTTTTGCAAACGAGACTTGAATTTTGCGATTCATTAGATGTTCTTCTATGAAATATATATACAACAAACTCGATATAATATATACCCCCCAAACAAAATGTTTCGACTTTTTCTGAAGTCAGACTTGTCGTACCGAATTCGTTAAGACATTTCGGTAGTTTGTCTGAACTCAGACTTTTCGTACCGAACTCGTTAAGAAATTTCGGTAGTTTTTCTGAACAATTTTTTTTAAACATTAAAACTTTGATTTTTGAGTACATACATAAATAAAAGTCTGTGAACATTTTTTTTTGATAAATATGTGTATATGTTGATAAAAACAGGATTGTAGCAAATGTTAAAAAGTGTGAGTATGTGCAAATTATTTCGACAATAGCAGCAACATAACGGTGAACCGGTACTCTGCTATAAAAGCAAAAAGAAATCGTACCTACATGTCGTTACGAATTCGTACCGACTTATGGTAACGAATTCGTAACGACATATCGTTACGAAGTCGTGTCAACCATTTCATACAAAAATTGTTAGGATTTCGGTAATATTTCGGTTCCGAAATCGGAAGATTTCGTCGACCAGTCCTTACGAATTCGGGGCATTTTGTTTGATGGGCATATACATATATGTATATGTATGGATATGCATATGTAGATATATGTATGTAGGTACATATATTTTTGTATTGCGTAATTAATCTACTTTATATTATATGCTTATCTTGAATAATTGATTTTTTAATTTAATGATGTACCTATGCCTAAATTAAAAAATTTAATAGTTTTTGTTGCTTAATTTTTTAATTATATCACATTAATTTTTGTTATATTATTATTGAATAATTGATTTTTTACTACATAAAGTATGTTAAAATTCAAAAGACAATAATTATTGTTACCTGAGTTTTTTTTAAATTCGTATGTACCTGTGTATATTTATTTTTTATATATGTAAGTACAAAAAAGAATTATTTTTGTCACCTTATTTTATTAAATTATTTAAATTTTTTTGTGAAACTCATTCTTGAATGATATATGAGTTTTTTATTTAATGGGTAAATTGAATAACAAAAGCATTTGCTTTTTACTTAAATTTAAAAAAAAAACACATTACATATTTTTATTTAAGATATTTGTGTTTAACTTCAAAGCACTCAATTAGTTTTTTTAAACAAATTATATTAAATAAACGTTATGAAAAAAAAAAATCAAAGTAGCATAAAGCAGTCTTTCATTCATCAGCAATGGTAATTTTTTTCAACACACCATTTGTTACTTATGTTAAAAGCAGTTTTACGTATTTTATTGGTTTCAAAAAAACAGATCCAAACAAACATGTTATTCTCATTTGCTCATTATACAACCACACAACAACAGTTTTGAAAAACAACCATACCTACTAGAGACAGAAACGCTAATTAACATAGCTAAATATATCAGAACCAATACACACGCAAAACTGTTGTGAACAGTTCCAACTGTGCAACCCTTTAATACATACATATGTACATGGGTATATAATAATTAAAAGTATCTTCTCAATTAATTCTGGACAAGGCCTATTTATTAGGTCAACGCAATCGTCCTGATGATATTCTGTGTTTTCGTGTTTAAGCTGTCAAAAGTTATTTGCACCATATACTTTAGTTCATGTTTGTGTGTGTTTCTGACAACTTAAACATAAAGCTGTTTTTTGTATTGCTGTGTTTTTGTAGAGTTGCGTTGACCTGATAAATAGGCCTTGATTCTGGACATTCATTAAAGGACAAAGCCGATGAAGAAAATGTTAAGTTGGCAAAATTTATATCTGCAAGTCCTTGTATATGTACATATTGGTAATTACAATAATAAATCTCTATAAGGATGAAGGAAGAAAGTAAGACGTATAATATGTTATATGATATACAATACGAGTACAAAATGTACATTAGCACATACTTTAAAATTACAAAAAAACTTCATGAATTCAGAATTAAAAGCATAAAAGAGAAATTCTTTTTCTCAAGATGACACATATCTTTAAAGGTATAAAATGTAATTATAAATTTTGGTTTGATTTTTAAGCTAATTTTGTGAGAAGAGTTTATTAAGGATCATGATTTGGCAAAAAAAATTTTAAAAGTCTAACGAGGGATTCTTTTTTGCCACACTTTCTTCGAGTCGTTTGAAAGTGTAATAAAATATTTCATACTACAAATAAATATCGTCGCTGTTCTAACTAACTGACCTAACTGACATTTTGTAAATTTTACAGGAAAGGAGCTTTTATGATTGTTTTCTACATGTATTCTTATGGAAACGTCTGAAATATTTTTACTGTTATAGGCTCGACAGTAATGTTTGCAGTCATAAAAATTGTGGAAAAGGTCTATTATGACTCATAAAGTCTAATAGCGGACTTAACTCATTTTTCAAAATGATGTCAGTTAGGTCAGTTAGTTAAAACAGCGACGATATATGTATATCAGAATAAAATGAACTTTATTGCGTCTTAAAATGCTGTACATTTATAGATATGTATGTATCACATTTGAAAAACACAGAAATTATATCGAGCCTTATTTTCAATTTTATCGTAAGCGACAAAAATTAAATTTTTCAGAAGTTTTTTTTAAACTATTCAAGTATGTTTTTGTACGTAAATTGTCGCTTGCGATACAATTTTACAGCCCGCATCTTAAAAGTTATCAGCAATTTTAGCATTCTGATAATTCTAAATTATGGGGAGGCCCATAAAATTTTAATTTCAATAAAAAAGTCTATTTTCGATAACATGTCGCTTACGATAAAATCGAAAATAAGGCTCGATATATTCCTTCATAGGAGTGAAAATTTTTCAAAAAAAAAAAAAATAACGAATGGTTTCCTCATTGTGCTCAAGTTCAGTGCTTTTAAGTTATTATAGAATGAAATATTTTGTTAATTGAAGTGGCTTTTTAAAGAAGGCAAGAAAACTTAAACTAGACTTTAGCTGGTGCAAATGCAGCATTTTCCTGTGCCACCACGCACCTTATCAGCAGTCAGTGTTTGATAACATCAGCTATTTAACATAAATTTTTAATGAAGTGGAATATGAAAAAATAATAAAGGTGTCTTAGTACACCTGGTTATAGCTATGCTGCTTAGCTATATAAAACAAATTTAATGTGTTAAATGACAATGCAATAAAATTATATTATATGCTGATGCCGAATTCGCCGCAAATATTTTAAAAGGCTATTTTCTTTTCTACGTACGATTAAATTAATGTATTGTTTTGCGGCCGACGGCGGCTGTTAGGCAGCTGTTAGCCAGCTTACAGCCGATCGGCTGTGTTCTCTGGTTTGTGCTCATGTTCAAAAACAATACAAAAACAAATTGAGCAATCCTTCTCATTGTTTTTGTTTTGTTTTTGTTTCACTCGCTTCAAAAAACGAAACAATAAAAAAAATCAAACAGTTTTTTTCATTTATTTTCGTACTCTGGTTTTAAGTACAAAGAAATCAAAACGAAAATTTTTATTACAAAAATCAAGTCCTAACTCTTGTGGCGTGGCATAAATAGCATAGCTATACATAAGACCAAAGCTTTACATAACGACTTCATAAAAATTTTAAAATTTTGGAAGACATAATGTAACCTTTTGCTTTTTCTCTAGGGCTTTGTTTCCTATGATAACTCTGCTCCTCTAACTGGGAGAGAGAGATAACGTTTCGGTAGCAAAACCCAAATGTATTGCTTCTTAAAATTCTCCAAATTCTTCCATTTTAATGTGATACCAATGTAATTCCTTGCCTTTTTCGATCTCCGGTAGTGGAAACAGTAGTTGACTTCGTTGGTATCCATAGTAATTTGCCATCTCCTCCAATCTTTGGATGAATTCCATTAAGTTGTCACGCCATCTCATGTTACATCTCACCTTCGACTAGTAGCCATAATTTCCATGTCATTGGGCATATTCGATGGGCGATTTTCGGAGATCCGCATGGGGAATAAATAATATATAGTAAATGCATAAATGAATTTACATCCAGGAAAAATTAAGTTGCTGTGAATAATGAAATCAGTCTTTGGCATCGCATTAAATAACTTCATTTTTATAGCATGCTTAGTTCTCATGTAATTGTGCTGACAATTAAATGTACATATAGAAATTTGTGGTTCTGTGTCTTCAATTGTTGTAAATACTCGTATTCAGAAAGTCTTGATATAAGAGGACATGTACGAGTATGTATGTATGTATGTATGTGTAATGAAAACTGATGCCAAAAGGATGAAATGCCAACTTTAGAGAGTTGTCTATAGACATTTCACAGCTAACAAGAACACACAGTATAATACACAGTCATATAAAATTCTAACTCATTATGGCTAGTGGGAAATGTGTGTTTGAAACGATTACGAAATAGTCACATTTTCCAATTTCATTTACAGTGTATAGTGCATATACTCATATGTATGTACATGCATATGTATGTGCATACATACCCTGCAGTCAGGCCGGGCCCAAGTGTCTTTCTGTCAACACTAAAATTCTAGTAGTAGTTACATTGTCTACAATTACTCTTCTATTCGTCAGTATAAAAGAAAAAGAGATGGATTTTGCAATAACTTGTCAATAAATACATAAATTTTTATGTACGTAAGGTATAGAAATGTACCAGTAAATGTCTGGTTGGTATGTCTCCATATTCCCATAAGAACTACGTAGTCACTACCTCGTCAATTGTTTAATGTTACTAAAGGCCGTTTCACACTATAATACAAGTATTAATACTTTTGACGAAAATGCATCCCTAATCAAATTTCTGTTTCAAAAATTTCAAAAGACAATAACAACTCAACATGTCAGAGTTGCATTTTCAACAAAAGTATTAATACTTGTATTATAGTGTGAAACGGCCTTAAGTGAAGTAGATTTTGAATGACAAGCACATGCTAAATGTCTATAGCAGAAAGTATTGTATGGTGAATAATTAGAGAGTAGTACTGGTGACAAGGTCAAAAGCGACTCAGTACATTTTCATCATCGACATTTCTTTCCTTCAGGGTATATAGTAACATTGCTATAAAGATTGGTGCCGCTAAAACTAGGTTAGTTATTCAATATCAAACAACCTACCAAGCCAGCCATCTCTGCCAGTAACAAAACAATGCATGAAGAGGTTGATGTCACTAAACTGATAGAAGGCTGCTGCATTTTGTCAAAAGTTTTTTTTTTAATACGAGTAATTTTTAGTTTTCTATATGGCTTTTTATGAAAAAGGAAACGGCAAATTCTTGTTTTTTTTTATATTTTATGTGCCGCCAATGCGCCTTTGGTTTGCATTTGAAAACAAACTAGAATGCTTACTAAAGGCAGTGAGTGACAAATAATTGCAAATATAAAATTTAAGCTTTCAAATTTAAATTTAGCAGATACGAGTATTTGAAATTCGAAACAAAACAACATCATGACTCAAAAGAACCATTTTGCCAGAAATCGTGTTTAGAGTTTTAAATTTACACACAACTTAATGGAAAAAGAAAATTTTATTTTTCTCTCAACAGCTTAGTACGTAAGATATTTGTATGAAATTAACTCAAAAATTCTATTTTGTTAGTTATGACGTTGTTTGCGTAAATGAGTGATATGTGTGCATGTATTTAATTTTTAACCAGATGCAACAACCGTCGTGGTCTGTGCTAGGCAGAACAGCTGCAGAGCTTGTGCACTATGGACTACAGTTGCCCATCTGTGGAATGTAAAAATTATATATGTATGTATATGTAAAATATTGGGCATTTTCTCAAAGCAAACTTTCGTTAAATTTTAAATGCATACATACAGTTTTATGTAAAAAAGATTACAAAAAAATTTCGTAGCGATAAGTTGTGTTTTAGGGGGTGCATCCGCCCCTCAAAGTTGACCCTCAAGCCCATTTATTCAATGTAATTTTGTGTTATGTGTTACACAAAATTATTCTTCGTTGGATTTTACATCCTAAACCTAGAAAGCAAAGTTTTCTATGCTTTGAATGCCAATTCACTATAGCAAGGTGCCAGAAGTGTATGGGAAGAACTTCAGTCCCTTTTTTATATTAATTTAAGAAAAAATTTTATGCATTTTGTGCATTCCTTTACTTTATGCAAGTCACTGTACAAATGTAACTTTGTGTCTGGCATGAAATTACGTTATTGAGTGTACCATGCATATGCCTGCGTATTATTTATGATATTTTAGTTATGGTTTCACTTTTACTTATAATATTTTAAATATCTTTACTTTCTCATAATGTATGTAAACACATAACAATACAATTGTGCAATAAACATAAAAAAGTTTTAGTATTCAATATCATACAAAGTCCTTGAATGTTGTTATGGCTAAATTCATTTATGATGTTTCCTTTTCCTTCACTTTTTTTCATATGAAAACTACTTTTTTATAATGTGAAATTTTTACGGGAATTTAACGTTATAATTTACGGCAATTTCCCCTTAAGAGTCGTATGCATACATACTCGTATGTACTATAGATAACTATAGACATGTACATATGTGTGTGCAATTTTTATGGTTTATTAATACATATGTATCTATATAATTTAGAACTGCTTATCTACTGCTCATATTCACTATTTTTGAAGGATTATCAGTAAAAAAAATTTAAATCTTTAAAATAAAAGAACACAATCAGTTCAGTAAGTTTAATGTATGTACTATGTGTAATTTTTATTTATATTGCACTTTTAGTTTTTATTACTTTCATATGAGTGAAAGTAATAAATCACTTTTCACTTGAGCTAACAATAGATTATATTTTTTTACAACAAATTCATATTTGTGGTGTTTGAGAAGATACACTTGGGAAAAACCAGTCTCAAATAAAGGGGCATAGAAATATATATAAATAAAAGAGTAAAATATAACAGCCTTATATATAAAACTTATTAAGGCTTTATTTTTAAATTTTCAGACAAAATTTTTCTTAAAAAGCCGTTATAAAGTCCTAATAATTTTAATAAATAAGACTGTAAATTTTTAAAAAATTTTAATGAAAGAATAATGTATATAAAAAGTACAAATGCTTCTTTTTTTAAGCCGGTTAAAAATTTTAAATTACACCTTATTTCCAACAATTAGAGAAGACGACTCGTCTAGAAAATGTGTATGAAAATTTGTATGTTTAAAAAACAACAAAGATATCGAGCCTTATTTTCGATTTTATCGTAAGCAAAATGTTATCGAAAATATACTTTTTTATTGAAATTAAAATTTTATGGGCTTACCGATAGTTTCGAATTATCAAAATGCCAAAATTGTTAATAACTTTGGCTGTAAAATTTTATCGTAAGCGACAATTTACGTATGAGAAACAAATTTGAATATTATAAAAAACCCTTCTCTTGAAAAATTTAATTTTTGTCACTTACGATTAAAACAAAAATAAGGCTCGATATGTGTGTAACAGAGAATGACAAAAGTACTCCTTGAGTATTGGCCGTCAAATATGTAACTTTGAATGCGAATAGCTAAAAAATAAAAAACACACTCAGGGAAAAGTTGCAACCTAAAAGTGAGAACTTGTCACATTAATTCAATAAACTTCAATGTAATAGAAAATGTATATTGAGATACTTAAAAATAAATAAAATTAATAAATTAATACTGTAAATTAATATTTTTTCATATTGAAATAAGAAATTTCAACATGACTAAACTTTCGTTAATGTTTCTTATTAATTAAATATGGTTTTTATTAATTATAAGATATTTTTTCTCTGGGTGCACGGATTAATTTTAAACCGAATACGTATAACTATAAACATTCAACAACTATGTTCATACACGTTTTTAAAATTATGCAACACAAACAACTCTATGACTACTAATCAGCTATACATATTTTATTTATAAATACATAAAGCATGTTTTCAATACAGAAACACAAAAAACCCACACATTTTCCATTCCAATTTACATACATTATATACACAAATGTATGTATACGGTGGCGAATGATTAATAAATATCCCGAGTATCATACATATATGTTTTTTGATTGAGAGAAAATATGTGAGCGTACGTATTGTTTGAGCTATAATTATGATTAGTTAGTTTAGCAGTTACTAAAATTGTCAACCTCTGGTATGTATGTTGTTCGCAATAAATATACTTTCCATATTGATCATATATAATGGGTGTTTTTTATTGAGGTATAGAACTTTAAGTTGGCATCACTTTTTTAACTGGCGGCCATTTTGTCAGCTGATTAATATTTAGTTTGGTTTGCCATTTCATCATGAACAGGTTGACAAAAGAACAACGCTTGCAAATCGTGCAAATTTATTTCGAAAATAATGGTTCAGTTCGCGAAGTTTACCGCAAGCTCCGTCCATTTTATGGTCGACATAATCGTCCATCAGAGCAATTAATTCGGTTAACCATGGATCGTTTTCGCACTACGTTTACTCTATGTGATAATACGCATCCGCAGAGACGTCGAACAGTGCGCACCGAAGAAACAATTGCCGCTGTAGAGCAAAGTGTTGAAGAGGACCCGAATGAATCGATTCGCCACCGTGCACAGCAATTGGAGCTTTGTCCATCAACTTTATGGAAGATTTTGAATGTGGATGAGTTGTGGTTCCAACAAGACGGCGCTACATGCCACACAGCGCACGTCACAATCGATTTATTGAAGGAAACATTCGATGAGCGCATAATTTCGCGGAATGGACCTGTCAATTGGCCACCAAGATCGTGTGATTTGACACCATTGGATTATTTTCTTTGGGGATATGTGAAGTCGCTCGTCTACGCCAACAAACCAGAAACGTTAGGGGACTTGGAAGCCAACATTCGTGGCGTTATTGCCAACATACGGCCCCATATGCTCGAAAAAGTGGTTGAAAATTGGACCTGTAGAATTGGCTTTATTCGAGCCAGCCGCGGCGGCCACATGCCCGAAATCATATTTAAACATTAATGGCATAAAATTATCCTTCCAATAAAGCCAAATTGATGGACATTAAAACGATTTTCTTGTGTTTTATTTCAATTCGAAGTTCTATACCTCTAAAAAAACACCCGTTAGAAGGTATTTCTAAGTTATGACCCAGGAAACCAGGAATATGCTCTAAAAAATTATTTTATGCGCATTCAATATGCCCTAAAAACTTGAAAATATGCATCAAAAATTCAAAAAATATGCTCTTAAAAATAACAAAAATATATTTATTTGGAAAAAAAATATATATTTTTAATTAAACATTACAATAACATTTGCATACAAAACAAGACAAAAATAAATTAAATATAAAACACAATAAAAAATTTAATAAAGAAAAAAAAAGTTACTTCAACTTCAAACGAGATCCCTAATGATAATTGAAATTTTGGGAATTTATTTTGGATAGATATTCACTTAGATTTTCAAATAAAAATCGTTGCCTGTCACATCTAAATAAACTTTTATGTATTAAAAATTTTCTTTTAGGTGAAAAGAATAAAAATAAAAATTAAAAAAAAAATTCTATAAAATATCAAAATATGCTCTAAAAACCTCAAATATGCTCTAAAAAGTTGAAAAAATGCTAAAAGTTACGGTGTAAGACTGAAATATGCAAAAACATGCTTTAAAGGGTAAAATATGCAAAAATATGCACTAACAAAGTCGATGCCAAAATTCATAAAAAGTTCTGAAACGGATAAATATCTAATCTTATTAATACGTCACACAAGAAAAAACATTTACGCCTATATTAAATATATATAATTGGTATATTACTCATTAACATATCAAGCGGCACTATGTACTAAAAGTTTGCATGCATTGGTCTATTCAAAAGCCCATGCAAGACATTTATTTGTAACTTGACTAATCGATAATACTCACTTTATGCAATATGAACATGCAGTGCTTTTCATAGTTTAGGTAAGTATGTTTTCAGCTTACTTGGGTGCAAATAATATATCCCTTTGTTCTACCTGAGAGCAGGAAAGACCAAGTACAGTTGGTGAAGTGACAGGTAGATACAGAGAATATAAGCTTAATTGATTTCTTATTATACGCTTTACCAAAAATGGAAAAGGGTATATATAGGTTTGTCATTCCGTGTGTAATTTCCATAATTTTAATTTGCGACCAAAAAAATATATATATTCTGGGTCCTTATGAATAGCGATGACGAATAACCGATGTCCGTCTGTCCGTCCGTCCGTCCGTCCGGTGTACGTGAAATCAGTTTTCCGAAGCTCCCAGAAAAGCTAGAGACTTCGTTCTTGGACTGATGTATCAAAAATGGTCCAACTTAGATTGGTATTGAAATTCAGCAAAATCGGGCAGACGATTGCAGAGCTGGAAAACGTAAACTATATTTTGCCATATAAAAGTAACTACCGAAAACAAATTTTTATTTTTTTTAATAAATAAATTTATTTTACACTTCAGTACGACTAAAATTGGTATTTTAAATTAAAAAAAATATAAAAAAAATTAAAAAGACGTTTCCAGGGTTGGAAAACTTTAACTTTTTGTGTTATGTAAAATTAACTATGTCTAAAACTATATTAGTATTTTCTCGAGAACCGTAAGAGCTACAGACCTGAAATTTGGACACAGTGTGTAGACCTTTGGCCGCTACAACAACAAATACATGAGAATCGGAAATTAAAGGGTGTTCCAAAACGAGCAACGAAAAATTCTAAAATCCCATGTAATATACATACAATTATATGTATATACACTTGAAATTTGTAAGGTTAGTGTATTTTTATACAGACTACAAAAATTAACACTAAAATTTCAAAAAATTTAAATTAAAGGGTGTTCCATCAGTTAATGCAATTTTGACTAGGCAATTTTGACAACTTGCTGTATCTTGGAAACCGTAAGAGCAAAACTCTTGAAATTTTCAAAAACGGTAAAACTAAAAAATCAAGGAATTATAAAATCGCCAAACCGAAAAAAATCGCGAAAAACAAAAAAAATCGCCAAAACGAAAAATACCCCAAAAAACATTAAAAAATCGCGAAAATGAAAAAAACCCCAAAACAGGAAAAAAACGACAAAATGAAAAAAAATCGCCAAAATGAAAAAACCCCAATAAAGAGAAAAAAATCGCCTAAATAAAAAAACCCCAAAGCAGGAAAAAACGCCATAATGAAAAAAAACACAAAAACAGAAAAAAATCGCCATATTAAAAAAAATTTCTAGGACTAAAATAAATCGCGAAAAACCGGAAAAATTGCTTAAATAAAAAAAATCGCCAAAACGAAAAAAAAACCCCAAAAAAACAGAAAAAAGTCGCCAAAATGAAAAAAAAAGAAAAAAACTCCTAAATAAAAAAAACCCAAAAACAGAAAAAAATCGCAAAAATGAAAAAAATCGTCAAAAGAGAAAAATCTACAAAATGAAGAAAATCCCAATAACAGAAAAAAATCACCAAAATAAAAAAAACTCCAAAAACAGAAAAAAATCGCCAAAACGAGAAAAAAGCGACAAAACTCAAAAAATCGTTTAAATGAAAAAAAAACTTCAAAAAAGCCTACCTTTCGTGCGCGATTCAAAGTCGAACTTTACTGAAGTTTTTAATATTAAAGGAATTAAATGAAACTAATAAGCAGATTTTGTAAAAAATTTTGTTTCTAAACGTTTCAAATTTGTATGAAAAATAACGAAAATTCTTTTCAAAAAATATTTTTTCCATACAAATTTCAAAACGAAAAAATCGTTTGAATTTACAAAATCTGGCCTTAAGTTTTTCCTTATTTCGTTTTTGCTTTTTTCATTTAACATATTTTATGTATTTTTTAAAGAACTAGATTGGTATCAATAATCAAAAAAATCCAAAATTATGACTCCAGGGTTGGAAAACTCACACTTTTTGTGTTATGTAAAATTAAATAGGTCTAAAATTTTTTTTCTTTTTCTTTATAAATTGAATATATTTTATGCTTCTGAAAGAAAATTACAGCTCCAAAGATGGAAACTTTAAAAAAATTATAAATTTTTTCACAAAACAAATATGTATGTATGTGTCTGTATACTATATATATGTACGTACGTTGGTAAAGGGGATATAAGATTCGGCACAGCCGAATATAGCACTCTTACTTGTTTTCTCTGCTATTGTGCGTTTTGTTAACATTATAGCTAATACTCGTATAGCGCCTCACAGAGAATTTTAAAAATTTCAGGAACAGTATTGGCATTCTAGGTCAACCTGTTTATACTTCAGGCGAGGTGTGTTCATTTGAAAAAAATTAAAACTCAAAATGTTTTGTGTAAAAGAAATTTCTTCAAGTGCACAAGTGCACAATGTATTTATCAATCAAGCTTGCATTAATATTCATTCACACATGCACATATTCTTACGTGCATAAAATATACATACATACATACATACATACATACATACATACAGTGAACAAAGAAAAAACTTGTACAGCAAACGCTCCACTCTTCTAATCAAAATATCTCTGTTGCTTTGTAAGATTTTAAGATAAAACCAAAAGCAGTTTCAAGACAAATTAATAAGCTTTCTATAGAAATCTTTAATTTTATTAAGAAATTTATTTTAATACTAAAAAAATAACCTAACATAAAATAACACTATTTTCAAGAGCCAAAAAAAAACTTGTACACTAACTCTTCTTTCAGGAAGGAGCTATGAAATAAGGAATACACTAAAAATTAGTACTAAATGTGGCCACGTCTAGCATCTAATAGATTATTTTCATAGAATGAACTGGGTTTTTGGTAATTTTGGGAGCTATATGGTCCAATATGCCCTGGAGAGCACTTTTGAGTTAATTCTTACACATAATCTACAGCTCGCGTAATTTTTTGTTCACATACGCCCACAGAATTTCATTTGTACTAAAGCCAAGGATCTAGAAAGGATGTGCCTGCAATTTTTTTTCCATTGAATGGAAGCCATTCTCTTATTATTGAAGACGAATGTTTCGGGTATTTAACTCTAACTAATCACTAGTCTCCACTTACATTTAATTTGGCAGCTAACTGTGCTAAATTATCTCTTAGTATTTTTAAATAATTCATTTTATTTATTGTACGTTCTATAAAAAGCGGATTTCATACACCACTCGATCCCATTGGGCCCCATACCATCATATTACACCCCCCATGCTTCACCGTGTTATTCAGATTTTTATCACTAATGCTGGAATTCCTCTTCGCCACAAAAATCTACAACGATAACATCCAAATATATTAAATTTGGATTCAGCAGTGTCCCAAAAGTCATCATAGTGATTAATATAATCTTTCTTTGCGTGGCAAAGAAAAGCTCCAGCCTTAACGATAATAACCTGAATAACACGGTGAAGCATGGGGGGTGTAATATGATGGTATGGGGCCCAATGGGATCGAGTGGTGTATGAAATCCGCTTTTTATAGAACGTACAATAAATAAAATGAATTATTTAAAAATACTAAGAGATAATTTAGCACAGTTAGCTGCCAAATTAAATGTAAGTGGAGACTAGTGATTAGTTAGAGTTAAATACCCGAAACATTCGTCTTCAATAATAAGAGAATGGCTTCCATTCAATGGAAAAAAAATTGCAGGCACATCCTTTCTAGATCCTTGGCTTTAGTACAAATGAAATTCTATGGGCGTATGTGAACAAAAAATTACGCGAGCTGTAGATTATGTGTAAGAATTAACTCAAAAGTGCTCTCCAGGGCATATTGGACCATATAGCTCCCAAAATTACCAAAAACCCAGTCCATTCTATGAAAATAATCTATTAGATGCTAGACGTGGCCACATTTAGTACTAATTTTTAGTGTATTCCTTATTTCATAGCTCCTTCCTGAAAGAAGAGTTAGTGTACAAGTTTTTTTTTGGCTCTTGAAAATAGTGTTATTTTATGTTAGGTTATTTTTTTAGTATTAAAATAAATTTCTTAATAAAATTAAAGATTTCTATAGAAAGCTTATTAATTTGTCTTGAAACTGCTTTTGGTTTTATCTTAAAATCTTACAAAGCAACAGAGATATTTTGATTAGAAGAGTGGAGCGTTTGCTGTACAAGTTTTTTCTTTGTTCACTGTACGTATATGCATATATTTCAGCATAAGGATAACTATTTTTTGTTATTCTAAAGTCAACTAAGACTTTATATTTATATGCATAATATAAAATAAATTGGTTTTGTTCCCAATTTTTTATTTTTAAGATATACATACGTACCCTACACTTACATACATTATTTCTTAAGGTTGACTTATGATTATCAACATATTACATAAATTCATAAAATATATAATTTGAACACTTACATACATTATTTCTTAAGGTTGACTTATGGTTATCAACATATTACATAAATTTGATCATTCATAAAAAATGTAATTTGAACAGCATATCGTCGGTTGGTTTCTGGTTTGCGGCACAGTATATTCATAATACATTATGTCTGCAGCAAACCAGAAACCAACCGATGATATAACACACACATAAATGCATGCATATCGCTCCTTTATTGCAACAAAGGCATAATGAACAAAATTCAGTAAAATGCTGCTTTGACACATACGCAAAGCGTTCCGTACGGACACTAAATATGTAAAACTACTATATGAACTTTAGCCTATAAAATCGAATATCGTACATGATGTAGATTTTTTTTTTTTAAAATTTGAATCGCCCGTTAAACTTTTTTCGGTTTTTGGCGTTTTTTTTAGTTTTTTTTCGTTTCTGACGATTTTTTTCGGTTTTTGGGTATTCATTTTAATTTTAGCGATTTTGTTAATTTTTGCTTTTTTCGTTTTGGCAATTATTTTCGTTTTTTGGCAATTATTTTGGTTTTTTTTTTTGGCGATTTTTTTTATTTTGGGAGTTTTTAGTATTTGGAACGTTTGCTTCTTATGGTTTCCAAGATACAGCAAGTTGCAAAATTACATAGTCAAAATTACATTAAGTGATAGAATACCCTTTAATTATGATTTTTTTAAATTTCAGTGTTAATTGGTGTAGTCTGCATAAAAATACACTTAGAAAATTTCAAGTGTCTATACTCAAATGTCTGCATATTACATTAGGAATTCAACATGTTTCGTTGCTCTCTTTAAGACACCCATTATATTTTTAAGTGTCATAGACCTCCACCATACTACCGATGCATATCTTAGAACTGGTTTGATCACACTCCTATAGAGCCAGTGTGTCGCAATAGGGCTAAGTTCTCATCTGAACCCAATGGAACTTCTACAGAGAGACCAGCACGAGTTAGCCTTCCTGACTTTTTCCTTTATGTGATGTCTCCACAACAGTTTCCGATCTAGTATGACTCCTAAATATTTAATCCTATCGGATAGGGTGATGGTCTTTCCCAGGAAACTAGGAATAATATACGGCATGATCTTTGTTTTCTTGGTGAAAAGACCTATTTCCGTTTTTCCTGCGTTAATATTCAGTCCTCTCGGCCGAGCCCAGTTTAGCGAAATGAGAATGAGAGTTTTTCCGCCTCCCTGCAATGTTGGTTAAGGTGCTTGCCCCTTAGAAGTATCATGACATCGTCTGCATAGTAGTAGACAGGTTCATAACCCTCATTAGTCAGGTCCCTTAGCAGGCTGTGTATAGTGGTTATCCAAAGAAATGGTGAAATTATTCCTCAATGACACGTCCCACGTTGCACCCTGTTCCTAACGTTTACATTGTGCATACCGCAGCTTAACAACCAGTTCCCCAGCATGAAGTTTACCCAATAAATTATTGATTGGTGTCGGTACTAACATTGTTGAAGGCACCTTCAATGTCAATACAAACGCCAAGCGTATACAACTTGTCATTGAAAACTAGCTTGTGAAGAGCCGTTTCTACTGACCTTCCTCTGACAATACGCATGTTGTCTAAACCTCAGACTAGCATCCAATATCCTGCTCTAAATCATGTCATCCACTATTCATTCCATGGTCTTTAGCAGGAAGGAAGTAAGACTTATTGGTATGTAAGCTATTGGAGTCTCATAACTCCCATTGCCAGGCTTAGGTATAAAAACTACCCTTGCCTCCTACACTTTTTTAAGGCTAGCTCTTATGCGCCAAATGTCCAAATAGCAACGTGTCATAAAATAATATTTGATATACTTCAACAATACAATTTATTCCTCTTCGATTGCACTCCTTTTATTTCTAAACTAATTTTATTTTATATGCGACTTAGTTGAACAACTGTATCCCACTTCAGTTTTGTAAGCATGATTTTGCATAAAATATTAATTAAATTTTTTTTGCAACATATGAAAATGTTTTATGGTTTATTTTAATAATGTATGTATGTATGTATGTACTTTTCTACAAAATGTATCTGCTTAAAGGAATTTAGTTCCATAACCAATTTATCTACACAATATTCAATCGTTGTTGAAAGGTGATTTTTTTTAAACTTTTCAAAGCACTCAAAATAATACTTTTCTTTACAAGAAAATCTCTTCAAATTGTTTCGTTTTTTTACGACCTTAAATGTAAAAGTTATTTATTTTTCCCTTTTTGGCATTACAAGGTCATATAAAATGCAATACAATTGCAAAAGTTATCGGGTATGAATAAAACTTAAAAGCTTCTCATATCTGCCATTATTTATTTATGTTGTTTGAAATAATTTCATAAATTGCCGTTTACAAAAAGTTACGAGTAGACAGTGCCAATATTTGAAAATATGTAGTTGTACATATGTACATACATACATACATTTATACATACATACATACGTATGTACCCAGTCAGCATTTTATGAAATTAATGATCATATTCGAGTCTTTTTCGACTCCTTCGCACGATTAAAATAAGCATTTATGCGCTCGTTTTCGAGTCGAAAATGACTGTTCATTCGGGAGGAAATGGTACCCTAGCCGCGACTCTTCTAAAGGACTCTTTTATGACTCGCGCTTCTGATCAATTTTGACTCACTTTCGAGACAGTTTGTGGTAGTTCTTACAAGCAGTTGCGAATCTTCTTCCAGTCATTTTTCAGTCATCTTACTAGTCATTTACGAGTCTTTTTCGAGTCCTATCATACGAGCATTTCTAATTGCGTCTTTGCTGTATCAATACAATAATTTATTATAGTTTGTTTTTAATTTAATTTACATACGTACATACATACATATATTATATTAATTTCAATAATACATAAAAATTATAAATTTCAATTTGCACTTAATGTCCTTTAATTCTGTAATGTCATTTAATTCTCGTGTGGTTGAAATGAGGCTTTCCTCAATGCAATTAGCATAATTTTTAGACATATTTATTGGGGGTGGAGGAGAAACATTTTGAAATAGAAACGATTTTTTTATTTAATAGAAATAGGTACATATACAGCTTCGAATATGAAGTAAAGTTGCAAGGCAATTCCAATTTTTTTTTTAATTTTTATGTTCAAAAAAGGCGACCCCGGCTTTTTAAAGCTTTCGTTATATCTTCCGCATTTACTTCATGTTCGAAGCTGTGTGTAGTTGATCAAGTTTTTACTTACAATTTATTGAATTATTGGACTCTGTAGAGCTTATTTTCTGACATCTTTAATGAAGGAAATATTTTTTTTATTAATTTTATTAAAAGTAAATTTAATTGTATACATATGATCATGTAAGGTACTCGAAAAAGACTCAGTTTGGTGAAACAATCTTCCACATGCTGACTGGGTACATGTAGGTACGAATACTTACGGTAAATATGACTGTGTGTATTTATAAATAAAGGCTCACTTACCCGACTGTAATGTAAAGTAATTGCAACAGTAGGAAACAGCTGATCGATGTTGTTATGTGAAAAGTAATCCAAAACCTACTTTTCATATAAAAATATCGATCAGCTGTTTCCTAAGTTGCAATTACTTTACATTAAAGTCGGGTAACTGAGCCTTAAAGAACATTACATTACATTACAGTTAGTTTGAATAGTATGAATGCTAAAGCTGAAATTAATTGAACTATGTAGGTATAAAGGTTTTTATAATTCTTTTCTTTTTTGAGAATCAGGGTACCCCTGTGGCTGAGTGGTAGCGATGCTAGCCTCAGTACACTCGTCACGGGTTCATGTTTTCCGCAGACAAGATAATCGCTTTGCGGGTTGTGTTTGTTCTTAAAAAAAAAACTTATTTTCGTACGTACGGGAATATTGAAATATCCCAGCAAACACTTTTCGAGGTTTTGTTATGATTGGCAATCTTTTAATGGCTTACAAAGCAATTACTGGTACTTATTTATCTAATTATTTTATATCTATAATAATGACTACCCTTTAATTAAGTAAAGAAATACTTATTTGTGTCATTATGTGAAAGAACTAATTTTAGCATTTTCCAGTTATTAATGAAATATGTATGTATGAAGAGAAAAAAATTTACTGAATTTTAATTTGTTGAAAAAGTAACCCATTAATTTTACTACACTGAAAGAATTTTCGGCATAAATTCTATGAATTTCGACATTAATATAATGAAAAATTCATTAAAATTCAACCAACGTCAAGCTTCGTTGGATTAATGAAACCAATTTCGTTAAAATTATTTTATTGAAAACTTCATCAAATTTATTTTACAGTGTAATTAATGCAGTGCTATAACTTCATCGAAACAATAAAATAAGTCCACGAAAAGAATGAAATAACTTAAGTACAAAGGGGTTTCTTAATAATTAGAAATTATTGTTGTCATATATCCAATAAAATATTCTTACGAAACCAAAATACCAACGAAGTAATTCCAATGAAATTCTTTCACAATATTCATGAAATTTTCATTGGATTTGTGAAATTATCATTAGATTAGTGAAAAAATTTTAATAAAATTGTTTCATTGGACTTATGAAGCAAAATTCTTTCGGTGTAATTGTAATACCTTCTTGTGATACTAGAACTGCAATTTATTGAAGGTAGATTTTGAGCTTGTCAAACAAAACTTTTGGTTTATTTAGTTAAATCGTAAGTACATACTTGCGACTGGAGTGTACATACACTTATTTTGCATTCTAGCAAGCAAAGTCTTTGCATGGATAGTTGCCCAAAAGAAAATTTGAGCAAGTATTACCATGAGATATGTAAAATAGTACAACAATAGCAAGTCTAGTCGTGTAAGGTGACAGTTATTATTACGGTAAGCATTTCGTAAGAAAAATAACGGAAAAAAAATCATAAATTTGTTTAACCTAAAAATTGGAAAAGAGTGACACATAAATCAACATAAGTCCTAATTTACACTAAGCAAGTCTTATTGCTAAGCTGATTAGTTTTTCAGGAGAGGGAGACTAGGGGCAAAGAAACCTTTCTGGTCCCCTCGTCTCCCTCTCTCCTACAAACTATTCAGCTTAGCAATAAGACTTGCTTAGTGTAAATTAGGACTCTAATTAAACTCTACAGTGAAGTGAATAAAAAATTCCATATTTTTAAATTCGTATTGCACCACCTATTAAATTCAAATATAAACTTTATACGCTGTGCTATTATGATGCTGTGAACTACAAACCAAAATATGCGGTCAAGTACGAAAAAAAACAATACAAAAAGTAAATCTACTGCAACCACACTTCATGCTTTTTGTTAACTCAGGGAAGTGCATAAAAACATGAGTAGTACAATGTAAAAACAAAGAGAAGAATAACCTCAAAATATTGTAAAAACTATAATAAGAAATATGGCGCCATGATTTTATAGCCTGCTTTAGTCACGACTGACATGAAGATTTTTTAAGTAACAAGAAAAAACTGACCATATGGTCGTACAGTCGTAAAAGGGTTAGCAACTGCAAAGGACAATACGAAAAGAGGTAAAATAGATGCAATTATATATGTACAACGCTTAATTGGTATCAACGCAAATCAATCAGGTGTACTTATTACTACAACAAAGTAAAGACCCCTTTTCCACACGCAAAGTTTACTTTCCAAAATCTTGAGTTTGTCGGAGAGAAGGGAAAGAAAAATGACGGTAAGTACAGACTTTGTTTTACTCGCAAAGTTGCTTTGTTCTTCGTTCGTTACATTCGTTTTTAGGGTTCCCTACACAACTTTCTGTATCTTGGAAACCATAAGAGGCAAACTCTTGAAATTTTCAAAAACGGTAGAACTAAAAAATCCAAAAATTATAAAATCAGCAAACCGAAAAAGATCGCCAAGGCCGAAAAAATCGCCAAAACGCAAAAAATGCCAAATTAAAACAAACGTCTAAGGCTGAGTTTACATCTGACATTTCTTGTGTGTCATTTGCCCAAAAAAGCGTAACCAACTAACTACTAATGAAAAACTGTTTTATTCAGTCATGTATTTATTGATTTAAACAGTTTCCAATCATGTTGGATTCTATAAAATTGTCTATTAGTTATGTATGGAACTATTTAACTTAAGAAATACTTGTCTAAATCAAACAGTTTTTCATTAATAATTAGTGGTTACGCTTTTTTTACGCTTGTGTGGCATTTGGCGCACCGATGTAAGCCCGGTCCAGGACTAAAATAAATCGCCAAAGTCCGAAAAAATCATCAAAATGAAAAAAAACGCAAATATTAAAAATAAACGCCAAAATTAAAAAAAATCACCAAAATGAAAAAACGCGAAAAAAAATTGCCAAGACGAGAAAAAAACGCCAAAATTAAAAAAATCGTTAAAAACCGAAAAAACGTCAAAACTAAAAAAAGCCAAATTACAAAAAAAACTCAAAACCGAAAAAATCCGGAAACGAAGAAAATGCTAAAACTATACATATATTCGGCCGTGTCACAGAGTTCAATTCCGTTCGGAAACGGAATTGAATAAACCTCAAAAGGTCAAAACCTTAAAATGGGGTAGATTGAATTTCGATTCCGAACGGAATTGAACTCTGTGACATGGCCGATTATATAGGCTAAGGTTCATATAGTATTACATATCTAGTATCCGAATGAAGTCCTTCGTGCGCGAGTCAAAATCGCACTTTACTGAATTTATTTTCCTTCCGTGTAGAAGTGAAACAAAGTTTAACAGAAAATTTAAAAGACTTTGTCAGAAGGAGTCAAAAATAATAAAAACCATATCGCTCCCTTATTGCAACATAGACATATCTCAAAAAATTGTTTTTTTTAATAATACAGAAAAAATCGTTATATCATATTTAATCTTTTGCAAAAATTTCGTATTAATTTTATTTGCTCCACCGGCAGTTTCTCATAGACTGGCCATAAAATGTCACATGTGTGTAAAAATTGCACTTTTCACCCAACAAATAACCTATCTTCACTATAAACACTTTTGGCACCATAACTTTTATATTCGTCATTTCTCGGAAAAATTTGCTGTAAACATTTTTGTTTAGAATAAATGGCAGAACACATTTAATGTAAATAATTTTGCCCTAACTATGGCCTATCATGGTCTTTTAATGGGAAGAAACTAAGTTTTTTGGAAACGGCTCTCGCTAAAAACTGCATGGGATAATTATGATCCGTTTTCATTATTTTATAAGATAAGATCTGTAGACTATATAGACCCATTACATTTGGACCAAATATGTATCATTTAATAATATAAGGACGAAAACATCACATTCCAATTTATTACAAACTTTGTTATGTATTTGGAATAGTGTTTTTCATACGGGATTTCCCGGGGAAAATTTCCCGGGATCCCACACATTTTCCGGGCAAGAAATCCCGGGAAATTTGTGCGGGAATTCCCGGGATTTTTTGATTTTGTTATGGCAACTTAATTTGTATTTACACATTCCTTGATGAGTGTCGTTATTCACTTTATGTATGCGATGGTGCAATAATATCACAATAGCTAAAGCTTTACAACAAATAAGGCCGTTGTAACTCATCCAAAACTTCACATAAATTTTAAAATATTTCTCTACGGCAGCTACCACTAACAAAATTTGCAACGTTTAGCACTTTTCACAATTTTTTAATAGTTTTTTTCATATTTTTAGATTTGTTTTCACAGAATTTTCTTAATAAAATTATTTATCATATTGAAATTTTTTTACATTTTGTTTTAATTTCTCTTTCGTAAAAAATTTGTGAAGTTTCGAATGAACTTTAATTTGAAAAAATAAAATAGCTCAGCTGCATTTCCGCTACTACCTTTTGAATGTGCCTTGGTATCTGTGTATTATTATATAAAGAACGGAAACGGTGTTAGTTTTTGAATAATGTGTGTATAAAACGTTGTTATTTAATCGAACTCATGAATTATAATTTGTTTTTGTTGAAATAAATTAAATTTAAAAATATTTTCAGGGTAATTATGAATAAAATTCCGCAAGAAATTTCTCCCTTTTCCAATTAGAATTTTTTATTTTCCCTATTACTTGGAATTATTCCCCGAGAAAGATTTCTCGCGGAATTTTATTCATAATTGCCCTGTTTGTATTGTTTTGTACTGGGCGGGAAACCGAAAAATCTTTCCCGCTTTCCCGGGAAATGAAAAAGTCCGGCAAAAGAAAAACTCTAATTTGGAAATTATCCTACAGCTCGTGATTAATGAATATATCTCAAGAAACCTAGACACAAATAGATAGAAATAAATATATTTTTGTATAAAAAAAAATCTGCTTAAATACTTGCATATACGAGTATTATGTAAATTCACGAACAAATCATTAGTATTCTTTTTGCAAAAAAAAAAAAAACAAATGTTTATTATTAAAACAACATTGGTATATTTCACTTCACTGTATTTATTTATTTTTTATTTTTTATTTTTGTAAAAATAATGCTAAAGAACAGACCTATTAATATTGCATATGAATATATTTATGTATGTAAGTTTGTGTTTGCGAGTAAAATAAGTGTGTGTTCTTTTTTTCTGTTATACTCGTATTAATAAGTGTGCACTTCTGTTTGTTTTCCATTTTTATATTTTGTTTTAAAAACATCACGTTTTTTATTACCAACTATTATCGAATCCAATCAATTTAAATAACAATCAATTTTTTATTCTCAATTGCAGTGACTCGGCTGCTTTTTTTTTTCTTTGTTTTGCAAACTACAATCAAACTAGAATCGCATATTTTCAGTTTAAAAATACTCCATTATTATTTCTTTGTTAAGATTTGTTGTGAATATTTGAAATTGAAGGATTTTCGCTTTTAAGACAAGGCCTTTGAAAAGTTAAGTACATACATACTTATTTTTTTTTTTTTTTTTTTTAACTCTTGGAACTTCCAGTATCAATTGCAAAAATGATCCTAATTAACACAACATATACTAGGTTTTACATTTAGCAATTCTCATTAACATTTTGGAGGTTTTTATACATATGGACACCACCCATAAGCATTGAAAGATTTTTTTTTGAGCTTTTCAAGAATTTTAGGTTAGTCTGCTTAATATATTTTAAATAAACTTTAAAAAAATTCTTGTGGTTTACTATTTACATATGTAAATAAATATGTAAGTGGTCTAAGTCATGTGCTTTTTTGCATCGAAATATTAAATAAATCTTAAAAAAAAAACTATAATAAATATTTAATAAATATGGAATATTTTTATATTAGCCGAGACTACTACAACTCTAAAGTAAGATGTTGCATTATATAAAAATATATTTTGGTATGTTCAAATGTAATCTACTAAATCTCTCGACCAGAGAAATATATGACTTAGTCCACTTTCATAATTAAGGGCACATATGTATATGTATATTAGATTTAAACTTGGGAAAATTATGGAACTATTTCTCCATCACTAATTTAAAAAGTTTACATAAAAGGACCATAGCTGTATTTCAATTATACGATTAGTATTCATTCGGTTAACCTTTAATCGGTTATCCGGTTAATTACTACCCGATTAACTCATCGGTTAATTTAAAATTGGCTTGTTTTCGATTAATGGTTAAACCGGTTAATTTCAGTCGATTAACCGCCGTAAAAAATAAATTTCACATTTTATAGTATTATAACGAAATTTGTGTGTGTTTAATTTAGTTTGTTTCGTCTCAAAATCTTCGTCAAAGTCTTTTTACGTGGATGTTAAAGATTTTGGTAAGGACTCTACCACTCTAATTGAACTAGAGGAAATTATTAAGTTTTTTTTTAATAATTTAATAAAAGCCAATAGTAATGTTGTCAACGAATTAATTCAGGATTAGATTTAATTTTATGTTATACCGACACTCTGAAATATTTGCTAAGCTAAGAAATTCAGAAATAAAGTTCTTAGCAGAATGTTCGTCACTGAGCTCTGCCAGTATGGTTCATAATCCGCCAACAAAAGGAACTATCGATGGTAATACAAGAAATGTTAACCGGTTAATACCGAAATTAACCATTTAAGCCAAAACCTCGATTAATTAATCGAGCGATTAACCGATTAAAGCAAAACCCCGATTAAATGAATACCCTAGTTTCAATGTTTCTTATGTCCCTTTTCACAATGTACATTAAAAGCTAACAGGGACTTTAACGGAAAGTTTTGTATGAAGAACTGTCAGGTAAATTTCACGTTAACTCTTAAACATACATTGTGAAAATGGAAGTTAAAGCTAAATAACCAAACCAAAATTCAATTGGTTTCTATGGTGAGAGTGAGAGAGACTCGCCATAACGCCATAACTCTTACCATAGAAACCAATTGAATTTTGGTTTAGTTATTGCTATGGCATTCTGGCTATGTCACGTCTAATTTAAGCTTTAGAGGAGTATATATTACATAACTATACACGTAGATATATTATTGCATACATTACATTTTTGAAAAAAAAAATGCAAATTTACTATAAAACTTCGGCATCTTTTAAAGGCCCTTAAGATAGTATTTTTAGCTTGATGCGTTGCATTTCGATTTTTTTTATAAATACAAGCATACATACATACAAATGTATGAACATAAAAGTTCTATTCCACAAAGTTAAACAAACATTTATAACAATTTTGTTTGGAATCATGGTCGTTGTTGCGCTTGATATCATGTTGACTTTTTAGACTATCTTTGTTTTTTTGTTTTCTTTCAATATTTCTTTTAAATAATTTCTAAACAAATTGATTGCTGTAAAAAAAAAATAGTAAAAGCATGAAAAAGAAAGTGAAACAGAAGCATTGAACAAACAATGAATGCAACAATTTATACCACATTCTTTGGGAGCCATGATTGGCCAGCAGCCAATTTAAATACACAAATATTATATTACGTATAATAATTTTTATTCCAAGGAAGGGCAAACTTGTAAACGAAATCTGCATCAATAAATATTATTTTTTAGTTATGCAAATATTAACATTCTATGCTACTTATTGTGGGTGTATAACTTAAAAATGCGGGAATCACAACATAAGGCTTGTTTTTTGCACATGGTTTGTGTCTTTGATAACTTATGTGTATGGTATTTTGTATGAACCGCTGAAATCGTATCAGACGGTCTAAAGAAACCTGTATCGAACACAATTATTCATTTGAATATTATTGAGCCGAAATATTCCATTAAGTGTTACAAGATCACTTAAAAACTATTTGGAAGACAGTGGTTGGGGAGATCTGCCTCAACCGCCTTACAGTTCAGACTTCGCCCCATCCGAGTACCATTTATTTCAATCGGTGGCGCCGAACACTCTCATAGAAACTTTAAGTTTCAAATTTTTAAAGCTTAAATTAGACGTGACATAGCCATAACGCCATAGCCATAACCAAACCAAAATTCAATTGATTTCTATGGTGAGAGTGAGAGTGAGAGAGACTCGCCATAACTCTCACCATAGAAACCAATTGAATTTTGGTTTGGCTATGGCTATGGCGTTATGGCTATGTCACGTCTAATTCAAGCTTAAACGCACTAATAATCCCAAATTATTATTTTACTTATTAAGTAAAATATTTTTTATTAAAAATACATTGAAATTGATTATTGAGGGGTTTAGCTGGATCCTATGCGCATTTCACTGTTGCTAATGCAGATCATCAGGGAACCTTTACCCAAATTTCTTAGAACAACTAGAGTTATTATGTTATAAACTTTCATTTAAACAAATGAGAAGCCTAACAACAAATAACAAAGTTGAAACAAGAACTCAATAATCAACATGTTTTTTTATTTTCTTACTTTACCATTGCTACATTGGCTGACTTTTTTTCAGCTTCAAATTGTAGTTGTAAGAGTATGTAAAAGAAAATAAATGTAAATAACAACAACAGCTATTAAAGAATAGAGTGTTGCCACACAAGTATTTTTGACCGGGTGCAGTCAAGTTAATAATTAGTGTTTTTATGGGAATTGTTAAAATTTAAGTTTAAAATTTTTAAACGCACTAATAATCCCAAATTATTATTTTACTTATTAAGTAAAATATTTTTTATTAAAAATACATTGAAATTGGTAGAAACTTATAGAAAACCCAGCCTACTACGATTATTTTTCTTTTGTGATTTTCAAAAATATTATTGTTTGTGAATTGTCAAATAGTTTTTGAAAGTCTGTGCATAAGATAAGAGGTTTCTAACTATTCAAAATGTGTGGTTGAAGTCTATTGATGATTTGTTACAGCAACATTGAAATGCATATAGACAACGCTGAACCACCAGCAAATAAATTTCAAGTTAAAATAAACTTGTGACTATATGTCGAATAATAAATTTTTTAAAAACTATAATTTTATTTTAGCTTTTGTTTTTCCATATAGTTTAGCAAGTTAGTTGATGATACGTTATTTTCTTTCAGAAAAGCACAATTCAAATATAACGTAAGACACATATCTAACACTAAGCTTACTTTGATAAACGGATAGTTTTTATCCAAAATTAATTTCTTGTTTTATTTAAACCATGATTTAAAAATTTTGACTTAATATCTCTAATAGTTCCATTTTATGCAGTTTTTGCTTCTACTGTAAAGTTCAGAAAAGTGACGTTACGTTATTTTGCATTTTAAGTGACGATATGCTTTTCAGAAAAAAATACCAAAATAACTTCAGGCGTTTTACCGTCCAAGTTCAAAGATAGAAAATATTAATTTCGGAAAGAAATATTGTACAATAAAAAATTTAACTAATTTTGGGTTTTCTATTCATATTTTATTCTAGATATTAATTGAACAAATGTTTTTAATCTATTATTTGAATAAATTCTCCTTACCCCTTATTCATTCGCATAGCATAGCGTAGCAAACTTAATACAAAAAATAAAAATGCAGCTTAACTTAACTTACTGTAACACCAACTAAGAGAGGGAGGGCATCAGGTTATAACAATGTCTTCCTACTTTTCCTTGTATAGAATTTCACATTATTGAAATTTTAACGAATTTCAGTTTCATCTATTTTACGTTTATTATTTATGAATGTTTACTTTTACGTTCATACTTAAGATGTACCTTTTATCAATGTTTGTTTTGTTTTACGGGTGTTTTGTCTACCTTACATAACGTGACCAGAAGCTTTTTACAAAAAGCGGGACACGATCGTTCAAAAAGCGGGATTTTGACGAAAATATGGCCAAAAAGCGGGATTTTTAAATAAACAACTATTTGAAAGCGGGATGTGTAATACGCACATAAAAAGTTTCGTATGTACTTAGGAAACACAGTTTTTAACTCAAAAGAATCGATTTTAAATAAACAAAAGTTTTTATTAACAAAAATTTTTATTTAGTAACGTAAAATAAATAAAATTAAAGATTTTTTGACTTCATTTACAAAACAAAATACGATTTTTATGCATAAAATATTTTATGTAAATAATTTTATAATAATTTTATGTATAAAATTTTGATTTACATATGTATGTATATAATCAAAGAATTTTATTACGAATTTTATTACGAATTTTATTATTTATATATATATATATATATATATATATATTTATGCGTATTAGTTTTTATTAAAATTTGTACTTTTAATAGGTGTTAAACTATTTTAATATATTTAATTAAACTATTTTTTGAGCTTGAGGTCTGTTTGTATTTTTCGTTCAATATTTCGTTAACCTTCGGTTAACTTCTTCAGGATATATATTGTTTTGATTTTTATGTTTTTCTTTTCCTATTTTTTCTTTTTTCAATTATACAATTTTCAAATAATTTTCAGTTACATATTAATAAAAATATATTAAGAGATAAGAAATTTCAAAACTCTAAAAAGCGGGATAAATCGGGATAAAAATTCAAGGCGGGATCAACCTCAGAAAAGCGGGATAATCCCGCCTAAAGCGGGATGTCTGGTCAGGTTAACCTTACATAAGTACATACACACATACATATGTACATAACTAAAGGAAGAATTCTTTCAATTTCTTAAGTAGAAGTATCATGGATATACACATGGATGTACATACATACATACATATATAATATTTGTTAACATGACTTGCAACAAAAAACTGCATCCATGTCGGTCGATCTCCATAAGTTCACATGTGTAAGTAAGTGTTCCTTGCTTTTGTGTGAGTGGCTTGAATTGCATATCATTTTTCAAAATTTCATTTATTCATGGATTATTTTTCCTTTCTTTTTGTATAAAAAGTATTTTTTTCTAACCATTTCATCGATACATACATATATGCATATATGCACATGCATGCATACATACCCTGAAGGAAACGTTTGGTTAAGTGTCCCCAAGCCACCACCTTTGTCGACTATTTTGGTGACATTGTCAACGGAACGTCTATTAATATTGTTCTTAATGCGTAGAAGACATTTTATCAAATACACACAAAAAATTCAAAAATTCAAAAATTTTGAAAATTAAACAATTTTAAGTGCAAGGTGCCAATTATGGAAATTCTTGTTTGACCCTGTGGAAGATTTTGTGCCATCAGTTAAAGATTTGTCATACTTTCAGGTCCATACCTAAGCGTTTAACTTTACTAATTCAGCGAAACATAAAATTTTTGAATTATTAGTGTTTTTATGGGAATTGTTAAAATTTAAGTTTAAAATTTTTAAACGCACTAATAATCCCAAATTATTATTTTACTTATTAAGTAAAATATTTTTTATTAAAAATACATTGAAATTGATTATTGAGGGGTTTAGCTGGATCCTATGCGCATTTCACTGTTGCTAATGCAGATCATCAGGGAACCTTTACCCAAATTTCTTAGAACAACTAGAGTTATTATGTTATAAACTTTCATTTAAACAAATGAGAAGCCTAACAACAAATAACAAAGTTGAAACAAGAACTCAATAATCAACATGTTTTTTTTTATTTTCTTACTTTACCATTGCTACATTGAAAAATGTATTTGATTTACATTTACATATCTATTTAATAGAAATGACAAACGAAAGCCCTACTTGCTGGCAATATGCTGAATGAATGTATGAATTAGTTCCTGTTATTTTATTTTTTTTTTGCATAAGTTCCTTTTTTTATATATTTGTTTAATAAAACACCAAAACGCGAACAAAATATGCAATTTCATTATCAAAATTGTATACTAGAATTACTAAAATGTACTAGTGGCCATCTGTTTCCAATGTTGTCATATTGTCCCTAAAGAACTATCTAATCAGTAGTTCCAATGTCAGTAGTTGCCTTCCAATGGCACGCACATGTTAAATGTCGATAGCAAAAAGCATTGTGTGGGCTATAATTAGTCAGTAGTACTGGCGACAAAGTCAATAGTGAATCAGTATTGATTCACTAGTGACATTTCCTACAGGGTATGTATGTATGTTTGTACATACATATGTATTTGTATGCATTTGCTGAAAGTTTATTTTATTGCTTTTTCTCAATTTTGTGGACAAATATACAAATGGTTTACGTTTAAATACCATCATTTGTCATTTAAAAAAGGGGGAAATAGTATTAAAATTTCAGATGCGACCTTTAAATTTAGAGCGACATATTGAATTTTGCAAAGTTATTTGAAATTTGTTGAAACCATAAAAACAGTTGAATCATTGCAAAATTGTAAAATATATTGAAATCTTAAATAATTAAACTTAGCAAGAAGAAACTAAGGGAGAATTGTGTTAAAGTTATAATTAGCGAAATAAAAATTAAATCTAATAATAAAAATTAGTTTATTTTGTTTAAATATGCAAGAAAAACTTGAAATGTTGTAGAAAGATTAAAAAATACTTGCATTTTGCGAGGGAGTGGAGATAAATGTGCCGATTTCGTTATGTTTTGATGTAAAAGCTGATCCAGCTGATTCCCACTTCACACTAGTCAAGTCTTATTGCTAAGCTTATCACTTTCTATTCTTTGAATTTTCATTGGCGTCCACACAATTCAAGTCTTATTTTTTAGCTGGAGGCATCATTCCTACAAAATTTCATCAAAATCAGAAGCGAAAATATTCAAAATTTTACTTTTGTTACTTGGTTATAAATGCTTTTACGAGGGCGGTTCGGAAACTTCTTAGCCTATCAATGAAAGAGAATAGTTAGTTTTTCAAAAATATTTTTATTTTTCAATATAATCTCCTGAAACTTTAATACACTTAGTCCAACGCTTTTCTAGCAATTATATCCCTTGATTAAAATAGTTTTCCTCAAGGTCTTCAAAATAGTGGTTTACAACTGTAATTGCATCTTCATTTGAGGTAAAACGCTTGCCAGCAAGGACTTTTTTTTAGATTTCGGAACAGGTAAAAGTCACTGGGAGCCAAATCAGGAGAATAAGGTGGGTGGTCAAGCAACTCGTACTTTAATTCGTTGATTTTAGCCATTGTTAAAACACTCTTGTGCGCTGGTGCGTTGTCTTGATGAAAAATTATTTTTTTGTGTTGTAAGCCAGGACGTTTTTCTCGAATTTGTACATTTAATTGATCCAAAAGGTTGCAATAGTACTCTGAATTTATTGTTTCACCCTTTTGCAGATAGCCAATCAATAAAATACCTTTGAAGTCCCAAAAAACCGTTGTCATAACCTTACCAGCCGATTGAATTGTTTTTACCTTCTTTGGGGCACTTCCTCCAGCTTCAGTCCATTGTTTGGATTGTTCTCTGGAGTATAGTGGTGGATCCATGTCTCATCAACAGTTATGAAACGACGCTTAAAATCCATTTTATTTCGCTTAAAACGATCCAAACAAGCTTGAGAAATGTTCATTCTTATGCGTTTTTGGTCGACTGTTAACATATGCGGCACCCATCTTGCAGAAAGCTTTTTCATCTGTAGTTCTTCATGCAAAATTAAATGGACTCGATCATTTGAGATGCCCATGACATTAGCTATTTCACGCACTTTTATTCGTCGATCATTTAATACCATATCATGCACTTTGGCTACGTTGTTGCTGTTGGACGTCCACTACGTGGTTCATCTTCAATGCTTGTACGAGCACGTTTAAATTCAGCAACCGAATTTTTTACTGTTGCATATGAAGGAGCACTTTCACCTAACACATTCACCATATCATTATGAATTTCTTGTCCCGATAAACCTTTTTTATGTAAATATTTAATGACACCACGCATTTCTAATTTTTCCATTGTTAAAAAATCGCGGATGCGTCTTTTGTGAACACCTGTTTCTATATGAAGGAGTTGCCAGATCGAAACAAAATTTAACATGTGTTCATAGCAGAGATGGAAGTTTCCAAAACACTTAACTTTTTTCTGTTTATACCGCGCTTTTTGTGCTAGGCTAAGAATTTTCCGAACCGCCCTCGTACCCACCGAAAAGCTTGAATGTTGATGCCTCTTGGCGGGAGCTGGGTTTTGATTTTAGACCCTTAATTTCTTAGGGTAATTTTCTTAGAATTTTGTGCAGATTTCGTTTTTGCTAGACACCTTTTGCTTTTTTTTTTCACACGAATAAATTGCCCAACCCTAATGTATACATTTTGTTTAAATATGTAAGTCGAATTTTAGATATTTTATCGGAGAAGGAAAACAGTGAATAAAAACTAAAGCATTTACATGAAAATATAATTTTTAGGGTTCCGTACACCAAAGGTGAAAAGGAGCACTATTGTTTTCGCTACGCTGTCCGTCTGTCTGTCACACGATATTTTCTCGAGAACCGTAAAAAAAGTTAATGTATTTTTATACAGACTACAACAGTTAACACTAAAATTAAACAAATTAAAAGTAAAGGTTGTTCTATCAGTTAATGTAATTGACTATGTAATTTCGACAACTTGCTGTATCTCGTAAACCGTAAGAGACAAACTCTTGAAATTTTCAAAAATGGTAAAACTAAAAAATCAAAAAATTGTAAAATCGAAAAAAAATCGCCAAAAACTGAAAAAAAAATCGCAAAAACGAAAGAAGTGCCAAAGGAAAAAAATTTATAAATGTAAAATAAATCGCCAAAAACCAAAATGAAAAAAACACCAAAATGGAAAATATCTCCAAAATAAAAAAAAAACACAAAAAACCGAAAAAAATTGCCAAAACGAGAAAAAGCGCCAAAACTGAAACAAATCGCCAAAACCAAAAAAAAATCCCAATAACGCCAAAACTGAAAAAACGCCATATTAACAAAACGCTCAAAGCGGAAAAAAGCCCAAAAGCAAAAAACTAATATTATATACATAGGCTAAAGTTGTTCGTATAGTAACTATGTATTACATATCGAGTGTCCGTACGGAACCCTTCGTGCGCGAGTCATAGTCGCACTTTACTGAATTTATTATAGTATGCCATCGATGTTAATAAAACAAAATCTACCAAAAATTTCAAACAAACATTTCAGTCCAATTATTATTTTTTTTTTTTTTCGTTAAGAAATTCTCGCAAGAAGTTTCTCCGAAGGACTTTACATAGACTAGGATAGATTACCTGATAGGACATACATACATATTTAGTTTTGAAGCTATTTTACCTGAAATTTTTTAATAGAATGATGTATTACTGCTGGATTTTGAGAATAGATTACAACCAAACGATAAAAGATCTTCAAAAGGAAGTATGTCCCATCCCGTAATCGCTTAGCGGAAAAAGCTTTTGTCAGCATCACTTCCTTTAGAAATTTTTAATTATTAAATTGACTAAATTCATTCTTGCATTTGACAGTATCTAGTACATACATATATTCAGTTTAAGCCCATTAAAATTAAGATCGTTAACCAAACGGGTGCGAATGAACTTTTCCAATTATAAAACTAATAACAGCATGTAATCCAATGATGCAGTTATTTAATTTCACATAATCATACTTAAGAAAAATCCAAGAAACAAAACTAAAATTATTACAAAAAAAATAATATGTACGTACATACGAGTATGTTGCTAAAGAAGTAGAAAACATGAAGAAGAAATTATAACATACATACATATATATGTACATATGTATGTATGTACATGCATAGACATGCACTTACAAACTGCTGGAAGTTTTTGCAATGTGAAACTTTTTAATTGCACATGTTTTAACACCCTCATCTTAAGAGTATAAGAGAACATACTGCATAAATTGCATTGAATTTTCTTGGATCTTCTCCTTCCCACCGCCAAATCAAAGCAGTTTCTTATCCGTTGCTCCATGATGCAAAAACAAAAACAATCTCATCACTAACCCATTCATTCAGTAGTTACGAGTACCACTAGTTCGCTCTCGCAGCATGGTGCTTAATTGTACAAGTATAAACTAAAAGGATTTCCTTTTGTAATCAAAGTAAAACAGTATGATGTACTTGTTTCAGGAAAAAGGAAAAGAAACACTTTTTGTGTTTAACATCTTGTAGAATTGAATTGTTCTCAATCATTTAGAAGTGCGAAGCAATAAAATTGTTGTTTTTATATGTATGCAGTTAAATCGTAACAAAGTAAATCCATGAAGTCAGCATAAGCTTGCTTGCTGACTGGAAATATAAAAAGGGATTAGAAAAGGCGCTCTAAATGTTGCAAAATATAGATTAACAACATTATAACAATGCAGAAATATTATAGGAAAAATATTTAAAAATCAAATTTTATTCGAGAACATTCAATTGGAAAAATAAATACAAATATTTATACAAAAAGTGACCTCCAGCTCAAATATTCTGCATAAACATTTTTGTATAGATATGTATTAGGGTTTGGGATTTCCCCGACTTTTACACTTTCCGGGAAACGGGAATAAAGAAATCGCGTTCCCGGGAATTCCCGGGAAACAGTTAATTTTCTAACATTTATGAAATGAAAAGTTGCCGAAATTTCGATTGTTTTATTAATGTAAGCATTCTTTTTAAATAAAAGTTAATATAAAAACAGTTCTAAAAAAATCCCGGCACGGGAAATCCTGGGAGTTCCGCAAAATTCCCATTCCCGTAATACCGGGAATTCCCCTGATATATTCACGGGATTACGGGATTGGGCGTAATAAAGGAAATTCTTATTGAGGTATGTTGAGTATTTAATTGTTTTTAGAAAATTCTGTTGCAAGTTAAACATTCTTGGGGTAAATATATCAAATACAGAATTTTTATGCAAATATTTTAACTACATATGTATATGGATGATAACAAATTTTATTTGTGGGACTATTTTAAAAAGAAAACACCAGATCCTGCAGTTTGCTCGTTGTGTTCCAAAACAATTACTTGCAAAGGAAGGTGGTCTCATTCAAAATTTAATTTTGAATTAAAAGGTGTTGAACCCAATGAGAAACCTCCCGAGAAAGTACGTAAATCTCAAACGACAATTTAACAATACTCTAATAACAAAATGAAATTTGTTGTTTTTAAGCTATCAACTGTTGATGGTTTTTATGTATATACACTTGAATTTTGTAAGGTTAGTGCATTTTGGTAAAGACTACAGCAATTAACACTAAAATTTTAATTAAAGGGTGTACCATCAGTTAATGTAATTTTGACTATGTAATTTTGACAACTTGCTGTATCTTAACGGTAAAACAAAAAAATCCCAAAATTATAAAATCGCCAAAACGAAAAAAATCGACAAAACAAAAAAAACCGCCAAAACGAAAAAAAGCACCAAATTAAAAAAAAATCTAAAACGAAAATAAGTCGCGAAAAACCGGAAAAATCCCCAAAATTTAAAAATCGCCAAAATGAAAAAATCGCCGAAATTTAAAAAACGCCAAAATGAAAAAAATCGCCAAAGATAAAAAATGGCCAAAATGAGAAAAAAGCGCAAAATAAACAAAAAAATTATTTCAGCTGAAAAAAAGGCAAAAACTGAAAAAAAGTCTGTATTAAAAAAGTACTCAAAGCCCAACGTACGGAACCCTTCGTGCGTTGGGCACGAAATTTTGTAATTTACTGAATTTTTAGATTTTATTTACTTTTTACTAGTTTTTGTTAATAAATCGTTAATTTTTTAGTTTTGCAAGTTCGATCTCGTTAAAGTGAATTTCAAATAATATGTACGTTTTAAACTAAAATTCAAATTCAAATTATTTGCTTCAAACGGGAATTCCCGGTATTCCGGGAAATTTAAAAACCAATCCCGATTTCCCGGGAATTAAGAAAGTGCGGGAAAAGAAAAACTCTGGTCACAGTCTCTCTAATTGCCTTTGATATTTAATTTTATTTCTCTTAAAATATTTCCTTCAGAGATTCAATAATAGCGTCGACTTATAAATAAATTTAAGAATTGTCAACTAGAACAGCTTCTATGAGCTTAAAATTTCTACTACACTTTCCAAAATTTTGTTCACTTATTCGGCAAAAAATCACTGCAAGTTCTTTTGAGATCGAATTATTTACTTTAGGAAACGATTAGAGCACTGCAATCATTGATACTTGTACAAAATATTCCACTTTGTGATATTATAGTGATTAAAAGACACTCATTAAGGCTGCTCCAGTTTCTGTTTCAAAAAAATTTCAAAAAGCAATAACAACTTAACATTTTAGAGTTTGATTTTCCCCAAAATTATTAATACATACTTGTATTATAGTCTGAAACGGCCTTTACTAAATTCATCTTGCATGTAGTTTTCGAATCAAGTAATAATTTTTCTCGTAGACGAATTAGGGGAAATTGTATGGCTTCAATTTAACCGCATTTTTATGAAATTTCCGTATAAATTTGAACTGCTCACATTTTTGCTGCTTTTTTCCAAAACTTTTGTGCATAGTATATCGTCAGCTCATTATTGGTTTGGAGCATATGCCAAAAAGTCGGAATTGAGAAAAACTACAAAGAAGGTTTAAATGAAGTTTTCTCAAAGTATATCCGATAGATTTTTTTTGTATTTTCACTATTCCTTCCGACACAAGTTTGAAAGAAATGCGTACATTTTTGTGAACTTTTATGAATAAAGTTAGAAGGTAATAGTACTTTATTGAAAGAAAAAAAAAACTGTTTTATGCCGCATACGCCACTTTTCATAGTTTATTTTTAAAAAGTAGTTTTTTGTGCTGCGTACGTGCATACAACTTTAGTCAGTGTTCAGACGAAGAGATTCTTATTTTTAAGTTTGCTAGTTTATAGGCGAGAGAGACGAGGGGAAAAGAAACGAGTACTGAGCTCACGGATGGAAATCATGGTACAATTGTACTTTTTATGGTACATTTTTGACCTCGTTGGTACTGTGGTACTACCGCGAGTTACTTGGTACAATTTAAAAATGCCAATGTTTCACTATATGGTAACATTAATTTTGCCTATGTTGTCTTTGTTTGTTTGTGTGTGTTTTATTTTAGACGGTCAGCTTCTATGTTTTCGTTGCAATGCTGTTGTCAAATCTGCAACAAAAAAATCTGTCTAGTACTTTAACTGTACCTGTTAACTTGACAGCACCTCGTACATGAACACACCTTAGCTGTGGTTATAATTATTTTTGTTAACTACATATCGCTCCTTTACTTCAATAGTGTGTTTTAGGCTTTATTGCGCATTTTTTATGTGCATAACTTAGATTTTATAGCGATTGAAAATAACAGGCTTATTAATAAGCAAAATTTGTAAAATAATCGATCTCTAACAAGTCTAATCTACGAATGTACCCTTATGAATGCAATATTTAATATTTTTTTATGTTGTTTTTTGTTTTTTTACTGAATTTGTATACACATTTTTGTTAAGTTTCTGCTTTTTATTGTTTACTTCCGAATTTTTATAAATTTTTTACGTTTCCGTTCCTATTAATAAATATTAAAAAAATAGTACCGTCGTGGTCCAAAAAGTACATTTTGTTTTCACAGTTGGTCACAAAATCCAAGAAGTCATTTTCCTTCCCTGACTGAGCTTCATGTACGGTCGATACGTTTTGCTTTCTCATTCGTAATTTAAAAAAAAGCATACATGCATACACAAAACTATGCATAAAAAATATGTGCTTAAAAATAAGACTCGCTCTAAAAAAAGTGTTTTATGCGCATTCAATATGCACTAAAAACTTGAAAATATGCACTAAAAAGTAAAAAAAGATGCTCTTAAAAATAGAATAAATTAGTTTATTTGTAAATGAAAATAAATTTTTAATTCAAAAATTTAACAACATTTGCAATAAAATAAGACAAAAAATAAAAATAAGCAAAAAAAGGAAACAAAATTAACAGATAATAACTGGGGTTGAAGTGCAGGTTAAAACCAAATTACCGTAAAAATTTTGACTTAAACAAATAATACAAATTATTTTTAAACAACTAACTGCTCTCATAAGAATTTAACTTCAATTTGAAAAGATCACGATATCGGAATTCAGGCTTTGGAACTATATTTTGGAAAAGAAAGACACGATTTTTATTTATAATTTTTATTGCAATAAATAACAAAATATTGACCTAGAATTTCAAATAAAAAGTCGTTTCTATCTCACCTAACTAAACTTGTATACATTGCCAATGTTCCTTCAACGTCTACTCCGGGCAGAGTCCGTCACAAATAGCAAATCTGAATATTGAAACTAACGTCCGTAAAACTAATAAAAATGTTGCCCAACCCCTTAACTTGTAAGGATATTAACCCAGATAGCGCCGGAAAATTTGTTTCTTTAAAACCAAAATTTTTATTTCGAAAGTGAAATTTTAATAAGTTTTTAGAAAAAAAATTTTATATAATTTTTTTCGGAATGGGGTATTCTTTTAAAAGGACGGTTGCCCCAAGTTATAATACAAAAAATTCTATAAAGTATCAAAATATGCCCTAAAAGCGTAAATTATGCTCTAAAAAAATGTGCTTAAAATATGCGTGTAAGACTAATATATGCAAAAACATGCTTTAAAGGGCAAAATATGCAAAAATATGCATATTTGCGGTTTGCCTGGTGATAAGTTTATCAATAAGACTTGACTGGTGTGAACTGGGACTTACTGCTGTATGTTGAGAAACTTGTTGTTGAGAAGAAAATGAATGCTTCAAATTTATTTTTCTCGATCGTTTAACGCCGACCTCAAAACTAAACAAAAACCTTTACTAGACATTGCAATTTCTGCGATGTTAGTGCCATTTCACACTATGCATTTATAAAATTTTCGCGTGCTACCGATTTTTTCGCTTTATTTTCGAAGTTTTAACAGTTTTGTCGATTTCTAATAAATTTTAGGGCTTGTTTCCGATTTTACAACTTCTCGCGAATTTTTATATTATATATCGCTCGTACAAAATCATGAAATTTTATTCGAACATAGATATCGCACTTAATCAACAGGAGGGTACTAACTCAAAAATTTTTAAAATTTCACTTTTTGCAAGAAATCAACTAACAACGTCAATACGTATCTATCTACTGTAAAAATTTCAAGGTATTCCGATTACTCTTTCATCTCGAAAACCACATTTGAGACCATTTTTATGATAGTGTAGTGACTACTTTTATATCATCAAAAAGGTATTATTTTTAGTTAATACAAAAGTGGACATATATACATATATGTATATGTATGTATAGTATATTTTCATAAAAAAACGCATTATGTATTTTGAGTTCAGCCTTTTTAACCCCCGACCAAAAAAAGGGGTGTTATAAGTTTGTAGTCTGTGTCTGTGTGTCTGTGTGTCTGTACGAGTCCATTTAGAAAATATCACATCTTTTCTAGATATATTCGGGGGTTTTAAAAATTTTTAATTTTTGTTATTTATTTTTTATTTAAAATTTTATTGTATATATTTAGAGTTGATACTGTTTTGTTGATAAAATTTGTTTTACTTTATGATTTTAATTCGAAATGTGACTGTTTTTATGATAAAATTGTTCAAAAATTTTTTTTTTGAGTTACGACTATTTTCAAAACATAGATATTTTTCCCCAATAATTCCAAGATTTTAAAATAAAAACAATTTAAATATATTTTCAAATGGAATTTGCTTACTATGGTGTATTCGGATTTTCAAATTCTTCGAAAATGTTGATCCGTGGATCAGCAGAAACCCAACTACCTATCTCTTATATTGAAACTTCAAGTACGAGACTTTAGACCGTCATTTAATTTTCATTTATCTTATCTTGCCTGAAAAATTTTATCACTCTATATAATTTTAAAATTTTTGACAAATTTATAAGGAAACATCAGTGTTACAGTGCAACAGCAGTAAAATAAAATGATTAGATGTGTGATTTCTTCCTTTAACAGTAAAATAAACAAGAAGGATTGATTGCCAAATCAAAAATTCATCTGCAGCAGATGCACGTTCAAGTCAGAAAAAAAGTTAAGTCATTTTAAAATGAAAACCATGTTGACATGATAAAAATTATTTTATTTACAACCAAAACAAGTAACAGTGCTATATTCGGCTGTGCCGAATCTTATATACCCTTTACCAACGTATGTATAGGTAGTATACAGATACATATATGTATAAGTACATACATATGTACATACCTCTCGGGTTTTTTCGACTAAAGAATTTGCTTGAGTAAAGATCTTCCTAAAACATGAAATGTGTTTAAATGAAAAAAAAATTTTTTTTATTTTTTTACCCAAAATTTTTTTTTTTAATTTCCAACCCTGGAATCATAATTTAAATTTTTCTGGTTTTAATACGAGTACTAATTTATTTATTTCTTAAATATAGAATATATTTAATTACCAAAAAAATAACTAGCTTTATTTAATTAGTTTTGTATATCACAAAAAGTTTAATTTTCCCAACCCTGGAATCATCTTTTTAGATTTTTCTGGGTCCATATATCAATCTTGTTCTTTAAAAAATATATAAAATGTTTTAATTGAACAAAGAAAAAAAGAAATAAGGAAAATACTAGTTTTATTAAATTACTTTAATATCAAAAAATTTTAAAATTTTCCAGCTCAGTTGTTTATATTTTTCTAATTCTCTATACCCAACTTTTCTTTCCAAAACATAAAATATAAAAAACAAAATTATTAGACCTAGTTAATTTTATATATCACAAAAAGTGTAAGTTTCCAAACCCTGGAATCATATTTTTAAAATTTACTGATTTCTTACACCAATATTTTTCTTTTAAGAATGTACGATATTTTAAATTTATAGATAAAAAGGAAAAATTAGTTTTAGTAGGTTATTTTTATATAACAAAAAAGTTAAAGTTCACAACCCTGGAAATGTCTTTTTGATTTTTTTTATTTTTTTTATATTTTTAATACAAATTTTATTCGTAGATACTGAAATACTAAATAAGTTTATTTAACAAGAAATCATAAAATTTCTGTTATCTTCTTACTTTTATATGGCAAAATCAAGTTTAAGTTTTCCAGCTCTGAAACGGTCTGCTCGATTTCGCTGATTTTCAATACCAATCTATTTTGGACAATTTCTGATACATCGGTCCAAGACTGGGAGCTTGGGAAAACCGATTTCACGTACACCAGACGGATGCACGTAAAACTGTGTCTTTTAAAATAGGCAGAATTAAAATATTAGTCTACAGGAACGTCTAACATTTCCTCATAAACAAATACCCAGATAATTTCATTACAATAGTTACATTCTTTTTTGGTTTAAAATTAAAAAAGAACTTCGGTTAAAAACAATGTGAAGTGAATCTAAATATTCCAATGAAACTCGGTAAATTTTGACTCCTCAAAAATACACAGAGAAAAAACTGCCTCATAGGGGTATCCCAGCAGAAAGGAGCGAAGATTTTTTCATAGAGATTCCTTATTGTTTTATGTGGTAAATCTTATTAATTTTATCAAGAAGAAAACCACATAAAATCAAGAAGAAATCACAACTTTTTTTACTCCATTTCCGTTATTTTTGGCACCAAAAAAACAATCCATAGAGAAAAACTTCTTGATTCTATTAGGTTTTCTTATAAATTGTAAACTATAGGGATTTCTTATTGATTTTATTAGGTTGCCTTATTGATTTTTTTAAAAAGATTTTCTTCTTAATCTTATGAGGCTATCTTATTAATTTTTTCAATAAGGTTTTTTTCTTGATTTTATTAGGTTCCTATATGATTATGTGTAAAGCATCTTATTGATTTTTTTAATGAGGAAATCTTCTTGATTTTATGAGGTGTCTTGTTATTTCGTTTCTATAAATAGACATAGACAATTTTTTTAAGATTTTTTTCATTTTTGTATAAGAATGTTTGCACAATAATTTCAATAGTTATTCAGGCTGCTTGTTAGCATATTGGTTAGAGTGCTTGTCTATCAGGTAGAAGTTTGCTGGTTCAATACTTGGTGAGTAAGTTAGTTAAGGCTGTTTCACACTATAATACAAGTATTAATACTTTTGACGAAAATGCATCCCTAATCTAATTTCTGTTTCAAAAATTTCAAAAGACAATAACAACTCAACATGTCAGAGTTGCATTTTCCACAAAAGTATTAATACTTGTATTATAGTGTGAAACGACCTTTAAGAATATAACATAATGTGTATGTATATATTAAAGTCCTGCACAAGACTATTTATAAGACCTTTCAAGACATGCGACATTTTTTAAACGCTTTACTACAGCGAAATATTCTAAAACAAACGCTAAAAAACACTGTTGGCTAGACAAATAACTCAAAACAAATATTGCCAACAGTGTTGTTTAGCGTTTATTTTAGAATATTTCGCTGTAGTAAAGCGTTTAAAAAATGTCGCATGTCTTGAAAGGTCTTATAAATAGTCTTGTGCAGGTCAATAGTATATATGTATAAATAAATACATCTACAATATACTACATACATAATTTGTTTATTTTTTATTGAAAAAATCAATAAGATAACCTCATAAAAACTACAAGATTTCTTCTTGATTTTTTCAGAAAGGGTTTCTCTGTGAAATTAATAAGATTTCCTTATTGAAAAAGAACCATAGAGATTTCTTATTAATTTTGTTCTATTTTATGAGGTATTTAGTAGGCACTGTTTTCTCTGTGTATCCAAAATTTATAAGCCAATATGTGAGCCATCTTTAGAAGAAGTAATTTATTTTTTTTATTTCAGTAGATCCAGTCTTTCGCATAAAAGTATGCTTAACGAACAACCAGGTTAAGTGATAATAATCACTCTCACCTTTTTTGTCCAGAACTAAAAAAAATATTTCGATTAAAAACACTGAAAATGACCATAAATATTGCAATATTCGATTCCTCAAAAATATGCCATCTGTAGCAGTGATGCCAACTTTTTAGATTCAAAACGCGTAAAAATTTTTGAAAAAGGGCTTAAAGGGGCTAAACTGGAAAAATATACGTTTAATGCAACATAAAGTAAAATTTTTGGAAAAAGCGCAAAAAGGGGCTAGTTTTATGCTGTTTTTAGGCTATACTGAAAATCTTTGAAAGCACAAAAAACTTTCAGGAAATAGAACATTTTCGATATTGTTTCTTTTTTTTTAAATTGGTAAAGCAAAATAAGAGAAGGAAATTAGTAAAACAATGCTGTCACGTTATTTCATATGTCGATATTGCTAGAGTAAAGGAATAAAAAACTTCGTAAAAATTTAAATGTAAACATATCGAGCAAAAAGTTAAAAGGGGCTAAAAGATAATTGTAAAAAGTGCTAGATAAACGCGTTTTATAGTTTCAGGCCAAAAATGTTTTTTCGCGTTTTGAGTGACTGAAAACGTGCTAAACCTAGCCCGAAAAGGGCTAAGTTGGCATCAAGCTTTATTTCAGTTCCTAGTTGGCCACTTCTTTAAGACAAAACGTGTGACATTGTCGCGCAGATAGTCATGAACGACGATTTCCTTTAAATTGTCGATTAGAAAACCCAGTCAACAGGCGACATGTCGTATATAAATCGTCGAAGACAATGTCGTCTGCGACGACATAGTTAGTAAAGAACAAACGACAATTGTAAGACTGTTGTAAATTTAGAGATGGTAACTTTGAGCCTTCATTACAAAACACATGAGCAAATTGAAATACGATGAATCAAACCAATTCACATATTCCATTTGCAATAAAGTTTCGTATATAAGGCAGAAATCTACATTAACTGACACCACACACAGTGAATGCTGATGAGGAAGGTTTAGTGGCCTTCGAAAACGGCTGGCTGTTCCGTTCAACTATGTGTTGTTGCCAGAATATTTTGATGTTATTTGTTCATTAATAATTACCACATGTAATTTGGCTTAAAAAGCGATACGAACATCAGCCTGTTCAATTCATAAGAATATAGAAAAAAAATTTTGTTTTTGTCAGACGTTGGCAAAAGAAAATAACAAATTTCTTAAAAAACATAATACGAGTACACTTTTTCACTGAAACACAAATTGTTAGGCAAAAAGTAATTTTATTCTTCAACGTAGACGCCTTTCAGCTCTATACATTTTATTCAGTGTTTCTTCAATTTGTATCCCTTCCAAAAAATTAGATTAATTAAGAAAATAGTCCTTGGTTAAAAATTCATTGTACAAGTTAAATTAATATAATAAACTTGTAAAACATTAAACTTTAAACATTCAAGAAATTTATTATTTGACATATTGTCATAATTCTATTATAAGTGAAATTTCTTGTGATTGAAGTCCACCAGCAAATAAATTTTACTTATAATAGAACTATGACAATACATAAGTCAAATAATTACCCTTATTCCAGTTGTCAACATCGTGGTCACGTCAATACAATACCAAAATATTGGGACTTGGCTATTCTCTCTCGAGAACAATTTTGTGTTATTTATGGTTTATTTCTGTTCCCTAAGGTCTAGAAAATAACATGAGCCTGTCAGTACCAGTTAGTTGTTTTCGACAACGGATATCGAAGGCCCATTATTTGACGTGACGACGATGTTAACAACTGGAATAAGGGTGAATAAGTTTCTTGAATGTTTAATTAAGATTTTATTTTTCGTTTTGCCTTAATAAATAATTTTATTCCTATCCGATGTATTTCTAATTGTATAAAGGTATAGAAAAATAATAAAACAGATTCATATCGAATAAAAATTATTTGCGGGGGTCTGTATAAGTTTCTACGCTTATTTTTCTTTTGTGATTTTCAAAAATTTTATTTTTTGTGAATTCTCAAATGGTTTTTGAATTCTACTGGCGATTCGTTAAACCACCAGCAAATAAATTGCACTTGTTAAACTTTAATATTACTTAGAATGCTAAAATGTGTGATACTGAACTATAAACACCAGAGTTTCTAAATGCGAAATATCGGTTTTTTATGTATGCAATTTTGCTCTTAGAAATTTAATTCAAAATATAAATGTATCACAATTATTTAAGAAATTTAATTTGTGTTTGCTGGGTATGTGACGACGTACCTAAACCAAATCAAATGCTAAAGTCGTTAAAAAAATTTAAATTTTGTTAACTTTAATTACATTTTTAACATTTATTTTATGCATAATAATTTGCGTAAATGCATACATAAGAAACATCTTTTCAGACAAGAGTAATTAAATAAATTATTGCCGAAATTGGTCACTGATCCGTTACTCATTCTATTTATACCTAAAAAGTTCAAATTCTTAATACTTTTGCCGAAGGCAATTTTTTTTTTATACTTGGCATGATTTCATCGAAATCCACTTGTTTTAATGCAATAAAAATGCAACAATATTTGTAAATATGTAATATGATTTTTTTTTACTTACATGCAGACATACTTATATATGTACATGTAACGGAAGTTGTCTGACATCAGCATCTGTTCTCTGTAAGAAAAAAGAGAGAAACACCATTAAAACATGAAAACTTGAGTTGTTCAACAAATACACAGTAGCATGTCAGGGGATGTATGGTAAGAAGCAACAACAAACAGCCAAAACCACTACAGCTGCAAATGTATAAAATAATGATGACATTGGTGCCATGTACGCAGCGTTACCGTTGGTGCCACTAAAGTAGCAATTTGCCACTTTTACGACTGCTTGGATACTATTGTGCTACCTTTACAAAATGCACCCAAATTTTATACTTTTTCTAATTTTGGCCACTTTTTGATACTTTTTACTGAATTAAGATATATTTTTTGTACTTTCGGTGTTATTAATATAAAAGTTATGCTGTTTTAATTATATTGATATGTAAACCTATACGAAACCTTTTTTTTTGTCATGTGTGGTTAGCTTATGCATATATTTCAATAAAAAATGTCCTATACGATACAAGACTGATTGTATTAAAGTATTTATTTAGATCCAGTATTTATTAAATCAATTGAGAACACTTTGAAATTGTTTCCGTTTTAATTAATATAATATGTGAACTTTAGGGTTTTGTAAAATATGTAGTTAAAGGAATAGGGAAAGCTGTCATGCAATTCTCAAATTTCTGAAATGTTGGTACAAAAAAAATGAATTTCTCAAATTGCATGGATGAAAATTTATAATGAAAATTGTATATGTTTCTTCCATATACATATATGTATTTAGTAAGCTGCAAACTAATGCTTCCGCTAAGCGTTATTTTTTCTAAATTTGCATCATTAGAAAATAAATTATCTAAGGCTGAGTTTACATCTGGCATTTCTTGTGTGTCATTTGAACAAAAAAAACGTAACCAACTAATTACTAATGAAAAACTGTTTGATTCAGAAATGTATTTATTGATTTAAGAAGTTTCCAATCATGTTGGATTCTATAAAATTGTCTATTAGTTAAGTATGGAACTATTTAACTTAATAAATACATGTCTGAATCAAACAGTTTTTCATTAGTAATTAGTGGTTACGCTTTTTTACGCTTGTGTGGCATTTGGCACACCGATGTAAAGCCGGCCTAACACACTGAAAGTTTAAACTTGTCATTCCATGTTATCTACTTTAAGTTTGTAGCAAAGGGATTTGAAAGACTAGATTCCAATTGATGAAACTATTCAAAAGCACAGATATACAGTTTCAATACATAGGCATTCAATAGCTGAAACATTTCTAAAAACTTTATTTTCCCATCAATTAAAAAATGCAGTGTACAAAAAATTTATAGAATTGTCTTGTTCCTATCTCTTCATAGTTCAATATTCAGATATCTATAAAAAGTTAAGCAAATTTTATCTACAGTAAATAAACTGAGTTAATTTTTTTTCTAAATTAGTTCCAATGCCAAAAAAGCATTAAAAATATATTCGTATCTTCAGAAAATTCAAGGAATTTATTAGTATAAGCACAGATTATATGAATTATTTTTACATTTTGTGGCTTTATTTTATCATAAAAATAATATATTTTAGTCTTTAAATATGCAAAACCTGATTTTTGTTCTTGATGTTTTTAAAAATAATCAGATTTGTTTTAATTTTTCTTGTTTTTAATGTTGCCCCTTTTTTTCTTAAAATCACCTTTTTGGTGCCACCTTTTTTAAAAAAATCCCCTTTTTGTGCCACTTTTTGAAATTTTACAACGGTAACGCTGCATGTACGTACATACATACATATGTGTGTAAATATGTACATATGAACATTCATAGCCGAAAATTAGGTTGTTCCTGATCATAATGACGTTGGCAATAATAATCCTGAGCATGACGATGTGGCTGTTTAAACTGTTCAAACTTAACATTTTTTAAATTTAAACTAAAATTAATTGTTTTTGCATGTAAATGTACACATACATATTTTTAAGGAAGGAAGTAGATCATAAAACTTTCGCTTGAAATCACTGAGTAGAAATTAATTTGCAAATAGGTATCAGTGAATAGTAATCCAAATACAATTTGTTTTATCTTCTCAGCAATATGTTCTTGAATAAAATTTCTTAACTTAGAAAAGAAAATTCAGTAAAGTGCGACTTTGACTCGCGCACGAAGGGTTCCGTACGTTGGGCCTTGAACATTTTTTAATATGGCGGTTTTTTTTGCGTTTTTTCAAGTGAAATAATTTTTTTTTTGTTTTTTCTCGTTTTGGCGATTTTTTTCAGTTTTTGGCGTTTTTCCGTTTTGGCGATTTCTTTCATTTTACCGACTTTTTTTTAATTTTGGCGATTTTTTTCATTTTGGCAATTTTTTTTTTATTTTGGCGTTTTTTCAATTGGCGATTTTTTTCATTTTGGCGATTTTTCCGGTCTTCTCGTGATTTATTTTCGATTTAGAAATTTTTATAATTTGGTGCTTTTTTCGTTTTGGCGATTTTTTTTTTATTTCTGCGACTTTTTTTCGGTTTGGCGATTTTATAATTTTGGGATTTTTTTGTTTTTGAAAATTTCAAGAAGTTTGCTCTTACGGTTTCCAAGATACAGCAAGTTGGCAAAATTACATAGTCAAAATTACATTAACACCCTTTAAATAATTTTTTTTTAATTTTTGTGATAATTATTGTAGTTTGTATAAAAATACACTAACCTTACAAAATTCAAGTGTATATAATAATGTTCTTAAATGAAACTATGTTTTCATTAGAGAGTATCAAACAGAACAGCACTTCTTTATTTCATTCAAATCATACTATACCTAAACTTAACGAAAACTTACTTCTAGTCTCTCTTATAACTAAGCCTTACAATAATACATATCTGTAAATATGTATTTAGGTATGTGTGTATGTGATATGTTTGTAGGTGCAAATGGAGGTTTACATCATTCCCCCAACGCTGGAATAAGCAGTCCCTGCTAGTTCACACAGAAAAAATTCAAAAAAAAAAAATTTTTTTTTCAGACAAGTATTTCTTAAAACTAACTTTTAAAATCAATAGTTTTTTTGTTTTAAATTTAAAACCAACAATATAAACTAAAACTAATTTTATTTTATGTAAATGTGTATTTAGGTATGTGTGTATGTGATATGTTTGTAGGTGCAAATGGAGGTTTACATCATTATATACATACATACATACATACATACAATTGTATATACATACATATGTATGTAGTATATTACATGGGATTTTAACATTTTTCGTTGCTCGTTTTGGAACACCCTTAACTTTCAAACTCTCATGTATTTGTTGTTGTAGGGGCCAAAGGTATACACAGTGTGTCCAAATTTCAGTACCGTAGTTCTTACGGTTCTTGAGAAAATACCCTGTGACAGACGGACGGACAGACGGACAGCGTAGCGAAAACAATAGGGTTTCTTTTCACCTTTGGTGTACGAAGCCCTAAAAAACATTAGACTTGCTTTTATCAAAATAAAACGAATTGTACTTGGTCTGAACGTTTTTATTTATTAACCAGATTTTACCCGCGGCTACAATCGCGTTTCTGTTCAAAATAAATACATAAAATCTAATTAAGCAATCAAACCCGAAAATGTGTGTTTTTCGGGAAAAATCTATACCAAATTTAAAAATGTAGCTTTCCATTGGTGTAAGAATTTTCAAAATCGGTTCAGCGGTTTGTGCGTGAAAGCGTAGAAAACAAACAAACTCACTTTCAAACTTATAATATTACCCAGCTAGCATTTGGGTGATCATTTTTGGCAGAAATATCTTATATGATTCTCTACAGATCGCTTTTGATGATTAAAAAGTGATTTATCACTTGGGCGATTGAAAGAGGATTCGCTTATGATTCATCTGTATGATGAAATAATGATTTCTTGAAAATAGAGGAACATCATGCAAACCGCAAAAAGGTGATTTAAATGATTTAATATGAAAATTGCTCAAAAATAATCAGCAAATCGTATCATAACTGATTCTTTGGTATGATTCATCTGTAGGGTACCATTTTCTCACAACGGGAGTATCATTTATGATCGAAAAATGAGCTCATATACTGTTATTTTTCCCGTCAAGGATTAATTTGTCTTCATACATACATACATACATACATACATATGTATAGTGGTTCCCAGCTAGCATTTGGATGATCATTTTTGGCAGATATATCTTATATGATTCTCTAAAGATCGCTTTTGATGATTAAAAAGTGATTTATCACTTGGGCGATTGAAAGAGGATTCACTTATGATTCATCTATATGATCAAATAATGATTTCTTGAAAATAGAGGAATATCATGCAAACCGCAAAAAGGTGATTTAAATGATTTAATATGAAAATTGCTCAAAAATAATCAGCAAATCGTATCATAACTGATTCTTTGGTATGATTCATCTGTAGGGTACCATTTTCTCACAACGGGAGTATCATTTATGATCGAAAAATGAGCTCATATACGGTTATTTTTCCCGTCAAGGATTAATTTGTCTTTATACATACATACATATATATGTATTAGTATATAGTGGTTCCCAGCTAGCATTTGGATGATCATTTTTGGCAGAAATATCTTATATGATTCTCTAAAGATCGCTTTTGATTATTAAAAAGTGATTTATCACTTGGGCGATTGAAAGAGGATTCACTTATGATTCATCTATATGATCAAATAATGATTTCTTGAAAATAGAGGAATATCATGCAAACCGCAAAAAGGTGATTTAAATGATTTAATATGAAAATTGCTCAAAAATAATCAGCAAATCGTATCATAACTGATTCTTTGGTATGATTCATCTGTAGGGTACCATTTTCTCACAACGGGAGTATCATTTATGATCGAAAAATGAGCTCATATACGGTTATTTTTCCCGTCAAGGATTAATTTGTCTTCATACATACATACATACATACATACATATGTATAGTGGTTCCCAGCTAGCATTTGGATGATCATTTTTGGCAGATATATCTTATATGATTCTCTAAAGATCGCTTTTGATGATTAAAAAGTGATTTATCACTTGGGCGATTGAAAGAGGATTCACTTATGATTCATCTATATGATCAAATAATGATTTCTTGAAAATAGAGGAATATCATGCAAACCGCAAAAAGGTGATTTAAATGATTTAATATGAAAATTGCTCAAAAATAATCAGCAAATCGTATCATAACTGATTCTTTGGTATGATTCATCTGTAGGGTACCATTTTCTCACAACGGGAGTATTATTTATGATCGAAAAATGAGCTCATATACGGTTATTTTTCCCGTCAAGCTGATTCGGAAACGATTGGATTATGATACAAAATGCTACCTGGGTTCCAAACAAATGATAATTGGCATACATACACGTTTGTCAAGAAAATGTTTTGACATAGTTTAAATCGTTATAAATTTTGATTTTTATCATAAATATTTTAATTTTTCTTTGCATTATGAAATTTTTGGTTATGAATTTCATTTTATTTACATTTAAGTGATCAAATAGTAGTAAGTTATACGCAAAATTAAAAAGTGAGAGCATAAAAATTACATGAAAGCTAAAAAAACTCAAAAATTTCTCTGTCAAGAAAATGTTTTTACATCCTTGTATTATATAGTAAGAAAATAGGAAAGATTTTAAGGTGTACAAAAATATTTTTTTTTGGCTCCATTGGTATTAAATCGGCTTGTAAGACGACTTCTCATGGAAAAAAATTTTCTTTTCCAAATATTCCGCCGAAATTTCTCATATTCCACTCGTATTACTGTTTTAAACTCCATTTACTTCTTGAAATACCCTTTGGAAATACTATTTTTCAAATAAACCCATAAATTTTGAATAGGGTATAGATCTGGACCTTGAGATGGAGTATCCACAACCTTACCGCAATTGAAAGGACACCATGTTCTTACCCAAAGTGCCTCATTTTTGAGGTCAATACATTAATAAAAATTTAAAACTTCCATATTTACCAGCTATAAAGCCAACCTTACTCGCGCTGTCAACGAAAAACCATTTCAACGTATTGATGTACCACTCACACAGTTTCCCATGAGACAAAGGCAATTGCTCAAAAGAATCGACTGTACTTCAATAAACGGTCGGAAATCCCCACTTTCTAGAGTGTAGCCCAAACACCAACAATTGTCTTTTGTGATAACGCATACTTACAAGCTTGATGGCTTCTACGATAATGTGATTTTCGGCGACGAAACCAAACTTCTGCTTTATTAGAATGATTGATATAACAAAGTATGGAGGAAAAAAAATCTTTAAAAATATTGGAAAGTGAAACCGTAAACCCATCTGTAAAACTTAAAAAAAGTTGGTTGATGGATTGGAGGTATATATACATACATATGTACATATGTATATATATGGTGTAAAACGTGGGATAAATTTGCTTTATTGAGAATACCATGAATGCTGGGCAATGCCTTAATATATTGAAGCATTTTTTTGGATGACAGCTCGAGTAAATTTGGGTTTATTGCTGGAAAACATGCAAGTTTCCAGTTGTTATCAATCTAATGACACCAAACACAAGGCACTTTCGGTAAGAACATGGTGTCTTTTCAATTGCGGCAAAGTTGTGGATACTCCATCTCAAGGTCCAGATCTATGCCCTATTCAAAATTTATGGATTTATTTGAAAAATAGTTTTTCCAAAGGTTATTTCAAGAACTAAATGGAGTTTAAAACAGTAATACGAGGGGAATATGAGAAATTTCAGCGGAATATTTGGAAAAGAAAATTTTTTTCCATGCGAATTCGTCTTACAAGCCGATTTAATAGCAATGGAGCCAAAAAAAAAATTATTTTTGTACAACTTAAAATCTTTCCTTTCTTGACAGAGAAATTTTTGAGTTTTTTTTTTGGCTTTCATGCAATTTTTATGCTCTCACTTTTTAATTTTGCTTATAACTTACTACTATTTGATCACTTAAATGTAAATAAAATGAAATCTATAACAAAAAATTTCATAAGGCAAAAACGGAAACAAATATTTACGATAAAAGTAAAAATTAAAAGGATTTTAACGATGTCAAAACATTTCCTTGACAAACTGTATGTACATTAGGGTGGTTTTATCTCATAGGGTAAAAAACGTCAAAATTTTTTGGGGGCACCCGCCTAAAATGTGTCAGTTTGTTAGAATTTAAGATTGGTTTTAATATTTAATATGCAATAAAAAATACGTAAGTAGTACTGGGGGTCTACTGTGTAATTCGAAACGAAAGAAAAAGCTTTCGAATTTGTATGTTCATAACATGTAAATTCGAAAGCATTTTCTTTCGTATCGAGTTACAGAGTAGAGCCCCTGAATTTGAGATAATGAAGCCAATGTCCGTAAAAATGTGAAAAAACCCATTTTCCTTCCTATATTATCAATTTTTGGAATGAAAACAATTATGTATCTAAAGAATCAAGTATAATTAATGTCATTTTCATTTTATTCTTATTTAAATTTATTGAAGGGACTGACATAATGTGGTTTTGGAGCTATCTAGATACAGCTGACGGCATCTGCTGACTACTTGGAGAACGTATTGTTTTTGTTGCTCGTCCTTTGTAAGTAATTGGTTGTAATCTGTGATGAGCTTGGCTCCTCGCTCTGCCGTGTTTACAACTTTCACATTGCTTACCATTCTTTGCCCCTCCTGGTAGTTGATGTTCTGCGACCAAGTTGCAGGATATTTTTCCAGAAATTCGGTGTTAATGTTTAATATCTGAACAACAGGTAAGTCTCACTTGTAATTAGGGCTGGCAGACCTTTTTCTAGGAATTTCGCCAGTTGTTCTAGGTGAGAAAGGACCACCAGATAGTATTCTAAGGCACTTTTAACTATGATCTACAACAAATTTATAAAAAGAAAGTCTCAAGTTTCTATCTCATAACATTTTAAAATATTTAACCGATTGAAACATTATGTATAGGGGCGATTATAGCCAATGGCATAGCACACTAGAAGATAAAATATAAAAAACACAATAAAGCTATAAAACGAAGTTTATCTAAATTAAAAAAAAAACAATTAAACACAAATTTTAAAATGTGAGGATTTTTGGATATAACCAGGGATCGCAACTAACGATTATTTTCCAAATTTAAACTGAACACTAATAGAGAAGTGCTACGTGCACAAGGAATATATGTATCAAGATACTCCATCTTACATGGACTACCTACAGATGCAGATTTTTATTTTTTTTATTTTTATTAAAAAACTCAACTTTACCGATTATTTTTTGATTTTTATTTATTCCTCAGAAAATAATAGTTATTTTGTGACTTTTATTTATTCCTCATAAAATAAGTTTCTTTTTGATTTTTATTTTTTTGCTCAAAATAATTTTATTTCTTACTTTATTTTGTTCAGCTCAGTTTTATGGAGTTAGTATCGTTTTTCATAAAAGAGGGCAGATATTTTAAATACCAGGACAAATTATATGAACAAAAGAAAGGAATGCCAATGCGCTCACCCATCTCACCGATAATAGCGGACATCATAATGGAAGAATTATTAGGCGTGTCTCTAGGAAAAATTGAAAAGAAACCAAAAATAATCATCAAATATGTTGACGATCTCTTCGCAATAGTTGAAAGAGATAGTGTAGAAAATATATTAAAAACATTAAATTCTTTCAATAATCAAATAAAATTTACAATGGAAGTAGAAAATGAAGGCAAACTACCCTATCTAGACTCCATTATAATTAGACAAAATAATAAATTAAAATTATGTAGATTGGTATCAAAAACCAACGTGTTCTGGTAGAATGATAAACTTCTATTCGAAACATCCACGGAAAATTATTATAAATACTGCCATTAATTTTATTAGTAGAGTTTTCTCTACTAAAAAAACGAAAGCAAAATAATAAAAATATTAACTTTAAATGATTTCCCAAAGAAAACTATTTTGGATTTACTAAAATATACAAAATCAAAACTTAGCAATGACAATAATAGAGTTGAACGGGCGCACAAAACATACAAATCGTCAACATACATACCTGGGTTTTCTGAAAGACTGAAACATTCAGACATCTATGATAAAGAAAAGAACGAATTAGCCTTCAAAACTTTCAATACAAACAACAAATTATTTAGTAAAACAAAATCAAAATTGACAAACGATGAAAAGTCGAACATTGTGTATCAAATCAACTGCGATGGTGACGGATCTAATATATGCCCGAAAGTATATGTTGGCACAACAAAAACAAAATTAAAAACCAGAATTTCTTCACACAAGTCGGACTTAAAATCTCAACATAAAAAACCTTTAAACCAAAAAACAGCACTTGCGGCCCACTGTGCTGTAACTGGTCACAAACCAAATTTCTCTAATATAAAAGTGTTAACAACAGAAAACAACTACAAAAAGAGATATACTCTTGAAATGCTTCACATTATGGATGTACCTCCTGATAAGAGATTAAATTATAAGAGTGATGTAGAAAAATGCGCGCAGATTTACAGAAACACAATAAAAAAACATAGACAAAAACATCATTAGAGTTCTGTTTAGATTCGTAAAGCAGCTCTGGGCGAGTCAACATCACGCGTCGTTGGCAATTATTTCTTAAATGCAACCAGGCCACTGTTGTTTATTGGCCTTCGAGAGTTTTGCGTCTCACCGCATGTGATTAATGGTTGGCGTCGGTTAACGGTATCACCGCGATATCCCGTTGGTTTCCATTAACCACATGCAAAAACAAAAACAATTATAAAAACAATCACCACAAAGGAGTGGATCTTGGAAACTCCTACTTCCTATACGAAGGTATATGTAGGTCGTTCGCAGCAACCGAAGGAAGCTCCTACACAACAACAAAAAATTATCACCACAAAGGTGACACCATGGACTAAGTGTCCGAAGTCACCTTTTTTGACATACTACATAGTATGTCAGCACAACAGGAAGAAGAAGAAGAGTTCTGTTTACAAAAGAGACGAGGTGTTGAAAATAAAGCATTTAAAACTTTAAAATTAATAATTACACCAATATTAATGTTGTTATTATTACACCTATTTCTATTTGTGTTTTTATGTATATATTTTAGATCCCCTGAAGATGATCAACGGTGTTGATCGAAATATTGGGAAAAATAAAAAACAAAACTGAAATTATAAATAAAATGAAAATCTAACCTTTTTCAATTTATAACCAGACCTCAAGCTGAACAAAATAAAGTAAGAATTAGTAAAATAAAGGTCTACTATATACACAATAAACAATAATTTTAATTTTTAAAATAAATAAACTATAAATTAGTAAATTTAATTTAAAGTATAAGTTTTTTTTTACAGACTCTGACGATAAACGCAATTTTAGAGAGTAATATTAATTTTAACGCATTCTAAAAACTAAGCAAAAAATTAAAATGCAACTTTTTTTTTGTGAGGAATAAATAAAAGTCAAAAAATAACTGTTGTATTCTGAGGAATAAATAAAAATTAAGAAATAAATATTATGCGGTACACACGTTACTTAATTTCGTACTTAGCGTAGTATGAGTTGTACTGTTTTAAGATACACGTTACTACAAATCATACTAATTCATTTGAAAGAAAATTGTTAAAGCAATAAATTAATAATGTGGTGGATTTATTAATAAATGAACCGCAGTTGAAAAGAACAAAAAAATAGTGCAAAAGGAAAAGTGGCACGTTGTAGAGAATGGTTAAAATTATGTTTTATTTTCTTTTTTTAATAGTTTAGTTTGTCGGAGAGACGAGGGGAACATAAATTTTCCATTTCCCCTCGTCTCTCTCTCCTAAAAAACTAATCAGCTTGGCAATAAGACTTGCCGAGTGTAAATTAGGACTTTGCCTTTGAACTAGCTGAATTAAAACTTGGCGTATCTAAAAGGTGTATTAAAACACCAAGGCCTTGGCCAATAGTTTCACAATTTTACAATTAATAACATCTAACTTCAAGTTATACTCTTCAATATTTTTTCTTCATAAAAATTCAATCGCCACACTAAAATTTTTGTAAGAGCTCACTGGATGGTATCTTCTAACACATTTATTTACACAAGAAATTTTGAATGTTTTCATGGAATTTTAATTTTATTCACGTTCACTTATAAATAAAAAAATTTTTTTTTATTTCATTGTTCTTAGATTAGAACAAAATAAAAACACCTCATCCAAAAGAAAATTTTCCCGATATAAAAAAAGGAAAATGTTTACAAACGGCGACCGCGACGACCACCCTTTCTGCGGGTAGAATCGGAGGGAATAGGTGTAACATCTTCAATGCGGCCAATCTTCATGGAAGAGCGAGCCAACGCACGTAGGGCGGATTGGGCACCAGGTCCAGGAGTCTTTGTTTTGTTACCACCAGTAGCACGCAACTTGATGTGCAATGCAGTGATACCCAACGTTTTGCACTTTTCAGCAACATCCTACAAACAAATAAGATATAAAAATTAGTCGTCATCAATATTAAAATTCGGTAAAAATGGGTAGATTATGCATTGCAGCCGAACTTACCAGTTGCTGAAAGCTGTTACCGACAGTTGTTTTTCTAGCAATCAAGATCTAGATGCTACGTTATTTTTCGTTGGTAATTTGCAACTTTCGTTAACTAGAAATGGTTGTCGATTTTCAACCGAACTTAATCGTCTTAAGTTAGTTTTTTTTTGCAATCCATAATCTATCCATAGGTTAGTATTTACTTACTTGAGCTGCCAACATAGCGGCGTAGGGAGACGCCTCATCACGATCAGCCTTTACCTTCATGCCACCAGTGACACGAGCAATTGTTTCACGACCAGACAAATCAGTTACGTGAACGAAAGTATCGTTAAAACTGGCATAGATGTGAGCAACGCCAAAAACGTTCTCACCATCACGCACTTGAGGACCCAATGACACTTGGACTTCTTCTTTTTGAGCTTTAACCTTTCTGGGAGCCATTGCGTTTTAACTGTAGAACAACACAAATATATTAATTATTAAAGCACTCATCCTTCTAATACAATTCCATTGCAATGCTTGAATTGTTTTTATCATGTATCTAAAAATATTTGCAATGTTTACATCCTCTCATAAGCATCTTGAGAAACACTCGATTAAAAATTCTTCAACATCAAAGATTTTAAGCAATAATAAATTTTATTTAAACTATTTTCAAACAATTTGTTACATGCTTTGAAGAATTCCATTACACTTTCTCACTTAAATTCACAAATTGTATATAAATTTTACAAATAATTCGAGACCTTTAATAAATTACAATCCAATTTCGTGGACCGGATACTGAAAAAGAAAGTCTAGCAGTTTTAAGATGTCAAGTGTCAAAACTGCTATTATGGTTGATGTTATGTCAATTCTGCTAGAATGGCCGTTGCTACATATTCAGACAACAACTGTTAAGGGAACAGGGTTGTATCGCTTAAGTACATCTGATGATTGAGCATTCACACACGAATATAAGGCTTAAATTAGACGCGCCATATCATATTGCAATAGCCATAACCAAATTTTATTGGTTTATATTGGTTATGGCTTTGGCGACTCACTTAAGCGGTCTAGACACGGTCAAAATGCTTGATGGGATTGGTTATAGTATGAGTGAAAATTTGTTAGTATGTGTGACACCAACGACGCTTGATGGAAAATCAAAAAATTTTGATTTTTGGCATGCTTGCTGTCACTTTTTATATACGTGTACGTGTTAACCCGTTAAGCACGAACAAATTTTCATTATAATTTTATTTCAATTGTGAACGGTTGCTAAAAAATCGGATTTAAAAGAAGAAAAACATAAATTTGACTGGTGAAGAAGTGTTGGCACTTTTTATTTCACTTTTCTCTTTCTTTTGTAAATAGTGCTGCCATTATTTTTATTAAATTTCTTTATTTAGACATTTTTATATATTTTTTTAATCCAAACGAACAGCACAAAATCAAAATCAAAATTAATGCTTGATGGGCCATCAAGCATGGTGACATCAAGCCGACAAGCACACGTACACGAACTTGACAGCGAGCATTTTGACCGTGTCTAGACCGCTTTATAATCAAATACAGTGTTGCCCATTAGTTTGGTTCGAACAGCTGTTGGTTATGGCACGTAAAATTTAAGATTGTATGTGCTAGCATAAAAAAATACCATCATGGTGGTGAGAGAGACGAAGAGAAAATTTCAAGCAGCTACAATCCCACATTAAGTGCCCAGGAGACGTACAAAGAAACTACCAATCACGTAGTTGTGTGCGTGTAGTCGTTTTTTCGGCTACACGTACACTTTGTCGGCACTGATTGATGAGAACCTCAAAATTTTTATATTTTTATTTGACGGCTGATTATTTGAACGTCTCGAAATCTGATTGACGAAAAAACGTCATTTGCTTGTGTGACGACATTTGCACTTTATGAAAATTTACCATTGTTCTTTGTAAAAAAACCAAACAATCAAAAGTAAACGTTAAAAACGCGATTTAGAAAAATTGGGTGTATCCTTTTTATATTAAGTAATCGATAATTACAATTTTCATTATTGTTATAAAATCTTTATCAATACATAGTTATAGTCTTTTAAAATTTATTAAACATTTATTTTCTCTTCCAATATGTTCTGCAAATTTGATTTTATGGAAATTGGTGTTGCTTTTTTATTTTAAAATAAAATTGGATTTGTGATTAGTTTTTCTTGTATTTCGTTCCGGATTAATAATCACCTCGAGTGTTATGAAAAGAACAAAAATTCTGTGCTTAAACATTAGTCCATAAACATAAACATAATACACAACTACAATATTTATTCTATACCTAAAGTAGAGTACACACTATAGACCATGATTGACAGTTTTGCTCAAAATTTGCTTGATCGATAGTGTGAACACGAATTTCGTCAGCCATCCATAGAATTTTTTGAGGTTGGGTGACGATCAGCGTTAATTTTGGTTTTTGACTGACAGTGTACCAAGAAGTGTCAATCAAGAGATATTTTTGTAGCATAAACTACACAACTTGGAAGCGGAAAATTATTTTATTAAGGAATTGATACATATTTATTAAATGCAAGGTTATGTGAGAAGTTAAAGAAAACCCTCATATTCATAAAAAAAAGTAAAATGAATTTTAAATCCATTTTAGGAAACTTTTGCATAAAATATTTTAAATAAAATACATTTCAAATTAATTTTAAATTTTATGAATATTAGGTTGAGGTAAATCGTACGAGTTTTTGTCAGAGATGAGAAAAAATTTTGATCATCTATATATATGTATCTATAAAAAATTATCCCTATTTCCCCTGGCTACGACATCACGCGTGAACGGCTGGACCGATTCCCCCACTCTTTTTTGTTTTGTTTGTTATTGTCTGAAGAAAAATTATATGAAAGCAAAAAATTAAGAACGTTGCGTGCAACGGGGTAAAACGGGAAGAAATAGAGCTGTTGGTATTTTGTCTGTTTTTTTTATAAAATTGGTATAAATACAGTTTAAAGCAGAGACAAGCAAAAGGCCCCTCGTGGGCACTTCGTTATATTCTTATTTTTCATGTTTGAGTGTCTAATTTTTTCTTGAATGACCGTTTAAGTGTCAAACATGGTAGATAGTCTGAACAGTCAACACTATCATTCAAAACTGATGGATTTTGTTGTATCTTTTATTGGTTTTGGCTTATTGTGAAAATACACATATATTATGCCATTTATTATATTTTTCATAATATATCTATCTATTCACTTTAACTATATTAATATAATCGCAAGCGACTATCTTTTATTGGGGGGTCTCCATTAGCCAAGATCTTGGTAAGATCATCATTTCGAACATTGAATATGGCTAATGTAGACTTTTAAAGTCCATGTTTCATCCATGTTCTGACATCGAAGTCCGAGCATATGCCTCAGTATCAATGTTTGCCATGAGGTTTGTCATCAAAAGGCACTTTATGTTTTACAGTTTCATTCTCATAATAAAATATTGTTTGCACAAACTACTGCAGAAAAAACAGCTGAAACCAAAAAAACGTTTATGTAAAATAGTCACTTGAAATATATACAAAACAAATCGTGTTAAAAAGTTATGGTTAGTCAGAACATGAACATCTACACCTATACGCACTTACAAAATGGATATATTATTACCGTTGCTCCGCCGGCGAACACATTTTCATCAAAATCAGGCAGCAGTGTTTAAATTAATGACATACTGAGACACCCTGTTATATTTTCCTTTTGTGTTTGGTAGCACAAGTAGGGCTGCCAAAAGTGCAGATTTTTCGGCATTTTGCCGATTTTTTTAATTAATAAACAAACAAATGCCGATTTTAGGTAAAAAAAATGCCGATTTTGATCAAACCAACTGAAAATCCGTCAATCCGTGGGATGTTAATCATGTTTTAGGCATGACTTATGTCTATCAAAATAAATTATAATAATATATTAATAGTAAAAACAAATATTTGTTGTGTGAAAAATATATGATATCTATCTATATTCAAAGAAAGGACCTCTATTACGGGAAGAAAGCGCATCCGACGATACGGAGTTTATTGAAATTTATAAATCTTTAGTCCTATTGAAAGTTAAATCAAAAGACTACAGCAACAAATTGTTTAAAAAGCAGGGACTATGTAAATCGGACGTTTGATATATTTTATTTAAGTGCATTTTCCGATAACAGTATGACTGTCAAATATTCATGCATACATTCTAGAGTTCGACCGATTAATCGGTTTCGGCCTTCGGCCAAAAATTGGTAATCGGCCAACATTCGGCCTACGGCAAAAATCGGCCGATTAGCCGAAGCCGAATATTTTTCATTCCAAGCTTGAAAAATAACATTATTTTTGGTCGTTGCTCGCCGACAGTTTGTATTGTGTTTAACGTTTTGAAAGTGTTGCTTTGAAATACAACCCTGTTGCTTTCTATTTTCTTTTACTTGGACGTTCTTGTGAGTGATCAAATGAAAAAGCAATCTAGAAATTGCAAAATAGTTTTATTTTTCTTGTTATGTATCCAATAGATATTACAGCTATTTCAGTGATCTCAAAAGAGCAAACTTTTTTCTTCATTCATATAAAACAAGTATCATTTTTAAAATTTAAAACATTCGGCTTCGGTTTTGGCCGAAGTTTAGGATTTTAGCCGAAGTTCGGCTTCGGCTTCGGCCAAAAAAAACGCCTTCGGTCGATCTCTAATACATTCATAGTATTTTTTCCTCCTCGGCTGCTGAGATTCTTTTCATTTCGATTACCAATTTAGTTTTTGTTAAAAATTATTTATTATGTCATTTTAAAATAAATGCAACTAGTAAAAGATAATTTGCCTAAATAAAATCAATATAAATTGTAGTGTTTCCCAAGCGAAATGTAAACAATAAAAAATGTTTTGAAAACATAAAGTTTCTAATTTTGGTAGTAATTTTTACTTACTCTTGATGCTGGTTGTTTAATGCTTCTGAATCAGTCGTGAGTTCGTGTTCGTTCTGTGTGATAATACGGTAAATTATTAAAAATTTACAAAATTGCGCTATAAAATAGCCAGACTGAAGAAAGGAAATCAATTTTGGAAATAATCAATTTATATAAATTAAAATAATTCGTTTTTGTGCGAATCATTAAAAATTTTCAAAATTGCCCTAAAAATAGCCAGACAGATGAAAGAAAATCAATTTTAGAAATAATAAAACTCGATAAGTGAAAAAACACGACTCGTTTTTAGTTAAACTCTTATTGGTTATAATATATCATAAATTTATATTAATTTTAAAAATTACTGAAGACCCCTTGGCGTTTACTTTTACGTCACACCGTACCCCATTTTGTTCGCCGCACCATTGGTGCGATGTTCATGACAAAATTTGTCAGTGTAATACTGAGTTGCTGGCTAAAACTTAAAAAAAAAACCGATAAAAGTGCCATCTTATCATACAGAATATTAATTTTTTTTAAGCAATTGCACAAACCACACCAGTTTTATTTTTATGTTGTTTATATGTAAATTACTGAAAAATTTACTAATCTAAATAATAAGGTTTGCGGCCTTAGTAATGAAATCAAATTGATTTTTATAATTCGTAAAACCAAAACACACAAAAGCATAATGGAAACACTTCGAAGTGTTCTGAGAAAAACAATTTATTTGTTTTAATTCAATATATTTATTAATATTTTCTTTTTAAAGTTTCTCAGCCAACTATTATTGAAGTTTTGTAATTCTTAACAATGTATTAAGATTTTGGGGTCTTGTAAGCTTTTGGAAATTGTGGTTGAAGTCTAAATTTTTTAAATTTGTATTAATTTTTACTCACGTTAATAATTATGTATTATCATTTTATAAAATACGTGAAATTACATATGATTGTTATTTTTGTTTAATTAATAAAAATTAATGAAAAACTCGTGCATATTTTCTTGACGATTTTCGAAATTAATATGCCGAAAATGAAGGTGATTTTTTTAAAGTGCAGATTTTTCAGCAGAATCTTCTGGCAGCCCTAAGCACAAGAAATTTTTTTTTCGCTGATTGAGTGAATAAATCGACAAAGAAAAAATTTTATAAGCTCCCTACGACGCGACGGAAAATTTGCAATTTTTACAAAAGTTTCTTTAAATTATTAATTAAAGTCTTATCAACAACCAATGGGACAATAGTGTGCATTATAAAATGTGTAAATTCAGCCAAAAAAATGTGAATTTTAAGAAAAAATTCAAACTTGAAAAAATTGGTCTTTAAGGTCGTTGATTTTTTTTTAATCAAAAACGACCATGTACAAGAAAAAATTTAGATCGAATATACATAATTAGATTTTTAAAGTAATATAATTTAGACAATACTTTTAAATCTAAAGTTAATTCGAAAATTTAATAATCGTTTTGTTTATTTTGGTGTGAAGTGTAAAAAAGTTTTCTTGCAAAATAAAAAAATCTAGTGAAAAGAGCAAAATATTTTTTCAAGGCGAATCTAAATTGTCAAGGCGAATTCAATAGCTCAAGTAAAAATACTCAAGCGAATTTGTTTAGAAAACAGATGAGAAAATAATAACAATAACAACGAAACTCATAACTAAAACGTAACAAAGAAAAATATAAATAAAATCATAGAAGAAAAAGGAAAATAAAAAACACTGGTTAGAGTGTACATCAAAGACCTGCGCCGACCGGTTGACAGCCGGCTGAGCCGAGCCGCCGAGGGCTTTGCATCAGCCGCCGCCGCCGATTTTTTCTCGGCTCAAAATCGGCTAAGATTAGCCGCCGATTGATGATTTTTTTTATATTTCAAGTGATGGTTTTTGGTTTTTTCACTAATAAATTCACACTTTTAATATGAATTTACTTTGACACAATTGTAAAGATAGTGAAGCCGACTCAGCCGAATTCCAGCCGATTTTCAGCCGCCGCCGAAGAATTTCTCATGAGCCGCCGCCGCCGACAAAATTGCTCGGCGCAGGTCACTGGTGTACATTCGTGGAGTAAAGAAAAGCAGCTGTTCATTTTAGCCAAATAAAGAAAATCAAACTGCTGCCATCGTTGATTTTTTAACTGTTGGCAGAGAAGTTTTTAAAAGAAGCTGGTGCCTAAACGCTTTTCTTTTCCCCCTTGCAAAGAAAATTTACAAGTGTGTATGAATTGTAAGTGCGTTAGATTTTACGCAGCCTAGAAGTAATAAATGAAGACAAGAGCAGCATTTACTTAACGAACTTCGACTTTAACCGACCGTAAATAAAACAATAAAAGTCATTGCACTAAATTCTGAATGAAATATACATACCTACCTACATATGATAAGAACTCTTACCCGTAAAGCAAACATTTTCGCAAATTGCTTCTAAATGTTGTTCTTTAATTGAGCTACATACATAGTTAAATACATATTTGTAGTTCCTAACCATTTTAATTTGGCATATGAAACAAATTATATTTTTCTTGGACTATTTAAGGAAATGCTTTAATTACAAAACTAAGGTTTTCATTCGTGCTAACGCTGTTCGCTTGGATTGGAAATATGTTGGAAATTTGTTTGATTTTGTTCACATCACGGCTCCAAAATAAAAAATAAGAAACTTGTAAAAATATAATAAAATTATCTTTGAAAAGGTACCTCCTATTGTCTTTAAATCAACAGTGGATATCACTTTTAGTGTATTTTAAAATTTGTCTTTTGGTTTGAGTTCGTTGCCACCAGTGTCTGCGTTGCTGCTGACGATCTAGGCACTCATAATAATATTATTTTACACAGTCCGTTTTTCGCGCATCAATCTTTCATCCAAATATACAATAAAAAAAGCAGCTGTGGGGGGTAATAAAACAATAGCAAAATCCTGTGTATAAAAGAATAAGAAATAAAAGCAAAAGAACCGTTCAAGAATTGCTTAAAAAAATTTCAATTCCCCCCTGTAACAAAACAAAATACAAATTGCTCATTACTTTACATTTATTCGATTAAATACAACCTTGAATATAATACCCTGAAAAGCAAGGCAATATTACAAAACAAAAGATATCGTGAAATTTTTAATACAAATATTATCAAGTCGCGTTGTACGGGAGGTTAAAAATTACAAACACCATCAATGATTTCAAAAGAAGATACACATTAAATGAAATTGTAAATATTACATTTAAAATCATAAGAAAAAGTATATGCTAAGCCTTTGTACAAAAAAAATTATCTAAAATAATGGTCAATAATCGTAATAACAACAACAATAATAATCAACAACAGCAGCCTGCTGGAGGTGTTGATAATGTACAAAATCGCCGTAACGCCGCAAATCCACCTGATGGTGGTGCCGCTGTTGATTGGGTTCAAGAGGACTTGGAACGTTTTAGTTTTGATGACTCTGATCGCTTTGAAGAGGATTCTTTATGCAGTTGGAGCTCAGAACCAGAATCATTGTATAATAATTGGAGAGGTTGGAAAAAGCCAAACAGTTTTGGTTTAGGAAATAATGCAGGTTCCTCAGCTGGGGCAGCAGGAGGCGATAGTCTTACAGATTCTCGAAAGCATAAAGGCTCGGGTAAGCTTTAAGCTTTTTTTTACAAAACTTCCTTTGTAAATAATTTTTTCTTGATTATAGTTTTCTTAGAAAAGGATACTGTTTAGGTTATTGATTTAGTAGAATACATACCTAAAAAACTTAATAGTTTAGAAATTTTTAGGTAAATGTTCTCTGATGATCATCATTAGAAACTGTAAAGTGCGCTTACTTAACACCGCAATAATAAATTTAAATATGTTTTTAGGAAATAATATATTACTAGTTCTTGGATGCTACTACTTCCAAATTATCAAGAAGTGATTATTTTTTACTTTTCAGGAAGTGTTTATTAAAAATATCCAGATAATTAATTTAGAAGTTATTTCTTTGTTTTATAGGCAAACTAATTCGATGTCATGAAATATTACATTTTTAATTGTACAAAATATATTGACTCTAGCTCTAGCGTCATCGTAATTATTTCTTAAGTGCAGTCAGGCTTCGAGAGTTTTTCGTCTCGTTCTGTAAATTTACTTTGTAGCGTATGTACCAAAAATAAATAAATAATATTGACTTAAGTATATTAATTTTTTTATTGGGATGAAAAATAGTAATTTCGGGAGTGACAACACATGTTAAACTTATTAACTTGACAGTATTCGGTCAAAAATAGTTTTGTGGCAACATTCTATTTTTACGAAATTAAAGTATTGTTGCATACATTTATTTTGAATTACACGTGTACATACTTCTTACAAGTCAGCTTATGTGTAAGAAAATAAATAGGAAGAAAGTAAAGTAAGTTGTTTCAACTATATTATTAGTTGAGCTTCTCATGTGCTTAAATAAAAGTTTGATATAAAATCTCTAGATATTCTAAGAAATTTTTGGGGATAGGTGCTGCATTGGCAACAGTGGAATGCGCGTAAAAACTAGCGAATCCTGAATAAACAATTTCAATGTATTGTTAGGATACAACATTTTAATAAATCAATAAAATGGTTAATTTTAATTATTATTGTTCGAACTTCGTTTCTATATTTATGACTTGAACAGGCTTACCGTACATCTACACCTGATATTTTTTTATCATAACAAAAGTCAAACTTTACATTGAAAAACTATTTTTTTTATGTTAGCTCTTTTTTCTATATGGAATTTGGCATTTCTCCTGATAAAAATATATCAGGTGTAGACGTAGGGTTAAGTTCGCATTGCTTTCAAATTATATGTTATAATTATTAATGAACAAATAACACCAAAGTTAGTTGTAAATATTCTGAGTAACATATAGTTGAACGGAACAACTAGCCCTTTTCGAAGGCCACTAAACCTTCATCATCAGCGTTCTTTTGTGTTTGGTAATGTAATTTGGAAGCAATGCGAACTTTAGCCTGTTCAAATCATAAATATAGAATAAAATAGTAATTTGGTGTAATTAGTGCGTTAATTTAAAACTGAATTGTAACAATATGTAGTCGTATGTAAGTATATGTATGTAATATGAATTAGATGTAGTTAATTTTGAAATGTCACATATGTATCTCAGGTGTATCTTGTATTTATTATTATTGTTAAATATATTATTTTCTATAGCGTCGTACATACTGAATATTTTAGTCTGACTAATATTTGCTATTTATTTATTACTTTGTAAATTATGTATTAAATCTCAAATCAATGTCAATTTAAAAATTCATCTTTTTGATATCAAAATAAAATAAAAAAAAATAGTCTAAAAACAAAATCAATAAAACGTATTGTTTGATGTTATACATAGTTTGTGTATAAGCAATATCAGCAACTAACTCCGAAAGACACAGAAAAGAAGAATAACAGCAGGACACGACATTTAAAGCAACATTTTAATGCTTTACTGATATATTATGAAGGCATAAGAAAAACAAGAAACCAATGCATTCTATTGAACTTAACATCGAGTATGCTGCAAGAGATAAATTTGTGCTTCACAAGTATACACACAAGTGCAAAGCATTGGACACTATTTTTACTCTGTGTAGCATTATCTCTTCGAAATGGGCTTTATTTCCAAATCCATCGCAGACCAATCCAACTGAATGTAATGTAATGCTGCTTTTCTGCTTTACTGTCAATTACCTAAAAATTATAGTCACTTAAGTTGTTATTTATTCGTGATTTAAAAGTTGAATGCAGATACAGACATTAATCTAAAATTAAACGGAATAAATTAAAAAACGGTGATTTTTTGAAGAAATATGAGGAAATATGTCTCATATACATACTTACATATGTACATATATGTACATATATATGTATATATGTACATATGTACTTACTTTTCTCATATAAAATTCAAGCTTCAAACTACTACTACTACTAGAAAGATAATGTAGTAGATTAAAAACATTTTAATTTTTTTTAATAGATGTAGTACAGAATCGTCGTAGTCTAAGTTGAAATACGACACTCGTAAATACGGCATCTCGATGAGATGCACATTTTTTATAATTAGGGCTACATAGGTATATTAAATATCTTTGGCATGAATTTCGGCTTTTGTGTCAAAATTGCCGGTTGCATTTCGCAATCAACTTCCTTTTAATTGAAAATTGGAAGTGCTAAAAAAGTTGTTGGAAAATTCATTTGTTCACTTAAAGATTTTTTTAAGTTTATTCATTAGTCAATTAATAACAAATTCAACTACCAGGGCCCATAATCGAACTCTCTCGCATAATTTTTAAACTATAAACCGATTTAAAAACGATAAAAGGTGTGATGTTTTTGTTATAGTCGTTTTGTTAATCATACAAGCATATTTCATATTCTAGTGTGCGTTTTAAAAGTCTTTAATTTGAGATTCGCTTAAAAAATGGCTCAAAATCGATCGGAATTCACTTTTCAAAACAATAGCTTTGAAGTCGTTTTGAAAACCATCGTTTTTCATCACATACCTGATTATGTTAGAAAGTAATAATAATAACACAATGCTATATTACTTATGCAATTTAAAACCTAAAAGCTTATTGCCGAGCTCTCCTAAAATCTAAAAGCTTATTAGCAGAGCTCGGATTTTACTGACATAAAAAATATGAAAAAATTTCCCCCAAAAATTGCCAAGTAACTTTATAAACACAAAAAAATTCCTCAAATGCACATAAAACTTTTTTACTTTTAATCAATTTGCTGTGAATTACAATATGCATATTATTAAATGATTTCTTATTTTTTCAAATCCAAAATATGTACATCCAAAAAAAGTTTTAAAATCAAGAAGAAACAATTTCATTTAAAAACTGCACTTTATGAAATAGAACTATTATATTTGCTCAATTCTCAACCTATTGTGGGAGTCGTACTTTGTACATGAATTGTTGGTAATTTCAATAAAAACATTTTTTATAAACAAATGTTTACATGGAAATTACCAACAATGTTTGTACGAACTACGACTACCACAATAGGTTTGTGAATTGAGCAATTATTATACGCAGATTTTGCAAAAAATTTCGTTCCTAAAACTTCCAAATTTGTTTGAAAAGTATCAAAAATTCGTTTCAAAAAATATTTTTTTCCATACAAAGTTCAAAACGAAAAAATTGCTTGTATATATTTGCAAAATCTAGCCCTTGGTTTGCTTAGTGTGATTTTAAAAATGTTCATTCGTCTTTTAAGGCTGGTACGGAGAAGGGTTGTCAGTTTTTTTCCGACCTATTTCGCCAAGTTAATTTTAAAAATCGCCAAAAGTCGCCAAAAATCAGTTTTATGTAGTTTTTCTTACTAAATATTTCATAATAAATTTGTTTTTATATAAAACGTTTTTAATAAAAATTTTTATAAAATGATCGTATCAAAATTTACCAGAAAATCGCAAAATTAGAAATAAAATCTCCAAAAATTACTTCTTGTAAATTTTTCTCATCCAAATTCAAAACGCATTAGTGACTATAATTAATTTAAGAAAAATCATCAAAATCAAATTGTTGTAACTTCTTGCAGACGAGTTTTGGTAGGATTTATTTTTGAAACTACTTCTTCAACAGACTAGTTTTCCCGAATTAAGAAATTTTTTAAGTTCAATTTTGTTTAAAAATAGCCATAATAATCGTCAATAAAATTATTTATCGCCAGCAAAATCGCCATGTCGGCAAACCAAAAACTTTGACGCCAAACAAGTTGAAAAATCGACACGTTTGGCGAGAAATCGCCTTATCTGACAGCCTTAGTACGGAGTTCTTACGGAATTTCAGGTTCTCATGAGATCTGTATGTAAAAAAAACTTACGGAAATTCAGTTTACTAAATTTCATAAAAAAAGTTCCGTTTGCTAATATGTACATATGTAGGGGCCTTAAAAAGAAAAGTATATACACGGAGTTTTTTAAATTTATTGCCTATCTTAGGGATGTTATAAATATAAGTAGAGACTTTTTTGATTAAACTGAAACTAAAATTAATTAATTAATTTTCGTCAAATTGTAATTGTTTTTGTGTGTTGAGTATTAAAAAATTTTTCAATTAGTGGATATGCAAATATTATTCTACAAAAAAAAACTATATGATATTTTGCGTTTGTAAATTTACATTTACGGCCTGTCCCACGATGTCACCAGAATTCTTTCGATCGACAACTTGTATTGCAAAAAAACGAAAAATTTTCTAATGTTACTGTTGTTTGCAATTCAAGTTGTCGATCGAATGAATTCTGGTGATATCGTGGGAGAAACCGTTATTTCTACACGGAAAAATATCGTGTAACCTTTTGTGTAGAATTGTGTTTGCATTTTTTAATTTACAGTGTAGCAACAATGTACTCTTGGAGCAGCCGGTAGAGCACACAACATGCCTCGTTAGCATAACTGTAATCCCGTTATGGGATTGGGACAAGATTGGTTGTTCACTTTTTCTACCTAATCTAATGAAGAATTGGAGTAGTTCAATTACAAATTACTGTAATTGTAGTGTCAGTTCTAACAACTATTATGTAGTTGTGACAAAAAGTTAAATATATGTACATATGTATGTATGTTAGTATGTACATCGTGCACTAAACCGAAGCTTTCAGAAAACTAAAATACTCCAAGTTGAGGATGTGCTAGCGGTGCAGCGGATACAGTTAAAATTTTTTCTGTCAACTGGTATTAGATTTAGGGTGCGATATGTGCATTTCAAGGTATGCCTCCAAAAGCTTTTGAAAAAAATTTTAGAACTTCTGTCTGTCTATGATCTATAATAAAAGACCAACATGCGTTTATGTAAATCCTACTCGTAGTAGGATTCGAACGGATGTACATTAAATCTATGCTTAAATATTTTAAACTTTTCGAACAGTTGACACTTATTTTGCCGCAGAGGTTGGTTCTTTCGTATTATTCCAATTACAATTACAAATTACTTGTAATTTAATTGAAGTTAAAATACATATAATATGTATCCATATTAAAGGTAAACGAAGGAGACTTTTGTATGAGTAGTTGATAATGTGTTTGCATCTCGTATGTATGAACTTATACTATGTGTACATATACATATGTATGTCTGTATGTATTTTGTGCATACATACCAACAAAAAAAAAGTCTGAATAAAAAATAACATCACGTTGTAAGTTGTTTCTTGTGGTTAATTTCATTAAAAAGATATCAACAAAAATGGATCCTTGAAGAGGTTCCTTGACACTAACTTAACAAAAGACACATTTACTGCAGCACCACAACCACCATCAATACTTCTACACTCAACCACCGCAGTAATGTTTACAAAAACATAGGAAAAGCGTAAGCAAAAAAGAAACAGAAACAGAAACACAAAACTTTATAAATAAAGACAAAACAACATCAATATCAACACAACAGCAACGAAAATGGAAATAAGAGTAGATATTTTTTTGGAGAATAAGAGTTGTTTACGTTGTAAAATTTTCAGGAATCTGAAAAAAAGGGGAAGTATGAAAAAGAAGCATAAACTCAAATGAAAATGCTCACCACACAAGCAACACTACCTTAAAGGGAAATTGATAAAATACACACGAAACGCAAACAAAGGAAAAACAAAGTATAGTAAAAATATGACCAGAATTAAAATGTATCCTATATTGTACATCTTACATGATGTTTAGACAAAAAAAAATTACGTATGAACAGAAATTTTTTTTACACCATTGGATAAAGTCTTAATTCTGCAGGATTTGTTTATCTATTTTGAAATTTGAGGACGCAACTGTCTTGTATATTAAAAATTTTTGTTATACATACTTACAAATGTACCCTGTCGTAGAATTCCCTGTCGAAGAATGTGTGGTGGACTACAAAAATAATTAACTTATAGTTAATTTTTCTTAGACTAACTTAAGGCTAACTGCAATGTCATCCAGAACAAATTCAAAATTAATTCTTAAGTTGGAGTACGTAATCGAATTTGGTGAGAGCCAAAAAATTTATTCTCAGCTTCTTTGAAACCCATTTCAGTTTTATACAGGGCAATTATGTAAAAAATTCCGCAGGAAATTTCTCCCAGGGAAGAATTCCAACTAATAGCAAATGATAGGGAAAACAAAAAATTCTAATTGATATTAACATTTTGCTTTTTTCCTAAATTTTAGATGGTACCTTAGCTGGGTAGTAGCCGCGTTGAGTACACAACGTGTGATGATACATATTCGAACCCCAGAAATTTTTTTAAATTTTCTGACTGCCAGGTGATTCAAAAAAAATTAACTTTAAGTTAGTTGAAAAGTAATGCAGAGTGAGACAATTGACTACCGCCTAGGACATCGCAATGTTAAAATAGTCAGTTGATTATATTGAAAAGTAATCCAAGTGTCAGTCAGTACTAGTTGCGATATAGTTAGCTTAAAGTTAGTTTAAATTTAACGGAATTTCCGACAGGGTGGGTAGTTGACAACAAAAAAATAGTCAACTTATATCTAACCTTTATGGGCTGACTTTAAGCTAGCTACTGCGCAAAGCAAACTTTTTATTAAGCATATTATATTCATTAGTGGTAAAGCAAGTTAGTGCTTTTTTCACATAAGATTTAGTGCCTATTCAATATTAATACACTAAATTGATGAGATTTTAGTTTAGTGCAAAAATAGTGTACTAAAAGTTTAAAATTTAGTATCAATGCAATATTAGTGCATTACTTTGAAGAGATTTTAGTTTAGTGCTAATGCAATAAATTTGCATTTGCATTGTTGTTTTTTTTAATTTAGTGCTAATGCAAAAGTAATGTCCCGGGTAAATTGCATTACTTTTGCATTAGCACTTCTCTGGAAGATAATAAGGAAATATTTTTTACAGAACTAATTTTTTTTTGTTTGGAAATGTGACTATATTTTAATGAAGAAGCGATCTGTACATGCACTTATTGTATCTGTTCTCAGTCCTTTTATTTAAATTATACTAAAAACAGACTATCTCGCATTAAATTGCGGTGAAAACTAAACGAAATTCAAAGCGGAAGAGCAACGCTAGAAATTGCTGCCGACAAAAACGGATTTTATGTATCACAACTTGCAAAGGGACATTGGTCATACGAATTTTACTTAGACTGCATACATGCAGCAAACAAAAAATAACAAGTAAAACAACAAATATGTATGCATCTATTAAAATGCATTGCAAAACAACAGTCATGATTTACAAACAGAGATAAAAAATTCAAACATCGACTTTAGACTAGAGTTTCTACACGGGAAAATTTTCGCGAGAAATACCGGCAATTTTTTTAAAACAAATCCCGGGAAATTTCATCCGGGAAATTTCGGGAAATTCAATTACACTTTTTTGGATTTTACTTTTTTTTTTAAATTATTTTGTTACATAAAAATACCAATTCTTATTTTATATACATACAATACATTGGTTAAACCAAAAATTGCGCTCCTCAAAGAGTTAAACAACGACGGTATCTTACTATCGATCCTTTATAGCAAGCTAGTGATATCTCAGAAGAACAAATCTTTAAAGTTACTGAAGAAAACGTGTTCCTTCTTCTTTATATGTAAACAATTTTCACAAAAAAATATCTTTATATGAAAAAGTTGGTATCGGCCATATACATACTTTCTAACATTTGCATTTTGCCAATTTTAATTTTTTGGAGATATAAAGGAGTGATGTGCCTGTACATTATTAAATATATAACTTAGAGTTGGTGCACATTTCAGTTGCGCTTGAGGGATAACATTTTTAAAATTTTGTTTCTGTTCCCATAAATTCCACTTTGGTGATGTAATTTACAAAATTTAAAAAAGGAATGTGCATAAATATATGAATTTAATAATATTTATTTTTAGAATGAATAAAATTGATTTGATTTTATTCTTTATATTTTGATTAAAACACAACTTGTATTTTTGTCTTGATCTTGTTTGATTCCTATCACTAATCTTCAAAAACTCCCGGGAATCCCGGAAATAAGAAATTTTATTTCCCGTTACCCGGGATTGGGAAAATTTCGGCAAATTAGAAACCCTACTTTAGACCATTTTGGTCATGATGACTCCAAAACGAGAGGAGAGTGCCACAAGCCGCAAAACTTAACCAGCTCTCATACACGCACAAACAGTCTTTTGAGACACTAAATCATACTCGCACAAAGAATGACCTTAATTGTTGATTTTGAGATGGGGAAAAATATTCTCGTTTTCGTCTTTATAATTATTGGTAATTTAAAATTCATACATACATATTTATGGATGCACTTACATAAATATGTAAGAAGTTATATATTATACAGGTTTAAAAAAATAAGCTTTTATTTAGTTTCTTCAACATGCGCAGTTTGGAGAAAGAGTTTTTGAGCGCATGAAGCATCAATTAAGGACTTTCTGACTTTAGTTTCAATAAGCACTCACAACATTCACCATTCTAGCAGGTTTAATTAAATCAGCTGTTGCGTTTTAAAATAAAACAGCAGATAGACATGGGTGCTGATTAAGTGCGTGGCTGCACAGAAAAATTCCAGTATTTCCCCCAGTCTAAAAGTCTAGTTTAATTTTTCTTCTCATCTTTAAAAAATCGACGTGGATTATCTCAACAAGCACGTGTCGATGAACTAAGTTCTTTCTATGGCTATAAGCACCATCAAAAACCGCTGTATATCGCCGGTATAGTGAATTCAATCGTGGTATTAGTTCCTTCGCACACGAATACCGTTAAGGTCGTCCAAAATCGTTTGTTGTGCCACAAAACATCGATGCAGTGCGTGAACTAATAATGCAAGAGTGTCATGTGACACATTGTGAGATAGAAGCATCCTAGCACATTAGTTCCACTTCAATATATGTATATTAGATTTTGCATGAATGCTTAGTTGTAAAAAAAATTTGCTTTCGTTGGATACCCCATAATTTATCAATGGCTTAAAAAAAGGTCGCGTCAAGTGGTGTAAGGAAGTGATTAAAAAGTAAAACCATGGTGCTTCAAAAGACGCGTATAAAATCGTGACGGGTGACGAATCATAAATATATGCTTATGAGCTGGAAACAACATGGCAATCGACTGTGTGGCTATTCCAAGACGAGCTCAATCCAACAAAAGTTGTTCGTGGGAGAGGCACAGTGAAGCAAATGGTCGCCTGTTTCTTCGGCCGAAGGGGTCATGTGGGCACTGTTCCGCTTGAGCAAGCTAGAACTGTCAATTCTGAGTGGTACACAACCATTTGTTTGCCGGAAGTCTTCGGAGAAATTCGTAAAACTAACCCTCGAAGACGAATCATTTTTCATCATGACAATGCGAGCTCTCACATATCTCGTCAAACAAGTGAATTTTTGAGCAGTCAAAACATCGAAATGATGACTCATCCTCCGTACAATCCTGACTTGGCACCCAATGAATTCTTCTTGTTCCCGAATATCAGAGGTAAACTGAGTGGTCAACGATTTACGAGCAACGAAGGAGCGTTAAAAATCTATGTTTTGGAGGTGTCTCAAGAGGAATGAAAAAACTGCTATGACAAATGCAAAAGTGTATCGATTAAGGGGAATATTTTGGAAAACAATGAAGCCATTTTCATTTAGAAATGTTTTTTAGTATTTGCTATTCCCGAAATATAAATAGTACCCCTCATATTTCATTCAATAAGAATAGAAATTACTGAACTTAAACCCGATTAAGAAATTATTCCTGAGTAAAACAGTTTATCTAAAAAAAATATACAGCACCACTGCATATCTATATCTAATATCTAACTATATTCAAAATTACGGCGTTCTGACAATGGATTCTGATAGAGGACGAAAAAAATATAATTTCTATAGCGAAATCTTAACAACTGAAATAGTGTTAAATTATAGAAACAGAATAAAAAGTTCACATGTTGTAAATAATCTACGCCCTAATTCTGTTCGACATTGTATCGTCTTGTCTATGGACGAAAAAAAAGACGTAGTTGTGATTCTTTAAAACAATTATTATTTATTGTCTATGCTAGAAGGTTCGTGTATTTGCTTTATGATTTTTTCCAAATATTATATCCAACACATATTTTTTCCTATATTTTTCAAATTATTGTATAATACTTTAATTTAATATTTATGTTTTAAAGACATGTAATAATATTTATATTTTTCATTATCAAAGACAACAACCATTTTTGAAGAAAATAATTTAGAGAATTCAAAGACAAGAACTCAGAAGCATTTTCAAACAAAAACGTCCTAAATCTTCTTACTGAATTAGGGCATTAAATTTGAGATTTTTAGTTCTTGTTAAAAAAAACAATACTTTTGGTTTCATTTTTAAGTTGGGTAGAAATTGAACAAAAAAAAAGCTAAGAAATTGAACCATAGGCGTAGAAAGGCCATTTCGGGGGGTGCATTTCCCCCCACCCCAAGAATACCATTTGCCTCCCTAGAATTATTAAAAAGTTTATTATTACACATGAAAATCAGCAGTTATGATGCCCCCTACAAAAATTTATAGCTACGCCAATGAATTGAACCAATATACATATATGTACATATGTACATATATGTATATATATACATATATATATATATATATATATATATATATATATGTATGTATATATTGTATCGGCCATCAAGCGCTTTATGCATTTATACATAAACATTCTTCCGCATAATCATCATAAATACTTTTGGCTATCGTATACGAGGTCAGTTTAGAAATTCTTAGTAATAACACATGCTTAATAGTGGCAAAAAACTGTTGATATTGTACAAATGAAGCAATTAGGCATGTGACGATAGGCATAAAGGTGCAATCAGACGTGCCATAACCATAACCATAGAAAACAGCCGTTGGAACCAAACTAATGGGCAACACTGTATTTGATTATAGGCAAGAAATTTCCATATCTGACAGCCGTCGCAATAATACGAAATGGAAATTATTTCTATCAGTTCTCTCGATCTCAGTCGAAGATCGAACTTCACTTACAATAGGCATCCCTAATTTACTCGTATGTTAAAATTAACAACTTATGTGAAATAAAATTTAAATTCATGCACAAAGTATTGCCAATTAAAATCACTAGAAACTTTTCAGATGAAGCTCGTATGTGTATAATGCAGCCAACAGTAGTAAATTTTGTTGGCTACAGCAAGTTTTAACTATCAAGAACAAAGTACACATGCACAAGTACAAAAATGCATACAAGTAACCCTTTTCAGGTGATAGCGATCATTGTTGGTTTCTAGTTGTTGCTGTTGTTTTTGTATTATAATTTACGTGGTTGCAGTTTTTATTCATTAAACTTGTATTATGTAGCTGTTGTTGTTGTTGTTGTATTAAAAATTAATGAACGCTTGAATTACAACAACATGAGGTTCATTGTTGTCGTTGGTTTTACCAAATATTGGCGATACATGCACATTGGACGGACAACTGATACAAATCATCGGATGGTTTCTGGTTTGCGGCACAGTATATTCAAAATACATTATGTTTGCAGCAAACCAGAAACCAACCGACGATATAACGAATATTAAAACTCATTCAAATTCCCCTGTTTAAAGAAAGAAAAATGACGAGGATATCAATATTAATATCATGTGTCATACATGTGTTCTTTTTTTTATCTGTTTGTTTTTATTAAATATGTACATAGTAAGTGTGCTGTTCCTAACCCACATATTCACAATAAAAAGTTTGTTTCCTCTTTAATTTATTATTTTTCTTTTTTAAACACTTTTTAGAGTACAAAATGAAATACAGCTTTAAGTCTTTGTCTTGCATCGACGCACAGAGGAGTATTTGAGCCAAAAAGCTGGCCAATACTGTTTTTTAAGTTTAGATTGCATGTAAAAAGTTATTAAGTGTCCCTAGATCAATGAAACTTGGCAGAAATATGTCTAATATTTCTAGGATGTGAAACCTTGAAAATAAGAAAAATCGGACAAAGGGGAAACAACTTCCTCTCAGAGGAACTAATCCTACTTCTGAAAAATTGAATTTTTTCCTTAACTTTTTTTATACTTTTGTTACCAAATGCAACTTTTAACGTCGGCGAAAGTTCAAAACCCTAAACATGGACCCTGAAGACTTTCCGATGCCATTTTTGTCCCCGCATCTTTTTGTGGGCGGTGGGCCAGAAGTCTCGCCTGAGTGTAAAAATTTATTAATTTTTTTGTTTATTATTATTTTTTATTGTTTTTTTTAAATATAATATTGGCTTTGTACGATCTAAATTTTACACAATTGGGCTCTTCCAAAGAAAGGGATAGTGATAGAGAGGCCAGGTGGCGAAGGAAGAGATAGAGGGAAGCTTTATTCTTTTATAACTGAGCTTTTTTGCACGTTTTTTTAATAATGCAGTTCTGCAGCGCCTCTGGTGTCATTGAAACGTATTCAAAGCTGTGTAGCTTAGTAGCCATTTTTTTATTGGTTTGTTTTACTTCGCCGATGATTCTGCTACAAAATACCTACGAAGTATGGCGCTCTGATGTTACATTAGGATTAGTATCCGCTGAAGCAGGTGTAGTTCAGTGACCAGTGTCTATGTCTTCATCACTTGAACTTTCGTACAACTGATTTAAAGGGATACTAATGCACATCAGAAAAATGCGCGCTGTTGTTATTTGATGACTGTCGGAGACTGGGCTCGAACCCAGTACATTCGGCTTTGTAGTAAACGCGCTAACTACTTCATCCAACGCCACCTTCAAATTAGCCTTTGCTAAATGAGAAATGTTATCTTGATGAATTCCGAAATCTGGAGGTTGAACAGAGAACAAAATGGTAACACAGGCATATGTTATAGTTGAAAAACAGCCTGTTGGAGTACGTTGAGTATACGACAACTGAAATTCCATCTATTACATTTTTTTTACTTAGAACAGGCCTGTTTAGAAAATCACGGTGATTTCAAAAAGAAACTATTGATAGGTGACTTTTTACTGGATTCTTATTGTATTTTAAGCTTTTGTCATTTATAATAGAAACTTTTATTCCAACTTTCATCGCTAAAAATCGAGCAATTTACGAAAGCAACGATTAAGCTTAATTTGCAGAACAAAACCGATTAACGCAATAATAATAATGTCTGTAAAATATTTCATATTAAAGCACATTTTTCGGCCTCTTAAAAATTTCCCGATTATATTGATATAACTAATTATACATATATTATTTACATACAAAGTTGAATATATTGTTTGTCAATTCATTAGAAAGCATTTTTCTGTGGCCATTTTCTACAAAGTTCATTTTAAGGGCAATAGTTCGTGTCATCGTTATCATTATTGTCATTATTATTTCCGTCTGCTTTTTATCCTTTTCCCCCTCCGTTTTGAAGGTATTCTTTTAATAAAAAATTGCTTGGTATATGCTTTTGGACTTTTTGCAGTCTTTGTAATTTGTTTGCGTTATACTATATAAGTAAATTTTTTTTATGATATCGTCGACATACGAGTAGTACCACATTTAATCGTATGTATGTATGTATGTAGGTATTTATGTTTGTTTGCATATCGTAGGGTTTTTTTATGTTTCATCTCGGTGTATTACTCCATGATGTTCACGACATTTTGTTCTGCTTGTAGAAGATAGGGAAAGTGATGATAATAACAACTGCTTGCTGATTATGCTTATGATTAGGTCTGTTCTAGCACTTTTCCAGTAAAATGCAGTACACATACAACAGCTGATTGCTAATAATTATTGCGTTAAAAAATTATACATATGTACATACATATATGCAAAAAAAAAATAAATACAGGCCCTTACTATGAGTTGCAGTACTTTCGACTACAGTCGAAGATCGAAAGTTGCTCAGAATAAGGACCACAAATTTGTATGCTCTGTATTCCACGTGAAATTAAATCGTTCGTTACAAATACATATTTCCAACAACAATTCTATGGCAATTTCGCACGTTTTAATTTCACGTGGAATACAGAACATACCCGAATATATTTCTGGTAAGTTATTTTTAGTTGATTAATTATTATTGTTCGAGTTTTATTTGTTTCAATATTTATCATTTAATTAGGCTAAATAAAGCTTGTATGGCTCTGTAAGCCATATTACATGTGAACATTCATTAATGAACAAATAACACCAAAGTTAATTGTAAATATTCTCTAGCAAAACGGAACAACTGGCTGTTTTCGAAGGTCACTGCACCTTCGTAATCCAGGGCTGTCAGATGTGGCAGAAATCGCCAAACGTGGCGATTTTTCAACTTACGGCCTGGCCCACGATGTCACTAGAAATCGTTCGATCGACAACTTGTATTGCAAACAACAATAACTTTAGAAAATTTGTTGTTGTTTGCAAATAAAAGTTGTCGATTGAACGATTTCTCGTGACATCGTGGGCCAGGCCGTTAATTTGTGTCCAAATTTTTGATTTGGCGACATCGCGAATTTTCTGGCGGTAAATAAATTTGTTGCCAATTTTTATGGTTATTTTTTAACAAAATTGAAATTTAATTTTTTTTAATACAGGAAATCAGTTTGTTGAAGAAGTATTTTAAAAAACTAAATCCTATTCAAACTCGTCTGCAACAAATTAAAACAATTGAATTTTATGATTTTTCTGATATTAATTATAGTAATTAATGCTTTTTGAATTTGGATGAGAAAAATTTGCAAGAAATAGTTTTTGGCGACTATATTTCTGATTTTGGCGATTTTCTGCTAAGCTTTTATACGATTATATTATAAAAAATTATTATTAAAAAATTTTGTATATAAAAAAGAAATTATTATCAAATATATATTAAGAAAAACCACATGAAACTGATATTGCCGACTTTAGGCGATTTCTAAAATCAATTTGGCTAAATAGGTCGAAAGAAATCTGACAACCTTATCATAATCAGCGTTCCTTGTGTTTGGTCCATTGTGTGTGTGGTATCAGTTGATGTAGATTTCTGCTTTATTTAATCAGCCTTTAGTGCAAATGGAATATGTGAATTGTTTTGATTCATCGTATAACAATTTGTTGAAAACTTTTTTATAATGAAAGCTCAATTTTACCATCTCTAAATTTACAACAGTCTTGCCGTTGTCGTTTATTCTTTACTAATTATACACATGCTAGTTTGTTTATAACTTAAAACGTTTCTTTTTTTAATCAAAAAAAATCATCAAAAACAAAAATTTTTTGTTTGTTTACATTTACAAAGATGTGGTTTCGTTTTACTGGATTTTGGTGGAAAAATTTTTATTTGCTCAGTCAATGTAATTGTAATTTTTCTCTCTTAATTCGCCTTCTCGTTTACTGGATTGTGTGTATGCGAACGCAATCCAGTAAAAAAATAGTACAACATTTTAAAAACTTTTGAGCTCTCGAACACAGCTATTATTAAAATTTATTTTAAAGAAATATAGTAAATATCGCAGCAAAGAAATATCAGAATTAATTTAAAATACGTAAAAAGAGTGTACATTGCATAAATCGGAACCTAAAATGATTTAAATGATTAAAATTATCAGAAATCGAAAAAAATAGTAGTCATGGAATGTTCACCAAAGGACGGACCGGCTTTAAAAGTTGTTGAGTGGATTCAAATTAAATATTAAAAACTTAAAAAAAAAATTGAAATTTTCACCAAAAAGGTTTAAAATTTAAAATCAAAAATTAAAGAATGCATTTATGTATGTATAAAACAATAAAAACCATAACACTTCTTGCTAGACGCTTTCGAATTTGCTTGCTATTAATATACAAATTCGAAAGCATTTGCTTTCGTTTCGAATTACGGAGAAGGCCTACTAGCATTTTATAAATTGTACAGGATAGCAGTTTTTTTTATTGTTTTATACATGCATCCTTATTAGGGATGCCAATCGGGATTGATTTTTGGAAATACCCGGATTCGGGATTTTGTAAATACCGATCACGAAATCCCGCGATTTTCGGGATCTAAAATTTGTTGGTAAAATAAATTATTTTTTTTTTAATAAATAGTACTTTAATAACAACTTTTTATTTTATTTGTGTATTTTGAAAGGTTTTATGTTGATAATATATCAGCGGAATTGACGGTTCGCCTTGTAGATCTTTTACGTCTTGTAGCTTTGCTAAATAAATTGTTGTTGCTTTGCTTTAAATTTAACAAAATTTACCAAAGCTACAATAAGTAAAAGATCTACAAGGACATCAGTGAATTCCTCTATCATTACACAATTGCCTTTAAGGTTAAATCAAAAAAATTTTTCTCATCTATTTTAAAGATAAAGTTTAACATTTTTTAACGCACTATTTTAAAGTTAATTAATCACATTTGATGTTCGATAATTTATAGTGAAAACAATTACTAAATATGAAAATTTGTTTTTGTTTACAATATAAATTTTATTTCTGTAATTTAAACCAAAAAGAACATACATATCGAAAAATCAAAACAAATGTATACACAATTCTTATCAACTTCAATTAATTACGCATAATTACCATAATTTTATAGGCACATACATACAAAGTTTGCCTGAGCACTTGAACAGTATTTTTGCTCCAATGAAAAATTTTAAAATTATACATAAGTTGTTTTCTGCAAGTTAGACAGATATGTAATTCGTACATTCGCTATTGGGAGTTGGGTCTATTAGTGTGGTGAATTTTTACTCTGTAACTCGAATAAAACTAGACTTGGGTCGAACTCATTCAGTCGGTAGTTTTTGCCAAAAACCAATGATCAAAACCCATGTAAGTTAAATGGTCTAAATAAAACGAAAATACTTTTAAACTGCAATATAAAAAACATATAAAGGTGTTTTGTAAGGAGCTGTCAATGTTATTCAATTGTAACTGACAACAAGAAGATAGGTGCCAATTTGTTTGTATAGGGTTGAGGAAAGTCGAAAGTTACATATATTCGGCAATCTATCTATATATATATATATATACATATATATGAAACAGGATGTGTGTATGTACATATGTATGTATGTAATGTATGGACTCCAAAACGGCTGGGCCGATTTTGATGAAATTTTCAGGGAATCTTCAATCTTCAGGAGGGTGACTATGAAGTCTGATTTTTGATTTTCGGTCTGCGGGCGGAGGGGCGTGGCAAAATCCAATTTTCATATTGCACCAGCAATGCCATATATACATATGTATATATATTTATTTTTTTGCGTGGTCGGGAGGGGAGGGATAGCGAAGCACACCGGGTTAAGCTAGTTATGAATAAAATTCCGCAAGAAATGTCTTGCTTTTCCAATTAGAGTTTTTTTTCACTATTACTTGCTATTGTTTGAAATTGTTCCCCGGGAAAAATTGCTCGCGGAATTTTTATCATAATTGCCTTCATAATATAGAATAAGAGTGAACGCATGTTTCAAACTTATGAATTTCCCAAGTGTTATTTTTCTTCCAAAGCTCATATACTATTTTGTTATATTGTAGCACCCTTGCTGAAAATAACCTTAAGAAAGTAGTTAATTTATTTTGCTCTTGTTGTTAATTTATAACCAATTTGTCAACGAATAGTCATTAAATTGTTAAAAGTACACGTATAAAATTTTATGGGACTTTTAAATATTATAAAAAAATACCATAATCTTCACGAAAATTTTAATACATAAAAAGCTTTTTAAATAAAAATTGCTAAGAAATACCGAAATAGAGATACCGGGACTTAATTTTACAAATCCCGGGATTCGGGATTTGCAAATCCCAAAAAATCTCGCGATTTTCCGTTTGGCATCCCTAATTCTTATAGATACCTTTGAAATATTTTTACTTTTAGTTAGTTAAACCAGTGTTACCAATTTATTATTATGTACCTCCAAATTTCGTAAATTACAAAAAAACTTTTCCTTCAAATTTCAAATATTCTAAATGCTCTTGGAGATCACGTCTTTCAAAATGTGCAGTATAATCTGGCGCCCTAAATATTTAAGTGTTGGTTTTAATAAATTGTGTGAAATGTGTTACTCGGTAATTTTATTATTTAGTATGAGCAAATCGGTTAAGGCGATAAATAAGGGTGCCAGTATGTCTGGATTTTGCATCCCCTCTTCTCGTTCTCTTACAAGTAATTCAGTTTTTTTCCTCATTTCCCCCCATTCTCAAAAGCTGAGACAGTGTTTGTTTCGTTTTTATTCCAAAAATACTTTTGTATGTATGTATGTATGTATATGTTGTGCTGAAGATGATTGTTTTGCCTGTGGTTTGTGCATGCTTTTATTTATTTAATAATCTTTCTTACACAACACAACAAACACTTTCATTTTATGCTATCTCAACCAGTATCGTAACCACCAGTCATAACAAACAAGTTCTAAGTATTTCGGGTTTGCGCTCATTTCTTTAGTAATTTATTTGTTTGCATAACCGTGTGTAAGTATGTAATGGGTGTTTTTTATTGAGGTATAGAACTTTAAGTTGGCATCACTTTTTTAACTGGCGGCCATTTTGTCAGCTGTCAAGTGATTAATATTTAGTTTGGTTTGCCATTTCATCATGAACAGGTTGACAAAAGAACAACGCTTGCAAATCGTGCAAATTTATTTCGAAAATAATGGTTCAGTTCGCGAAGTTTACCGCAAGCTCCGTCCATTTTATGGTCGACATAATCGTCCATCAGAGCAATTAATTCGGTTAACCATGGATCGTTTTCGCACTACGTTTACTCTATGTGATAATACGCATCCGCAGAGACGTCGAACAGTGCGCACCGAAGAAACAATTGCCGCTGTAGAGCAAAGTGTTGAAGAGGACCCGAATGAATCGATTCGCCACCGTGCACAGCAATTGGAGCTTTGTCCATCAACTTTATGGAAGATTTTGAATGTGGATGAGTTGTGGTTCCAACAAGACGGCGCTACATGCCACACAGCGCACGTCACAATCGATTTATTGAAGGAAACATTCGATGAGCGCATAATTTCGCGGAATGGACCTGTCAATTGGCCACCAAGATCGTGTGATTTGACACCATTGGATTATTTTCTTTGGGGATATGTGAAGTCGCTCGTCTACGCCAACAAACCAGAAACGTTAGGGGACTTGGAAGCCAACATTCGTGGCGTTATTGCCAACATACGGCCCCATATGCTCGAAAAAGTGGTTGAAAATTGGGCCTGTAGAATTGGCTTTATTCGAGCCAGCCGCGGCGGCCACATGCCCGAAATCATATTTAAACATTAATGGCATAAAATTATCCTTCCAATAAAGCCAAATTGATGGACATTAAAACGATTTTCTTGTGTTTTATTTCAATTCGAAGTTCTATACCTCTAAAAAAAACACCCTGTACATATCTATGTAGGAAATGAGTTGGTTAGGAACCAAGTGTTGCTCTAAGATTTCCAAACTCACTCTTATTAAATGTTTTCGTATTTCCTTTTTAAGAATCAAGTCCAATAAGATATACATTTGGTTATTATTTATTTATTTATTGCAATTACAACCACCACAATTTGATTAGTTAATATAAATACATAAATACTTAATATTAATATTATTAATTAGTAAGATATCAAATTTGAATACAAACTTTTATGCGCAAGAGACATAACTCTCGTTTACTCAAACAACGTCATAACTCCAAAAAAAAAAACGGAATTTTCGAGTTAGGCTAGGAAAGGTAAGGTAGGGGTGGCAGTCAGAAACCCGGACTCACTTATACCGTTTTGGTCCATTGTGATACCACGGAGACTCTGCTTATGCGGAGTCCCCACCGTCGAACCAACCAGACCTCAATATAAAGCTGTTAATACGTTGCAATTCAACACTAGCAACGTCAGAAAGTTCCCTGAACTCAAGAGCGCCCATTTTGGCATTCTCTTTCTTGCAAGTCTAGGACAGTGACAAAGAAAGTGTTCTACACTTTCCTCTTCATCTATATCCTGGCAGCTATGGCAAAAATCGTTGTATTCAACCTTTAACCTTTGTGCATGCCTACCTATGAGACAGTGTCCGGTTAGCACGGACACTAGAATCGACATTTGTTTCCTATTCTTCAAGATTAAAGAAGCCGTATTCTTCCTATTTAGATGAGTCCATAATTGCCTTGTGATCACGCAATCATTTATTGTGACCCACCTTCTATTTGTTTCATCCTCTGAGCCTAAGCATGAGTTTGTAAGAGAATATGGGTAAACCCACACATTCCAAATCCGGTGGAACCTGTAAGGTTGTCCCATTTAGAGATGATCGGCAGTCGAGGGATGTTGTTGTTCTTAGAAGCGGGGATTCGAGGGCCGTAATAGCTGCTCGACTATCGGTGTATATGTTAATCAAAGTAGTTGAAGTGACATTCACTTTCAACCAATTCGCAACTTCTCTTATAGCAAGGATTTCTGCCTGGAAGACACTGCAGTTATCCGGAAGTCGCTTTACAATACGAAGACGTAAAGCCCCTGAAAAGACTCCATATCCCAATTTTCGAGTTAATAATGCAGAATTAATCTTCATATCGTCATTATTGTGTACAAATTTCATACAAATATCAACTCTTGGTAGAAAAATAAAATTTTCCTTAGTTATGATTTGATTGATAAAGTTCATATCGCTATGTACTCGTAAGACGAATCACATGTGAAAATTTTTCAGGAACAAATAACACCAAATTTAATTATAAATACTTACAAACACTAGCAGAACGGAACAACTAGCTTTTTTTCGAAGGCTGCCCCAGTTCAGTTTTTAGTTTTATATCACGATTTTTCAGTGCAAATGAAATATGAATATTTTGATTCATAGTATTACAATTTGTTGAAAGCTCAATTTTACTATCTCTAAATTTGCAACTGTCTTGCCATTATAGTCTGTTCTTTACTAATTATGCACATGTCAGTTAATTTACTTATTTTTGTTTCCTTAAGGCACAATTTTTTGGTTTATTACTTTTTAGTATATTTATTTTTAATTTTTGCCCATAGCTATTAATTTTAATAAGTTTAATTACACTATGCAACAAATGAAGACTTTTGGAAAAACACTCGGACTAGACAGTATAGGTTCGATAGTACTTCCAAAGAGTAGTAATACCCTCTACACAGTTTGGCGATTTTAGTTACCAATTTTTTTATTGATTTCGAAAGTCAGTTTTTTGGTAAACAACTAATTCAGATTTGGTGATAGCTCTTAACCTTATATTGACAATAATGTAGCTAAAAGTCTACCAAAAGAAATCTTGTTAACATCTTGTGCCAAAAAAATTATTTGTCGTGCATTTTTTTTTTGTGCAAAAATTAGAGAAACAAAAAATAATTAAATTTTTTGGTAACAATATCTTGCAAATGTTGTGAAATATATTTTTTTGCACAGTGTTACTGAAACTCAATAACTCAAGAAGTGTGCAGTTGATTATACGATTTTCAAAAAAATTCTTTTAGCATCGAGAAATAGTGAAAAACGAAAATTTTTAAGGTAAAAAGTGGTCTGTATGAGCTATTAGGGTGACTAGATACATTCAAATTTTATTGATATGTTTACCAAAGTTGTTCAGACTTACCGCAGCTACAACTTTGTCAAATAGTGTTACAATTAAAATTACAAGTATTGAGCTTACATTAGAAAGTTAAATATAACTTGAAATAATGTTTTAATTTGTATAAATATTTATGTATGTAAGAGTAAATAACTTACATATAATAAATTTACATTTTCCGTTCTGTGTAGAAGTCTCCACACTAACCGAGTTAGCAGCAAAATGCGTGGCATCGTTTATACCATTCGAATTAGTGGAACACGTTTATCCACCTGTACCGGAACAACTGCAATTGCGTATTGCATTTTGGAGCTTTCCCGACAATGAAGAAGACATACGTTTGTATTCATGTCTAGCAAATAGTTCATCAGATGAATTTAATCGCGGTGATCAATTATTCAAAACAGGAGCCGTTAAGGAAGCTTTACAAATAGGTAAACAGAATTTTATTTACATAAGTATTAGATATACCCCTTTCTTAAAACTTAATAAATTCATTTCAGGTTTTCATTTATCCGCAACGGTAGTGTGTCAAACACCCAGTCAGAATTATAATGTGGCCGTTACATTTGATCGTCGTCGTATATCGTCATGTAATTGTACATGCGGTTCAACGGCATACTGGTGTTCGCACGTTGTGGCAGTTTGTTTACATCGAATACATTGTGTAGGTTTTATATTTGCATTAAAAATTATGCTGAAAATAATGTACATACATATGTACATATATGCCATTCAAGTTATTTAATTACAATTCTTTTGTGTTTTTCTCTTCCGCTACTGCTTATTATTATTATTATTATTACAATTATTATTATTTTTGTAGCCCTTAGAGGTGTGCTTAAGAGCTCCTGTTTCCGAATCGTTGACACGTTTACAACGAGATCAATTGCAAAAGTTTGCACAGTATTTAATAAGTGAACTGCCGCAACAAATTCTGCCAACAGCTCAACGTTTATTGGACGAACTGTTGAGTGAACAGCCTACTGCAATAAATACAGTTTGTGGTGCTCCGGATCCCACAGCAGGTGCATCCATTAATGATCAAACAAATTGGTATTTGGATGAGAAAACATTGCACGAAAATATTAAAAGAATATTAATAAAGTTTGTTATGCCAGCGCCAATGGTTTACAGCGATGTCAATTATTTGACAAACTCCGCTCCACCAGCAGCAACCGAATGGAGTTCACTCTTACGACCGTTACGTGGAAGAGAACCAGAGGGAATGTGGAACTTGCTATCCATAGTAAGAGAAATGTATCGCCGTTGTGATCGTAATGCTGTGCGGCTTTTGGAAATTATAACGGACCAATGTATGGCCTGCGATCAGCTATTGCTGTGGTGGTATCAGACCAAACTCTCTCTAATGATGGGTTCTCATGGTCATAGTGGTGGTAAACACTCAAGTACTCACACAAATTCAAAAGCAATCGAACACGCATGTTCATCTCTTTTCGATGAAATAGTTGTACTCTGGCGTTTGGCTGCTCTCAATCCCGGTTTAGCTCCAGATGAACGTGATATGTTGCATGCTCAGTTTACAGCCTGGCATTTGAAAATCTTGGATCGTGTAGTGAAATGTCGCATAATACCATCTTCTTATAATAATAAACATCAACAAAATATGAGATCGGATGCTGAGATGTTCGTAGGCTTCAAGCCTGCAATTGAAGCTTGTTATTTAGATTGGGAAGAGTATCCCATAGCAGGCATAACACACACGCACGAAACGAATCCAATTTACTATTCTCCGTTTACATGTTTCAAGCATGCAGAAAATAAGTGTGAAACCACCAATGGTGGCCAATTAAATGCCACACAAGCATTAATGGCCAACAATAAACATTACAACTATATAAGCACGTCGTCTGATCATAATCAGCATGGAGGCTTCAAACAGCGGCTGGAGAGGCCGTTTCGCGAACGGTTTTACATTTCTTCTAGTAATAATTCCAGTAATTCATCTAGTGACAGTGTTCATGCTCGTTTACATCAAGGTTTGGAAGTGCCGGCTGCAGCGGCCACTGGTTCCGGAAAAACTGCTGGTAATAGTTCATCAAGTGTAGCCGCAAGCTTAGAAAATAAAACCGCTAACGCAGCAGATGCAAGCAGCAGCTTGATGTTAATGGAGAATAGACCTTCAACATCAGCCCAAGCTCACTTGTCACTTGCCGTGCCAGTCGTAACGGTGCAAGATTTACCAAGATTGCCACTAGCTGGACTTGCAAGCATAGCAACAAGGGCAACAAGTGCAGGAGGCGGTAATGATGGTAACCGATCAAGTGCTAGTAGTGAAGGGTTTTGCGAAAACGATGACTTCGGTGGTGATAGTAGTAGCAACAATTTATGCGTTTCTGATACAGATGGACCTAGTATTAATCCAAAAAATGTTGGTAACAAGAAAAGTCCAAATTCCACCTTATCTCAATCGGACTCGCACCAATCCTTCGACGTGTCTTCTCCAGAAGGCTTAGAAGGTGGAACTGGGAAAATAGGATTTTCTCTACCAACAACACCTACTAATAAAGGCATAGTTGTGACCACATTATGTTCACAAACTTCTTCGGATTCAGCTTCTTCTTCCTGTGCATCATCGAAATCTTCATCCTCCTCTCTCCTAATACCACCGGGCTCAGAAACGCCAGCTTTAGAAATGGTGAAACCCTTGAGTACTATCGATGCTAGACGTTTATCTAAAGATGAATCGTTTTCATCTTCTAGTGATGAGTTCGTATCGCAAGACATTGACAATTGTCGGTCGCATGAAGATTTAACACCTGTGCCAAGTACTTCAGCGGCTGCAAGAGCCGCATTAATGAATGCGGCGAATAATAATAGCAACAGAAAACCGGCAACCACAAACGAAAACCCTACTCCCAACGCAAATAATATTTGTGGCGGTAGTAAAACTGTACCCCTGACAGTAGCCATTCAGTCTGCGGTCTTCAACGGTCCCTCAACTTCAGCTCAGGCTATTGCAGCTTCTACTACATCAGCCACTGAGAAACCTCACATTTTCTCCAATGTTCGACCATCGGACGATGCTTGGGACATTTTGCTGGCCAGAGCTGAGGGCCTTCATGCACATGGCCATGGCAGAGAAGCTTGCATCTTAGCAGTACGTCTAGCAGAGGAAATGCTTGAAAATCCACCAAATTTAATGATGGAAATGCCTCCCGCACCCAAAAGAAAAGGAAAGAATAAACATATAAATCCTATATCGCATCACTTAACTGTTTTGGCTTCATCAACACTCACAAAATGTGCGTTTCTGTGCACGGTATTGTCCGAAAACTCAGAGCATTATCACATAGGTTTCCGTATTTGTATATTTGCATTAGAAATGCCCAGGCCTCCGGCTTCAACGAAACCTTTAGAAGTTAAGTTGGCCAATCAAGAAGCTGATATTTTAGCTCTGCTCAAGAAAATACCCATTGATGAGCCGGAATTAGAAGTAATTAGGGACAGAGCTGAAAGGTTACGAAATGGCTCATTTAAATCCCGTGGCGAAGCATTGTTGCCGATCAATTTAGCTTCGTATATTTTTGATGCTTTGGTTATGCCTTCAGTGTCAATGAAAGACCAACGTATAAGATCTATGAGTATTTATAGGCCAATAAGTGACGAAAGTCTTGGCTTTGAGGCTGCAGTAGCAGCATTAGGATTAAAAGCAAATGTGTCCGAGGCTGAACACCCATTATTGTGCGAGGGCACAAGAAGACAACGTGGAGAATTGGCTTTGACTTTACTTTACTTTTACAAAGACGAGCCCCAAAAGATTTCTAAGATAATGGAGAAACTGCTGGATAGAGAAATACACACTCTTCTTAAGTCACAGCTGTTGCCGGCTTATTATTCGAATAACCCTCCAGTAAGAACACCAGCTAATTCTACTAATCGCCACGGTGAGGATTACAATAACAGACATGGTAATCATTTTCATGGCACCTCCCATAATGCAGGTGGAAACATTGAAATGTTTCCACCGGATTATGCATCGGTTGGAGGAAATAGTAGACCAACTAGTTCCACGAGTGCGGAATTAGATGTTAATGTGGCAGGCATGAACATATCATCAGCCAATCCCAGCTCTCATTTGGCACAGTCTCAAAACAACCAAGGTTTAAACTCTTCGGTTACGATGGGACCGCAGCAAACTACCACTACCCGTGTAAAAGATTTAAGGTATAAAGGGAAACGGGCCTATCCGTCGATACCTAATCAGCCATCAGAGGCTGGTGCACACTTCATGTTTGAGCTGGCCAAAACAGTGTTAATCAAGGCCGGAGGTAATAGCTCCACATCTTTATTCACACAAGCTACTGCCAATCATAATCATCATGGTCCACATCGCGGCCTTCATATGTGCGCTTTTCAGTTGGGACTCTACGCTTTGGGTTTGCACAATTGCGTAAGTCCCAATTGGTTATCTCGTACTTATTCTTCTCATGTTTCCTGGATTAGTGGCCAGGCAATGGAAATTGGTGCACCAGCAATTAGTTTCTTAATAGATACTTGGGAAGCACATTTAACACCGCCCGAAGCTGCCACAATGGCCGATAGAGCATCCCGAGGATGGGACAGTAACTATCCAGCTGCTGAACTGGCTCTCTCGGTATTACCACATGCTGCCGCTTTGAATCCCACTGAAATCCAGAGAGCTATACTGCAGTGCAAGGAGCAAAGTGACCACATGCTGGAAAGAGCTTGCATTACAGTTGAAAATGCAGCAAAAGGCGGAGGTGTTTATCCTGAAGTGCTCTTTCAGGTGGCACGCTACTGGTATGAATTATATCTGCGCAACACTCCCAATAATGGTGAACATGAGCATGACGACCACCTGGACCATTCAGCCGCTGTCAGTTTATCGGCTTTAATAGAATCGCATCAACACCATGAAATGCAAATGCAACAGGCAGCCGCACAGCAACAAGCAGCGGCAAATCAACAGGCTATGGTGGGACCGCCATTACAAGGGCCTCCGGTAGGACCTGGTGTACCACAACAGCCAGGGCACGTAGTGGTAACGACGGTACCGCCTGCGTTTCAGCAACAGGTACCCACACTGGCACCTGTCGGTTTATCACCCTATAATCCGTATGGTTTCTGTCAAGGTATCTATCATCACAGCCTACAATATCCGACCAATCAAATACCAATGTATTTGCAACAAGGACCTCCGCCCGGGCCACCGCCACCACAAGCATATCCTGGTTATCCACCGCCACAACAAGCACCTGGAGGATCCAACAACCAAGCGCCAAATGGAGCGAACGCGCCACCGCAGGCATACGTACTTCCGGCACAACAAAACGGATCGTTTCCCCAAATGCCACCTCCAGCTGCTTATCAAGCAGCTGCCATGCAATGTGGACCACCACCAGCAGCATTTGTGCCCCCACCACCGCAAGGTCCCCCCGTCCCACCAAATGGACCACCGCAGATTCCACAACCGCCAAGCATGCAAGCTGCTGCAGCGGCAGTCTATTACTCACAACAAGGACCACCACCATCTGTCCAACATCCGGCTGCCCAGCAAGCTGCGGTTGCTCAAATGGCAGTAATAGCTCATCAACAAATGCGCGTAAATCAACAGCAACAAGTGTATCCATATGTGCAAGTGCCAGTGCAGCAGCCTCCACAACAACCGCAACACAATATAGCTCATGTTGGACAGCACCATCAACAGATGCAGTCGCCACCACAACAGCAGCAGCAGCAAGCTAATAGACAGAGGCATCCTCATCAGTTCACGTAAGCCATTATTGTTTGAAAGATAATATACAACCTTTAATTTGCATTTTCTGTAATATTGTAGACCCACTCAACTGCGCTATTTACTGGCCGCCTACAATGTTGGTATGTTAGCGATGGAAACAATGGCTCGTCGTGTTCATGATGATCGCCCTCAGGCAAAATATGCACGTAATCCACCTTACGGAGAAGATGTAAAATGGCTTTTGAGAATATCAAAGAAATTGGGTTCGCAGTATCTTCATCAATTCTGTGTTTGTGCTGTGAATTCAATTGTTAGTCCATTTGTGCTACATGATGTAGCCATTGAATCCGCTCATTACTTAGGTAGAAATAATCATCAGTTGGTCATGCAGCATTTGAGATCAGCTTTAACGCCTCTTGTACAAAAATGTCAGCAAATGTAAGTTGCTTTTAGTATTATTCATATTTCTAAATATAATTCGGTTAATGTATTGTATTTTACTGTATTTGCCAGGTATATTCAGTGTATCCATCAGAAATTGTACCATTTAACTCCAGCCGACTATGAGGATTTCGCAAGTATTATAGTGGCAGCACGTGCTGCATTTCAAATAACACCAGAGGGTAGTGCTCAATTTAAGGATTGGTTGCAATCGATTAAAAGGTAAATTTAATTTAACATTTAAATTTAAAAATTTTCGTTTGATTTGCTTTCAGATAAACATACTTAAGTAGTTAGATAATTAAGATTTTTGTAACAGATTCATAATTTCTAATGATCAGAATGCATAAACTTCAATATCTTTCGAAAAAGAATAAAAAAGTTCTTAGTTACAATGATTACAATACCAGATTGATAGCATGGGTCTTCTGTATGCATCATGCCTATTAACCGACCTCTAACTTCGTATAATAGGTAGATGTTTCTAGAATATTCCACAGCTTATAAGGTGTATTCTAATAGCTCTTAAACCTTACCACATCTTTTTACTATACCCTAAGACTAAAAAAGTTTTAAGAGCTGTTCATAGTTGAGAATTGTTGTCCGCAACATAGAGGATGTACAGAGATGTCACGAGACGGAACATATTGTGTTTTCTTTATGTCTCGCTCACTGTGTGGTCCGCAACGAGTGTGTCCAACAAACAAGTGTCACTAAGGATTCACCAACTCTATTTAAATATCAATTCATATTTAAATGTCGATTTTCATATATTTTTGTATGGAAAAATGACTTAAATATGAATTGATTAAATAAGTTGGTGAAATTGGCTCTAAGTGCGAGACCGAAATCAGATAACATTAAAGGTAAAAAACTTAATTTCTTATTGATATGGTCGGTTGGGTATTTTCAGTTATGTATGTTACATATTACCTCTAATTAAGCCAGCTGTCTCCCATAATATCGCTTATACTGCGTTCAGACATGCATTTTTAATTGAGTCAATTTAATTTTAATTGAGCAATTAAATTTAGTGTTCACACATACTCAATTTAGCTGACTCAATTATCATTTGACAGCTGGGAAAAACATTGTTTTTATTTGTTTTGTGAATATTTGTGTTTGTAAATTTTCAAAATGGATGCAAATTTTGGTTTAAAAGAAATTTTACTTGCATATAATAGAAATATGGAGCTCTTGGAGTCAGTGCGACCGATTTTTGATTCAAAATTATCAGTGCTTAAAAAAAGGAAAAGAAAAACTTGTCAATTTTACAAAATTTGCGAAAGCAGCAGCTATTTCTCCTTGCACTAATTTTTTAATTTAACGTGTACATCGCGCAGGCTGTATGGAAAGGCAAATTTCTGCAGCTCATCCGCCTTCTCATCGGTATTAGTGTCTCTTGGAATATTCTACCCAGCCATCCTTGGTTAGGATACGTTGGCAAGTTGCTGAGAAGAGGAAATATGTAAGTGTTCAGCACACTTGGGTCTAATTAACAGGTCCCTTTGTGTTAACTGAGAGTAGGAAAGGGATAGTGCAAGTAGAGATGGTGAAGTGGCAGATACATAATATGTAGATATAGAGAAGAGAAGCTTAATTAATTTATTTTTTCGTTTTTAGAACCCTGTACCCCATTTCTGTAACTTGTGAGAAGTTTTCGCATTGAGAAAAATTAAATAATTATATTGGTAGTCCTATTTTACACAAGGTTACTCACATAAAAACTTATATAAACTTACAAAACATATCAACAAATTCAGTTTTTTTCTTACTCACCCTGTGTTTCACAGAATGATAACAATTTTTTCGACTCGAAAAGTTCTCACATTCCTTACAGAAACGAGGCACTGCTATTTGTTTGTTGTTTGTTTAGTTTAGTTTAAATGGCAGAATCAAGTAGGCAAATTGCCAGGGTATCCCACATTAGATGTTTCCTTCGGGAGCTGCAGACGACCTATACCTTCGCATAGGAAGTAAGAAATTCCAAGATCCACACAGAGTTTTAATGGTCCCCACCAGTATACGTCTTATTAAAATCGTTGCACCCGATAATGGAATATACCACTAAATAACTGTAAGCGATACAGTTAGTTGCGGTACCCATTAACAAGTGCGAGTGAGACGCAAAACTCTCGAAGGCCAAACAACACACACAAGCCTGATCGTACTTAAGAAATAATTACGATGACACGAGAGCTGTTCCCCAGCCCAGAGCTGCTTTACGACTCGAACTCTGCTATTTGTTAATTTTTATAGCATTCCTGGTGTTAAGTAGACGTATTACTTAAGCTATGTAGCCACTTTATTAGTTATTTTACTTTGCCGACGGTTAATTGCTACAAGTATCGACAAAGGAGGTTGCTGCAATATACATTAGCATAAATGCTAACGCATATTAGAAAAATCTATGATGTTGATAAGACTGGATGTGGCCAGGATTTGAACTCGGGCACTCGAACGCCATCATTTGTTTTTTCTTGCTCTGATCGAGCAATGAACAGTCTATATGCCTATCAGAACCTTTCTTCAATTGCTTTCAATTAGAATTGCAACAATTTATTTTGAAATAAACAAAATATAAGATACAATGTTACAGAATAAACATTTCATATAAAAAAAAAATTTTTTATAAAGAGAAGTAACACTCAGGCAATTAATGCCTACTACTATTACTGGGTGTTACCTTCTTTAGAAAAGGGATAGTGATATAGAAGACAGGTGGTGAAGGAAAAGATAGAGGAAAGCTTCATTCTTTTACAACTCTGCTTTTTGCACGTATTTAATAATGCAGTGTTGCAGCGCCTCTGATGTTAATTGAGGCGTATTAATTTTTTGAAGCTGTGTTTTGTAGCCATTTTATTGATTATTTTACTTCGTCGATGATTCTGCTACACAACGAAGGAGGGCGCTCTGATGTTACATTAGGATTAGTATCTGCTGAAGTCGGTATAGTTCAGTGACCAGTGACTATGCCTTCATCACTTGAACTTTCCTACAACAACTGATACAAAAGGGACACTAATGCACATCAGAAAAATGCGGGGTATTGTTATTTAATGACTGTTGGATACAGGGATTGAACCCAGCACCTTCGGTTTTGTAGTCAACGTGCTAACTACTTCAGCCAACGCCACCCTTTACTTTAATTGTTTATTTTAAAATTTAAAAAAATATATGTATGTATATCTCAAAGTTTATGGGATTGTTTTGCAGAAAAGTTTTAGTTGCAATATATTTGTAAGCATATATAATGTACCTACATGTGTATATGTATATGTATGTATATATGTATGTACTTAAAATTACAACTTTTTAATTAATAACGTATTTTAAGATCAAAATCGTGCAAGAAAGAGTTGTGGACACAAATAAATGCCGCCCTGCAAAGCAATGCTAAATGACAAAGACTTGATTCGCATAGCATGACTACAGCAGCACCCTCAGCGGTAGGAACAGCAGCTGTTACCTCAACTACACCCGCATCTGTATTACCAGTGAATGCCGCGGCGGTACCAAATGCAACTGCCACAAGTACAAGCAATATTGTAGCTGGAGCAACGGCATCATCAACAAATCCTGCCACTAGTACTAGCAACAGCACAACCAACGGAAATAGTAATCCGTCAGATGATCTTTTTGATGGACCATCTTGTAGCAAAAGTGCAGTTAGCACGGGATCGGAAGCTACACAGCGGAATCTAACGTCTCCACTTTCAACAACGTCAGCTTCATCGGCTATTTCAGCTACACCGACAACTACATCAGCTGCCTCGTCTCTTACATCTTCCACTGGCTCATTCTCATATGGTTATGGAAGCAAACAACAGCCACAAAATGTTGCTATAGATACAGCACCGACTGGAACTGCATCAGCAGCTTCTTCAGTCTCGACCGGCACTCTACAGCCATCTCAAGGTAGCAGTAATAGAAGTAGTAGCAGTAGTAGCGGTATTAGTAAAAATGATGCAAATACCACAACGTCAGGGGTTGCAACAACAATGTTGTCCGATGCATATCATCATCAACAAATGCAATTGCAATTGCAGCAACAATTCGAACAACATTATCAAATACAAAATTATTATCATCAAGCTCAGCAGCAGCAACAGCAAATACAACAGTATCAAGATTTTTATGACCAACATACTATGTATTTGCAACATCAACAACAACACCAGCAAAATCAGCTGTTATATACAAACGAGCAATTACAGCAACGCCATCTCTATAATATAGTTGGTATTACGGCCACTGCTGCTGCCACTGCACATAGCGCAGCAAGAGCTCAACCGCCGCCTCCACCACCACCACCACCAATGCCAGCGCCCCCATCCCATCAACAATCTTTGGTATTAGTGCCTGGCAATACAGCATCATCAACAGGTTGTTTAACAAATGTCTCAAATGCAGCTGGTACTGCAACAAGCACAACCGCTAATAAAAGCAACAACAATAGCAATACAGCACCATTTGCACCACAACCAATGCATTTTGCCAATGCCACAAACAGCGGCTCCATACAAATGGATATTCAAAACTACCATCACTATCATCATCATCATCGCCATTCTCAAATTCATACAACAGTAACAACAAACAACACAAATATTGCTGCTGGTACAGCTTCTTCATCATCAATATCATCCGCATCAGGCTACTCATCGTCGCCATCTTCTGCATCATCCGTTTCATTAAATCATCAACAGCCGTCGTTTGTAACAACATCTCCAACCGTTGCTGTTGGTCATCCAACATCAATGCAAAATGTAAATCAACAAAATCAACGTCATGCTCAGCAGCAGCATCATCCACAGCAACAGCAGCATCATCATCATCAGCAACAACAACAACAACAACACCAGCATCATCAGCAACAGCAACAACATCAACTTCATCATCAATTTCACCATTTGTCTCAACTGGGCCATTATCATCAGCAACTTTAACAACGTTTTTATTACATGCTCTTTGCATTGTAAGAGTTATTTCGATTATACAAAATTTCTTTTGCTTTCCTTTCTTTGGTTCATTTCCCTTATTGTCGTAATATACATTTGTTCTTTGTAACCATAATTTCTTCTAAAATCAAATACATAGCTTTTGTTTTTAGTAATCATTAACTTAAATCGCTTTATTGTTGCTGTTTTGTTAAAGTTTAAATTTTAACCGACTATTTATTAGTTTTCATTCTCACATAATCAAATTTCCATACTATTTTCAATCACATTTTAAATTAATAATTAATATAATTAATTAATTAAAACATTTATTTATTTACGTACACACATACATATTTCTTTCATTCTAAAACGATTTTTTACATAAAAATTATGTACTTTCTAAAGTTATCGTAAAGTTCTACTTGCACATTGAGAAAAACAAATATTTACACTCGTTCGATCGACTATTTATATTGAAAACAAAAGTAAATTTTCTTGTTTTCAATACAAGTTGTCGATCGAGCGTTCTCTGTCGACATCATGGGCCAGTCCGTTAAATTACAATTTTTGAGTTAACATACATACATATTTACATACAATTTTATATAAAAATTTTGTAGATTGTTCTGTGATGTTAAGGTCAAAATGATGCGGTCAAATAAGTGGCGCTGATAGAGTTGCTGAACACGTGCCGAGTGTTAGCGTTATTTAGTGTTTAGCATAAACTGGGAACATAAATATTTCAATCTGTCCGCGACCAATAGTTACTAGCTTATTGCTTTTTTCGCATCTTAGCTACTTATGTGAGAAGTGTTTTTCACTCCCGGGCAGAATTTCTTGGGTTACTAAATAGAATCGAAAGGCGATGATATTCATCTAACGACAATTATACCTTCGTATCGGGTTGTTATGAAAATTTGCATGTGATTAATAATAAAATCGCAAACAAACAAAAAAAATAAAACATAATAAAAAAATCTTCATTACAATTTAACAAACTTTTGGCCAAAATCAAAGAAAAATTAAAAAAAAACTCAAAAATCTAGTTGACAAAAAATCATTTTGATAGAGAAAATCCGAAAGCAAAATCAGGGAATAATACGACTATTAATTAGTAAAAAAAGAAAAAGAAAAATTTAAATAAAATCAATTCAAATTCACCACTTCAATTTCATTACACACATACATAAAAAATACTCAAACTTTCACTTAACGCCTTCGCGATTGTGCTAAATTCAAAATAATGTTGTATCAAATCCGCTTTTACGAATAATGAATGATGTCATCTATGCGCGTTCTCCACCTAAAAAAATTTATTTCAATATTCCTGAAATAGGTATTGCAACCTGTTTTCAGAAACACAAAAACACTTTAAATTTTTGTATGGAAAAACTATTTTTCTTACAAAAAAAAAACAATTTTACTCATTTATTTATTTGAAAAATATAGTACGTAAATGAGAATGCATGTACTTCTAAAAATTAATTATGATAAAATCTTAAACAAAATGTATATAAATAAAATTTACAAAACTTAAGATTTATTTAAAATAAATTATTTGTTTTTAGTGAAAAGTAATATCACAGAATATTTAAATAACAATTTGATATAAAATGAATTTTTATTGATATAAATACATATGTAAGTTATACTTAACACCACCGTTGAATACATATAATTTTATTATTATTTTTTTAAATTTTATTTTAAATAATTTAGTTAAAGGAAATTAACGTTCTCTTACACAGACTGACAACTATATATTTTCTACTCATTATATCCGTAATGAACAATATTAATAATATTATACCCTGTTTCCATAAGTCAGACAGGCCGACTCGTCTAGAAAATTTCAATGAAAACTACTCAAAAAAATTAGTTCGTTTCATACACACAAATATTCTACTCAAGTCGACCGTCCGTGTTATGGAAACAGGTGGTGGGTTATACTTATAATATTAAAAGTCATTAGCGGAATTCACTGTTCGTATTAAATTTAAACCCCCTTTAAATATACTACGATTTTAAACGTCCAAGCGTGAGCGAGCTTTTAAAAAATGTTTTGTTCAATTCAAACATAGACTCTCTGAGAGCATTTGTATGTACATACATATATTTTTCTTCTTTTGTACAAACTCTGGTAAATAAATTCAGCTACAACCACGGCTGCCAGATTTGACGATTTATCGTCGTTTTGACGATTTTTGGTTCCGAAAATAGCAAAATGACTTTTTGACGATTTTTTCCTTAAAATGGACGATTTTTTAAAAGTCCAAATATGGAAGTTTTTTTAATGAAAAGTCGACTATTACAATTCATGTAGTACTTACCTACTAAAAGATGTAAAAAATCTAAGTTCCTAGAAAAAATTTCGGTCATCGAAAGCACTGAGACCAAAACTTGGAAATAACTTGGCAATATTTTTCATTGGTAAAAACCACTGAGGGCAACAAAGTTATAAGGTGTTAAAAGAACACAATAGTTTCAAATTCCCATTAAACGTAATCTGCACGAAATTCTGAGAAAATTCTCCGAAGAAACTACGTATCTTAAATCAATCCCTATTTCACGCCTCTCGTCATGAAAATGTATTTTCTCTTCTTTGGAAAAATAACTTTTTTAAAATTACAATTTTTCAAATAGAAAAATGTACATACATACATATGTACTGAAATAAATGCTACTAAATACGAATCATTATTCTTCCTCCCACGTACGCAATCTCTGCTTTTAATTTTTTCACGACCTATCTTAGATTTATCCATAATATTTGGCTCTTCATTTTCATCTTTAAAGTCAATGTCTTTAAATAAGGCTGGCAGGAAGAGGAAATACATTGTCATGTCGAGAGGCGCGGAATAGGGTTTGATTTTAGATGCATAGGCTAGGTTAGGTTAGGTTAGCAGGCTGTTGTTAAGGAAAGGTGAAATTTAGAGTCCAGCTCACTTGGGTCTAATACAATGATCGCTTTGTGGTACCTGTGTCGCATAGCCTCAACCTGCGGCAGGCTAGGTCTATTGCTGAATGAGAAAGAATGGCAAATGCTACTGTCGTCCGCGAAAGAATAGATAAGGTTGAAAGTTTTACAGAGAAGGTCATTTAGAAAGATAAGAAATAGAGTTGGTGAAAGGACGGAACCTTGCGGTACCCCTGAATTTAACTTGAACTCATTTGATGAGATCCCATCTATAACAACTCTTATAGTGCGATCCCTGAGGAAACTCGATAAGAATCGAGGGAAGTTATCACCAACACCAAGGGCAATACATTTTGACAAAAGTGCACCATGCCACACTTTATCAAACGCCTTGAAGCCACCACCTTACTTTCGCTAAAATGGTGGATTGAATTACACCATTTCTCCGAGAGGAGGGCAAGTAGGTCTCCCGTAGAGCGGCCTCTACGAAATTCATACTGCCGGTCGTTGAGTAAGGTGTTTCAAGACCAGTGCTGGAATGCCATCCGGCCCGAGAGACTTGTTTATGTTGAGTTCCGACAAAACCCTTTTTACTGCCCGAGCTCGAAAGAATATATTAGGCATATTAGTAGATGCTCTCTCTAGCATAGGCAGAGGCTGATTGCCGATAACCGATTTTTCTGACGATTTTTTCAAGTACAAAATGACGATTATTTTATAGTTTATCGGGATTTCGACAATTTTCCGATCATTTTATCTGGCAGCCCTGGCTACAACATCTACTGCAGTTAGGGTTTCTAATTTCCCGGACTTTTTCAATTCCCGGGAATCGAGAAGTAAAATGTTTTATTCCCGGGAATTCCCGGGAATTTCAAAAACATATGAATTTAATTAAATGACCTCAATAAAAAATATAATTTTATGAAAAAATATAAAAGTAATATGAATAATTTTGTAATATCAATTAAAATTTTGTAGTATCAGTTAAAAAATTAATTAAATATTCACCTATAAACAATTTGATAATATTAACTAAGTTTTTCCACTCAAATTAATTAATACAATTAAAAATTTAATTGAATCAATTAAATTCTTAGTTGAAAACATTAATTGGTGAATACTTTTTTCTGTGAACATTCAAACTAAGAACAAAATAACTTTATTCGTTCGTTTCATGAACAACAATATTTAAAAAACAAAACAAACAAAAAAATGCATATGCTTCGAGTTATAGCATGAATGGAAATTCCATCTTAGGGTCCGCCAGACAACTTTTTTTTTTTGAAAATGCTATAAAAAACATCGAGTGTAGCTTCGGCTGTGTGGAACGTAGCGCCGTCCTGTTGAAACCAAATCTTTCTCTTCAATTTTTGTGAACAAAAATTCGTTCAACATGGCCCGATAACGATCGCCATTGACTGTAACGGCCACTCCTTGCTCATTCGAAAAAAATGGCCCAATTATACCTCTGGACCAAAATCCGCAGCAAACAGTGACTCATTTTGGGTGTTTGCAGGTTTTCTGTGCCCCAAATGCGACAATTTTGCTTGTTTACACATCCGCCAAGATCAAAATGAGCTTCATCTGAAAAGATGATTTTTTTTAAGGCCCACTTAGCGAAGCGTTGTTCAAGCGTATACACAACCATATTCGTTCAGCGGAAGGATAAAACTAATTATCTGTCAAATCAGACATGAGCTAAGTGTTATCATTCACGAAATAAGCACTAGTTGAAAAGAAAAAACGTTAGATGGCGGACCCTTTACATCTGTCAATCTGGATACTATTTCCTATAAAGACTTCTTGAGTTGAATATATTTCGTAACGCTTCAAGTTGTTGGATTCACCTCGGAAGCCTCTATTACATCTGCTTCCATGCTTATATTATGCATCGTTACAGAGTTGTATTTTTAAGTAATAAAAAAACGAACCGCAATGTAAAGAAGCCAATTCCAAAAATGGATGTATTAAATTCCCGAAAATTCCTGTTGAAAATTTTCCGGGACTTGTAAAAAAAATAATTCCCGGGACTTTTTTCCCGCGTAGAAACTCTAACTGCAGTTTTTAGTATAGGAGAAGGTGTAGACATAGTTAATTGAAAATGTATGCATTTTGTTGTTGTCCTGTTTTGAATTTAACACGATTTAACAAATTTACAATATGTAAAAGATCTACAATACCCAACCGTGAAATCCGCTACTGTTTCGAATATATATTTTTGCTATTTATGAGTGTTATCACCGAATTCAACAAACTTATTAGAAAACCATAAAAAAGCTTTTTGAAAACACAGGCCCTTATTATAATCGATTAAACATCATCACCATCGAGCCATTGGGTGCCCCTGTGGCAGAGTGGTAACGATGCTAGCCTCTCAGTCCAGGGGACGTGGGTTCGATTCCCGTCATAGACCCTGGGTGTTTTCCGCAAACAAGCTAATCGCTTCGCGGGTTGTGTTTGTTTCAAAAAATAAAACAAAATAAAAAAGTAATCTAATGTGAAATTCATATTATGAGGTGCTGCATCAACTGACACCACACACAGTGGACCAAACACAAGAACGCTGATGATGAAGGTGTAGTGGCCTTCGAAAAAATTATGTTGTTCCATTCTGGTAGTGTTTGTCAGAATATTTACAATTAACTTTGGTGTTGTTTGTTCCTTAAAAATTATCACATTAATTTGTCTTATAGAGCAATAATAATTAAAACTAACTAAAATAAATGTTAATGACCAAACAGAATAATTTGAAACGTCAAAAAGCATTAGAAACACAGCAAACAAACTTGAACCTTTCTGTCTTATTTCTAGAAATTCTCTTATTGATGAGTAACCAATATTTTTATAGGATTTCAAAATCAAAGATAGAGTTATTCTATGTTGGTTTTTGAAATTATTTGCATTCGTAAACGCTTCACGTTTTACAAGTATGAACTTGTTTCCATGGTTTTCTAAAAGTCGTTTAGTTCGGTCACCACTTCAATACCCCTAATTCTATAACTATTTGTCGACGTCACGTCAATACAATACAAAAAAAAAAATGGCGTTTGTCTAACCGTTTTCGAAATCAGGAATACATATACTGTCAATATTATAAAATTGTTTTAGAGAGCGCATAGATAAGCGCCAGCTGATTAGTATTGTATTGGCGTGGCGAATAATAGGGAATCCAATTTTTTCTACACCATCTTCGAAAATTTACAATAATTATTATTAACACATAAAACAATAAAATTATTTTGTTAGGATTAACACATGTAATTAATTGACTTAATAAAATATTGAATTTCAAAGAGTGTAGCAAATAAAAACATTTTTGTTTGTTTTTTTTTTTTGGGAGATAATTTTTTATTTGATCTTATTAGGAGTGTAATATTTCGATTTCGACTACGACATTTTTGTCTTAGATTAAAGCAGTTGTTTAATGTGGGACAAAAGTTTCGAAGTCGAAGTCGCAATACAACACTCTAAATTAGGCCGATTTCATTACATTTTTTTGGAAACACGAAATCTTTTGCTGTAATATAAGAATTACAGAAGTATATTTATTTGACATTCAGTCTCTAATGTATTAAGAATTTTTGTTTGTTTTGTTGGTTAAGCACCGCCTATATGCATTTCGTTCCTGCTTAAGAAACTCTTTAGTAGACTTCAACCCAAAATTTTTCAAATAAACTTAAAACTTAAACAAAACTATTTTCTTTACAGAAAGACTTAGGGCCTACTTCATAAAAAATATTTTGATTTTATAAAAGGTTTATTAATCAAATTTCCATAGAAAATTTGTTTCATAAACATCTTATTAAACAGAAATACTTTTCATTAATAAGGCAGTTAATATATCATTGAGAATCACATATGCAAACGCAATAAGTTTAAAAGCCTCAAACAAAACTCTTTGCAAAACAAACATCTTTATTCGATGTGGAATAAAATTTATTGCTAGCTAAAGCAGCAACTACTTGTAAAAATTAATTCAATGAATTCAAAATCGAATAAAGGTGTTTGTTTTGTAAAGATTTTTGTATGAGTCTTTTATGGCCTGTTTCACAATAACGAAACGAAACTTTCGACCGATAATTTATATTGAAAACAAAAACAAATTTTCATATTTTATTGTTGTTTTCAATATAAATTTTCAGTCGAAAGTTTCGTTTCGTTATTGTGAAACAGGCCATAAAACTTACTTTTATGTCTTTCTTTCTATACAATACAAATGAAGTTTTTTATTGTGTTATATAATTCAGCTATTAGGCCTACCATCTTGAAGTCTACTAAAGAGTTCCTTAAGCAAGAACGAAATGCATATAGACGGTGCTTGACCAACAAAGCAAACTTTTTTTTTTGCTTTAATTTTATTTAACCCTTTCAAATTTCAAAATGTGTTCATCATTTTTAAAATATATTTAATAAAACTAGTTTATTATGTAATTTTTATTTGTTTGTATATTTTACCCATAAATATACATACGTACATACTTACGTATGTATGTATGTATGTATGTATGTATATACATATATGTAGCATTATTTTTATTTACAAGTTTATATTATTAAATTAGAAATATTTTATACATATAAAAGCATATATATGTACATACATATATTTTTTTTTATATACACATAAAAATTTAATTTTATTAGGTATTTTTCAGCTTATTTTTAAGTATATACATAAACACATATTTTTGGTTTTTCTTAGAATATTGTTTTAATACATAAAAATTTATAATTTTACTGGAAATTTCTTTAAATCACATTTTTTTGCAGTTTTGAATAAATATGGTTTTTTGGATTTATTTCAAAACTCACTTAAAAAAACACTTACATGGCATTTTTAATTTCAACCTTTTACATACATACATATGTATGTATATGCATATGTAGATTTAAGTTAATAATATCTTTGGAATACAAAACTTATAAATCTCTTCAAATTGAAGATTGTATAAATAATGGAAATTTTAAATACTAAAAAAAAGAATAATGTAAAAAAGAATTAAAATAACTAAAAATATATTCATAAAACTGCACATACATACACACATATAAACATTTTTCTGTAAAGCAAACCAAATCAGAAAATATTTATGAAAATCGAGTGTGTACCAATAAAATATTATGACATTCTGACTCTCTTTACTTAAATAAAATTTCGTTCGTTTCAAAAAAAAAAATTATTACCCCATGTTTCCACATTTATATGAAAAACACTAATTTTCTTGAGTGATTTTCATACAAATTTTCTAGACGATTCGTCTGTCTGGGTTGTAGAAACAGGGTGTTAAATAAAAATGAAAAAAAAATCAGATGTGTATTTACCTGACGTTAAGTCTGCAATATATTAATATGAAGAATTTTCCTTTGTTGCTGGTTAAGCAACTTGTTACACTTTGTTAAAAATATTACCCCCTTTATGTGGAAAGCACTAATTTTTTTAGTCGTCTGCCTGACTTGTAGAAACTGCACAAATATTTATTTATACATTTCGTTTCTGCTTAAGACTTCAACCAAGAATTTTTTGTTCAACTCTACTGACGAGTTACTTAAAAACATAATAGAAACTGTAATATTCACAATGTAAATTTTTGTAAAACTGCTTATAAAAGCATTATTTTTTACACTACACATTGCAATAAATTTTTGTGACGAGGTGTATTTGTGTGAAATGTATTGGAAATTCGTAAAAAACACGATATAAGTGTGGCCTAACCAAACAACAAACAAATTTTGTAAAACGAAAACATTAAGCTTTGACAAAGTTTTATATACTTATGTATTATATATGTATATTAAAAAACCAATGTTATTCAATTTTATTTTTATTAATTTATTTGTTTTGCAAATTCATAAAATACATACATATGTACATATCGTCATCTTAAATGCTAACGGACGTAACTGCACTTTTATATTTTTTACAGGAGAAACAAAAAACATTACAAAATTAATAATAACGAAAGTATTCTTGAAAATGTTTTTCGAAATTTACTTGTAGTAAATCTGTTTGAATTTCTTTAATAAAGACATAATTTTTGGTAGCAGAGGTCTAAATATTTGTGTGAACATTTAGTTTGATAAAATTAACCATAATCAATCAAAAACTCGATTTCGAATTTTTATGTCTTTGTACGTCTGTTTGCATTTAAGGTGACAATATGAAGTTCGTTTTTTTTTTACAAAAATCGATTATTTACGATCGCAAATAATCGATTTTGGTTAAAATATTAAGTTCGAAAATTATGTGGCTTAAGTTTTTTTTTGCGATTATGGCACGATATGGTTAGCATTATCATGAATTCCACATGTGAAAATTACAGAATAAAACTTCTCATTCACACGGATTTTAATTTCGTACCATCAATTCCATTATAATTATGTCATGTTTTTTTTTGTGACACGGAACACGCACGACTCAACGGGAAGTGTTAGTGACGGAAAATCTGATTTTGTGCATGGTCGGGAAGTGTCGTGTTGAGTGAAATTGATACGAAAAAAACTCGAAACGATTTTAGGTTAAAATATGTATGCATGAATTTCCAATAATGGGAGTGTTTCAAACGGTAGAACAGTACTATGGTAAAGAAATATTTGCCTGTGGGGAAAAACTTAAATTTTTCTGTTGTGCCAAATCAAGGCGATATTATACTAGGTGGGCGCAAGGGATCAGGTGACTGTTTTTCCCGCTTGTTATTTGAATATACGTTGGATGTCAACACACATTTTTCAGTAAATTTTTTGACATTTAAAGTATACATTTCGCAAATCGAATTTAGCTGAGTATACTAAAATTTGATTTTAAGTGAAATTTACTTAAATGGTAGTTAAGCATGTCTATATGCATTTTATTGGTGCTTTACCAAATCATCAATAGACTTCAACCACAAATTTTGAACAGTCAAAAAACAGTCTTATCTTATGCACAAACTTTCAAAAACCATTTGATGAATTGGATAAGCACCAATGAAATGCATACATGCTTAAACACCATCAAGTAAATGTCATTTAAAATAAAATCATGACAATATGTCAAATATTAAGTTTCTTAAAGAAAACATTTAATATTTTGTATCGTCAAACACGCAACACCAGCAAATTTGTTGATACATAGTGTATTCGTGATAGTGTATGAGTCTCTTAAGCTTAAAGTTCTGAAATTAAACAAAAATATGTACATATGTACATATGTATATATTTCAATTTGATTTCATGCGTGTTGTGCTGTCTCATGTTGGGGGAATTTTTCACGTGCATGTTTCGTACATGTTGGACACCTTGGTATTAGTGTTCGGGTTGTGACGTGGCGTGTTGGGAAAATTCGTCACGCGTCCATCTCTAATTCCGACATCAACTTCGTCCTAGACAATTTTTTAAATATCACACTAATATTTAGAGCTTTTTTCAATTTCACTTTAATTTTTCTCGATTTAAACTTAAAATTTTTAATACTCGTATCATTTTAAATTGAACTTCTTAATTTTATTTGGAATTGCATACAGTATGTTGATACCACAACGTTTAAAAATTAAAAATTTTTGTAATAAAATAAGTAAAGCTAAATTTACACGATTGAAATTTTTCTTAACAATTTTGCTGTTTACACGAGTTTAAAGCATTTTGAAGAGCAATTTTGAAGAAAATTTCAATCGTGTAACTCTAGCTTAACTGTATACTGAAAGCAACAACAAAATTTTAAAATTTCTTTTTGTTTTGAATGTAAGTGTGCGACAAGTCGAACGCTGTCGACATCGTGGGACAGGCCTTTAGCTGTTCCTTAAAAATGTCGAATGGATTGTGGTTTTCTTTAAATTTTTTATTATATCAAATATCTCTATACACAAAATCTTACAAGAAAAAAATCGTTAGAGTAATGTAATTTATTACAAGGTAGTGAGGGGTTTTTTTAATTGAGGGTGTATGAATATGAATTTTGTATATGTATACTGTATATAAATATTATCGGTAATGTTCTCAATGAAAATGAAAAATGGTGTAAAGAAGCCGAGGGGTCTACTCTGTAATTCGAAAAGAAAGACAAATTTGTATTTCAATTACTTTCAATTCGAATTATGGAGCAGACCTCCAGAGCTCTGAAGAAATGTAGGTGAAAAGCGCCAGTTTTATGTTTATTCTAAGCATTATAAAAAAACGTCCGAGAAACGTGAAATAAACAACTTATTGCCAATTATTTAATCCCTTAAAGTATGCAATCTATTTTCATAAAATAAAACATTTCTAAATGTATTGGGAGTACAGTTCGCTACGTAAGTATGTTGCAATAACATACACTTCATATAACAGGTATCTACTTATTTAAAACGCATGTACTAAATTGGATTTATATATGTATATATATAAAATATACATATATATATATATATATATATATAATAGTATGCATGTATACATACGCATATAAATATATAAGCTAAGTACACATTAATAATATTACTATAAAACACACAACTAATATAAAACATTTTTAAATTTAAGCAAGGATTTTAAAGAAAAAAAGTGTTCTTTTAAAATAAAACAGTAAATATACTTTTAAAAATAAAATTATATATTAATTATAACACAAAACAAACACAACTTTCAAAAAATAAGTACATAATTAAGTACATACATACATATATTGTAAATTGTGAAACTTGCAAATAGTAGTTGTTAAATTATTTTACAATTTCATTAAAAAACAAAAAAGAAAAGAGACTTTTAAATAGAAAAAAAAAAAATAAATGAATAACGATAAAAAATTAATTCTTGTAAAGTTTTAAGCACCTCTTAATAATAATAAAATAAATGAACAAAATTCTCGTAATATACAAGTATTAGTAGTTTACTATATTGTTTAATGCTGTTTTTAAAAGTTTTTATTCGTCTAAATATTAAATTACTTATAGATTTATATACATACACACATAGTTATATAAATAAATATAAAAAATTATAAATACTTCGCTTCTATTTACATTAAAAGAAAAAAGTTAAGCAAGAGCAGCAATATACATACATATATTTATACATACACTAGTTTATAGAGTTTAAAATATAGATATACATAAATAATATACATAAATATTTAGTACATATACTATTAAGATATACATACAATTTGCAACAAAAAAAAAATTATTTAATTACTAAGCATATTATTATGCCCACAATTTGAAAATTAATTAGTATATCGCAAACTCCCAAGCCCCTCTCACACACATTTCGACAAGAATCTGAACATTTTAAGCATAACAAAAATATTTTGACACATTTGTTCATGACCCTCCTCAACTCCTTCCAAGCTAAAATGAAATTAATTCGTTGAAAAAATCATCAATGCACTACGGTTTTTATTGCTACCAAGTCATGATTATGGTCTTAATTTAATTTAAATTTGGAACAGAAAATTGCATTTAAAAAAACATTGGCAATAAAATTTGTGACAGCAAATTTTATATTTAAACTAATATACTACATGCATAAATATGGTGTTGCAACAAAAATTTTCCATATGCAGTCGAATTTTCTCTGACTCGAACTAGTTTGGTTGGCAGTAGCGTTGAAAGAACAAATCAAATACCATTCTGAAACTCGAACTCTCCGTAAGTCGAAGTTTTTTTTTGGGATAATGGTGATTCGAGTTATGGAAGTTCGACTGTATGTAGTACATTTATACATATGTAAATTTTTTCATATGTTTCTATTTTATGTGATTTCAAATTGTTAAAGTCTCAAACATAAAAAAATTGTCCCAAACATTGTGACAACCAATTTTGCGGTAATATTTTTAGGTGAAACTGCAAGTGTCAAAAGTTAGGGCCACCAATTAACAACACAAATAATAAGTGAAGTAAATATACCAAAAATTGTGACAAATAATTTTCCGAAAATATTTCTAAAGAAATTGAAAGCTTCAAAATTTAGATTCGCCAATTATGTAATAAAATCACCTTTGCAACAAAACTTGTGACAACTTATTTTCTATTAGTATGCTTTAGGGAGTCACCAATTAGTAAACAAGATCATTGTCCAAAAAGCTTTGGCAAGCGATTTCCTACTTCGTAATATATTTAAAACAGCCCGAAATTCTAAAGTTCTACGAAAAAGTATCCAGTTATATTTGTAAGTAAAGCTGGAGATTATTGTGCCGAAAAAATTGTGAAATTTTTATAAAATCACTGCCCCAAAACTTGTGAAATTCAATATGTTGCTAATAATTTAAAGATAAATTAAAAAAAAAAACATTGTCACAAAAAACCACAAAAGAATAACAATAAAAAATGTCCTAAAAATTATGACAACCAATATTTTAGTGATATTTTTCTGTGAAAATCAGCTTAAAAATTTTTTGCCATCACCTAATAAAGAAATTAGGACAACCAATTTAATGCAAAATCTATATCAGAAAAGCTAAAAATCAAGAATGTGCTGAACATTGTGACAAGCAATATTTTTGTAATATTTTTCAAAAATTATTATCATTTACACAAAAAAAATTAATGAGTAGATTTGGTAAATTCAAACGATTTTTTCGTTTTGAAATTTGTATGGGAAAAATACTTTTTGAAACGAGTTTTCGTTATTTTTCATACAAATTTGAAACGTTTAGAAACGAAATTTTTTACAAAATCTGCCTATAAATTTCTCAAAACTTGTGAAAACAAATTGTATGCAAATCTATTTCAGAGAAACTGAAAGTTAAACTTGTTCCAAAAATTGTGACAACCAATTTTCTGGCAACATATTTAAGAGAAACTGAAATTCAAAAACTAAAAGCACCAATTAATAAAAAAGGGATGATTGTCCCAAAAACTGTGACATTCAATGTGATGAAATTTTTAGCGAAAAAACTGCCAGAAATCATTGTTCTCAAAATCTATGAAAACTAATATTTTGGTAATATTTAAAAGTAAAATGAAAACTCTTGAAAGTTAGATCCATAAAACAATGAAAAAATCTGTGTCCCAAAAAATGCGGCAGCCAATATGATATGGTACTGCACAAAAGTATATGATAGTAGGACTTCTATCTATACTCAGCTTATTAAGAATTGTTTGCGTAGAAGTAATCGATAGCATAATTTTTGTGTAGGCGTGGCCTGCCCCTTTTTAAATTCGTGTGACTTAATACGTTTCATCAAAATCTGTTCAGAATCTTTTGCTGAACTTAAACATTTATATTATTATATTTTTATTATTGCTTCAAATGCAATTTTCAATTTCTCCGAAAAATTATTTTCTTCAAATATTATTTAAAAGAAATCTTTTATGAAATATGATAACCTCAAAAATAGGGCTTAAAGCATTTAAGGATTTAAGGAAAAATTTTGTTTGTTTTAGAAATTATTGCGAAACAAAGCTTTCATGTTCATCTCATATCACAAATTTTTTCCATCACAAAATTTTATATTCACACGTTCATAAATTGTGACGATATATTTTCTTTCTATGAAAGAAATATGTAATGACAAAAATAGTTTGCAAATTGCACATCTGTTATTATTTAAGGTGCATTTGGATACCTAAAAAATATTTCATATCTTCTCTAATTATAATTAAATGCCTAAAAATTTGTATTCTGTGCCAATTTTGTGCTTACATTTTTTTTTTCGGAATTGAACAACGAAAACTTCTTCGTTTTATATAAACATGCATTAAATCAAATCCTTTGCTTTTCAACAGACCACTTTTGTCCTTTAGGTGTTTTTTCCATAAATTTATTATTGTTGCTGCAAAAAGTGTTACTTTCAGATATATTGAAACTTCGTTCAGATGTATTTCTAAATTCGGAAAAAGGTGTTATTATGTCCATCAATTTCTTTATATTTATTCCTTTTTGCCACATAATGATAATTATCTCCTAACATTTGTGTCTATCTCTGGTGACCGTAGTGCCATTGCCAAAATATATGCACCCTTACTTATTCCAGTTGTCAACATCGACGTCACGTTAATACAATACCAAAAAAAATTGGGATTGTCTAACAACTGACTGTCGAAACCAACTGACTGCTATTGACAGGCTCCTGCTATTTTCTAGACCTTCGATGTTGACAACTGGCATAAGGGTGATGGACAACAAATAAAAATTTTTATTTCAAGATTTTATCAAAAACAATTTATATATTAAAAGATTAAAAATAGTTTAAAAATTATATATACATACATACATATAAATATAAATACATATAAATTATACAAAAGATATAAAATGAAACAAAAAAAAAAACTACAAATAAACTTATAAAAAAATTTAAATAATGAGTAAAATAATAATTAAAACTATTTAAGTATATATGTATTTCAACTGAAATATATAAATATATATATATATACATACATACATATACATATATAAATATATATAGTATATAAATAAATAAATAAAAACGAAAACCTAAATAAAAAAAAAATAAAAACAACTTCAAAACTTTCAAGTGTTTCTCTCAGTGCGGGTGAAAAAGGAAAATATAAGAAAATTTTGTATGAAAAAGTTGATACGAGTATAAAGAACTTTTTAATAATTCTATTGGAATGTTTCTATCCACCATTTGGGAGAATATTTGTGATTAATTATCTAGTGATTTTTCTAACCAAAAACTTATCGAAAATTATTATTCCTTTTTATTGAAAGATTGCATAAAATAAAATTTATCTACATATTATTATCACAAATATTTAGATCATAGAAAAGCTAGTCATATAAGGACTCTACAAGAAGAGTTGAGTTTGAGTTGAAAATCTATAATCCATCCATGCGTATAAAATAAGTAGAATGTAGCTTTCCCAGTAAAAAAAAGACACTCCAAAGAAGTCAAGAAAATGTAGAGTTTGTGATCCGGAAGTAGTGCAGATTTGGATAATTTCTTATGATTTTTACATATGATTGACATTGCAAGAAGTTCTCTTTTTAGATACCTAATCACCGAATCGGAAGCGATGTTGAGAAACATTTCCATTTTTTTTCCTCTAGGAAAAATGGTAAAAAGTTACCCATTTTCGAATTTAACCGCAAAACAGTGTTTTCAAGTAAATTTAAGTAAGGAACTTTTAATTTTTAGATCAAAATTATTATTATTATGAGTATTATTATTATTTTTTAAACCTATCAAAGAATTACAAGTTTTTGTATGACTAAAATAAACTTCTACTTGCTTTTCTGCTAACTATCGGCATATTAAAAATATGGATTTTTTGGAATATGCAATTTAGTCGTCAATATCATATGATAAAACTTTAATCTACTTAATGGATATATTGTTCACAAGAAGCCACAAAATAATACAAATTGATATAAAAGTGGACTTAAAAAAAACTAGCACGTGTGCCCAGCCAAAAAAATGGGCAAAATGTTACTTGAGTCGCTCAATGGTAACGTTGCACACGTATCTACTAGATTGCTTACTTACAAGTGTTAAAAATAAGGGTGGAAATAATGCCCATGCACACAAGTCTGCAATATGATCATTCAGTTTCACATGAAACTAATAAATAACTTATCATAAAATCTTCATGATTTTCTGCCTGGTAAATCCGCTCGTTAACAAAAAAACCTCATTAAGATTTTTGGGAAATTTTATTTATTTTACTTCATTATTTTTCCTGTTAATTTTAATAGTTTTTAAGTTTAACTTCTTTTGTTATTAAGCTAATTGTCTGCGATGTTTTGTAGATTTTTTATATACCTTCTCAAGAGGTTATAATTTCTAGAACGATTAGCTAGTACATTAACACAGTGGAGTTCGATTACAACGAACAACGTGAACTTAGTAGTTTTAATAAATAAGACTGTATGAAAACGTATGGACAAAAAATCACTGGTTTCCTGCAGACACAACTTTACTGAAATTTTACAAATTTTAACTAATGCCGGCCATACACTACACAAGTTCAGTGCTCAAGTCTGGCACTGCGTAAACTAAGCTTGTGACACACACTATACAAGTGAACTGTCCATTTTTTATTTTAATGCGCCATAATGCTGGTGATTCTTTGTATAATTGTAGGAACTCTGTCCAGAATATTTTTTCTGCGCTCATTTCCTGTTTTGAAAAAATCACGAGACAAATGAGCATTTGCAACTTACACTCAGCGTGACCGTTTGACCGACTAAAGTGACAAATTGCCACTTTTTCGACTGCCTTGCCACTTTTTTTTACTGCCTTGCCACTTTTTTCTCCCTTTTTTTAGAATGAATTAAATAAAAATTCATTAAAAATAAAAATTTTAATGTAGTTTTCTAGTTTTTTTTTTAATTTTGCCCCCTTTTTTTGATAAATCCCCTTTTGGTGCCACTTTTTGAAAAATGTCATCGGTCACCCTGCTTACACTACACAAGTTCACTGTACAGTTTTCAAACTTGAGCAAATATCAAAATCGTTTTGATATTTACTCAGTTCACTGCGCAAATAGCACAACCACCCCCATACATTATACAAAAGCACTTTACAGTGCCAGACTTGTGCAGTGAACTTGTGTAGTGTATGGCTGGCATAACAGCAGTTAAAAGGACGATTTACTGTGTATCGCTCAGTTACTCAAACAAAATCATAACTCAAAATAGGCAATTTTTGACAAAATGGTGCAGAATTAATCCTCATATCATTCTTCATATTGTGTAAACACTTTCATACCAATATCTTTTTTACTCAACTCCTGAAAGCAAAATATAATTTTCTTTTTCCATTAAGTTGTGTGTAAATTTTTAACTTTAAACTCGTTTTCTGGCAAAATTGTTTTTTTTTTTGAGTTATGACGTTGTTTGAGGAAATGAGCGATATGTACAAACAAACATATGTATATCGAGCCTTATCTTCGATTTTATCGTAAACGACATGTTATCGAAAATATACTTTTTTATTGATAACTTTTAAGATACGGGCTATAAAATTTTATCGTAAGCTACAATTTACGTACATATGTAAAACAAATTTGAATATTATAAAGAAAAACCTTCTCCTGAAAAATTTAATTTTTGTCGCTTACGATAAAATCGAAAATAAGGCTCGGTATACATGCTTATGTAAATACACGTTGTGCAACAATTTTTATACTATTATCTTTTATATTATTGAAGGAGTTTATTAATTTTCACTAATATTCTTATTTAAAAAAATAAAAATTTCTAAGATAAAATACAAAATTTTGTTAAAACTTGTTAATTTTTTCAAAATTACTTTAAGAGTTTGTTTTTAGTTTATATAAACATATCTAGAAATAAAAGCACAGGGTAGTAAAAGGTGGGTAGTTTAAAATTGTCAACAGTGGTATTCCGGTTTAACGAACGACATAATTAATATGTTAAGCCGAAAGATTCGTACACTTTTTCTCTTATTTTCATCCATAAAAAACTTTTTGAAATAAAAGTAAATACATAAAATTTTTTTAGTTATATACGTACAGCAAATAAAAACTGTACAGATTAATCGAATGTTGATATTATATTTATGAAAAACATTCCAAAATTTCTCAGCAAAACTGGAAATAAAAAATGTTTGCTACATCTGACTTGTCAGTTTTGTGAATCACATGTAAAGCTATGTATAGGCGGTTGTCAGATCTTACAATATTGCCAGTAAAATATGCCAAAAATTTCTTACAACCGTGTGAACGAACCACAGATATGTGTGAACTGCCATTTTTTTCTGACGTCGTTTCCAGAAAAAATCATTGTCAGTCCACCGCAAGAGTAGCATCTGAGAACAAATTGTCAGACATCCTACAATCGTTTGAATATGGCAATATATTTGTCAGACATTTTAATTTTGTCAGATGAGCGAAGTTTATGCATCTGACAATTTTGTCATTGTAAAAGAATTCTTTCTATGGACGTGTGCAGAACACGCTTGATTTTAAAGAAAAAGGAAAGTGCAAAAGTATAACAAAAAAATATGCAGCCAAAATCATTGTAATCGCTTCTTTATGGTCAATAATAATTTATATTTTCAATTTTTACATTTAACACAACCACAAACGAGTATGGGAACGCAACAACAGATCTGACAATGTTTGCATATAACAAGCGTGTGGACTGACAATTTTTTGACTGAAAATTTTGTCAGTTAAATTTCTTGTCATACAACCGTCTGGCAATAAATTTGTAAGATTTTCTGACAAATTTGATACAAGCGTGTGAACTGACAGATAGATTATCTACAGATCTGACAATATTGTAAAATCTGACAATCATCTGTACATTATGTCTGTCAAAATCGCCACTTAACAGAAGATTTTTAATATTCGCCACCACACAATCTTTTTATAACAAAACCGCTGATGTCAAATGATTTGTCAGAAGGAAATAGAACAGGCTATAATTGAAATTTTGTCATCTGACATTTCCGGCCTGTCTTTTATAAAAGCAGTTTTTCAAAAGTAGTAAACGACAATGTTTCAAAGCAATGTTTTCGCATTCAAACTCAAAACGCATTAATTGCTATAATTAATAAAATAAAAATCATCAACAGGGAAACCGCAAATATGCAATTGCATGTTTTTTCTTGTGCGACGTATTCATGCGGGGACAAGATATTTATCAGTTTCAAAACTTTATATTAATTTTGGCATCGATTTGTTAGTGCATATTTTTGCATATTTTACCCTTTAGAGCATGTTTTTGCATCTATCACTCTTACACGCATATTTTTAGCATATTTTCTAATTTTTAAAGCATAATTTACGCTTTTAGGTCATATTTTGAAATTAAATAAACAAACAAAAAAAAAATTAAATAAAATAGATAAAAATTTTTATTTTAATATGCTTACAAGCTTAAGTGTTGCACAAAATTTTCATTTTTATTTTTCGCCATCTAAATCTCATTTCCAATATTTCATGTGTTGTACACATTTTCGTGGTTATTACGGACGTTAGTTTGACGGAACATTGTCAATACATAAAAGTTTATTTAGATGTGGCATGCAAAGATTTTATTACAAAATATATATTGACCTAAATTGTTGTTTATTGCAATAAATATTATACATAAAAATCTTGTCTTATTTATCGAAAATACAGTTCCCAAGTTTTAATTCTGATATCATGATCTCTTTTGAACTTGAAGTTAAATTTTCAGGAGATTATTCAAAAAGAATTAATTTGTATTATTTGCTTTCGTCAAAATTTGTATGGTAATTTTGTTTCAACGTCCCAGGTTATTGTTTTTAGTACGGCAGTTATTCTTTGTTAATTTTTTATTGTTTCCTTTTTTGCTTATGTTGTTGAAATTTTGAATTATAAATATATTTTCATTTCAAATAAACCAATATATTTTATTTTAAGAGCATATTTCAAGGCACATTTTTTGAGTTTTTTGTGCATATTTTAAAGTTTTTAGTGCATATTGAATGCGCATAAAACACTTTTTTTAGAGCATATTTCTGGTTTCCCTGATCATCAAAATCAAATTTTTTTAGTTTCTTGCTGACGTGTTTTGGTAGGATTTAATTGTAATTCGTTATTCTCCTGAATTACAAAAAAATAGCTATAAAAATCGCCAACAAATTTCTATATCGCCAGAAAAATCCCCATGTCGCCAAATCAAAAATTTTGACGCCAAATAAGTTTGTCGCTATATCTGACATCGCTGGTATCTGTAGTTCGAGAAGGGTTTCCACCTTCATTTATACTATTCAAATTAAATTTTCGATTCCGTTTATTCCCAAAATTGCCAAAGTTTTTGTCATTTTGTATGCACATATTATATACTTATATATTTTCATTCAATTTAAAATTTGTGAACTAAACACATTCTTTATCATGCATAGTTGAGCAATGAATAATCAGAAATAAAAATAGTAATAATCAGTGCTTGCAGTTAGTTAATTAATCATTTTAATTAATTACAATGAAGAAAATAAATATTTACTATCAATGTCTTTCAATTGCAAAACGTCAGAAAATGTTTGTCTCCAATCTAAAAAAATCCCAGAAAATGCCTACACTAGCAACACTGTATCCTCGTACTAGTGTTTGCTTTAGCAGTGGTCAGGGTGACCGATGACATTTTTCAAAAAGTGGCACAAAATAGGGGATTTATCAAAAAAAAGGGCAAAATTCAAAAAAAAAATCGAGAAAACTACACTAAACTTTTTAATTTTAATGTATTATTATATATTTCACTTTAAAAAAGGGGACAAAAAGGGGGAAAAGTGGCAAAGCAGTAAAAAAAAGTGGCAATTTGTCACTTTAGTCGGTCAAACGGTCTGAAATTCAGAGATTTAATTTATGACAGCGAATCGAAACCGCCAGCACTAGATACGGACCAGTGTTACCACTGTGATACTAAGGCATTTTTTTTGAGAAATAGCACTTAGAACAATAGAAAAATGAACAGTATTGCAAAATATTTTCGGGAAAAATATTCATCCAATATGGAAAAAAATACGAAACATACAGGAGAGGTTGTCAGTAACATAATAATAATATTTTAAAATTATTGCACTATTAATATCTAGTCTTTTATTTAAGGTCAGCATTTTATTCTTAAATCATCAATTATGAATAAAGTATATTTTTTTTAAATACATTTCGATATTCTTTGAATATCATATTTAGGTCTTAATTATTTCCAAAAATTAAAAATCAAAAACAAGAAAAACTAAAAACAGATGTGTACATTTAATTTTTGGAAATAATTCAGGTCTGAAAATGATATTCCAAGAATATCGAAATATGTATAGGCATTTATGGAAAAAACTAACAATATAAAAAAATATTTTATTCATATTGACGATTTAAAAATAAAAACCTGAACTAGGAACTAGGCTAGATATTAATTAATGTATGTATAAAGGTCGAATAATTTGAAATAATATTTTTATTTATATTATTGCATTATTATTTATATTCTATAACAAAAATGAAGTGAAACTTAAATTTGCTTGAGCCTTTTTGCTTTTAAAAGCAATTTTTTCATGACCCATTTTTTTTTTAAATATCCCTTTTTGCGACCCTTTTTGAAATTTGTCAACGGTAACCCTGCCGCCAGCAATACATTGGGACTGTATGAGCGAGTACGAATGAAATGAAACAATAACATTTGTGGTAGTTGTTGTTGTATTCATATTCAAGAATATGGTGGGTTGTACGGATATATGGATGGAGGTTAGAAAATCTAGGCATGTATTTATTTTGTTTGCATGAGTCTGTCAGTTGATGTTGCTACGATTGCTGTTAGTGCTGTGATTGCAGTTGCTGCTTTATAATTGTATCAGCGGTGCTGTGAGTGTGAGTGCGAGTGTGTGTTATAAAAACCTATAACACGTTCCTTAAATTTATCATTCGTTTGGCAATTCTCAAACGTTCAATAAAAGCATTCAGCAACGGAGTCAACGACAAAGTTTGTTTATTTTGCCCTTTTTTTAAATAATTTAAAAAATTAATTAACGTGAGAAGCAAGAGTTGTGATTAGAGTTTTTTCTTAAATCATTTAATATATATACATATATATATATATATAGCTCAAAAAAAATTTATTAAAAATGCCTTTTGCCCGGGATCAACTGGAGTCAGTCATAAATGAAAAATTAAGCAAATCGGAAACAATAAAATTAAGAAATAAACATATTGGGTAAGTTACTTTTTTTTGAAAATTAAAATTACTTATATGAAATTGTTAAAATGAAAATGGATTTTGTTTTTTTAATTTTTTATTCATAAGTTTTGAATTATTGTTATTATTATATCAGATATCGATCGAAATTTTTAAATATCTCCATATATTTAAACTCTTTTGAAATTTGGCTCGGTGTCAAGTGCCTTAATTTTCTCCTGGTCGTTACCCAAAAATTTCAAATAAATCAAGTGATAAAATATATTAAAAATATTAAACTAGACATATTATTATTATTACTATTATTATTGTTTTCAGTACCCTTTTCTAACCCAATTTTTTTATTCACCTTTTTTTAATTTTTGTTCCTAACGCCAGAAATTACCAAAATCTTTAAAAAACATTTTCATATGTACATACATACATATGTACACAGAGAAAAAAGTAATATGCATAAATTTGTAATATCAATTAAAATTTTGTAATATCAATTAAAAAATTAATTAAATTTTTACCTGTAAGCAAATTTGCTATTATCAATTAAGTTTTAACAGTCGACTTAATTAAAGCAATTAAAAATTTAATTGAATCAATCAAATTCTTAATTGAAAATATTAATTGGTAAACAATTAGATCTGTGTAGATGCATGTGTGAAATAAAAGTTTTTGTTTTCTTGATTATCCGCGCATAACTGTTACAAATTTGAGAGATGATTTCGCTAAAATCTTATAAAATATCGCAGACATATTATTTATCTCTCTTTTGTTAATTTTAAATTAGAAATCTCTAAACTTTCTTAGAGATTTAGGGCAAATTTAGACGCATTTTTCTTCATTAATTCTGTGATAAAAAGGAACAAGTGCTTAAGGCGACTTAAGCTAAAACCGATTTAATTATATAATTACGATTTTTCATTGTCATGAGTTTTCAATTTATTTTTTTTTATTAATTTATGTCATAAATGCTTTCCCAAATATTCATAAAATTTTAAATGAATTCGAAATGTATTTTATTTCAAATTTGTCACACAAAATTTTCATAAAATGGATTTCAAATTCATTTTATTTTTTTATGAATACGGGGGCTTATGCTTATTTTATTTATTTAAAAATTGTATACCATTTGGACTAAAATGCCCAAAATTGTTTGAAACAATCAAATCAAAAATATTTTACTAAATAAGTAAAATAATAATTTGTGATTATTAGTGCGTTAACAAATGTTTAACTTCAATCAAATTTTCTTTCGAAACCCGTAGCGTAACATAACGTTTTTCTATTAGTTTTGAATTTAAATTTAGCTAAATTTATACAATATTTGGGTGAAAACTAATATGTTTTCTTTTATTTCAAAAAATCGTTCAAAAGAAATAAAGTGTTTTCCTTGTGCTGCATTTAAAATAATTGTGGTTTGCTTTATAAGCAATAAACGTACAAATTTTGAAAATAAATGTCTTCGCAAAATAACTTAGATTCAGTTAATTTAAAACTTTTTTGATCCTGGTTTAATTATAATTTCGACCTGGGATATTTGAAATTAATATTTAAAATTCCACAATTATAGCAATGGCAATATCTTCAATAGTTCTCCAATCCACAGCTCAAGACTTTTACTTGAAAAAAAAAAACAAAAATAAACTGAAAATTTAATTGTGTCAATTAAACTTTTTAATTAGTTAAATTTCTAAACAAAAGTTAAGTTGACCCAATTAAATTTTTAATTTAAATTAAATGTTGAAACAAAAGTTTAATTGGCTCAATTAATTTTTTTTTTTTTTTTATTATTTGTACTTTATTTTTTCCATTAAAGGTGTTGCTTAAATATTTTTTTTTACGTTTAAGAATACAGAAATAAATTCAGTAAAGTGCGGCTTTGACTCGCGCACGAAGGGTTCCGTACGTTGGGCTTTGAGCATTTTTTTAATAGTGTTTTTTTACGTTTTTTCAGCTGAAATAATTTTTTTTTGTTTCGCTTTTTTCTCGTTTTGGCAATTTTTTTAATTTTGGCGATTTTTTTTTCATTTTGGCGATTTTTTTTAATTTTGGCGATTTTTTCATATTGGCGATTTTTCCGATTTTTCGCGATTTATTTTCGATTTAGAAATTTATTTTAATTTGGTGTTTTTTTTTATTTTGGCGATTTTTTTTCGGTTTGGCGATTTTATAATTTTGGGATTTTTTTATTTTACCGTTTTTGAAAATTTCAAGAAGTTTGCTCTTACGGATTTCAAGATACAGCAAGTTGTCAAAATTACATAGTCAAAATTGCATTAACTGATGGAAATTTTAAATTTAAATTTTAGTGTTAATTGTTCCAGTCTGTATAAAAATACATTAACTTTACAAATTTCAAGTGTATATACATACAATTGTATGCATATTACATGGGATTTTAACATTTTTCATTGCTCGTTTTGGAACACCCTTTAATTTTTAACTCTCATGTATTTGTTGTTGTAGCGGCCAAAGGTCTACACACTGTGTCTAAATTTCAGGTCCGTAGATCTTACGGATCTCGAGAAAATGCCCTGTGACAGACGGACAGCGTAGCGAAAACAATAGGGGTCCTTTTCACCTTTGGTGTACGGTACCCTAAAAACGTCTAAGTATGTAGTTTTAATTAAGTTCATACTTTTTCTTAAAGCAACACTTTTCTAAATTTTACTTTTTGTTTATACCTGAACCAGTGTCTCTTAATCAATAATTCAAGGATGTTGTGCCCTTGAGGATAATTTTGCCTTTTAAAAATAATTTTTCATTTCTTTGTCAAGGTCATGTAGTATATATATGTATGTATGTATATCTTGTTGCCAACTAGAAAACTGCAATAAAAACAAAAACGCTTATTTTTTGTTGTTTTCGCTGCAGTAATATTTGCATACACATGTGCATATGTACGTATCTATGGATGCAAGTTATTTGATAAAATGAGTTCGTTGGCATTGTTCATTTGAGAGATTTTATTTATTTGTACCTGCGTAGAAAACGCGATATTTTTCTCTCTTTTTTTTAAGGAGGAAAAGCAACCTGTTTATTTATTTATTAAGTTATTGTATATATTATTAAATCAGCAAATAAAAAGAATTTAGAAAAAATAGCAATCTTGGCAAAAAATGTCACTGCCACTGTTCCCATGAATTACTCGGTCACGAAAATCATGGAAAAGTCCTCGTTGTACTTGTTTTAGGTTGAATTATATTTTAAAGTGTGCTAAGATATTTTAATATTATTACATGTGTGCCTATTATAGAGTTTTCTTGCACTACACTATGCAATTTTGATGAATATGTATAGAATATGTATTCTCTTCCACTAGTGACTAACTACACTTAGCAACAAAATTAAAGCTTTTCCAAAATAACAAGATTTAGCAATATCACAATGCTCTTTTCTGCATTATTAAGTCGAAAAACGCATATTTTGAGATATGACTATGTTGCAACAAAGAAGCGATATGTTCAGAACTTTTAGTAATTTTTTTCATATCCGATTTGGGAATAAATTAAATTCCCTCATCTGGCAACACTGGATGTGAGGGAGGTGGGAAGAGCCAAAAAGAGAGTTAAAAGTCGTAAAGCAGCTCTAGGCTGTAGGAGACCCCTCGTTTGTTGTCTGGCCTAGAACGGTTTTGCGTCTCACTCGCAAGCGTCAATGACTAACCTTAACTAACTGTAACCAGGGTTGCCGTTGGAAATGTCGAAAAAGTGGCATGAAACGGGTATTTAAAAAAGGGGTAAAAAAAGGTATTTTAAAGCAAAATAGGTTCAAGTTTAAAACATTTATTTCAATAAAAAAAAAACAAACACGAATTTTAGGAATTAATTATATACATTAGACTAAAATAAAATTAATTAACATACATACTTCCCTCTAACCGGCCATGTCGTAAAAATTATCGGATAAAGCTAATAATTTTTTTAAAGTGGATATAGTCAAAAGAATCGTAAGTTTTAATTTACATGTGAAAAAATATTAGGAACGAACGGTTTTGCCGGTTTGCAAGGGATAAATTAAAAAGTGTCACAACGGCAACGCTGACTGTAACGCTTACAGTTATTGAATTTTATATCTGCAGGTGCAAACGCATTTAATAATATTTATGCAGATGGAGAGAGTCCTACTGTTGGATTTTGGAAACTCCTACTTCCTTTACAAAGATATACATAGATAGGGAGACTTCCAAAACGTGAAAACTGAAAGATTTTTTGTCATTATTTTATGTGCTTTTATTAGGATATGTGCGTGAGTCACGCATTAGTCGCATGTGAGTCACGCGTGATCGTGGTTGTATTTTTATATAATAATGATTTTAAAAAAATAACGTGTGTGATTTTAGCTAACTTTTTTAAGCTTGTTAAGAAATATATTTTTGGATAATTCACATCCGAATTCATTCAATGGAAGGCAGTTCATCAGAAGCATGCATGAATAAAACAAATCATTACTTTTTGCACCGTTTATATGCATTTTGTTCGGTATTTCTTAAATAAAAATAAACCATTTTTATTAATTAATTAATTATTATATTATACACATCCAATTTAGTGTACTCACTATTGTAGTTCTGAGGATGTAGGGAAAATAATAATCACTTTGTACGGGTGCTACCAGTCTCATGTTGGAACATGCAGTTTATTCTAAGATCCACCCATATAAAATTTACGACCCCACTGTGCGTTGACAGTACACCTATCCCTCGATTTACACGATAGATACGTTCCTGAGAAAGTCGTGTAAATCGAAATTTTAAATTTTTGTATGAAAAATCGTGTTAATCGAAAATAAAGGCAGAATCGCGTAAAAAATTTATTTTATTAAAAAATTATGTATGTATTTCAACTTAGTTCTTAAAATATCAGAAACGTTTACTCAAAACACATACAAATAAAACTTTATTCATTAAACAAAATAAATGATATTCATAAAAACAAAAACAAAATTAATGTAATTCATAAAATATTCAAAAATATTCAATAAAACATATAAGAAATCGTGTAAATCGAGGTATTTCATAAATCTCTCAATTTACACGAAAACCAAAATAATCGTGTGTGATTAAAATCAATCAAAATATACTCCAATTATCTATCTGTCGTAATTTACAAAATTGATTTTCTCTTATTCTTAATAATTGCAGACAAGCTTGTCAATTGTTCTATCGCTCGGATCCTTTAAAAATCGTGCGAGGTCAGGGACAGTACATGTACGATGAGCAGGGCACACGCTATTTGGATTGTATTAACAATGTAGCTCATGGTAAGTATTTTTAATTATACTATGAAGTAAAATACAACTGTACTAAAAATAAGTCTCAAGGCAAAGGGTCCTGAAAACTTTGCCCCTTAGAGAGGTTTAAATAGAATATTTTGATTAAACAAATATGTATGTATGTAACTCTAATTTAGGCAAAAATGAAACGAACTGCGTCAAACAAATAAATATAAGTATTTGTTTATGTACACAATTATCAAAGCCATCAACCTTAGAGTTCATTCAATCATATGAATACGAGTACAATCACTTGTAGTAGAGCATTTCTTTGAAGTACAAGCAGAGAGGCAGGAAAGCCGTCATAAACGTTTTACCACATTTAGGCAATAAAGTTAATAAACTTTATTTGTTATAAAATTATGTACATACATACATACGAGTATGCATACATACTATATATATATATATATATTTGCTTATAATTTGAAAAATATAATTAAAAAAATATTGTGTTATTGTTTAAAATTGTTTTTATACATATGTATGTTTATTTTTCAATGCGCCTTAGAAATAACCTTTAATTTTTCTTTTAATCTAAGGAAAATACCTTAAGATTTATATCAGTGGTTGACAAGCAGAATGAAGTACTCGATTAGATTAATATTTTTTCAATTTAATGTTGACATACGCGTGAGGAAAATTATTTGCAAATCTTACATCGGTTTTTGGAAATTTTTTTTAGTTTTGGCGTTTTTTCTTAATTTGGAATTTTTTTCGTATTTGGGATTTTTTCGGTTTTGGGCGTTTTTGGAATTTTTTTCGGTTTTGGGCGTTTTGGGATTTTTTCGGTTTTCGGAGTTTTTTTAGTTTTTGCGTTTTTTCCATTTTGGCGATTTTTTCAGTTCTTGGAGATTTATACCTGGTTTACATTAGGATTTTTTTTTATAAAAATTTCATGAAATTTGTTGCACGCATCTCTTTTTATTTGCGCTATAGAAGAGAGTGATATGTATATAAGGATTGATGTAGGATCAATTTCTGGCATATTTTTAGATGTGATTTGCTTCTCCGGGCCTGCTATTGACAAATGAAAAAATTTTCATGCATTTTTTTTCATGAAAAAATGCTTAATGTAAATCAGGTATTAGTTTAGTTTAATACATATTTTTTAGTTCTGGCATATTTTTTCATTTCGCCAATTTTTGTCGGTTTTTGGCAAATTTTTTCGTTTTGTCAATTTTTTTTTTTTTTTGGAATTTTTAGTTTTGTTTCGGTTTCTGGCGATTTAGTTTAGTTTAATAGTTTTTTTAGTTCTGGCACATTTTTTTAATTTTGCCGATTTTTTCCGGTTCTTGGCGATATTTTGTTTTGGGACTTTTTAGTCTTAGCGTTTTTTGAAAATTTCAAGAGTTTGCCTCTTACGGTTTCCAGCAAGTTGTCAAAACTGCATTAAAAATTAAAATACCCTTTAATTTTGATTTTTGTTAAATTTCAGTATTAATTGTTGTAGTCTGCATAAAAATACAATAATTTTGAAAATTTCAAGTGGCTGTGGTATATTACATTAGGATTTCAAATTTTTTCGTTGCTCGCTTTACCCTTTAATTTTTAACTGTCATATATTTGTTGTTGTAGCGGTCAAAGTTTTATATATTCTGTGAACATTTCAGGTCCGTAGCTCTTAAGGTTCTCGAAAAAAAAACCAGTCTGTGATGACGGACATCGTAGCGAAAACAATAGGGTTCTTTCCACCTTTGGTGTACGCAACGCTAGAAAAGACCTCCTCAGGCTTAATAAAATAGTAATAGGCTTAATATAATATATATATATTTTCTTAATTTAGAAATATTCATACATATGTATGCCATCGTTTGAGAAACAAAAATAGAAAACAATAAAAAATTCATGTCCAAGGTCAGCCACTAGAAATATAAATAGCTTCTGCTCAAAACTTGTTATGGCATCAGCTGACCTATTTTATCAAAATCAACAGGAAGAGCTTTATTTAAATACATACAGTTACACAGATAATAATACGTACGATGTAAGCCAGTGAAAAATGTATGATCATAATTATACGTACCCTAAAACAAATATTCATTTAAACAACTACGAGTAATTAGTATTTAGTTGACAAATATTTTGCATACATCAATCATTTACATACATATACTATGTATAAAAAAAATTCAATTTCAAGAGCAAGATTTCAAAAACAAAAATTTTCTAGTGGGCACGTATTATTATTATCTCTGTGAGTGTATTTTTAAACTATTTTTATTATGCCCTATTGTGCTGTGCAGCAGATAATAAATTTAGAAAAATTTTACGAATATGTACAATCATTTACTATTCACGTGTGATTTGCTTTATATACATATGTATGTATATGTCAGTGTGTTTGTATGACTATTTGTAGCAATTTTCCATTCTAACTTAAACTTTATGAGAATAAATAAACATGTAAGTCTACAATTACTGATTACACATTTCGCTATAAATTTAAATATATTTTTCAACTTTTTGTCAGTACATTCATACGTATGTAAGTATGTACATATGTATGTATTTACATATGTACATACATATGTGTTCATACTTTTACAAACGTGAATTAAAAAGGGGCAAGTAGTAACACGTTTTTACGACTTAATAGTCGTGAACAAAACGAACTACGAAGAAAGTAATAAAAATATTCCATTTCAATATAAATAATGAAAGCGGGAGGGTGTGTACTGAAACATTTCAGATGGAAATGATAACAAAGAATTTCTTTTACGTCAACATTTCGGAGCGTATTTGAACTAGAGATGGGAGCGTGTCAAATTTTTCCAACATGACTGGACCCAAACACGAATGTCAAGATGTCCAACACACACGAAACACGCATGCCAAAAGTTTTCCCTACACGATACAACACAACACGGACGAAGTGAAATTGTATAGCAAAAAATCATTTATTTTATATTCAAATAGATACATAAATATTCATGTTTAATTTCAGAACTTTAAGCTTAAGAGATCCATACACTATCAACAAAGTTGCCGGTGTTGCATGTTTGGAAATAAAAATGTTTAAATTTTTTCTTTATTGAAAATTCATGCACCTACACAGAGAAAAAACTGCCTCATAGAATCAATAAGATTTTCTCTATGAAACGTTTTTAGGCTAAGGGATATCCCAGCAGAAGGAAGCGAAGATTTTTTCATAGAGATTCCTTATTGTTTTTATGTGTTAAATCTTATTAATTTTATCAAGAAGAAAACCACATTAAATCAAGAAAAAATCTTATTATTCCCAACTGTTTTTACTCAATTTCCGTTATTTTTGGCACCAAAAAAATAACAATCCATAGAGAAAAACTTCTTGATTCTATTAGGTTTTCTTATAAATTGTAAACTATAGGGATTTCTTATTGATTTTATTAGGTTGCCCTATTAATTTTTTTAAAAAGGTTTTCTTCTTGATTTTATTAGGCTATCTTATTGATTTTTTCAACAAGGTTTTCTTCTTGATTTTACTAGGTTCCTATATGATTATGTGTAAAGCATCTTATTGCTTTTTTTAATAAGGAAATCTTCTTGATTTTATGAGGTGTCTTGTTATTTCGTTTCTATAAATAGACATCTTTTCATCTTTTTCATTTTTGTATAAGAATGTTTGCACAATAATTTCAATGGTTATTCAGGCTGCTTGTTAGCATATTGGTTAGAGTGCTTGTCTATCAGGTAGAAGTTTGCTGGTTCAGTACTTGTTGAGTAAGTTAGTTAAGAATATAATATAATGTGTATGTATGTATAAATAAATAACATCTACAATATACATACTACATACATACATATATGGTATAGAATATAAATCAAAATACAAAAGAATAAAGACGCAATTGTTTTTTATTTTTTATTGAAAAAATCAATAAGATAACCTCATAAAAACTACAAGATTTCTTCTTGATTTTTTCAAAAAGGTTTTCTCTATGAAATTAATACGATTTCCTTATTGAAAAAAAACCATAGAGAATTCTTATTAATTTTGTTCTATTTTATGAGGTATTTAGTAGGCACTGTTTTCTCTGTGTAAAATGGTTTTTTCGTGTCAATTTTGCCAACGCGATACGACCCAACCATGCACGAAATAAGATTTACTGTCACGTGTCACGAAAAAAACACAACAAGAGCCCATCTCTAATTTGAAGTAAACTAAATACTTTAGTCTTATCTTCAAGTGACACCATATTTATATACATACATGCATGCATATGTATGTATGCATGTACATATTTACTAATTATCTCAAAACTTAAAATCTCGCTAGTCACAACTTGTTAACTTTTACTTAGTACACACACATACATACATACATATGTACATACATGTATAAATATTTTTTCTATTATAACAAGTTACGCAGGTACCCAACAGAAAAATCTCGTGAACAACACGTGATAGATGAAAAATATGTCTGTATGTATGTGCACACATGCATATGTATGTATGTAATAACAAAAATAAATAAATTGGCCAAAACTACACGAAATGGTCGGGCGTTGACCTGTTTAGTTATAGATCGGTGCCTCGTTTCTGTAAGGAATGTGAGAACTTTTCGAGTCGAAAAAATTGTTATCATCCTGTGAAACACAGGGTGAGTAAGAAAAAAACTGTATTTGTTGATATTTTTTGTAAGTTTATATAAGTTTTTATGTGAGTAACCCTGTGTAAAATAGGACAACCAATATAATTATTTAATTTTTCTCGATCCGAGAACTTCTCACAAGTTACAGAAATGGGGTACTGGACTTCAAAAATTAAGTCCCAGTCCAGACTTGCAATTTTTATTGCAGCAACTTTTTATTTTTTAGTGCAAAAGAGCGAGAGAGTAATACAAAAAGTATACATTTCTATTTCAACACTCTCACACATATTCAAGAATTGCTGCAACAAAAATTGCAAGTCTGGACCGGCACTAACAATCACCAAAAAAATTTAATTTATGCATATTTTAAAATTGGTAAATTTTCATATGCCCATACATACATACATACATGTTCGCTTCATGTGTATGTATGTATCTCAAATTTTTTTTATATCGTTACCTAAAACGTAAACTACCCTAAATGATGTATATATAATTAATAATATTATGATGAATATTAAAACTGCTTTGATTGTGGGAGCCATACATTTAAAAAATCTCCTTGGTTAATCTAGCAAAATTTAATTGTCGAGTCTAGGGTTAATTGGAATTGTGGTTAGTCCTAGTTTACACTATGCAAGTCTTATTGCTATTTGTTAGGAGAGAGACGAGGGGAACAGAAACGTTTCTTTTCCCCTCGTCTCTCTCCCTTAACAAACTAATCAGCTTAGCAATAAGACTTGTATAGTGTAAACTAGGACTTAGGATTTCAATTACAGTTGAACTTCTATAACTTGAACTTCTATAAATTGAAGTTTCTATAAGTTGAAGTAAATCTCATGGCAACAGCGGCAAACAAGTAAATTCCTTTATATTTTTTCAAATTACTTGAACTTCCCTAACTTGAATTTCTCTCTAACTTGAAGAAACATAATGGTACAAAGCCCTGCAAAATTTCTATAAATTGAATTTTTCTCTGCAAACATGACATTAAAATTACAACCACCTGACCAGTGTGAAATTCGGTACTTGAAAGCTCATTATCGAAATAGAATATTAAAAGAAGTTATAACGCGTATAGAAGAAAATAGCAAAGCGATATTAACTTACTATACTACATCCGCATAGCAACCAGTTGTGTACTCTTCAAGACTTTTGAAGTCGATAATGAGCTGGTTGTCGCAGATTTTTCAACGGATGAGGATATTTTTGATAATGCTCTCGAATCAGTATCGCACACTGGAATCACAATAGATAGTGATGAGGAGGACATAGTTTGAGAAACTGTTGCACAGCACTCCAGGGAAGCTATGAAGGATTCGTTGAACAATTTCAATTTATATTTACACACAAATGCAAATACGACCACTACAAAACACTATACAAGTTAGACAAAATTTGTATACAAAACAAAAATAAACAATTTCAGCCAAATATTACTCAGTACTTTAATATAAAATAAATTATATACACGTTTTCAATTCTTTTATTACAAGCAAAAAGGAGTAAAAGTTGGAGAAATATATTTTTTTATTATATGCAAAACTTTCGAAACTTACTCCATAACTTGAAGTCTCTCTAACTTGAAGTTTTTTATTTTTATTTGAAAAAGGAGAAGTTTAACGCATGACGGATTCATTGTGCCCCGGCCTTAAGTTGAAGACAGCGTGACCGTGTAACCGAGTAAAGTGGCAAATTGGCACTTTTTCAACTGCCTTGCCACTTTTTGTCCCCTTTTTTTTGGAGTGAATTATTAATTATTAATAATACATTAAAAGTAAAAAGTTTAGTGTAGTTGTCTCGTTTTTTTAGTGTTGCCCCTTTTTTTGATAAATCCCCTATTTGGTGCCACTTTTTGGAAAATGTCATCGGTCACCCTGGTTAAAGATCCTTCAAACAAAAACACAACAAACATTTTTATTTGAGAGAGTTAAATAACAAATTGGCGGAACATTTGTGTGGGGTAGAATACCCTTATATTACGACGATAGCAAAGTCCACTGGTTTTGGGTAATATATCGAGCCCTATTTTCGATTTAATCGTAAGCGATAATTTACGTATGTAAAACAGATTTGAATATTAAAAAAAAAATCTTCTCCTGAAGAATTTCTTGATACATTTGCTCGATATGCGCAAATGTATCAAGAGAAAAATCATTATAAATAGAAACAAATTCACATTTCCTTATAAAAAAAGTGTCAAAGTCATTGTTTGCCTAATTAAAAAAAAAATGATAAATTCTCAGTGTCAAATAATCTTATCAAGATTTAATAATATAAAGGTTATTATAGTTCAAACAATACAATGTGGTGTCTACACCTGATAAATTTATATTACGATGAATGCCAATTTCAATATGATAAATTTTTGTGTTGGTTTTTTTTTAAATAGACTTTGACAATGATCATGATATAAATTTATTAGGTGTAGGCACTAAAAAGTAATTGAAAATTCGCATTTGCATTCCTTTTCAATTACAAGTTTAATGTGGCCTGTCGACAGCGATGCCAATTGTCATTATGTTAGGTTAGGTTAGCAGGCTGCTGGTGAGGAAGGGTGAAATTTAGAGTCCAGCTCACTTGGGTCCAATACAATGATCTGTTTGTGCTACCTGTTAGTTGAAGAGAAGATAGTGAGAGAGGGTGATAGGGAAGGGATAGTACTGGAGAAGACGGTGGTGAAGAAAGAGATAGAGTGAAGCTTTCCTCTATCACCCTTTTTTACAAATCTGCTTTTTTGCACGCTTTTTGATAATATAGTGTTGCAGCGCCTTTTGGTGTCAAATGAGGCGTATTAAATTTTGAAGCTGTGTTTAGTAGCAATTTTATTGGTCATTTTACTTTGCCGATGATTCTGCTACGCAACGAAGGAGGGCGCTCTGGGGGGCTACCGCGTATTTCGATTCGAAAAGTAAAATTTTTCGAAAGAAATTTCCGAATCGAATGCTAAACCGTACTGCGTAACTCGTTCGAAACGATTACAGAGTTGTATTTAGAAACGAATGGGATATTATATGAAAAGTTGGTAGCACTGCTGCTAAAGTACCAAAATGGAAAAAAATATCCCATAACAAAAAAATCTTTGCCTTGTAAAAAAATTTAATGTTATACGTATTTTGTGTGAAAAATTAATTGCTCCTTGTACTTTTTATAATGGATTGTGTTTGCTGTGGTTGGACGAGGATGGTTATTATACGATTTGTTTTTAGCATCTGAAACATTTAGATGCCCTCTTGCGAGGTATGGATGCAGAGACATATAGTTTACCACTTCTTCATATTGCTTTTATTTGTGTCATTTTTTTTAGTATTCCTTGGAATGTTTCAAAATCACAAATATTAAAACATTTATAACAACATAAATAAGCAATATGTTTTAGCAAATCAAACATTAAGTATAATTTGTTTATAACACCTTTTATTTATATTGAAATATTTAAATAATTACATTTTCTATTTTTGTCTCAAGTTGTCACTAACAAAATGTCTTTCGAACCATTTCCGAACGCTTTTTGCATAACTGACACTCGTTTTCGTATTACAGAGTAGCCCTTTCGAAAGGGATTTTTATTGTTCGTAATACAGAGTTGCTGTCTCGAAAGGGATTTTTAGTTTTCGATAGAGTACAAAAACCGTTCGTAAATTCGAAACAAGTAGTACGAAAATCGTAATACACAGTACAATTCGTTCGAATTCGTAAGTTATTTCTTTCGAAACGAAATACGCGGTAGCCCTCCTGATGTTACATTAGGATTAGTATCTGATGAAGTCGTTATAGTTCAGTAACCAGTGTATATGCCTTCATTACTTGAACTTTCCTACAACAACTGATACAAATGGACACTAGTGCACATCAGAAAAATGCGTGATGTTGTTATTTTTAATGACTGTCGGAGACCGGGCTCGAACCCAGGACCTTCGGTTTTGTAGCCAGCGTGCTAACTACTTCAGCCAACGCCACCCTCTTGTAATTATGTTGCTGCTCTGTTCAATTTTGGAAAAATTTTGCACAAACTTGCAATCGCTTCGCCCTTACGATCCAGTTTTTTAACAAAATTTGATACGAGACCGAGCTTAATGTGTAGTGGTGGCAAAATGATTTGGGATGGCTGCACCAATGGTAGATGCTCTATACTTTCTACGCCTACTTTGTAGCATGTTCGCGGCTTCCACTTAAATTCAGTGTAATGCTGATCTGTTTTGCGACCTTCCCATGTACACAAAAAGCACTGGTGAGTTGGAAATCCAGGCTTAACAACCATGAGTAATCCGACCACTTTCAGACCACTTTCAGAAAAACAATTCTGACGTGTACGTGAAAATCGCCGATACACGTGTATTTTTATTTTTTCTCCCCTTTCCGAAAAAGTATATTTGGTTCATAGGACAGAAAAAAAGTTTCGTTTTTGTAACGCGGTGTTATGGTCCACTTTATCAAACTACATGTTCACGCAAATATTTAGAACTCTGTGATGAAAACTGACGACTTTATTAAAGAAATTCAAACAGACGTAATTACGAGTGCATCTATGTTTTATTCGAACTTTATATAAATATTCAGAAAAAATTTAAGTGTGTATAAACTTATTAAGTAGCTATAGCTATAGCTGCTTAAAAATTAAGTAAAAAACCCTTCTCCCGAAAACTTTAATTTTTGTTGGTTACGATTAAATCGAAAATAGGGTTCGATATTTAGAAAAAAAAATATCGATTTACTCCCATTTTCATTAAATTCTTTCTGCTCTATTATAAACTAGACACAATTAAACAATTAACATCAATATTATGTACATATGTATATTCCATTGAAACTTCAAAAATATTTTCATTGCAAAGCAAGAGAAAAAAAGAGATAAATAGATTAAATTTTCCACTTAAAATCCACAATAACTTCAAAATCTTGACCCGTTCGAAACGTAATACGAGAAAATGTTTCGCGATAGTGCTGCAAATCAATTGATTGATTACAAAAATAACATGTGTGCGTTGTCGGGCACAATTACCACCAGCAGTGGGAATCCCGTAGGCATTAAGGATGCCTGTTTAAGTGTAGGAGCAAATGGGCCTTTACTGCTGCAAGACTCCATATTTCTTGATGAAATGCAGCATTTTGTTAGGGAGCGCATACCGGAACGTGTAGTTTTTGCCAAAGGTGCAGGAGCATTTGGTTATTTTGAAGTTACGCATGACATAACGAAGTTTTGTGCAATCAAAATGTTTGAAAGGATTAAAAAACGAACTCCATTAGCGTGTCGTTTTTCCAACTACAGCGGAGAATTGGGATCGTCGGATACAGTGCGTGGTGCCAAAGGGTTTGCGGTAAAATTTTATACCGAAGATGGCATTTGGGATTTGGTGGGTCAAAATTTACCAGTATTTTTTATACATGAACCAGCATTGTTTCCCAGTTTGATACATTCCCAAGGACGTAATCCGCAAACAAATTTGAAAGATGCGGATATGTTTTGGGATTTTGCTACACTCCGACCAGAGTGCATGCATCAGTTGTGTTTGATGTTCGGAGATCGTGGTATACCAGACGGTCATCGTCACATGCACGGCTACGGTGTGCACTGCTATAAATTGATTAATGCGCAAGGAGAACCGATTTATGCAAAATTTCAGTTTCGCACAGATCAAGGTATACAAAATTTGGATAATAAAAAGGCGGCCGAGTTGCAAGCTAATGAGCCCGATTATGCTGCACGTGATTTGTACAATTCCATTAAGAATGGCAATTATCCAAGTTGGTGCTTGTATGTGCAGCTGATGACTTTTGATCAGGCACAAAAATACAAATTCAATGTTTTTGATGCAACAAAAATATGGCCTTACTCGGATGCTCCTTTGATACCGGTTGGTAAAATAGTGCTGGATCGTAATCCTTGCAATTATTTTGCTGAAATCGAACAAATAGCTTTCAGTCCTGGCAATATGGTGCCCGGGATAGAGCCTAGCTCGGATAAAGTTTTACAAGCACGTATCTTTGCCTACGCAGAGTCTCAGCGTCATCGTTTGGGTGCAAATTTTGCTCAAATACCGGTGAACTGTCCATATCGCATAGCGGTTAAGAACTATCAGCGTGATGGTCCCATGACGGTGACTTGCAATCAAGGCGGCTCACCCAACTATTATCCCAATTCATTTTCTGGTCCAGAAATTTGCTCACGCACCAAAGCTTTGCAAACTTGCTGTCCGGCGGCCGGAGATATTTATCGCTTTAGTAGCAGTGATACGGACGATAATTTCAGTCAAGTTACCGATTTTTGGGTTTTGGTTTTGGACGATTGTGCCCGCAAGCGTTTGATCAATAATATAGCCAGCCATTTATGTTTTGCTAGTATATTCATACAAGAACGTGCCATTAAGATTTTCAGCATGGTTCACGCTGATTTTGGTCGCTTGCTAACGGAGGCTTTGAATGTAGCAAAAATGGGTCAGTTGTGTGTGGATTAAAAGAGAAGTTATAAGACATATTTATATTGTATAATTCTGTGTTATCTTTTAATAAAATATTTTCCAGAAATCACTTACATTTAGTGGTTGAATTCTAGATAAAAAAAAAGTATTTTTTTTAAATTTAAGCTTAAAAGGAAAATAAAATCAAAAGAGTATTTAAACGGCACAAGAAAATGTTTTCCAAGGGTATTTGCAAGGCCCTAACAACACCATACTTCAAAAGTATTCTTGCCAAAAAAAAATAAGAGGTGTCTTAGGACACCCGGTTGTAGCTATGTTGCTTATTTATATAAGACAAATTTTATGTGTGAAATAACAATGCAATAAAATTATATTATATGATGATGTAAAATTCTCTGCAAATATTTCAAAATTTTACCATTTATTTCCCATTATTTTCTTTTCTAGCGTCGTACGTACGAGTATAAATTAATGTATTATTTGTGGCCGGCGGCGGCTGCAGCCGATTGGCTGCGTTCTCTGGTTTGTGCTCATATGCAAAAACAAAACAAAAATAAATTGAGCAATCGTTCTCATTGTTTTTGTTTTGTTTTTCACTCAATTCGAAGAACGAAACAAAACAAAATCAAACAATTTGTTTTGTTTATTTTCGTACTCTGCTTTTAAGTACAAAGAAATCAAAACAAAAACAAATTTATAACTGTAATAGTGTCGATTATTTTTGTTACGAAAATCATGTCCTAACTCCTGTATCGCGCAAAAAATAGCATAGCTATTAAAAGGAATTAATTTGTTCAAAGGGTTTGTAATTTTTCTGCTTTTTAATCATTGTAAGAAGTTAATTCACCAGAATAAATTAACATCTAAAAAGCTTTAAAATCAGGCATTGATTAATATATGAATAAACGGCCTCGATTCAGATAATATGCATTGATTCGATTCATTCATTTCAATGAAGAGAAATTTATCTAAATTCCCCCACAAAAACATGATCTCATGATGACACACATGCTAATGTAAAAATCATGCATGTTTCCCCCAAATCGAACCAGTCCGTCCGTTATCACTTGAACCCATTCTTCAACTCCATTTTTGGCATGTTTTTAGGGTTTCGTACACCAAAGGTGAAAATAAACCCTATTGTTTTCGCTACGCTGTCCGTCTGTCCATCCGTCTGTCCATCCGTCTGTCACAGGGTATTTTCTCGAGAACCGTAAGAGCTACGGCCCTGAAATTTGGACAGAGTGTGTAGACCCTTGGCCGCTACAACAACAAATACATGAGAGCAACGAAAAATGTTAAAATCCCATGTAATATACATACAATTGTATGTACATACTATATGCACTTGAAATTTGTAAAGTTAGTGTATTTTTATACAGACTACAACAATTAACACTAAAATTTAAAAAATTTTAATTAAAGGGTGTACCATCAGTTAATGTAATGACTATGTAATTTTGATAACTTGTGTATTTTGGAAAACGTAAGAGCAAACTTCTTGAAATTTTCAAAAACGGTAAAACAAAAAAATTCCAAAATTATAAAATTGCAAAAATGAAAAAAATCGCCAAAAAGAAAAAATTGCCAAAATGAAAAAAATCGCCAAAATTAAAAAAATCGCCAAAATTAAAAAAAGCCAAATTGAAAAAAAAATCGCCAAAATTACAAAAAAATCGGCAAAATTTAAAAAATCGCCAAAACGAGAAAAAAGCGAAAAATAAACAAAAAAAATTATTTCAGCTGAAAAAACGTAAAAAGAACACTGTATTAAAAAAATGCTCAAGGCCCAACGTACGGAATCCTTCGTGCTCGAGTCAAAGTCGCACTTCAATGATTTTTTTTTTGCTGGGAATGGATAACATTTGTTATCTCGGATCTGAAATTTTCACAGAATATGTAAACAACAAATATATGGCAATTAAAAATTAAAGGGTGTCCTAGAACGAGCAACGAAAAATTTTGAAATCCGAATGTAATATACATACAATTATGTATATTTAGACACTTGAAATTTGCAAAGTTAGTGTATTTTTATGCAGACTACATCAATTAATACTGAAATTTTTAAAAATCAAAATTAAAGGGTAATCTATCAGTTAATGTAATTCTTACTATGTAATTGCCTCTTATAAGAGGCAAGCTTTTTAAATTTTCGAAAACGATAAAACTAAAAACTCCCAAAATAAAAAAATCGCCAAAAACCGAAGAAACTCGCCAATATGAAAAAAGGTCCAAACGAAAAAAAGCGTCAAAACTAAAAAAGCGCCAAAACTAAAAAAATAGCTAAAACTAAAATAATTCGCCAAAAATCGAAAAAACGCCAAAAACAAAAAATAAACGTCAAAACTAAAAAAAAGCCCAAAACCGAAAAAATCCCAAAAACGAAAAAAAGCGCCAAAACCGAAAAAGTCGCCAAATTAAAAAAAATATGCCAGAACTAAGGAAAATCTATAAAACTAAACTAAATCGATAAAAATCGAAAAAGTCGCCAAAGAAAAACGGCGAAACTAAACAAATACGCCCAAACACCGAAAAAATCCTAAAAAGGAAAAAGCGCCAAAACTAAAAAAATCGCCAATACCGAAAAAAGTTTGCCGTGTACTTAAATTCTTTTTAAAATATTTTATATAGGTTAAAATTCGTATAGTATTACATGTGTAGAGTCCGTACGGAACCCTTCGTGTGCGAGTCATTTATAAATGGTGAATTATAATTACTAATTGATTACATTTGCAAATAATCTAAAAATAATGGGAATTACTTGCGATTACTATCAAATAATCAAAAGTAATCAGAAAAATAATTCGAATACTTTCACAATAATCCAAAGAAATCAGAAATAATTACTTCAAGGTAGTTAAATTATCGTTTTAATTACTTTTAATTCTCTTTGATTATTTGCAAGTAATGCCAAGTAATCGAAATTATTTTTAGATTACTTTCAACCGTAATCAATTACTTACTAATTAAAATCATTGCGATTCGTTTTAAAATTTAATAACTACATAGATTTTTCATTAACAACACCGTATGTTATATATTTCTCATTTCGAGGTTATGACATCAAACTGTTGTATTTCAAATGCTTTTTAGGAAGTTCTAAGAAATTTTTGAAAAATATGGACGCGCACGTACGTAATATTTTTCTAAAAAAACAACACAATTTTTACCTTTTTTTTAAATAAGCTTCAAAAGAATTTTATTTTTGGCTCTACTGAAAAAAAATTTCATTTTTGGACATACGCTTTTATTAATGAAAACCACATGATATGTATGTATTTAATTATACTATAATTCGTAATCGCAATTTAGCAGCTAAGGTTTGAACATTGATATTTGGCCATTAACTTTTTTTATGCAATAGTTTTTAAGTAGATTAAATATGATCTAAAAATATATATATATATATATATATATATATATATATATATATATATTTTAATCAATTAATTAATCACTTGTGTACTGTTCTAGTTAACTTATCTACAATTGAAAATACGAGTAGTTAAGTAGTAAACTAAAGGCGTTATTCATTCGTATTTGTTATATTCTAAGCGGAACTGTAGAATTATCTGTTTCTATAAATGTGACATACATTTGATAAAATTTTAAGCGCTTTGCAAAATTAGAGGCAGTTGATCACGTGTAGATCAACTGCATTCATTATGCATGATGGAGGCAATAACGTTTTATTTATGTATTTCCTTATATAAATCTTTTTATAAGGACGCACAAAACACTTTGTGTGCTAAATGCAAATAAAAAAAATTTAACAAAACAATGGAATAAAGATCAAAAGATTTGAATAAAGAATTGAAACTGGACTGCTAATAAGTCCTAAATTACCAGAAACGTTTCTTTTCCCCTCGTCTCTCTCCCCTAAAAAACTAATCAGCTTAGCAATAAGACTTGCATAGTGTAAATTAGGAGTAAGTGAATAGGAGAATTGGCTTGTATTTGAATTTGCTAAATAACAGCAGACTTTATATTAAAAAAAAAAATGCAACTGTACAATATGATTATATTTATTTAAGATCACACACACATTTTTTAACACTTGGTTGTGAAAAACAAAAATCTCAATGAATTTATTATTAGAAATAAGTAAATAAATAAATATTTGTTTAACTTTGTGTTCACGTCTGTTCAAACAAAGTGTTGTAGCAGAAAATCACTATCCCTATAGGAACTCAAACCCATTTATAAGTAACTTCAAACTGGTTTTTTAATAACCACATCTAGTTGATTAAGTGCCTTTTTTCCTTGTCGCCGACTCACTATTTTAACATAGGCATGTCATAAGCGGTAGTCAATTGTCCATCTCATCTCTGCATGACTTTGACTACTAACTACTTATTTTTCAACCACTTTGAAGTCAATTAATATTATAGTTGAATAAGTATATACATATATGTATATGTACATATATATTTGTATATCATATACATATGTATGAGGAGCCGCGGAACAAAAGGTGCTTTTTTGCTCATTTAAAATTTTTGGGAAAGCGAGATTTATTTTTTTCGCTCCTTTAAAAAACTGCAAGAACCTGGAAATGCTAACAAGTTGTTTACTTATCTACAGATGCATCTAACTGTCATAAGTCACCCCATTAAATGTTAAGGATGTTTGATATAATTCCATTTTTATTTCGGAAAAAGCACCTTTTGCGAAAAAGAAAGCAAAAAAGCACCTTTTGTTAAGGAAAAAAAGTAAAAAAAAACACCTCTTGTTAAAAAAAGTAAGAAAGCACGTTTTGTTAATAGAAGGAAAAAGTACATTCTGTAATGCGAGTACGCATATATGACGATAAAATTTTGACTGAATGTTGTTCAACCTGATCTAATATATTAAAAAAGCACCTTTTGTTAAGCATTAATTTTTTAGAACCCATTAACTTTGTAAAAAAAAATAATAATAATGCTTACGTGATTGTTTCTACAAGATTTCAACCTAAATATTATAAAAATACCAAAAAACCAATTTTTCGAGAAATACGAAAAAGCACCTTTTGTTCTGCGGCTCCTCATATTATATATAATGCATATATATTTATACATATATAGAAATAATTAGTATTTTTATAATTAAAACAAAAATACATACATACATATGTATGTATTTTTGTTCGAAAGTTTGTCCTGCTTATAGAAAATATTATACATACTAGTATTGAAATTATTTAGTTTTTTTCCAACACAAACATTTGACATCTGACTTCATGGCATGTTTCTTATGTTTTTTTTTATTTTCTTTTCATTTACTTCTTTTGCTTTTATTTATTTTTTACGTGTGCTTCTGGGCAATATGTTTGGTTGATATCTGCATGATATTTAAACCAATTTGTAGTCACTTGCAAAACAATTAATTTATAGCTAGTGTGTTTTGTCAACCGATTATTTTTATTTACTACAGGGAGGGTATAAGAATTAATTTTTTAGATACTACATACATATGTCGTGAGTATTTTAATTCAATTTAATTATTTATATAATCCATTGCTATGTTTCGTAAATCGTAATGTAAATAAAGAGCATGATTTGTTGTTTCACCAGTATATTTCCGCACGAGACATGAGACGTTCACATGTTTCACAGGAACAACAAGTGATAAGAAATCGAGTGCGCTGCCCACTTTCCTCAAAGTACAGCACGAGATCAACTACATAAACATAAATCGTCGCCTTTGAGGTTTCATTGATTACAAATAAACATAAACATGTAAACAATAGCATTGGAAAATTTTTTTTGGAAGATAAGAAAACAAATAGAAATTCCTTGAACTACTCGTATTTTCTACAATTATTGATATTAAAGTTGTTCAATTGCTGCTGAATTTTAGTGCAAAAATAAAGGGTATTCGAATAAGAGGAAATGATGGGATGTTTATTTCTTTGCAGAGGGGAAACCGCAAATATGCAATTGCATGTTTTTTCTTGTATGACGTATTAGTGCAAGGACAAAATATTTATCCATTTCAGAACTTTTTATAAATTTTGGCAACGATTTGTTAGTGCATATTTTTGCATATTTTACCCTTTGAAGCATGTTTTTGCATATATCAGTCTTACACGCATACTTTTTGCATATTTTATAATTTTTAGAGCATAATTTACGCTTTTAAGGAATATTTTGATACTTAATAGATATTTTTTTTATTTTAATATGCTTACAAGCTTATGTACATATGTATGTGTTGGCCAGCATTTATATTTATATTTTTCGCCATCTAAATCTCATTTCCAATGTTCCATATGTATATAAATTTTTCTTATATTTATATTACGCAGTTATTATGGACGTTAGTTAGTTGTCGATCGAACGATTTCTGGTGACAAAATAAACCAATTTATTTTATTTTTAAGAGCATATTTTTTGAGATTTTAGTGCATATTTTCAAGTTTTTAGTGCATATTGAATACGCATAAAATACTTTTTTTAGAGCATATTTCTGGTTTCCCTGGTTATTAAGAATGGAAAACAATCACCCTTATTCTAGTTGTTAAGACCGACGCACAGTGGTTCCAAATAGAAAAAAAGGGTATAAAATCTGTATCTGTGCTATGCGATAACAAAACTATGTATGTATAAAGTATAGATGAAAATCTAAGCTTTAAGATTATTGAAATTTGAACTAACCTGTTGAAATACAAGGTGATCTACAGGGTGTTAAGGTTGACTACCTCGGACATGAAAAACCTCATAACTTTTTTAAAAATCATCTGATTTCAAAGGTTTTAAGTTTGTTGCAAAGTTTTTAAATAGACAAAAAAATGTCAGGTTATTTTATAGAGATATGTTCAACAGTTTCCAAGATATTTGGCTTTGAATTTTCAAATTTTGTTTTTTGACCTTGACTTCGTAAATATCTCCGTTAGTAGTATAGCCAAAATTTAAAAAAAAATATATTTTATAATTTTCAATAAAATTCGTGATAACATATAAAAGAAATTCTTGAGTTATCTCAATTCGTATAGCCGTGAAAAAAAAATCAAAATAAAAAAATTTTAAATGAGAGCGAAAAATTACTACATTTTTGCAAAAATAGGAGCATAATTGCTGGACGGTTTTCTCCAAAAAAATGTTCAACTAAAAATTTTCTCGTTCAATATTCTAAAAGAAAATACTTCAAAAAGGACTGCAGTTGAAATTTTAAATTGATTAAGGCATGCTACAGCTACAGCCAGCATTGGACAAATACAGTGAATTTTTTTTTAATTAATTAATGTTAGATACATTTACTGTAATTAATCTGACTTTTAATTGCCCGCCAATTTTTTAATCCCTGACCAAAAAATGGGTGTTATAAGTTTGTAGTGTGTATCTGTGTATCCAGCAAGCGGCTGGACCGATGTTGATTTAGTTTTTTCTGTTTGAAAGGTGATTTGATGGAGAAGGTTCTTAGCTGTGGCTTAAGGAAAACGGTCCAGCCGTTTACAAGATATCACATCTTTTCTAGATAAGTATATCGGGTGTTTTTAAAATTTAAAATTTTAGTTATTTTAATTTGCATTTCTTTTTTATTTAAAAAACAGCAACAGTCTTTAATATTAATATACGTATATGTTTTAAATTTCAATTGAAGTTATTATGGAAAAATTATTTTTCATTAACAACAGAATGGTTTATTTGTGAATATATCGTGCCATAAGCGCTAAAAAAATCTTAAGCGACATAATTTTCGAACTTAGTTTTTTTGTTGCGAAAATCGGTTATTTACGATAGATTTTCATCAAAAACCGAAGTTGAAAAAATGCCGTTTAAGCTATTTTTGCGGCTATGGCTCGATATGAAAATTTATAAGCATAAATAAACACAAATTAAGCCCCACATAATTCTTTTCCAAAATTAACCAAAAGAAAATAGTTTTAAATAAAATAATTTTATTTTTCTTACAGTCGGCCACTGTCACCCCAATGTTGTAAGAGCCGGTTGCCTACAAATGGCAACAATTTCCACCAACAATCGCTTCTTGCACGATGAATTGGTTCAGTGTGCGAAAACATTGACCAGCAAGATGCCAACACCTTTGTCGGTATGCTTTTTTGTAAATTCCGGTTCAGAGGCCAACGATTTGGCATTGAGATTGGCACGCAATTACACCAAGCGTCACGATATTATTACATTGGACCAGTAAGTATTAAAATGCAATTAAATAGTATAGAAATGGAGTTTTAGTTACAAACATAAAATGATTCGATATTAGTAAAAAGAGAGGAAAATTAAAAATATTATAGTTAGGAACGTAAGTTTTCATTTAAGGTGACGATAAATTTATTTTGTCTAAAAAAGCAAACAGTTTAATCACAAAAAAGAACTCCATTACTTAAAACTGAATACATATTAATAAAGAAGCAAATTTTTAATTTACTTATTTATCTTTCCTTTTCCCCCGTTTTTTTCGCAGTGCCTATCACGGCCATTTGACTTCGGTTATGGAAATCTCACCTTACAAATTCAATCAACCAGGCGGTGAACCCAAGCCCGATTACGTTCATGTTGCCCCCTGTCCGGATGTATATAATGGTGTTTACAAGGACAACGAGTATCCCAACCATGACATGAGCCAAATATATGCAAATCCCATAAGAGACATTTGCCAAAGCTTGAAGGAACAAGGTAAAGGTGTTGCTGCTTTTATTGCTGAGTCCCTACAAAGTTGTGGCGGTCAGATTATACCACCCGATGGTTATTTCAAGGCAGCTTATGAGGCTGTACGTGATGCTGGTGGTGTTTGCATTGCCGACGAGGTGCAAGTCGGTTTTGGTAGAGTTGGCACACACTATTGGGCTTTCGAGACTCAGGGTGTAGTGCCCGATATTGTGACCGTTGCCAAGCCTATGGGCAATGGTCATCCAGTAGGTGCTTTGGTAACAACAGCCGAAATTGCTGAAGCTTTCTACAATACTGGTGTGGCATATTTCAATACATATGGCGGCAATCCGGTGTCATGTGCAATTGCTAATGCTGTCATGCGTGTTATTGACGAAGAGGGTCTACAAGAGAATGCCCGCAAGACCGGTGAATATCTACTGAAGCAATGTGATGAGCTAAAATACGATTTTGATAATGTGGGTGATGTGCGTGGCATGGGGCTATTTGTTGGCATCGAATTGGTTAAAAATCGCCAAAGCCGCGAACCTGCCACTAAAGTCGCCCATTGGGTTGTCAACCGCATGAAACAAATGCACAAGATCTTGGTATCGTCGGATGGTCCCAATGACAATGTCATCAAACTAAAACCCCCCATGCTATTTAATAAAGAAAATGCCGATGAATTCTTGCTCGCCCTCCGTGAATGTTTGTCTTTGGTAGCCCCGACAGAAAATGGTGACGATTTGCCAGCCATTAATACCACCTCAACTATGATGGCCAGTAGTAATAATGGAAATAATATTGATTCCATGGCGAGTAAAACTCAAGCTTTTGAACGTCATGATCGTTTAATAAAATCAGTTTAATTATAATTTATTCATTTAACAATTTATTTTGTACATATGGAAATTTCCACTCAAATCCAAAGTTTTAATTTTAAGTTCAGAAATATATGTACATACGTGTGTACACTTTTAGTTCTAGCATCTAGAATTACCATAATTTCAAAAAAAAAAAGTTTTTATTTAAGTTTTAATGATGCATTAACATCATATTTTGCAAAAAAAAAAAAAAATACATACATAGATATTTTTTTAAGTAATACTAACACACCTTTAAAAATATTTAGTTTTAAGTTGCTGTATTACTGTGAAGCAAAAATCAAACAAATATACTTATAGATTATATACATAAATACATAAAAAATAATAGTTGTTTTTACAAAAAGGAAAGGGTTACAGTTGTGGGCCGAAGAACAGCTCTTCCGAAATTACGAGTACTCATAATCCTACGTCTATACCTGATATATTTTTATCATGACAAATGTCAAATTCCATATGGAAAAACTATCTAACAGTCAACAACAAATTATTTTTCAATATATAGTTTGACATTTTTGTCATGATAAAAATGTATCAGGTATAGACGTAAGGTTTAATGCCTTAATCAAATTAAAATATTTTATTTTAATATATGGTACATATTTAATTAAATATGTTATGTAATTTTCTAGTGAAATGGATTATGGGAAATGGTTTTATATATGAGGCTTTCCACGCTAAATCGGACGGTTTGATTTTTTTTAATTCCCCAATTTTTTGATATTTTATTTTAGTATCGCTCAAAAGAGGCTTCCTGTTAAATTTTGTAGCTCAAAAATAAATACAAATTATCATATACGATAGAAAATTAAGAAAACAAGAAAAAAAAAAATAAACTGCCTGTTTATCGAAGACAATCAAAAATTCTCGGTTGCATGTTTACATTGAAAACAACAAAGAATTTGAGTGCTTTGTTTTTGTTTGCCATATGAACAGGCAGACAAGAATTTTTGATTGTCTTCGATAAACAGGCAGTTTAATTCGACAAAACGTGTTTGATGCGGAACTTACTTTCTATTGTAAATTCTTTTAGATCAGCTAAATTGATTTAATTAATGGAACAGCAGCTTAACTCGAATTTCGAATTTTGTGTAACTTAGTCCCGGTTCACACACTTCAACTTTTGTTGATCAACACGTAATTCAGCTGTGAGAAAGACAGAAAAGGAAATACAAATATCTTTTTTTCTTGCAGCTGAATTACGAGTTGAGCAACAAAAGTTGAAACGTGTGAAACGGGACCTAGTTTGTTGTGCAAGCAACTGCAACTCAGAATTGCGAACTGTTGCGATTAATAATGACAGCTTTATGTACATATACATATGTATGCAAACATGAAAATGAAAATATGTACATATGTTGAGAAGAAAAGGCATTTTTATTTTTATATATACTTACATACATACTTATATAAATACATATTTACATGCAGTACACTAAATAAATAACGTACACTTACTTAGCTTAATTGCAATTAGCCTACATTAAATATACAACAGAATATTTTAGCATAACAATTTACGAAAAAAAAAAATAATAATAATAAATACAAACATATTAAAAACTTAAAACATTTTAAACCGAATACGAAATTAAATGAAAGTTACATTTAAAAAATTAATTATCTAGGGTACAAGCCGGGCTCTCGCATCACTGTCATAGTTTCCCATTGTGAGAGTGGTGTCGTGTTCGGCATCTTCCGCCAAAAAATTTTGTAGGAGGGGTGCCTCAGGGCGTGATGTTTTGTACGCAACCCCTTCATATAATTCATGAGGCTTTTCATAACAAATACATATCAAAAAATTAAAACGACAATTTGAACGAAAAGTAAGATAAATGTTGATACAACTATCAGACCCACCTTGGCGGTTTCCAACAAAATTTCCGACCCATGCGATACCGTTGAGCCATGCAGTAGTCTCTGAATCGACGAACCAATGTGTATCTTTTCCCTTTCGACCTCGAATGAGGCGGCTGTCGTGTCTGACAAGCTGCCAGTTCTGGTTGACAAGAGTCCACTGTCCATTGATCCCGTTTTGCTGGCATGTTGTGGTAAGAACGATGCCAATGGATTCTGGAAATTCATGTTACCAATAAAATCACGTGGACCCTGCTTTTTACGACGATAATAAATATACCCAGCAGCACAGAGCAAAAGAAGTAACACGATAACCAACGTCCAAACCACTGCTGTTGTGTGGGACGTACTCGACAGTTCTTTTGGACGATTGATGAGCAATGCCGAAGCGATAAGTTCATTGTTGACATCGCAATGTTTAGTTTCACTTACAATTGAATCGCCACACATACATTCGTAGCCAAACTCCGATTGTACACACATACCTCTACATTTGGCCATATTGCAGGGATTACGACTCATGGGTTGGCGTGAAGTGCCATCGACAAGTATGTCTTCGGCATTGAGTATATTCAAATTTAATGCCTTACACTTTCTGCTGCCGTAAATATCACAACGCATGGCCTCTTTTGATCCTAAATTAACAATGAATACTTGATTCTCATACCAGGTTAGCCCGGAAGGGTACATGATAATATTAACTTGGTGCATAATTGTCATGGGCTTGCTTTTTGGTCCTGAACGATAACTGATTGCTTGTAAGCTCTTTTGATGCATGTCGGTGTAGTAGAGTATTTTCTTGTAAGGATCACAAGCCAAGGCGGTAATAAAACTCATTTCTTTCGCCAACAGTATCTCGCGTTTATTACCATCCAAACTTGCCGAAACTATGCGTGAGTGGTGGGAGGCAAATGTTTGAGTTTGCACAACCACATAAAATAAACGTTTATTGTAGGCATCTACAGTTAGAGATTTAATCATTTCATAAAGATTTACTTTCAAAATGGCACCACACATTCTGGCTGAAAAAGAGCATACTTGGATCTGGTGCACGGGAGAGCGGCTGATGACATAGACGTTGTCTGTATGAGCATATACAAAAAAATATTTAATTCAAATTTTTACAGCTTTCAAATATTGCAACAAAATTTACCTGTTATCCAGTCTACAGCAACTTTTCCTGGTATTGGCACTTGCAGGGCAGACTTAACTTCAGCCGTATCCACATCTATCTGATAAATAATATTTTCATTGGCTGTGGTAAAGTAAGCTTTACGCGTTCTAACATTCAAATCAAAGCTATTTATTTTGGTATCATTAGCTTTCCAAGCAACTTTCAGGATGACCGGCTGCTCCGTCATGCTACGCACTTCATCGTAAGTGGAAAATAATAGAGACCTCTCCCTCTCAATTGATTTACATGTGGTCTTGTCTGGACGCAACATAAAATCGGGATAACAAGAACACTTGTACGATCCGCGAGTATTTTCACACAATTGAGCACAAGGATCTTGTTCTTCACACTCGTTGATATCAAAACATGAACGATGATCTGAATCAAGCTTATAACCGCTAAAACATAAACATACAGCCCCCGCAGGTGTAGCTTTGCATTTGCCATCACAGGGTGCTTTACCACCCAACGGCTTACAGGCTGTTTTACATAAAGGTCCCTCATCGGCTCCCGTATCACAATCCTCTACATCATCACACACACGCGATTCATCAACACACTCACCGTCTCGACAGCTCCACATTTTCGGTCCGCAAGGTTTCTCATTTGTTTGAGTATCCATTGAAGTATTCCAAGCACCGTGCCTAGCGCAATTTTCTTCATCCGAGCCATCAGCACAATCTTTGTCTTTATCACAACGAAACTCGTTGCGTATACATTCTTTACCACTTTTACATTGAAATTCATGGATTTGACATATGTTATCACAGTCGGCCTCGTCCTCTCCACGAGGACACTCGACCGTACCGTTACATTTGGCGGAAAGATCTAAGCACATGTTCGGATTACTGGTGCATTCAAACATGACATTGTGCTCGTTACCGCAAAACTTTATGCGCCTTTTGCCCGTTGACATGTCGCAATTGATTTCATCTGACATATCTCCGCAGTCATTGTGACCGTCACACACCAGACGTTTGTCCAGACATTGGCCGAGCAGACATCTATGCATGTCGCTGGGGCATTCCTTTACACCTAATTTTGCGATATACGTACATAGTTATGTAATGAGTTAGTTTCTTTATAAAGCACTCTTTTCTACTTACCACATTTTTCATGCTCGTCGGAGGCATCGGAACAGTCTATTTTAAAATCACATTCCCAAGATTTGGCAATGCACGTGCCACTATTACATTGAAACATATCTTTGGCGCAAATTGGACGGGAACTAGCACCCTTGTCTTTAGTCATATCACAATTCTTTTCATCAGAACTATCACCACAATCATTGAATCCATCACACATGACACTAAAGTCCACACAGTTGCCATTATCACAGGCATGTTGATGACCGTGACAGAATGTCTTCTTATCTAAGTACATAGTATATAAAAAGTTTGTTTGTTGAGGGTTAAGCACATAAAGCATTTAGCATTTCGTTGCTGCTTACACAACTCATCAACTAACAATTAAATTATTAAGCAGCAACGAAATGCATCTAGACTAAGCACGTTCACATTCGTATATATGTATATTGATTCGTGGTTAAAAAGAAATAAGAAATTAGCAGCCTTATGTATAAGAAAAAACTAGCACGAAGTTAACATAATTGGGCCAAAATTTAACATGTTCTTAACAAGTTTTGCCATACAATTTCACATTGAAAATCACACTAGAGTTTAATAGTGGGTTAAAACTATATTATGCTCCGATTTTTAATGTTAAATTGTAAGGAGGAACTCGTTAAAACCTAAGTAGTTCAATTTCGTCACTTATGCTAACTTCATGCCACTTTTTTTTTTACATAAGGCTGTAAGTATTTTCGAAAGATTTCATTTGACATTATTTTTTTAATTTCCCTCAGAATGGAAATAGGAAAGTTAAGAGTCTGAACACAATGCAACGATAATTTGTGTGGTTTTTCATACGATTTTGAAGTAAAAAACCACAGTGCGGAACGGTATAAAATTAAAATCTATTTTATTTTCTCTGCGGACTTTTTTATTCTCTCAATTTTGACTCTCTTTCTCTTTCTGATGTTGCCATAGTTTTTGAATAATTGGCGGTGTTCACAACATTATTGTGAACTAAAAACATGATTTTGAAGCTCAAAAATGTTTGCCATAAAATATAAGTTTCAAAAATATATCAAATATATCTGCGAATGTATAAAATGTTAATCAATTTTTGTTTTTAGTTACTGCCATTACAAAATATTAAACAAAGAGTAAATTTTATATAAAAATGTATGCACAAAAAAAATTAATAAAAATTAAAAAAAAAACAATGACAAGTATTGCCGTCGCCGTCTTCCGTTGTATTATGTTTATTTTTCTCTCCCGCAACGAGAAATCGCACCGCACCGCAAACATTGTGTTTAGACTCTAAATATGTATTGCGACAGCAAGAAAGTACCGCACAAGTTTACTCATTAAAAGCTATACCTTACTTTTTCCTCTTCCCATTCATTCTTAAAGAACATCGTTAAAGCTCACCGAAATTTTCACAATGGTCTTCATCGGAGCCATCATGACAATGTTTTTTACCATCACAACGCTTCTCAGCTTCTAGACACTGCTCGGCATTATGACACATAAATTTACCGACAGGACACACAACTTTAGGCTTTTGATTCTTGTCTGGGTCGCAATCTTCTTCATCCGAATTATCAGGACAATCTTTACGATTATTGCATTTCCGTGACATTGTTAGACATTCGCCTGAACGACAGCGAAATTCGCAATCCAATGCGTCGACACAAGATTGATTTTTGGCATCTTTAAATACCAAGCCAGCTGGACAAAGACAACCCGAAGTCAATTTACCCAAAGTCACACAGATATGAGAACAACCACCATTCCAGTGTTGACAGGGATGATCATCGCTTTGCAAGGGTGTACTGGCTGTCAAGGGAATACGGGTGGGCATGGCATGCGTTGCATAAACGTCTCGATTTACTTCAATATCGAAACGTTTCAACGGTCCCAAATTGGTCTCGTGCGTCCAATGTATCGTGTTCGATTTCAGTTCAGACCAAAAAATATCTTCATCTACTAAAGCTATAGCATAAGGTCTCTTCAAGCGAGCACGGAATGTATAAGCATGTAAACTACGATAATCGGAAAATGAAATACGACCCAGATCGCTGTCACTCCAATACAAGGTATGAGATTCAAAATCTGTAGCGAATGTAATGTCATCGTCGCCCAATTCATCTTCAAAGACATGCGAGTGTTCACCGAGTCCATTCAAAGATTTCTGATCAATGTGCACATGTCGGCGGGACTTCAAAGCAACAAACATTATGCTAAACAAGCAAATGAGATGATAATAGCACTTGGGCGTAATAGCATTCATTTTCTTACCCATCATCTGGTACCAAAGCTAAGCCAATAGGCGCTTCCAAACCAGAAAAAAATGAAACTACAGCCCTTTGTCTCGTTTGCAAGGATAGCACCTCCACCACATGTCTCTCACAGTCACTCCAGTATAAATTATAAGACAAATGATCTAAGAGTTGTAAAACATTTTAACTTCTAAGGTTATTCTGTTATTTTAGTGAGCTTCGAATTGCTTACCAAAAGCTAAAGCGGTGACATTCCCCAAATTTCCCTTAACTAAAGTCCTCACAATATTACTCATCAAATCCACTTCCTTGAT